>CM062297.1:193300896-193960075 GCA_031216915.1 Pictodentalium vernedei | reverse complement strand
GCTGAATGATCGCATCCAAAAGGGACGTTCTCATCTAGACATTATTTGGAGTCATCCTACTAAGCTACAATGAAATCCCTTCATAATTATGACCTGTAGACTGTTCTAAAGGTTTTCAGGCTTCGGGCCCCTGTAGCTGTCACAGTTACCCAATCGTGTCCAAAAGGGGACGTTCTCATCTAGACATTATATGAAGTCAAACCTACCAAGCTACAATGAAATCCCTTCATAAATATGACCTGCAGACTGTGCTAAAGGTATTCGAGCTTTGGGCTTGGGCAGCCATAATGGTTGAATGATCGCAACCAAAAGGGGGACATTCTCATCTGGGCATCATCTGGAGTGATCCTACGAAGTTATCCCTTCATAAATATGACCTATAGACTATGCTAAAGGTCTTTGGGCTGGGGCAGCCATAAAGGCTGAATGATCGCGATCAAAAGGGGATGTTCTCATCTAGACATTATTTGGAGTCATCCTACCAAGCTACAATGAAATCCCTTCATAATTATGACCTGTAGACTGTTCTAAAGGTTTTTGGGCTTCGGGCCCCTGTAGCCATCACAGTTGCCCAATCGTGTCCAAATGGGGATGTTCTCATCTAGACATTATATGAAATCAACCTACCAAGTTACAATGAAATCCCTTCATAAATATGACTTGTAGACTGTGCTAAAGGTTTTCGGGCTTCGGGCTCGGGCAACCATCATGGTTGAACGATCGCAACCAAAGGGGACAATCTCATCTGGGCATCATCTGGAGTGATCCTACGAAGTTACAATAAAATCCCTCCATATTAAACATGAACTGCAGACTGTGCTAAAAGTTTCTGGGTTTCGGGCAGCCATCACGGTTGACAGTTCATGCCCAAAAGTGGATGTTCTCATCTAGGCATTATACAGAGGCATCCTACCAAGTTACAATGAAATCCCTTCATAAATACGACCTGTAGACTGTGCTAATGGTTTTTGGGTTTTGGGATCGGGCAGCCATACCGGTTCACCGATCGCGACCAAAAGGGGACATTCTCATCTAGACATGACCCCAAACCTGCATATGAAATTTCGTGACGATCAGACAAGAATTGCGGGGTGTAGCCCATGCTAAAGGAAAATGTGAACAGACTCACAGACTTCCGCACGCGTGATGGCAATAGCTTATCTTGACTTTGTCAAGTTAAGCTAAAAATAAAGGTAACCTATACGACAGTTAACCAACAACAACAACAACAACAAATATTCTATGACTGATAACATAGAAAAGATTTGATAAGTACGATCTTTGAGAACTTTTAATAATCCCACCTGAATGACTGGGTATTGTCTCATGAATTTTTGCAGCTTCTCCTGTGTGATGCCTGCTGTTGTTGTCTCAGCAAGTTTTCTTCTGACATACTTTGGAGAGAATGATTTTCTGAGCTTCTTTCTACAATTAAATAAAATAACACAAATAACTGTTGCAACTGACTTGAGCTGAATTATTTTTATCTTCAACGGTTGTCTTTTTACTGAACAAAACAGCAAAATTAGAAAGTTCCAAAAAATGTTCTGCAAGATGCTCTGTTTTGTGTACAGATCTGTAAAAACAAGAAGACTCCCTGATAATTGTAATCTTAACTTTTAACCTGCTGAGCATTTTTATTTTCATAAGGCCACACAAAGTAGATCTTCTGTTCCTCAGGCCATTATTTGTGAAATTGCATGCGGGCGAGCGGTTTTTTATTTTATTTTTAATTTCAGTAATTTCTTCTTTGCCATCAAAAGTTCATGTTCTTGGTTTATGTTTTAGGCCTCATAACCTACAGAATAGCATGGGTGGTGGTGTATTTCATTCCTTGAGTGCAAGAAGGCTTTGCAATGCTAAAGTATTGCAAAGCCTTCTTGCACTCAAGGGTCAAATTCATCAATTTTTTTAACTTGGGTAAAATATCAGACATAAACCATTTAATTTGGATTTTTTTTTTTAAGTTTAAATTGTTTATAAAAAGAGAGCATGCCGCAGCCAAAAGGACCATGCGGGAGGGCCTGAGAAACAGATTTTTTATTTTTTTAGGCCAAAAAATCATTTATTGCTACCATAAAATTAAAAAAAAATTTGAGCCAAGATATTGATACAAGGCTGGACAAATATGCTAGGATCTATTTGGCAATTTAACCCTTTACCCAATCCATGATATCAAAATTTATTATTTTAAATATAATTTCTTTTAATTTTTGAAAAAAAAATTTCCATAAAACTTTATCATATGACCCCTCAATGAAAAGAGCTTGATGAGCTCTGTCCAATGAGGGTTGACATGATGTGATTTTGTATACATTTTTGAAAATAATATTTTTTTCAACTGCTGAATTTGTATTTTACGTGATTGTATCAGACCTTCATTTTAAAAAATCCAGACACACTATACATCGCACGCCCAAGATGGTCCCATGACGTGCAGTTTCTTTGGTGGCATGCCGATTTGGGAAAATGCCTCTTAGGGCACAAAAAGGAAAAAAGAGATGCAATTACAAAATAATAATAGAAAGCACTGAAATAAAGTGCAAATTGGCTTAATGATACAAACACTACAATTTCTTACCACAAAATTTCTAACTTTTAAGCATAATATACAGTGGAATATTTAGCGAGGTACAAGTAAATGCAGTTCAAAATCCTGACAACACAAGTGAAAATCAAAGCACTGTCTGGACTCTGAAGTTTTCATTTGGGTAATTTTGGGGATCTAGAAACTGTCGCTTGATGAAAATTGCCAGGAATATAGCACATGGTGTTTATTCCAGCCAATCGGCACATCTAAAAGCTAGGGTTTACTGGGAATTCCTCATTGACATAATCAATTTTGTGTCAGTCACTGTCACGTGATGCTAACACTTCAAAGTATGGACATTCTTTCAGAAATTTAGTGTCAATTAATTCCACATCGATATTAAATTTATCGGATTTAAAAATTAAAATGTCAAACATTAACATGGATTATCAATAATTTGTTCACAATAGCTTGATCCAGAGCAGAGTTTAAGTATGACAATGTACGTTTCATGAAATAATATGCAAGGGTAAAGTCAAAATTACTGCCCATTTTCATGATATAAAAAATGAATATGAAGGATAAGAGGTACCAAGAAAAGTTACGTATCCCCAATAGTTGACTATGAAAAATAATAGTAAACTTTAGCTCCTTACGATGGTTATTCGTTTAATCGAATAGTCAAGGCAGCTCCCCCCCCCCTAGTGTTTACAGACTCAGTTTCTGAAACTCTGACATCGTTGACATAAACAAAAAAAGTTACTTTGTTTTCCACGTGCGCGATTGATTGTTCTCTGCAAATAGTAATTGCACGAAGGATGCAAGTGAGAGTGATTGCGTGCCATTAAAATAAAGGTCTGGTGGGTGTGGCCAATTTGTTGGGTAAAGGGTTAACCCTTTACGTAATGAATTCGACGCATTCGTCCAAGAAATTTACAAGTTGTGCAGTTGAAAAATGAAAATGTCAATGACACTGTAACTTAACTTGACAAACTTGAATGTGGTAAGTTATAAGTGAAATGGCAAAATTGAAGACCATTGGTTTCAATGTTATTTGGTGAAACATAACAGCACTGTGTGTGCACGATGATAGAGCAACCCATGCATTTTTAAATTAAACTGTAAGGCTGGCTAAAGGAAGAATGTTGATACACAAATGCAGTAAGTTCAGAGGTTATTGTAAACGACAACTTTTTTCACAGAAATGAATGTTAAACAATAGCTCTTATCTAGAGGTCCTGCCTAGTGAGCACACCAAGTTCAAAAACAATCCTATGATAAATGTGCACTGTGGACCATGTCAAAGAAGAATGTTGATGCACAAATGCAATAAATTCAAAGATTGTTGCTAACAGCAACAGTTTTTGATGGAAATGAAAAGAAAATTGATAGCTACTATAGTATAAGCATACAAAGTTTCAAAACAACCCGATAATGAATGCACCATCTGAGGCATGCCAAAGGAAGATGCTAATGCACAAATGCACTAAGTTTGAAGGTCACTGCTTGTGGCAAAGTTATTTTTTTCTTTTTTATGGAAATTATAAATATACCCTGCATAGAGTGCAAAAGGAATAAGTTGCTGCACAAATGCACTAAGTTCAAAGGCTGATGCTAATGACAATAATTTTTTATGGAAATAAAAAAAATCAACAGCTCACATCTAGAGGTCACCCCGAACATACAAACCAAGTATCAAAGTGATCTGATCATAAATATGCCCTGTAAGGTGTGCCAAAGGGAAATATTGAGGCCTGACTAAACTAAGTTTAAAGTCGTTACGAGCGGCAACATTTTGCTACAGAAATGGAAGAACATTGATAGCTCCCATATAGATGTCACCCCAAACAAGCACACCAAATTTCCAAGCGATCCAATCATAAATGTGCCCTGCAGGGTGTGTCAAAGGGAAATATTGATGGATAACTGCACTAAGACCATCAAAGGTCATTGCCAATGGCAACTATTTTTGACGGAAGTGGAAGAAAATCAATAGCTCCCATCTAAAGGACACCCCAAATAAGCACACCGAGTTTCCAATTGATTCAATCATAAATGTGCCCTGCAGGGTGTGCCAAAGGGAAATATTGATGCAAAACTGTTCTAAGTTTATCAAAGGTTGTTGACATTTTTTGACGGACAAGAAAGAAAATCAATAGCTGCCTCTAGAGGTCACCCCAAACATGTGCACCGTGGGGTGTGCCAAAGGGAAAATATTGAGGTCTGACTAAACTAAGTTCAAAGGTCATTGCCAATGGCAACATTTTTTGACAGAAATGGAAGAAAATCGATAGCACCCATCTCCAGGTAAACCCAAACAAGCATATCAGGTTTCAATGCAATCCGATTATAAATATTCCCAGTAGGGTGTGCCAGAGGGAAATATTGAGGTCTGCCTAAACTAAGTTCAAAGGTCGTTGCCAGCTGCAACATTTTTTGATGGTAATGGAAGAAAATCGATAGCTCCCATCTAAAGATCACCCCAAACAAGCACACCAAGTTTCAAAGTGATCTGATCATAAATGTGCTCTGCTGGGTGTGCCAAAGGGAAATATTGACGCATAATTGCATTAAGTTCATCGAAGGCCATTACCAACAGCAACATTTTTGGACAGAAATGGAAGAAAATCGATAGCTCCCATCTGGAGATTATGCCAAACAAGCACACCAAGTTTCAAAGCGATCTGGTCTGGTCAAAAATGCGCACTACAGGGTGTGCCAAAGGGAAATATTGATGCATAACTGCACAAAGTTCATCGAAGGTCATTGCCAGCCGCAACATTTTTCGATGAAAATCGATAGCTCCCATCTAGAGGTAACCCCAAACAAGCATACCAAGTTTCAAACTGATCTGATCATAAATGTGCCCTGTAGGGTGTGCCAAAGGAATATACTGATGCCTGACTAAACTAAATTCAAAGGTCGTTGTCAGCGGCAATATTTTTTGACGGAAATGGAAGAAAATCGATAGCTCCCATCTAGAGGTCACCCCAAACAAGCATACCAGGTTTCAAAGCAATCTGATCATAAATGTGTCCTGTGGGGTGTGCCAAGGAAAAATATTGAGGTCTGACTAAGCTAAGTTCAAAGGTCGTTGTCAGCGGCAAAATCTTTGACGGAAATGGAAGAAAATCGATAGTTCCCATCTAGATGTCACCCCAAACAAGCATACCAAGTTTCAAAGCAATCTGATCATAAATGTGACCTGTGCGGTGTGCCAAAGGAAATTGTGGATGTATGTCCTGCAATAGCTCAGCTTGACTTTGTCAAGTTGAGCTAAAAAATTATTTTTTAAAAATAATGAAAGAAAAGAAAACTTCGCTGGAATGAATTCACGCAAAAGAATAGTAAGGTGGTTAAGACAAAGCCTTGTCTTCATTGGCTGAGAACTGACTACTGACTAATCAAAACATGTGTATCATTTAGAATATGATTATACGCAAATCATGGAAGTCAAGATAGAACAATGGTAAACTTGCAAATTTAGCAGACCCCAAAAATCTGAATCCGGAAATGGAAAAAAACACAGAATTCTGCAAATACATGGAAAAAACATATCCCTGTAAAATATATATATTTTTTTTTTCTTTCATTTTTCTTTATTAATAACTTTAAATAAAAAATTGTCTTTTTATTTTATCTTTTCCCCGCCAAACAAAATTATAGAGTAATGTTGTATAAATTGATCCGAGGGATTTGGGAGTGTGAGAAATAAGTAAACCAGCTAAGAAGTGGACAGAAATTTTACAAGAGTTACTCTTCCCAAAGGAGTTAGACTTCATTTTTACCAATTATTTAATAAACTTTTTACTTCCATTAACTTAGTCTTATAGTTCTGTTCAGTCATAACGTCAATATTATGCTAAAATTCTATGACTAAAATTTTAAAGTCGGTGGGGTTCCAATGGAGTTTCCATTTATTGCATATCTGTTGACTACAATCTCTCTTGCTTCCAATCCACACAGCTTCTATCTCATCACAGTCAATTTTCAGGCCAGACATACTTTCAAAAATTCTTAGTATTTTCATAGTACTGTCAAGGGATTGGTGAGTGTCATCAAGGAAGAGTTTAAGTGTCGTCTGCAAACTGGGAGATCTTTATCGCAATACCATCAATATTGATTCCTTTTATATCATGTGAACTCTGTATCATTGTACCTAGTATTTCCACACAAACTAGAAATAAGTATAGTGAAATTGGATTGCCTAGTTTACAGCCATGTGCCACTCCAACAAATTTAGAAATACTACCATTGACTTTTAGACACAACATAATATCACTGTACAATGTGCTGATATTAGTGATAAAATTTGGTCCAAAATTGAAGACTTTAAGTACCTTGTTGATAAATGTCCAGGATACAGAATCAAACACTATTTCAAAATCAATTAATAAAAGAAAATCTGGGATATTATTCTCATGAGTTATATGCAAAACATCAGACATTAAATGTATGTTTTTGCCTATTTATCTTATACCTGTTGAAGATATAGCCCATGTGTTATAGATTATCTATAACACATACCCCTATGTCATATAGATTGGAGAACGGACTATAACAGATTGAGTCGACATTTTGACACGAAATCATCCCCAAAACCCTTTTAAAAATGCAGAAAAGAATAAAAATGGTCGGTATAAGATAAATACAACAATACCATAGTGTGTTTTGATATGTTTGATATCTCAACTCGTTGAAAGTGAGTTTTTTTCGCTCGGCAAGCCTCGCGAAAAAAAACTCACTTTCAACTCGTTGAGATATCAAACATATCAAAACACACCATGGTATTATCATATATATATCTCCCCTTCATAAACCCATTTTGATTCTCATGAATTATTGTTGGCAGAATATGTTTCATTCTTCCAGCAAGGCATCCAAATAATATTTTATACATTATGTTTAACTCTTTGAGCCTTTAATTATCCTGATGGTCAAACGTCACTGGGATTTCAGTTTCTTCAACATTTTCAAAATGCGACGTCAAACATCGGAAAGTACAAATAACAAGATATTTTTCACATTAGTGATTATCTGGTTCTGGGCTAGATTATTTTGGATGGTCTGAATTTGTTATTCAAAACTGGTTTTATTACTAATTTATATAAACAAAATATTATTTGTGTCTGACTGAATATGAAATATAAGCAAGAGAAGTTTTGGCTTTTGCTCTGGTATAATTTTTTGAAAGCCCTGAAAGTGGCTTCTTGCACTCAGACAGTTGAGAGGTCTTGACAGTAGGATTATATAAGTATTTTAAGCTGCGATAACATTTGTCTCAACGGCTGTCACTGAGCACTATTCGGTAGAAAATAGGAATTGAGGTTAAAACTTTAAAAAATCGAAAAATAATAACAAAACAAATGCCCACAAAGTATCAAGGCACTGTTTGATTCGTACGTCATAAGACGTACAAAAGTATCAACACACTGTTTGATTTCATATGTCATAAGACGTACAAAAGTATCAAAGGGTTAATAGTGAGATAGGGTGCCAGTTCTTTATAAATTATCTAGGTCTGCCGTTTTTGGAAAGCAGAATTATTACTCCTTGCCTCTGTGTTATAGATAAGTATATATATGTTTATTTAGGCCATAATTCAGTGACCTTACAAAATAATGTCAAAGACTGATCCAAAATTTAAAAAAAAATTCTACTGTAAAGCCATCCAACACAGGGCTTTTGTTATTTTTCATTGTTTTAAGACAATTGAGTGCTTCATGATATGTTATTCACCCTCTAGTTGTTGTGATGTATATTCATTTAGTTTAGGAAGTTTATGTAAAATATTCTGTTTCTCTTAGTCTTGTAATCTATTCCTCTCACTACATGTACTACTATCACTATTACCATTACCACTAATACCAATGCCCTCTTCCATTCCTTCACCTCCAGTTCCGATGTTAGAGTCCCCCACACCACCCCAATTGCTTTCCCAATATTCATATAGTATTTTGTAAACACTTGAGATTTCTTATAAAATTTCTTTTTGTCCAGTCAAAATGTCACCATTATCCTTCTGTATCTTACGTAAAGTTTTATCACCAAAATTCCTCTTTTCAAAACTTATACAATATTTTGTGGGTTTCTCACTGTCTTCTAACCACAGCATACTTGACCTAATAAAACTACCCTCCAATTTTTGTATTAAAATTTCTTCCAGCCCTCTTTTTAGTTTCCAATCTGTCCTCCAGCTCAACTGTTTGACATTCTTCCATTTCTTTTCTCTGTTTGATTAATTTAAGTTCTGTTTTATTTCTTTCTTTTTTTCAGGTTAGTTGCAAAGGATATAGTAGTAACACTAAAACCATTAAACAAGTTTCCAAAAGGAGCTGATCATTAATATTAAATACAGGATTACTGTTTTCACCATCTGTACCCCCATCCCTTCCAGTCGAATATTGATTACAAATATCTTTTATTTTTGCTTTTATTGTTTCAACATGTTTGGGTTTTTTTAATTGGGAAGTATTGAATTTCCAAAAAGTGTTTCCAAGTACAAAGTTATCAAACTGTAAACGTAGGGAGATGGATGAGTGATCGGTTCTGTCTCCTGGTTCCATGTAGCATTCATCAACTAGACTAGTAATGTGTTCTGATATAAGAAAAAAATCCAAACAAGCTTGTTTCCTCGGCGATTTGCACCTCTATGTATAATGTTTTATATTAGGGTTATTCACGCAACAAATATCTACAAGTTCTGACTGCTCTTTCATATTGAGTACGACATTTCTAGCTCGTGGGCTATTAATGCCTAAATAATTATAATAATCAATATTGGAGTCTAAAACCAAGTTAAAGTCCCCACAAATAAAGTAATTAATTGTAGGCAGACTCTCTTGGTCTGTAAGTAGTACTACCTTTGTTTGGTCCATTTTTATTGACTAGGGCGAAAACTGTGTCTTTTATTTCAATTTCTAAAATTAAACAGTTATCAGACTGGTCTTTTTAACTGAGATGATTTGATAAGTGAAACTGTTTTTAAAAAGAATAGCCACTCCATGGGAGGCACTTGTATGCAAGTTAAAGATACAGTCATACCCCACAGTAGTTTCTTGGGCTTGAGTAAAATGTACATCCTATAAACAATATATCAAATGGGTTTTGTTTCTAACATAATGAAAGATGTTTTCACGCTTCCTTCTATCACCAGGTCCTTGACAGTTGATGGGCATAATTTTAACCGTATCCATATGTTTAGTCTAAGTTTATCATTACAGCATGGGGGCACAGTGGCTCAGTTGGTAGAGGTGCAGGCTGCAAGCCAAGAGGTCCTCGGTTCGAATCCCACCTGCGGCAACCACGTTGTGTCCTTGGGCAAGACACTTCACCCCCATTGCCCACGTGCGGGCACGGTGACGCTGTGTACTAAGGCATACTGCACGTCGATGGTGCACCTGTCTTCAACCAATTCTAACCCTGCTTGTGTGGAGTTGGTATGTTGGGGAGCTGACAGTTGCTCGCCGTTGCTCGGTGGTTCTCTCCGGGTACACCCGTAAAACTGTCACGGTCATGGTTAGCCATTGTGCAGAAATATGTGACCTTAAACACCAATAAATAAATATATAAATCATTACAACATGATGCAACACATGCAGATCCACTTAATGTAAACAAAAGAAAAATGCCCCTGGTAGAGAAAGAGAAATAGAGGAGTGAAGGTAAGCCAAGGAGAAGAGAAGAAAGCAAGAATAAATCAAAGTTTGGAACACTGCAGTAGAAGGCAGCATTCATATAACAAGAATCGAGATAACTTTGTGCGGAATCCACATAAAGTCAGTCTAGCTTCCAGAGTAATGAATTAACTGGGGTTGTTTGCAGTTATTCTGATCACAGAATGAATAGGTCATGGAAGAAGTGTTAATTTGCTCTGCCCCTATTTCTCACCAAACTACTGAAAAAAGAGTCCGAACAATACAAGTGAATAGTCTAATTTTGTAAAAGGGACTTTGTCTTGTGTTTCAAACACGTAAATTTCATTTCCAATGTCGGAAACAAAAATCTTTTCTCCCCAAGATATCATGAAAAACAATAATGGAATATCAGTTAAAGCTAGGAAATACAACATGAATGTCTCTGAAAGCTACAGCTTAGGATAAATCATGACAAGAGAACTAAAAATGTTCAAACTTCAAATGGACTTATGTCAACGATGATGTTTTGACCTTGACTGTTCAAACTTCAAATGGACTTATGTCTTTGATGATGTTTTGACCTTGACTGTCATATTTCAAGGTAACAAGAAACATATCCTAGCTCTCGATGACAAAAGACATGCTTCCAGTCAAGAGACTGCCTTTTATACTCAGTTTGGGTATTAATATGAAAAATCACAAATGCATATCGCTTATTTTTTCATCTTGTTCAAAAGAGAGTGGCATCCAAAAGAGAGTGACGTATAATTGATTATTATCCTGAGTGACTGTGAGTTTTATGTGACATAGAACTGAATATAACTAGAGGTGTGACTGTCCCAATTGGTCTAAGAATAATCACTGCATTCGACATTTGGCTCAAAGGGAAGGGGAATAAAGGTGTGGGCTGCATCCAATGAACAGTTTATCAATCAACTGACTCAAAAACAGAGAACAGCATTAGTGAAGCACATCTGAAGACATGGAGCAGAAACCAATTTCAAGTTAAGGTCATTGTGATCTTGACCTTTGGCACAATGACCCCAAAATAAATATTAAACATTAACAATAATAAATAATAAATAAAAACATGTTAAGTTTAAGGTCACTGTGACACTGACCTTTGACTCAATGACCCCAAAATAAATAGGATTCTTCACCTTATCATGCCTAATCCATATCAAGTTTGGCTTTGATTGGCAAAGCAGAATCTTAACTCTTTATCCAACGTAATGGCCAAATCACCATTCAGTTTTCAATATTTTTTTCTCATTGTTTGTCTAAAAACGAAGCTTATGACCCCCTCATGTGTTGAGCTCATTCCAATGAGGGATCATAGGCTATCTTTTTACACAAACAAATTTTTAAAAAATAGTTATTTCCAGGACTTTGTTTGCAAGTGCTGTCTGGCTTTTGTTTTAGATTAAGGGTTAATTGGAGAGCAAAACTAATTCCATCAACAAATGGACAAACAGTTCCAATGAGGGAATCATTGGCTATGTTTTTGAGGCAAAAAATGAAAATATTTAGTTATTCAAAGAAAGATTTTGCAGGTGTTGTCTGCTTTTGATGTTATTCTTTACCTAACATGTACAGAAGTCAACACTTGAAATATATTTTTTATTAATTAATCATTTTAATTAGCTAAAGACCCCTTCCTTGAGCTCATAAAGTGGGTTATACACTATGTTCTGGAGTCAAATATTGAAAATATAACAGAATTTAAAATGGAGAATTTTGTAAATAGTGCTAAATAATATCACACAATTATGTTAGGTGAAAGATTACTTGGTGAATGTGATTCACCTTTCCTTTCAACAAACATGATTGATTTAAAACCTGAAATAAAATATTTTTTCAATCTAACTTGTCAATTACTGACTTTTTTTGTGATTTTACGTCTGTGAATTATGTCAGCGGGAAAGGAAATGACAAGATAACTGAAAAAAACACATAGCTTACTAAACTGGACTAAAATCTTTGAACTTGTGCTTCATCATTAGTCAAATTTATTAATATTACATTGGTTACTTACAGCTGCCTGAACTCTCTCCGTTTCTGAGCTTTTATATCATGCAGAATAGACTTTGCAATAGCTCCCATTTTCTTTGACCATTTCTTTTTAAGAATTCTTGTTTCCTGTAAAAACAATTTGAAATTTTAGTACATTATATTCTGAAAACAGTAATCTTACATTTTAACTGCATTTTTTCAGATTCTTGTTGCTTTTAATACTTTCATCACTTCTAAACAAATGTCCTTGTTTCCTGAACAAGTTATCTTACAATAGGATAACTGCAGTTTTTCCAATTCTTCCAGGTTTTAAAGATGGTAACATGTAAACCTTTTAAAAACTTTACATAACACAAAATGCATATGACAATTGAAAAAAATTCTTGAATAATTTTTATCATATTTTGAATCAAAAACATAGCTTATGCCCAATGAGCTTATTACAATGAGTGGGTCATAAGCTGTTTTGGAGACAAAAAATGAAAAAAAATTAATGAAAATGGAATGATAATTTTTGCAAATATCACTGACCGGTTTGGGACGTTATGTTGCATAAAGAGTCCAACTTTCAAATATGATTCATTTGTAAGTATGTCAGCAAGGGATCAAAGGGTATTCTGGAAGAGGAATAGTTCAAATATCAAATCCATAGATAGACAGAAAATGTTTCTTCTTCCAACAGTTCATGGACAGGGAATACTTTAACCGGTATCATATCACAAAAGCGATGTAAAATCTTGCTACTAATTGCTATTTGTGAAGCCTTGATAGATGATGAAATAGTGAAAGTGTACAAGAAATGCTTCAACAACAAAAGGTCTGCTGATACACTGAATATGTATAACACCACTTCATTAGCTCTGGAAAATGGGAAAGAAGCTGTGCGTACCTTCTGCGATGATTATCTACGTTTGATTGAATAACTGTTATGGAGAATGCCCATATCATCTCAATCAATGATATGTTCAGAAATATTCTATCAACATCTGTTGATGATACATCGAACAAGAAGAGTGAGACACACCCAAGTAAACAGTTGATTAAAAAGACAAAGTTGGATAATTCGTCACCATCAAATGCTGTACCTGCTGCCAGCTGATGAAGTCTGACTCCACACAACAATATGAGTAACAGGGATCAGTCATCATCATAAATATCCAAAGGTATCAGATTGATATCACCGAAACAAGAAGATCACACCCAAACGATATAAATTCATAAATGCAGAATACTGCAGCAGCAGAAAATGAATCAACTTGTAATCTCGAAGTCATTGATAACTCAAAATGAAAGATATGTCATTTTAAAACTGGACCAGCAGATGCTTTTTGTCATCTATGCTCTATGTGATTCCATCACAACTGTCTTCAACTTGATGAAACAATGATACAGATTGAATGATGACCTAGAAGTTGCAAATATTTGTCAAAGCAGCCGAGTCCTTACTGATGAAGATAATGAAAGTTTCAACGCGACCAACAGCAAAAATGATAAAATATACACTCTATTACTACGTCATTATCAACGGATATAAATGCTACAGTCCCATATAATACACAATCCACGGAGACATCACAGTCACAAGATGAAATTACATGTATCTTGTTGAAAACAATGCTGGATGACAATGAAGATGTGAAGAAATCAAAAGACTTGAAAAAGTTAGAACAATCTCTAAACCAGAAAGAGAAAAGGAAGGCATAACTCTTTGCATGCTGCTGGCAGATATCCCTGCCCAGCACAGGGTTTCTCTTGTCACTGATGTAAGTATAATTTGGGCATTTTCAACCCTTTACCCAACGTAACAGCCAAAACCAGCCAGCGCTATTCACAAAAATCGTCAATTAATTTTCATTATTTTTTTCATTTTTTGTCTCAAAAACATAGGTCATCGAGCTTGTTCCAATGAGAGGTCATAACCTTGTTTTTGAGACAAAAAATGAAAAACATTAGTTATTCAAGAATATTTTTTGCAAGTGTCGTCTGCTTTTCATGTTAGGTAAAGGGTTAAACATATTTTCCCCTGTAAATTGAATGGATTTTTTCACCAGTGATTTCTTGTTATATTTAGATTAATTTTACATCAACTCTAGTCATGGCATGACTAGATTTGATGAAAAAATATCTTGAAAATACTCAGCGGGTTAAGAGTTAACTAGAGGTACTGTGAGCAAGCTCACAAAGTGATACCTCCCACACCTGTCAGAACGGAATTATATTGCTTCATGCACATCTTCATATGGAGTTCTTCCATTGTGTAAAGTTTCATGAAAATTCTTCAAACGGTTTAGGAGGAGTTGCGCTTATAAGGATGGACAGATAGACAGACAGACAGATGGATGGATGGATAGGGTGATTCCTATATACCCCCACCCCCCAAACTTTGTTTGTGGGGGGTATAATGAAAGTGAACAAGAGCTGTCAGAGCAATCTAAGCAAATTGCAGTTTTGAAGACTGAGATATCAAGAATGGAAAACAAAACAGAGAAGTAGAATATTACAGTAAACACTCAGAATAAGGCTTTAGCAGGACCACCAACATTCTACTCTAGTCACAATTACATTGATTCAACACCAGCTCCACCAGGATTTTGAAGATGCTGTCCCTCTGTGTACAACATTATCTTAACATTATAACATAAACAAATGAAAATTGATACTGAACAGATAAAAATTAGAAGTAAACTACAAGAACAACAAATCACAATACTTCTGCAGAATCAGAACATGAACAATATGCAACTATATCACTATCTGCCATGCCCATGGGTCCATCCTCCTGATTGTAATCAACAACAGTTAACCCTTTACCCAATGCAGACGATATCAAAATTTATTATTTTAAATATCATTTTTTCAAATTTTTCAAAAAATTTCAACAAAACCATATCATGTGACCCCTCGTTGGAATGAGCTCGATGAGCTCGTTCCAATGAGGGGTCACATGATATGGTTTTGTTGAAATTTTTTGAAAAATAATATTTTTTCAAATGCTGAATTTACATATTACGCGGGCGGATGCGGCCGATTTGTTGGGTAAAGGGTTAATGAAAACAATGTACCTATCATTCAACCAGATGTATTCATGCCCACTTCAACCTGCATATCTCATACATAGTCAGTACTCAGATAAACCTAAAAATACCCAAGAGGAAAAAGAAGGAGCAGTGCTCTAAGAATGAAACTATTAACTTCAATAAGTCAGCAGTCTTTCAACAGCCTTTTACTACTAGGAAAGAGTCTCAACAGCAGAATGCAGTCCTGGTATCAAGTGTATCCAGCCAGTCGACTTCAATTACATAAGTCAAAAGAAACTGGGCATGGATCGCATAGTGGACACTTACGATCAGATGTCCCAAAACATCATCAAGGACAATTGGGCATAGCAACTGCGCATGGATCGCATAGTGGACACTTACGATCAGATTGTCCCAAAACATCATCAAGGACAATTGGGCATGTCACAATGCACAAAAACCGAACAGTCTGCTGAGAAGTTACCTGTAGAGAAATCCAAAGCATCCTGCTGTGGAAAGTATGCACTTGTTCAAAATCAAGAAGTCACTCATGTTTTTACCTCATCCAATGATGCAGTGCAGAACTCTTCAAAAACAAGTACTATAAATCCTCCAGTAAATTGGGGAGACAACTGATGATGGTGACAGGATGCAAAACCTGTCATACCATTAGAAAGGAACCTCTACGTATGTAGCCAACCAGCATTTTTGTGGAGAGGCTTGGTGTAACAGTGCCGGGTATGAAGGGTACTGTTAGGGTTCTTTTTGTCTCAAAATGGATGATTTTAACAACACATATATAAGATACTATGAGATTTATTATATAAATCTTGCCTGTCTTCGGTGAGAGAAATTGACGGATGCCATGATTGGAATTTCCCTTGGTATTAAATTTAGAAAGACCGAAAGAGGGGTGGACGAATTTGGAAGGGGATAAATTAATACATAACTTTCAATAGGTTGGTCCGAAACTGTTGGGCCGAATTTTAATAACTGAATAATAATAAGTACCGAAATTGGGGTGGCCGAAATTATGTGAGGTGTTTTAATACATGGCTTATCATAAGTTGGGCCGAAATTTGTATGGGCAAATTTGAATTGGAGTTACACTAATAGCGCAACTCCAAAAGGTGCCAAAATTAGCAGGAGCTAAGATTAGCCTGAAAGAACACTGTGGTTCTGTCAAAATTAGGCAACAGAAT
Organism: Pictodentalium vernedei; assembly: GCA_031216915.1. Lineage (NCBI taxonomy): Eukaryota > Metazoa > Mollusca > Scaphopoda > Dentaliida > Dentaliidae > Pictodentalium > Pictodentalium vernedei. The sequence goes on along the minus strand of CM062297.1, from coordinate 193,943,676 downwards.
TTGCCTGGCCGAGTTCGTATTTCTACAACTCGAAGTCAGTGAAGATGTTTTCACCTTGAGAATTTGTTACATTCTGCCGAGATGCTAGAATCTCGGCCTATATATACACACTGAGAAGATGCAAAACAACAGAGTCTGTCCAAGCCAGTCCATGAAGCATGGATGAAACCTGCTGCCTCCACATCTCCTGAGCTAGCAATAAAATACTATTAATAAAATGTTAATAGGTTACAAACGTAAATATGTGTGGGGAAGAGATAAAAATAAACTCTACTTGAAAATAAAAAAAAAAAAATATTGACTTAAATTTAAAAATACACCGGAAGTAGGAAATAAATTTAAGAAGTAAACAAAGGAAGGGGAATTCCAAGAATGGCTCCCGTCACACTCCCCCACTCCTCAAACCTGAATTACAAAATAAACTAATTCACATTGCACTTGCGGGAAAGTTCATTTCTTCTTTATAACACAACTCTTTATTCTTTTTTTTCTTTTCCAGCTCTCTTTTTCTTCTAAAACGAACCCTTTCCTCCCATAAACCACATTATGATCCCTCGGTACCGTAACACTTTCATCGATGGTGAATACAACCGAGGTGGCTGCAATATCTTTACGTGCCTTTTTAGCTTTCTCTTTGTCCTCTAATGCTTTACGTTCCGACACTGTCCTCTTTCTAGGCGGGAGAATGTCTCCTGGTTCAATAAAAAATTTATTTGGCCTCTTACAACTTTTACAAAGTTCCACCCTACTCTTGGCATCCTTAGTTGTAAGCTTGTGATAACTTTTGTAATGTCTCTGCAGGTCATTTTTGTGGACATAAGAATAATTCCAGTTTTTGACTTCAAAAAAATTACAGTTACACGTGGCAAGTGGATCTTCTGCCAGTGATTGTGGAAAGCACTGTAGCTCTGAAAGAATCGGGAAAATCCTTTCCCTTTACAGACTGGTACAGGGCACTGCATCCCATCTGAATTCCATATAGGTCTGTCTAGGAAATGTGGATGAACACTAGCATCATCAACAGTTGGAATATCGTTATCCAACGAAGCCAATTCTCCCTCACTAACCATAAGACACAATGGATCCATTTTGTCTGGAAATAGAAGAATAGAACTTTTCAATCTGATGTCCGATTTACTCAATTCCAGGTCCCTGACTAATAATAATTCACCCCACAGATGTCAAACATTCAACAATTTGTATGTTGACCGACAGAGCTCATTGAGCTCTGTCAGTCAAAACACAAACCGCCAAATCATTGACAACTTAGTTTACATAAGCAAGGATGAGGATTTTCTTTAAAGGTTCCGACACCAAACTGAAGAGAGTCAAACAAACATTTATTATACAGTATGGGAAATAACTATGCCACGAGACAGACATGCATACACCAGGGCAAGATTGATATGAATCCCCCAGAGATCCCCCAGAAATGTCCAACATCTACCCTCCAGCAATTTCTTTTGGGCTGAACAAATCTGTCTACAGCTATTATCAGGATTTGGGCATAGCCGAAGAGAAATTCCAAATAATCTCCCCATGAAATTTTACTACAGTTCCAGGACAAATCCGGGCTGAATAATCAGATATCTTTCTTATACACAATGTCCAATACCATAGATTCTACCTCCCATACTGGGGTAAATTTTTTTTTTTATATATATATAATTTATAAGGACAGTTGTGAGCAGCTGCATTCACCAAAAGACGATTTCACTTCCAACATCCCATTTGAACATACTATGACTTTCCCAACGCAAAAATAGCTATAACAAATGTGGCAGTTTAGTCACCTCCAAATAGTATCTTTCATTTTATACAGCAGTTGAACACGGGCCAGCCGATCCCAAGAGACAGGAGAGACCCGCTCCGAAGCGGCGGGTTATATACAAGTAGGAAGGAATAACTTCTTCCATAGGTGATTCCCACAATATGAGTGTAGAATAATACAGGTGCTATAAGCCACCTTTTTTTTTTTTTTTTTTTTTTTTTTTTTATAAAGAAACATGTTTACAACATTTCTATCAGATATCTGATAATTCAACTTCCCGTCAAATCACATCACGACACGATTTGACAACAAAGCAAAATATATACCCTATGGAGTTCACCACTGGAAGAGTCAAGGGGAATATTTTACAGGGGGTTTTACTGCACGGCCCCTCCTTGTTTTAAAAGGTGAAACGTGAGGGGTTTTATTTGATGCACCTCCCAAATGAGGTGTTATTGACTCGCCCAGATCATCCATAAGCTGATCTTCATCCCCAGGTATACTGCTGTACATACATTCTGCGGCTGCGTCATGCCAATTTTCATCTGACTCTAAACTGTGGTTTATTTCTTCTGGAGCTTTTAAACCAAAGTATGGTTTTAAATCATTTACATGGATCATAGCCTCCCTATCATGCAATCTTAATTTATATATTATAGGACTAATTTTCTCGAGTACCTCATAGGGGCCAGTCCACCCTTTGCCCAGTTTTTGTTTTGCTTTGGGTGGGTACCACCTCCAAACTAAATCACCGTGTTTGTATTCCCGAGGTTTTAACCCTCTATCATAGTTCATCTTTTGTCTATTTGCTGCAATCTTCAAATATTCAAAGGCATGTTCAAAATTTTCTTGAGAAGCCATCCTCACCCACTCCACATATTCTATTGGGCACGGAGTGTGTGGGAAGGGTGTAGATTCTACCATTAAATCTATTGGGTATGAAATCTCATGACCGAACATAAGGAGATTTGGTGTACAGTTAGTACTATTATGTTGGGTTGCTCTATATGCCATCAAAACAAAGGGAAGATGGTCGTCCCAATTTGTCTGATTTTCATCGACAAAAGCAGTTAACATTTGTATCAGAGTTTGATTAAAACATTCCACCATGCCATCCGATTGTGGATGATATGGTGTCGTCCTAGTTTTGGCAATTCCCAACAATTTACACAGTTCAGAAAATAAATGAGATTCAAATTCTGGGCCTTGATCAGTGTGAATGATACGGGGCACACCAAACCTCAAAATGAACTCGGTCACCAGTTTGTCAGCAACTGTTAATGCAGTATGATCAGAGAGAGCGTAGGCTTCTTTCCACTTGGTAAAATAGTCACCAACGACCATTATATATTGGTTCCCATCACTACTGATAGGTAATGGACCCAAAATATCAATGGCTATTCTACCAAGTGGGGCACCTACACTCTCCTGTTTCAAGGCTGATTTACCCCTCCCTGTGCCAGGCTTACACTGTGAACATACTTCACATTCTTAACACCACCGATAGACGTCCGATATCATGCCAGGCCAAAAAAAAACGTCTTTTAATGGCTTCCAGTGTTCTATCACGACCCAAATGGCCGGATATTCTATTTGTGTGCAAATTCTCAAAAATTACTTTTTAAATGTGAAGGTGCAACCAACAGTTGACTCTTATTTTCAATTCCATTTTTCAATTCCATTTACCATGTATAGAATACCATTTACAATCTTCAAAGCCTCCCATCGGGCCCAAAGGGATTTAGAGTTCGGCAAAAGATGAGTAATAGCCTCGGGAAGTGGTTTGGTGGGTGAACTTTCCATGAAATTCAAAATTGGTGCTATTGCAGGATCTTCCACCTGCCAGTTATGAATTTCATCCAAAGTCCAAGTTTCCAACCAATTACTAAAGTTTAGAGGTCTACTGTCATCAGAAGCAATCACATTAGATATCCCAGATTCATGTGAATCTCTCTGTTTTCTCAGTTCATTGCACTTTGAAGGACAATCTACCCGCTTGAATCTCTCTGTTTTCTCAGTTCATTGCACTTTGAAGGACAATCTACCCGCTTGAAAGGCCATCAGCATTTTTATGCCGACAACCTTTCCTATGTTGAATTTCAAAATCGAATGTGTCTAAAATTGTTAGCCATCTTGCTACCATGCCATTGGCTTTCCTAAATCTCTTAAGCCAAACCAGGGAACCATGATCTGTGTGTACAATAAATTTCCTTCCCCATAGGTAATGTTTAAAGTATTTTACAAAGTAAATCAGAGAATATAATTCTCTGTAGGTGGTGCAATAATTTTGTTGACTTTTATGGAGTGTTTTACTAGCGTAGGCCATCACCTTTTCCTCCCCAATTTGTATTTGAGAGAGGACAGCCCCATTCCATACGAACTCGCATCAGTATCTAAAATGAATTGGCTGTCAGATTCAGGATAGGAAAGGATGGGAGCAGAGACCAACGCCTCCTTAATCTGACTAAAGGCTGTTTCACACTGTCCATCCCAACAGAAAGGAACATTTTTATGGGTAAGTTTGGTAAGAGGATGAGCTAAACTCGAAAAATTGGAAATATATTTCCGATAATAGCCAGCAAAGCCTAGGAAACTTCTTATTTCCTTCACACTAATTGGAGTAGGCCATTCTGTTACTGAACTAATTTTTTCAGGGTCACACTTAACCCCCTCCCTGGAAACAATATGGCCAAGGAATTTAACCTCTTTCTGAAATAAGGAACACTTCTTTGGCTTTAATTTGATGTTATTTGCCCTAAGCCTATTAAAAACTTCTCGTAAATTGGCTAAGGCTGAGGAAAATGTTTTTCCAAATGTTATGATGTCATCTATGTAGCATAAGCAACGTTCCCACTGCATCCCTAAGAGTATGATTTCCATTAAACGCTCAAAAACAGCTGGGGCATTAGCCAAACCATAGGGGAGTACCTTAAACTGAAAGAGTCCTTTATGAGTGGCAAAAGCCGTTTTGGGGCGATCAGATTCCTTGATTTCACATTGCCAATATCCACTCGCCAAGTCAAGAGTTGAAAACCAACTACACCCACCCAAAGATTCCAGACATTCATTTATGCAAGGGAGTGGATAGGCATCCTTACGGGTAACATCGTTTACCTTTCTATAATCAACACAGAATCTGATAGACCCATCTGGCTTTGTAACCAAAAGAATAGGTGAGGACCATGGGCTTCAACTTGGTTCTATGATATCGCCCCTAAGCATTTTATCAATTTCCTGTTCTGCAATTTGTTTTTTAACTACTGGTAATCTCCGAGGAGGTTGTTTAATAGGTCTATTATCTCCTTTGTCTATGGCATGTTTAACCAAGCCTGTGTGACCAAATTTGCCATCCGGGCCCATGAAAACATCCTGATATTCCACTAAGAGCGATTTTATTTGTTCTCGTTCCTGAGATGTTAAATCTTGAGAACACTGGTCTAGAATAGGCTGAAGATGTGCAGGAAATTTATATCCGTTATGCAAAGTCAAATTATTATTAACTTCACTGCAAGATTCAATAGGCTGTACTGTTCCCAAAATAGTGTGTTTTGGAAGTTTAATTGGGTCAATAGTAATATTCATGACAGATATACCAGAATTTTTAAATTTATCAGAAAGCATGACTCCAGGAACCAACAATCCTTTTGATGTAACATGGGTAAATGGTTCAAAAAGACTGTCGACATTCATGTAACATTTATCTTTTATTTTGGTGCTAACCATTATTTCTGAATTAGCAGGAATAGTTATGCTATTGCTCACAGAAATATGTGCACAATTTGGATTTAATCTTTGAAATAATTTGACTTTACATGTAGGCATCTTTAACAAGTTCTTGGATAAAATTATATCAGCTTTATTTGGTAACAAAAAATCAATTCCAAGTATACCAGAAGAGCCTTGAATGTTTGCAATAATAAGTTCATGGTCAAATAAGACACCTCCCATTTTAAAGGGAAGTTTAATTTTTCCCCAAATTTCCAAAGGTCTACCATCAGCAGTACTTAATTAACTTCAGCATTTTTTTAAACCAGCATTTAACATAGAAAACAATTCATAGGACAAAATGCTACAGGCAGCACCAGAATCTATTAACATTTCTGCTGACACTTTTTGGAACAGAGTTTTAACATACAAACAAGATTGGCTGATTTGGGTAATTAGTTCTCCAGTAGGGGCCGAACTTCCAGCCGTAAATTCAGCCATTTCTAGTTTTTTTGGTTCCCTACTTTTTTAGTTTTGTTTAGTAATTTGATATGTGGGCAATCTGATCTTCTGTGGCCCTTTTCTGAACAGGCAAAACAAGAAATTGTTGCACAAAAGCGGGCAACATGCCCCGGCTTGTGACACTTCCAACACCTTCTCTCTTCCCCGGTGTCAGAAACCACTGTAACAGGTGATGTTTCAGTAAATATTTTAGGCTTTAAAGTGGGTCTACTCTTTGTAAATGCTTCATACTCCTCAGCCAAAGAAATAGCTGATTCTAGTGAAGTTGGGTGATGAAATTTTATATGTTTTCTTATTTCCCCATCTTCAAAACCCTCAATAAACTGATCAACAATATATGTGTCCCTATAGATAGCTGGCAAGCTAGGGTAGGCAAGTGATCCTAATCGCCGAAGGGCATAACCAAAATCTGATATCGGTTCAAAGGGTTTTCTGAGTCGACACCTAAATTCTGCCCGATACACAGACTCTTTCGGGAGGACTGTACCTCCGTTCTAATGACTTCTTAAGAGTCTCAAAATCAGTGAGTTGCAAATGGGTCAATTCACCTAACATTTTCTGTGCATCCCCCTTTAATGCCATAATTAGTTGCTGAGCTTTTTCGAATTCTGTCCACCTATTCAAACTGGCCACTAATTCGAAGTGAACAATATAATCCTTCCAATCCTCATCTTTCCCATCAAATTTATCAGGGTTGACAGCCTTATGAATAGGATGCAAAAATGTGGGGACATAATGTGAATGTGAGGCAATTGGAGTGCTTTCCATTTTATTCTGAAAAGAAGGGTCACCAAAAATTGTGTCACGTTCTCTTTGCAACCCAAAAACAGTTTTGACGTCAGTAGACTCCAAATCTGGAATCAAAGGGTACCGGGTGTCCCTAACTCCAAACTTGGGATCCAAATAATTATCTGCACCAAACTTTATTTTGGTTTCAGTTGGGACCTTTGAGTCTAAAATATTGGCTGTAGAATCAGGCCCATATTTCCTATTCAATGCTGAGGATAATTGATTACTTTGTGATAATTCATGGGCAGTCCAAGTTTTCACTGACCTCGAGAGCAAGGGGTCAAACTCCCCAAGCAAATTCTGATCATCCATTTATATTTAAAGCAGAGATCCTGTCGGCGACGCCAAAATGTAACAGTGCCGGGTATGAAGGGTACTGTTAGGGTTCTTTTTGTCTCAAAATGGATGATTTTAACAACACATATATAAGATACTATGAGATTTATTATATAAATCTTGCCTGTCTTCGGTGAGAGAAACTGACGGATGCCATGATTGGAATTTCCCTTGGTATTAAATTTAGAAAGACTGAAAGAGGGGTGGATGAATTTGGAAGGGGATAAATTAATACATAACTTTCAATAGGTTGGTCCGAAACTGTTGGGGCGAATTTTAATAACTGAATAATAATAAGTACCGAAATTGGGGTGGCCAAAATTATGTGAGGTGTTTTAATACATGGCTTATCATAAGTTGGGCCGAAATTTGTATGGGCAAATTTGAATTGGAGTTACGCTAATAGCGCAACTCCAAAAGGTGCCGAAATTAGCAGGAGCTAAGATTAGCCTGAAAGAACACTGTGGTTCTGTCAAAATTAGGCAACAGAATTTGCCTGGCCGAGTTTGTATTTCTACAACTCGAAGTCAGTGAAGATGTTTTCACCTTGAGAATTTGTTACATTCTGCCGAGATGCTAAAATCTCGGCCTATATATATACGCTGAGAAGAGTCCGTCCAAGCCAGTCCATGAAGCATGGACGAAACCTGCTGCCTCCACATCTCCTGAGCTAGCAATAAAATACTATTAATAAAATATTAATAGGTTACAAACGTAAATATGTGTGGGGAAGAGATAAAAATAAACTTTACTTGAAAATAAAAAAAATAATAATATTGACTTAAATTTAAAAATACACCGGAAGTAGGAAGTAAATTTAAGAAGTAAACAAAGGAAGGGGAATTCCAAGAATGGCTCCCGTCACACTTGGCAATGGAAGTAGTCTGGGTGTAGACACCCTCAACACATCACCATCATCAATCATCGCATCATCATTCATTAATGTCACCTAATTGAACATCAAAAACATTAAAACAAATCGACCATACCTAGACATGTGCCTTAGGAAGAATGAAATGCTTGGTCTGCAAGAAGACTGTCTGTTTAATTTTGAACTCAAGGACAGAGAGAAAATCATTGACAGATTCTACATATTCAGCAAAGCAGCAGACGATGAAATACTTTTAGATCCTATTCACATATCTCACGGATATGGTGGGATTTCAATCTTCATCTCCAAAGACAGATTTCCTAATGGATCAGTGAATCACCTTGACATAGAAGTTGAGTTGGACAATCCAAAGAAACAATCTGACAGAATCATATCATGTGACACCTCACTGGAACAAGCTTGTTTCAATGAGGGGTCCCATGATATGCTTTTGTTGAAATTTCTTGAAAATAATTTTTCAACTGTTGAATTTGCATATTACGTGGCCATTTCGTGAGGTAAAGGATTAATGATATATTGTTTAGCTACATCAGGGACTCCAGTTAGACAGATGTGTATACAGTGTACAATCACATCAGTTTGGAACTATTGTTATGTACTAATGATCTTTACAATGGCAACAGCACAACTCCTGAAAAAAGTCAATAATCACATACTGCCAAACTGCACCAAATGGTTCAATCTGCCATTATGTCCAACTGAATAAATGAGCACAACCCAGTACGGAGGAAGTTCACTTTGGATAGCCAATGTAAGAGCAGTTGGTTACCTTGGAAAAACCAAGTTGGAGATATATAACTCTTTCAGCACTCAGTAACTTTCATGATAAAATCCCTATAACACTAAGTAACTTTCAGTAATAAAATACTAAAAGGAGGTATATAGGGAAAACGATGTAAATCTGTAACCATTGGGTGTACAATTAAAAGTTTGCTACCATTAGAAAGGTAAGTGTTAGCCCTTTGTATTAAGATTCCATAGACTTGGGAATAGCGACTATCTCAGGTGTAAACAGGTCAAAATACAGGTGTGTTTCTATTTTTAGTCATATTAGTGCATTAATAAAAAATAAATGTTTTTTTTTCTGTTTCATCATATCTCATTTATTTCTCAAATTTATCATTTGTTTCATTACTTTCAGGTGATACAACAGGTGGTGATACAACAGGTAGAGATTAACAAGAATCTCGTTAACAAAAACACAATTCATTTGCTTTTTGAAAATAAAAAAATCATTTGCAAAAAATTCATTTGTTTTTACTGTTTCCCAGTCAAAGCCTGATACACATAAAAAATGATAACACCTTATACCTGTCTTCAGTACAATACTGACACTCATTTACCTGTAATTACCTGGATTTACCTCCAGGTAACGCAGGTAAATCACTGCCAGTAGTAAACTTTTTTGTGGAAATCCTTGTAACAGGTGCTGCGTGAGTTGCAACAAAGAGGTGCATAACATTCATTTATTTCTGAAATACATCATTTGTTTCATTACTTTCAGGTGATACAACAGGTAGAGATTAATAAGAATCTTGTTAACAAGAACACAATTCATTTGCTTTTTGAAAATAAAAAAAATCATTTGTAAAAAATTTATTTGTTGTTTTCATTCTTTCCCAGTCGAAGCCTAATACACATAAAATAAACAGCTGCACCACGAGCGCATTATACGCCCGTTATTAATTACAAGAGGGAACCACACAATATGAGTATACATGTGTACTTGTCAGGTTACATATACTTGCCACCAAAAAATCAAGAAAATTGCTCAGTCCAACATGTGGAAAATTGCCTATATTTTGATGAATAAAGTCCCATAACTCTGGAATGACAAATCGGACAGCGACACAAATCGAAAGGGAGATTCCTTCTATCAACATATACTTGCAACCAAAAAATCATGAAAATTGCTCTAAGCATTTTCAAGTTATTGTTCGACATGTGAAAAATAAAGTCCCATAACTCTGGAATGACTAATCGAACGGCGACACCAACCAAAAGGGAGCTTCCTTCCATCAACATAAACCACCTACCAAAAAATCGTGAAAATCTCTCGAAGCGTTCTCGAGTTATCGTACGACAGGTAAAAAATCGGCAATTTTCTAAGTAATAAAGTCCCATAACTCTGGAATGACTAAACGAACGGCGACACTAAACGAAAGGGAGCTTCCCTCCATCGATATACACCACCTACCCAAAAATCACGAAAATCTCTCAAAGCGTTCTCAAGTTATCATACGTGTAAAAAAATCAACAATTTTCTAAGTAATAAAGTCCCATAACTCTGGAATGACTAATCGAACAGCGACACTAAACGAAAGGAAGCTTTCCTCCATCGATATACACCACCTACCAAAAAATCACGAAAATCTCTCAAAGCATTCTCGAGTTATCGTACGACGTGTAAAAAATCAACAATTTTCTAAGTAATAAAGTCCCATAACTCTGGAATGACTAATCGAATGGCGACACTAAACGAAAGGGAGCTTCCCTCCATCGATATACACCACCTACCCAAAAATCACGAAAATCTCTCAAAGCGTTCTTGAGTTATCGTACGACATATGACCGGACGGACAGACAGACGCACAGACGGACAGCGGTATACCATAATACAACCCGTTTTTTCAAAACGGGCGTATAAAAATTATAACACTTAATACAATACTGACACTTACTTATCTGTAATTACCTGGATTTACCTGAAAATCCAGGTAATTCCAGGTAACTCACTGCTATTGTAAACTTTGGTGTGGAAATCCTTGTAACAGGTGCTGTGTGAGTTGCAACAAAGAGGTGCATTACATTTCTCACACATCATTGTTGTCTTACATCTTTTAAAAGGATTGTCTTTTTCTGAGATTCCTTGATGGCTTGCCATAAAATTTTTGTGTTTCCTGTTGCAGACAACACAAAGCCTGTCAGCAGTTCCTGATACAACAGGCCAGTGTCCTTTTTCATCCAAGCGTTCTTCCGGGTTTGAGTTACATGTACTTAGTCTTAGTCGTTTGAAGAGCTGCCAAATGCGTTTAAAATTCTCAATGAGTTGGTGGGCAACAGCAAATCTAAATGGCAATAGATTGCGGGCTCTTTTTTTCCCCCGGTCTATGGTCATGAACACTTCCTTCAAGCAAATATGCAAATATTTCACGAAGTTTAGCTTCCACTTCTCTGTACCACCTTAATGTTTTTTTCTCTTTATTCAACCTAGTATTTTGATCTTGTCTATCTACACCCTTCATATATTTAGCATATTGCGCAACAGTGGTGGGTGCACGTCAGCTCTTTTACACTTCCATCCTTATTTCTATGTTGGGTTTTCACAGTTTCTTCCTCAGGATCATGAATTGAGGAAAGATAATACACAATTTTATTGTCTTTCCAATATGTAGCAAGAAGAGGTCCACACATTAGCCAGTCAGAAGATTCTTGATTTAGTTTTGTTGCCTGTTTATTTGATAGCACCCGTTCTTTTGGATATTCTTTTCTGTTGTTTCGTTTTGTTCTGCAACTGTAAGTATCCTTCTGCACAAATAGTCAGCTAGGGTGGGACTTGTACAAAAATTATCAGTGAAAATAATGTCCTTTTCCTTCAATTGACTTACAAAGTTCAATAACAACTTTAGCAGCCATTCCCAAGTTTTTATTTATGATATTCTTATTTTTGCCAATGTAAACATCAAAATTATAACAATAACCAGTCATGGCATCAGCCAACATCCACATTTTGATTCCCCATTTAACCGGGTTTGTCCTTCATATATTGCTTGATCCCCAGTCTTCCTTTGAAAGGGATCATAGCTTCATCCACACACACCTGTTTATGAACACTGTACTCAACCTGAAACTTTCTTCTGCAGTGATCAAGAATAAATTGAACTTTGTGAAGTCTTTTACCTGTATTACACCTGTCATCACAAAAATGCAAGAAACATTTTATTTGGACAAATCTGTCCCTGGACATTATTTCATTCACTTTTGAACCTATTAGCCAATGTTTGTCATTATCTGACCAATACATTTCGTCCCTGTTGAATTTCATAGTACCCATTAGCAGTAAAATGCCATAAAATGCTTTCATCTCATCCAAAGTTACTTCAGTCCAAACACCCTTTGTCACCACTTTCATGTTTTGTATTTGTGTTTGAAAAGTTTGCTATTTTGGAAAATAGATCATCACTGTAAAATATTTGGAAATAGTCAACGGCACCAAAATCAGAATCACAGTAGTCAGTTTTAGGACCAACAGGTTCCGAGAAGTTGATAATTTTTCGCTGATTGAATTTTTTTTCCCAATTCCAGGTGTCAAAATCAGGTGCACTGTAGAAATCAGATGATGAAAAGTCGTAGCCTTCAAAATCTTTGTCATCACTTTCGCATGCCACTTCATTCCATATTCTGTCCCTCTTTTATTTATTAATATTCACCAAATCAAATTCTTCCAAAACATTTTGCCATTCGTCATCAGAAAAGTTGGAATCAGTATCCAAATAATCTGGCGTATCATCCATTTTCAACAGCTGTTTTTGTTTGTCAAGGTCAAACGATGGCCTGAATTCTAACCACTGCTTTCAATCAAAGGGATGTAATCACTATAGAGTGTTATGAAAACAGTTTAAAATCTATTTTAAGGGGGGTATTCCACTCACATGACAGATTACGCACGTTTCTTTTTTTTAGTGTACCTGTGACCATTTTACCGGCCTGCAGTGCTGAGAACGTTTTCTTCTCAGACAGGTGATGAAAGAGATAAGGTTATTTCAAGCTTATTGTATATGAAAAGCATGTTAGCAGCACAAATATCAATTCTGAGCATTAACCAGTGAGTGAAGAATGATGAAAAGCCTCCTCATCTCCAAAACAGCGCAGTCATTTCGACTTTCATTTCATATTGTCTAACAAAATACATCTAGAGACTCTGGAGGTCTGCCTACTCAATATAATACCATTACATTGTTTACTGTAGCATTTTGCAATATAAGACATTTTCCAGCAAGATTGGAGCCTTTGTAATGAATGAGGCAAAAAATTGCTCAAAATAGAAATTTTTTGCACTTTGCCCTTGAAGAAAAGACATTTTTAGTCAAGAGTTTAGAGAAATACCCGGTAGCCAGCTCTGGATGCCAAAACAGTAAAAATTTGATCAGACCACTCCAAAATATATCAGAAAATGTTTCTCTCTCTGAAAACTTTGGGCTCCTAATGCTCTCCACACAGACTAACAAAATGCTAGCTATGAGACTGTGCCACTGTGTGAATGTGGTCCAACTGACTGGTAAATATTAAGAACTAGTCCAGAATGGCCCAAAAAAGACTTTTTTGAAGATTTTTTTCAGTATAGCATGTCACAAAAAGATTCATATCAGAAAAAATACCCAACTGATTCACTCAAAATTTCACATTTCCTCGTCTGCCAATGCCCTTTGACATGGCACACAATTTAAGACTGGAGGTCACAAAATAGTTTACGATGTCCATGACCAACAAATATGCATATGAAGTAACTGTCGGTTAATTATTTATTCATTTTTAAGAAAAAATAGGCCCTTTCCCTTTCTTAAGGTGTTTCTACCGAGGAGATTTTTAAGGAAAAAAAACATTTAGCATGAAAAATAATTGACCGATACACTAGAAAGTTTGAAATTCTCTATGACTGACAATTCACTTCCAACAAACATACATTTCAAGAATGGATATCATGTGACCATGAAGTTGCATATGATTTGCATATTTTTCATGAAAATTGTCTGAAACAACTTCTTGTTTTGGTATAAACTGCTTTATTACCAGTAAAAAAAATGTTTTTTTAATGCTAAGCATAGTTTGAACATCTTCCTTATCCACCAAAATACAAACTTAAATAACTGGTAGCCAATTTATTATTCAGTTTCAGTGGAAAAATGAGCCACGCCCTTCTTGGGTGGTTTCGCATGGGAAATTTTCACATAAAAGGAAGAAAAACATTGAACCATACTTTGCATATGCCACTGACAGTGATTTGTCATATGATTTGCAACAAACTTTCAAGTAGAAGTTTGATATTAAAGGGCATGTGAAGGCAGATTGATTTGCATCTATAGGTACTGGTAATTACATAAACTAAAGGAAATGTCATTGAAAAATGTTGAAAATCCTAAAGTAAGTCATAACCTCTAGAGAAAATACCTCTCTATATATGTGAGAAGTCATGGGACGTTTCGTCCGAAAACCAGTTTGTCCCAGAACGAGTGTTAGGGACGTTTCGTCCCAAATATCGGCATGATTCATCCTAATAATTTTTTTTTTTTCAATGTATAGAGACGATTCCCCCTTTTGATACTGAATCATGGTAAAATATATAATTTGTCAAAAAACCTTCAAATACACAATTTTTCCTGATCTTTGGCACATGTTGAACACCTGTGGTAAACATAGGGTCAAAATAACACAATAGGAGCAAATCATTCTGTATATGCTATGCGTATTTGTATGAGGCATTTTCTGTTCATCATGTATATTCTGTATAAGTATATTCAATCAAAATGGGAGCGCGGTGACTCAGTGGTAGAGTGTTGGACTTCTATGCTAGAGGTCCAGAGTTCGATCCCCATCCGGGACAACCCGCATTATGTCCTTGGACAAGGCACTTTATTGTGGTTGCCTACATGGGGGCATGATGACGCCGTGTACTAAGGTGTACTGCACGTCGATGGTGCACATGTCTTCAACTGCTGTAACCCTGCTTGAGCGGAGCTTCAACAGAGTTAGAATGTTGAGGAGCTGACAGTTGCTTGTCGATGCTCGGTGGTTCTCTCCGGGTACTCCGGCTTCCTCCACCTGTAAAACTGTCGCGGTCACATTTAGCCATTGTGCATAAGTATGTGATCTTAAACACCACTAAATAAATAAATTCAATCAAAATACCTCAAAGTCAGTGGTATTTTAATGCAATTTTAACTGGAACAACAGCACAGGATGGAAAACGAATGTTACTAAATCTGAATTAATAGGAAAGTCGGCAATTTCAGGGGTAAATTGGACAAAAATATCACTAACTGGAGAAATATTTAGTATTCGTGCTACCTTTACACTTGAACATTAATTTATTCATTTGTACTAAATACCTGATATATTAGCCGACAATAAAGAGTAAATAACAGGAAATGACAGTGATTGAAACTTTATTAACAGACGAAATATCATACATTCAGTATGAATGGATAAATTTGGTGTTCTTAAATGTCAAGATATGTGGAATCTGAATTATTTTTTTTCGCACTTAGTGATATTTTTCCACTTGACTGACCCTCCAAAATTGTTGATTTTCGCAATACTTAATTTTTAAAATAATCATACATGTATTATCATTTTTCACCAAATTACATTTTGGAACGAATCATCCCGGACGATTCGTCCCAGTTCGATAATGTATTTTGGACAAATCATCCTGGGACAAACTGGTTTTGGGACGAAACATCCCGGAGCCTATGAGAAATGGCAGTCTCACCTGTTGAAGTTTTATAATTTGTGTGCAAATTTTAATCCATTCGTTATCAAATCATTTATTGATTTTTCATGGAAAAATGCTACATCCTGGATTTCTCAAAAGGGATGTCATGATCACTAGATCAATTCTTTTAATCACAGAATGAAGAACTGGCATATGCAATCCAGTCAATAACCACAAAATGATAACAGAATTTTAAAAATAACAATTAAAAACAAAACAAAAATAAACTGTCAATTCCTCTTAATTACGTAATTTATAACAATTATGCTACACCCACACAAGTCTGTTAACTCTTAACCTGCTGAGTATTTTTAAGATATTTTTCATCAGATCTAGTCATGGCTGCTTCACAGCAGCCATGACTAGATTTGATGAAAAAATTTATCTGTATTTAACTCAAGAAATCAATGGTGAAAAAATCCATTCAATTTACAGGGTGGAAATTTTGATTAAATATACTCAAATTATACATATTTCAGTGGAAGTTGAAATCCTGCCCTTGACGGAAATATCTGCCAGCAGCATGCAAGGAGTTAACCCTTCACCTACCTTTTCGACTTCTTCAAAATACCTCATCTGCTTAGAAGTAATTTAAGGCTTATTCCCACCTACTCGGCACACTGTAATTAAGGTATCGGATCAGAGGCATTATAGCCTGTTTTCATTATTAGTGACTAATATTCTCACTCAGCAAGCATTGTTTGTTCATCTCTATATAGATCCGATCCAAGAATCACCTGACTCTGCCACGACAACGGAATGCCATACAATTACCAAAACAATACACCAAAACACCATGACACAGACATTTTGCTTTAATGACGGTGATGCTGACAGGCTGTTAATATTCAGTACACAAGAAAATCTGCAACACCTCTCAGATGCCCAAGTGTTCTTCTGTGACAGAACCTTCAACAAGTGTCCTAAGATATTCATGCAACTCTATACAATCCATGCCTTCATTAAAGATTGATGCATCCATTAGTCTATGGACTGCTACCACACAACAAACAACCAATGTACGTACGATTCTTTTGCCTCCTGAACCCAAAAGCCGCTGAGTTCTCCACATCGCTTCGACTGGTGCAGTGTTTGACTGACTTTGAAATTGCTGCACAAAATGCTATTACAGAGGGTTTTCTAGGTGTAATGATGAGGGGATGCTATTTCCACTACAACCAAGCCATCTTCAAGTATGCCACTGTGACATTAAAATTACTTTCAGCATACCATGATGGAGGTGACATCAAGACTCTTATACACTGGGCCATAGCTCTCCCACTTTTACCAGTACAACATATCAGCGATGCGTGGTTTGAGATCCTGCAAGAATCACCAGACAGCCAGGATGCTGAAAAATGTACAGACTATATGACAACATACTGGGTAGCTGACCATGGTAGAGATACTTTGTACCACTTTGATAATGATGGACCTCAAACAACAAACCATGTGGAGGGTTGGCACATTAAGCTCCAGCTGTTTATTCCTGGAAGGAAACCAAACCTGCTCAATTTGATAGACTTTTTGAAGAGAGAGCAGGCATATCTTAAAACGTCCATTATTCAAGAATGCAACAGTGATAAATTTAGGCCTCAACAAAGAAATTATAGGATGATGAACAACAGACTCTATAGAGTGCAATTGGGCATTCCGGCGAACTCAGATTGTGTATCTAATATCACAGAGTACTGATATGTGTCATTTCAATTATATAAATCTCATTAACTGGTAGAGTGCTAAATTATTTTTGACCATCAAATCTTGTACACATGTCTTTGCCTTGTTTCAATTTATGGGAGAGTGCCTATGGGCACTCTCCCATAAATTGGAACAAGGCATTCCCTAATAGACTAAATAATATCAGTTCAATGATAATACAAAGCACATGCACTGAATATGAGCCTTCAAGCTGTGGTACCTCCACTTCAGAATAAAGCCCAAATATGGGCTTCCAGCACTCTACCAGTTAATACTGTCAGTTATTGTGTTTATTAAATAGTTGTATTATTATTTTTATGAACTTGCAAATATATAAAAATATATAAAATTAATGCTAACCTCTCTGCTTAACACTGTATTTAATTCTGTAAATATTCAAAATTAGTGCTAACCTTATTGGTTATCAATGTGTTAATTTTGTTAAAGCTCATTAAATTCTATTGAACTAACAAAAAACCATTGAAGAATTAATCTATCTTAGTTTATCTATAAACTGTAATTATTCCCGACAATAAGCAACAACTCTTTCATGTTAGGGATTATCACACTTATTTTAGAAACAATCGGTGCCGGGTAAGTGGGAACATCCCTAATTTAATTTCTCCTTTTTCTCAAATAAACAAGAGATTATGCCCCCTCATTAGAACAATCTCATCAAACTTATTCCAATAGGGGGTTGTCATAAGCTATGGTGCGGAAGAAAGAAATTGAAACATTCATTAAATTTTTACCATGACTATTATGTATAATGCTGTCCAGATTTGGCCGTTATGTTGTGTAAAGGGTTAATGAGGTATTGGTGCTCCATTTTCATAGACTGCTAAAATTGAGAGCTTAATTCTTAACCCGCCAAGTATTTCCAAGATATTTTTCTTCAAATTTAGTCATGGCTGCTTTAGAGCAGCCATGACTAGATTTAATGAAAAATTCATGTAAGTTTAAATCAAGAAATCATTGATGAAAAAATCCATCCAATTTACAGGGGAAAATTTAATTAAATGTGCAAAAATTATACTTAATTCAGAAGCAAGAGGATTACTGTCCTGGGCCGGAATATCCACCAGAAGCATGAAAGGATTTAAATCAGTATTAGCAAGTTCCTCTATATGGTAAAACTTCGGGAGCAGTAAACAAATTTGTAGAACTTACAACCAGAACATTTGAAAATCATGAGAAATCCAATACAGTGGAGCCCACTTAACTTCATATCTCTTAACTGAATAACCCTGTTAATTGAATATAATTTCCCAACACAACACCATTTACCATACCTCCAGTACAAATTTGACCTGTTAATTGAATATAGGTTATACAGTAAACTCCTGTTAATTGAATAAAAAATCTTGTAATCTGTCAAGAAATTACCCTGACTCTCCCCTGCTTTCCTTTGTTTATAGACCTATTTGGTCTCAGTACATCCAATACAGCATTTAATCTATTATATCTTGGTTTGACAGAGCTCATGGAGCTCTGTCAAACAAGATGCAATAGAATAAATGCTAAGTTTATCTCTAGAATACAGGAAAGTGACACAATCCCTGTTAATTGAATACACCTGTTAATTGAATCATTTTTCATTGGCAAAGTGGCTATTCAATTAACAGGGTTCCACTGTATCAGATTGCATACTAAACAGCTATTTTTAGTAGAATTGAATACACCTGTTAATTGAATCATTTTTCATTGGCAAAGTGGCTATTCAATTAACAGGGTTCCACTGTATCAGATTGCATACTAAACAGCTAGTTTTATTAGAAATGACCCCCCCCCCCCCCCCCCCCTGACAACATTCCTGAAAGAAAATATAGTCTGGAAGTAAAGTCCAGTTTGTAGCTTAGAGCTTTATGAAAAATTATATTTTTTCTTTGCCACTTGAACCCACCAAATGATCCTTTGCTAGTTTTCCTCCATGTCAAATACTAAAATCTGGTTTCATTGTATTTAAGTGTATAGTTAGGAGGAGAATGACATTTCTTGGGAACATAATTTCATAAATATGCATGCAAAAAACTCAAACTACAAAAAACACAATTCTCCAGAACAGAATGTGTACCACTTACCCAAGAACATATGTCGTAGAATGTAACTGAAATGTACTGATTTCAGTGAAGTGACTTCTATACCCCACTAATATTAATTAGCCATTTCATGGTAATTTTAAAAATGCTATTGCAATGTGGGATCTGTTCGGCTTCACAGAAAAATTTGAACCATTTAAAAAGGACTTCTTGGGGGACATAATTTCATAAATATGAAAAAAACTAAAACTACAAAAATAAAATTTCCCCAGAACAGAATGTGTTACACTTACCAAAGAACATATGTTATAGGATGTAACTGAAATTTACTGAAGTCAGTGAAGTGACTTCTGTACCCACCTAATATTAATTAGCCATTTCATGGCAATATTAAAATGCTTTTGCAATGTGTGATCTGTTCGGCTTCACAGAAAAATTTGAACCATTTAAAAGACACAAATCTCGGCTCAAACTGTAGAATCTGTTCATTGCCGACTATTGTACTTGGCAAATGCTTATCCCCACAAAGATATATGTCCTGTATATATAATTAGGTCTTCCTGTTTCCATGCACGGTGACCCAGCCTAAGGAAGTTTATACTCTGCACCAAGGTCTGGGATGGAATTTATTCTAAATCATATAGTACATGGAGAGTGAATTACCACTAAAACATTCATGGAGTGGACTTTCCACTAAGACAAAACATTCTTGTCTCTGAAGCACAAGAATGACAAGCAAAGATTCAGCCAACAGACTTCCAACTGCTGATGAGCTCCCCCTCCTCTACCCATGTCGCACATCCCTGTATGAGCTATCCCATGTTTTAGATTCTTAAAAAAAGGTCTGCTACCAGCTTTGGGTTAGATGGTTGAGTGGTCTACATCTACCATCCCATGTATGGCCTCCCACCTCATCCCCTGTTAATCACCCTGGGCATCCCACCTCTAAGATCCATCATTGCACCCTGAAATTACATCCCACCACATCTGATGTAAATCATTTCCAACCCACAGATCCACTCAACTCACCTTGATACTGCAGCTGGTATTTGGCCTGGTAGAATGCCCAATTTAAGTTTCTTCAGACCCGTGATGATATGACCCAAGCTGCTGAATGTGTCATTAAACCCCAGTAAATATGTTAATGAGCATGTGCTAATGGACACAATAATTTATATTCCATACAATTTCTGATAATTGTTGAATGCTGTCCACAGCACTTGAGTGACTGATATATTTTTAATATCAGCCACTGCTTTCGCCGTAAATAGCACCAATCCAGAATGAGTGAAACTGTACAAATTGTTGGGTGAACAAGGAAGGGGCATCTGTTTCAAGGACCAATTTGTCCATTGGGATTGCTTTCATCATATCCTAGACATGGTCCTGACTCCTGAGATGCTAGTTTACTGACAACCTCAATGAAAAAATTGTCCCAGAACCAAACAAAGTCATTTGCATGTTTAACAGTGCCAGTGAAACAGTGCATGTGCACTGATAAATGCTGAAGAACATGCTCATGCATAACCCTGTTGGTGTGTTCCTCAGCATTTCTACAGTGCACAATATGGGGCAAGTTGAGCTCCTTGGCGAGACTGATATGATGCATGAAGGACTCCTCCTGAATGTTTACAGGAGGATTTGTTGTCAATATCAGTCTCGCCAATGGCTACAACCTTGCACCTGCCACCAGGTTCTTCCATTTTTGGAAAACTGGTTTGTAACTGGTTTGAAGAGGGTAAATTTAGTGATGCTACTCTGCTATGCAGCAGGGTAGCATCACTAAATTCACTCTCTGGGGACCTCATTTTTGCAGATGACAGTCTGCTTATTTTGTGGCTTGCTGGATAAGAGGTCTAAGCGGCAATGACTGTCGAAAATAGGCACTTTTTTGCCAAGATGATTGTACCTGCACCTAGGGCATTTACAAACACTGAAGTGCAGGTCATCCCAACAAATTCCAGGCACCAGAGCAGGAAACAAATTCTTTTCAACCCATCCTGAAAGAAATAAATGAAAAACACTTTTGAGTCAATGGCTATATAGACATGACATAGTCAACTTGTTTGGGTTTTCTTCTTTGCAATGTCCTGGGACATTAAATTTTATAATAAAACAATTGGAATGTTTATTTTTGCAACAGAATATGATGGTGTACATGAATATGTATGTGTCCCTGATGATACAATATCAAAGTGATATTGCAGTCACAATCAAGCATTCAGCATGTATTATTAATAATATTAATAAGTTTGAGATGTATCTCAATAAAGCCATTAAAAAAATAAACATCATATTTCACATGCAATTTAGCTTGTGATAAGTATGGTGGAGAATCATGAGGCACCAAAAAATAGTGATGAGAATTTGTGCCCAAGACATCAGATATTTTTGTAATAACAAATGGACTAATAAATAATGGCAAGACAAGAAATAAACCATGATACTGTGAAAGCTTTTTCCATCATACTGTGAAAGCCTTTCCAATAAACAATCTTCATTCCAAATTTCATTGAGATCCAATAACCCAAAACTGAGATAAAATATAATAGTATATAGCATAATAAAAAAAGTGGTGGTATAATTATTGGCAGACACAACTCAACTCAAAGTAGATAGTTGCTCAGTGAATTTGTGTGGTAGACCAATCAAGATTTTCAATGTGCAGCCCTCAGGCTGCACGTTGAAAATATTGATTTGTCTTCCCCCAAGTAACGAATATAGACTCTTCCAATTGATGATACTGAACAGGCATGGAAGATACCATCAGGGTTCAAAGGGTTAAGTGTTTATTAACCCTTAAGGACCTGGACAATGTCCTGAATTCACACCTGACCACCACCTATATAGGTCCAGTGGCTTTACAAGTGATTTAAATAGCTTTTGTGACGAAAAGCACAACTGAAAACTTTTCAAAGATGTGAACAAGTTCATCAAGAGAGTAATATGTGAAGACATGCATTTGCAATTCCAAGACACGGGACATCAACCAGAAATTGTTGTGGACAGTGATGGTAATCTCACAGACGGAGGTAGTCAAGGAGGTTTCATAGCTTTTCTGATTGGGAAAGATGGCTGAATGAGTCCCTTAACTTGGCAGTATAAGAAAGTTATGAGAGATGTATGTAGTAAAATTGCTGCAGAACTCTAGCAATGGCAGATTTTGTTGATTGCTGTATTGAACTTGGCACACTCATTGTTGAATCATTGTATAAAGATGCAGATAAATCCCTCCTTATAATGGGAGTTATTGACAATAATTATTTGTATGAAGTATTACAGTCTTGTAAGAATGTTAGTGACAAAAATGGTTACGTTGTGAGATCAGTTGCTTGAAGGAAATGATAGAAAGGAAGGTTATAAGGGAAGTGAAATGGGTTGAGAGTATGAGCTTGCTAATGTGCTGATTGAAAGAGGTGCACCTGCAAATGATTCGCTGAAGTATTTTGAAAGAGGAAGGATGGATAAGATGTAATGTGATATTACCCTATTTTACAGTGAGTTTGAACAAAAGTTCATTGTAATTAAAACTTTATTCTGTCATTATGTAACCTCATTCCATTCATGTCATTCATAGATACACTATCTATAATTGTTCATTTGAACAAACTTTTTCTAAGAGAAAGAGGAATCAGATTTGTTAACTTTTTACCCAACAAATTGTCCACATCTGCCCGCATAATATGCAAATTTAGCAGCTGAAAAAACATTATTTTTCAAAACATTTCAACCAAACCATATCAAGTGAACCATCTTTGGAACGAGCTCGTTGGGCTCGTTCAAATGGGGATCACATGATATGGTTTGGTTGGAATTTTTTTTTAAATTTTAAAAAATGATATTTGAAATAATTAATTTTGATATCGTCTGCGTTGGGTAAAGGGTTAATCATGTTAACATTTATTATTTGCAGATATTGATCTTGGTGGGTTTTGAATAAAGTCAACAACAACGTTTGTTGTCATCAATCAACACGAAGCATGGCACAACAGTTCTAAAGCCAATCATGGCAAACAGTCCAATTCACAGTCAGCTGTGGCCATGAACAGAGTCATTCACCTCATCTTTGTGTTCTGTCAAATCTCCGCCATCCCAGAAGAGTGAGTCACCTTGTAGCAATGATGAAGAATTATTTATTTATTTATTTATTTATTTATTGTTGTTTAAGGTCACATACTTCTGCACAATGGCTAATCATGACCACAACATGGAGATAAAGTCAAGGTCAGTCAATCGTTTATACCCCATGTTGCCTATTTTAGAGGACTCGCACCCCAAGCATTAGTGACTGGGTCCTATTTTACCAGTGAAACAGAGCTTGTTTACCACAGTAAACAAGCACTGCTTCACTTCCCAGGGTTCCCATGGGGGTATGATGAAGAATTAATTGTGCACTTGAGATAATGACCTGTACCAAGAATACCATCAGTTTTGTTTAGCATTCTCCAGTATGGACTTGTAACCATCTGAAAAAGACAGTTTGGTTGATCCAATGATTTAAGAAAAGTTCTGATGTCCTTATTATGATAATAAAGAGGAGTAGCATCATAGAACATAACACTGAACTGGTTTCCTCTATAAGATATCAACTTTTTGGGGCCAATGGAGTGCAAGAAAGCTCCAAAGTAAAATGCAAGACCAGATTCTTTACATCCACGATGGTGCAAAGCCATGACAGTTGTCATTATAAGCAGAGCAGGACTAAATTCACTGGTTAGAATAACTGATGTTGTTATAACAGTATCATCATCTGTGGCAATATTTTCTAAAATGCTAAGTCTTGTGTCTGTGTCTACTTCTGTTACAACATTACTAAGAGAGATGCATTTTGCAGAGAAGTCTCCCCTTGAGGCTATTTCAGATTTTAAACTTGGTTACAAATTATCCCAATTGTCAACCACACTAGATTGAATTCCTTTAAGGAACGTTTTCAGCTGCCTATTAAAACATGGATTAACCCTTTACCTAACGAATCGCCCGCATCCGCCTGCGTAATATGCAAATTGAGCAGTTGAAAAAATAAAATTTTTCAAAATATTTCAACAAAACCATATCATGTGACCCCTCATTGCAACGAGCTCATTGAGCTCGTTCCAATGAGGGGTAACATGATATGGTTTTGTTGAAATGTTTTGAAAATTTAATAAAATGATATTTAAAATAATAAATTTTGATATCGTCTGCGTTGGGTAAAGGGTTAACAGTACTCTGATGGGTTATGGTGTTTTTGATCGATGCAATTATCTTGGCTACTTGTACATCAGATACTTCAGATTCCTCAGTCCTGGTAATTCATCCTTGTTTCCTTGGCAAAAAAATTGCTGTGGAAAACCGGTGTTTCTAAGGCAAGTGCTGTGAAGATTGTGTAAAAATCATCACAGGACAGGGCATAGTCTCAATTGCCATGTATATGTAGTATGCGATGAAGTGAAAACTTTCAAGTAACTGTAACATGTGAAAGTAGTTCGAGATACATGTGTATATAATCACAATCAATGTGCAGAATATTTCACTCAATTAGATAATGCCAATATCATGAACCATGTGAATGCTGAGAAATAGTCTTGGAAGTAAGCAGGCGACTTGCTCAGTATGTACAGCATGAGTGAAAATATGATGCAGCATAACCTCAAACTAAGTATGTCACTGTGCCTATGTTGATAACACTAGAATCCGACGACATCCGTTTCTGGAAAGCTCTGTAAGAGCTTTCCAGAAACTGATGTCAGATTATTGTGTTATCAACATATAAGAATCAGAACATATAGTTTCAAGTAGTTATGCACTGTAAGTTGTAAGATTAGCAATGCAGCTGCAACCCACGTGGTTAGATTCCATGTGTAACCTGAAAGCTGTGCAATTTCTGCCACCACAAGGCTTTCTGAAGAAGCCATCCCCGGAAGTATTTTTGCTGTGGATATTTTTCGTTTCCTCTGCATTTTCCTTGGCACTGCTGATTGCTGAAAGTGAATTACCAGGGCTGGATTCCTCAAGTGATTGAACTTGAAAACAAGATCCTTGAATGATTCTAGTAAGTGATCAGCATCTGCTGTTTTATGTAATCCAACAGTCACTGTAATTCCATAAAGTAGAGTAACTTGGTAGTTTTGGTAGTGTTTGTGGACTTACTTGTGTCATTAGTATGCAGACAAACCCCCTCCAAAGTCTTAGAATCTGTTGTCATACTCGGGACAACCTCCATTTAGGTCAAACAGTTGGATTCAGCAACAAATCTAGATTTTGTGTCATTACATGGGGGCCTATCTACTTCTTTCTTGGCATAGCATGACAGGACCACTTGATGACATCACTGATTTTAGTTAAACTAACATTCATAGAAAGTAAATTCATTACAACTTCTCTGATTTCATCAGTATATCTACCAGCTTGGAATGTTATTAGGACTGTATCATCCAAAGCTCTACAAGTTGCTGAAATTCAGTTATCCTTCTCTAAAAATTTAACTTTGTCCTCCAACTCTGCTGTTTTAGCTTCGTAGTCCACCTCCATACTCTTGACAATCTTAAAAGACTTTTTTGTTGTATGACTGAGACCACTTCAGAGGTTTATTTTTCATGTCGTAGTCAGCTAAAAATTTATCTTTCTCAAACTACTTGTTTTCAAGATCTTTTACATGTTGTTTAGCCGACTCCAGATCAGACATCAAGTTGTTTCTGTGAGATTTCAACTTATTTGCTAGAGAAAGACTTTCATCCCTCCTAGCAATTTTCTTGGTCAATGCCCTGGATGACCTCTGAATTTTTCTCAAGAACATTTGATATTTCTTCTTCGTATTCTATGTTGAGGATTTCAAGTTTTGACATGATCTCAATGTAATGTAACTTTGTAATGTAACTTTATTTGCAGCACAAGCATATATTTATATACAAATACATTGAATGCATCATGGTTTCACAGAGAACAATATCAGCAAATTATCTACCAATATAAAATGACTTGCATGTGCTGTGGGGAATGACATAGCCAGATTGGCTGACTTTCTGCCATTCTCCTCTATATCATTATCCTTTTGATAACATTGTTTAACCCTTTACCCAACTCAGACGATATCAAAATTTATTATTTTAAATGACATTTTTTCAAATTTTTCAAAAAATTTCAACAAAACCATATCATGTGACCCCTCGTTGGAACGAGCTTGACGAGCTCGTTCCAACGAGGGGTCACATGATATGGTTTTGTTGAAAGTTTTTGAAAAATAATATTTTTTCAACTGCTGAATTTGCATATTACGTGGGCGGATGTGGCCGATTCGTTGGGTAAAGGGTTAATAATATTATTTTTTTGTTTAACATGATTTTACTGGTTTGAAGGGCTCTATTTTGCAACATGAACCCTAACATTATCACCTGACAGACCTAGAAGATTTGAGAGATCCTGCTGAGATGTACTCTGTGTTAAAAATATTTCTTTGAGGATTTAGTTACCATATCCTCCTTTCGTAATTATCTAAATGTCTTGATTTTATCTTTAAGTCTTTGGATTTTGATGAGCAAAAACTTAGAATCTTGAAAATAAGTCAACTCTGGGAACCTGCCTGAAAGAATTTCGTCAAGCTCATTACAATTTTTTGTGATGTTTTGTGTGTGCAAATTATAAATTTCCGCATTCGTAGTCATGTTTTCTGTAAATTGATGTTAATTATAAGAAAATGTGAAATGATTTTTCAAAAAATTTATGTCAGACCAAATCAGTACAATAAAGAACCTGCTTCTTGTTATGTACCTATCACTTTGATATTTCTGTAGCTCTAATCTCAAATGCTAACCTGTATTAAAATAAAAAAATAAGGGGTAGTAGTTTTACTAAAAACTAAATGTGTTAATATTTAATGAATTAAATATTATTAAACCTTTACCTAACATGAAAAACAGATGACACTTGCAAAAAAAATAATTGAATAACTAATTTTTTCATTTTTTGTCTCAAAAACATAGGTTATGACCCCTCATTGGAACGATCTTGACGAGCTCATTCCAATGATGGGTCATAACCTATGTTTTTGAGACAAAAAATGAAAAAATAATGAAAATTAATTGGCGATTTTTGCAAATAGCGCTGGCCAGTTTTGGCCATTAGGTTGGGTAAAGGGTTAACAATATCACTCAAATGACCTAGAAGTTTGGTAACGAGAAATATCAATTTCCATGAACTATGGCTCGTGCTCATTCATTGCCTCAGCATAGTTTACAAATATTCTCGATCCTCAAAGTCCTATGATGTGCGTGATGTTGTACACTGCCTATAATCATTTCCTACATTCAAACACAATTAATACTTAATATGTAATAGTTCATACCATTATGTAGACTTGATCACTGGTTGGTTCAGATATCTGAACAACTGGTCATGTCTTGACTATTGTGAAACGTATTTAGAAAATTATCAGAAAGCTCTTGTCTGTCCTGTTACATAACAGCTTTCTATCACTTGCAGCTAGGATATATCTGGTTTGTAAAATAATTATCAGAAAGCTCTTGTCTGTCCTGTTACAGAACAGCCTTCTATCACCTGCAGCTAATATATCTCTGGTTTGTAAAATAATTTTAAATTGGACTTCAGAACTGAAAGTGGAGAATGTGACATCAAATGGTTAAGTTTGGTACGTACAAAGTGGATTTTGTGAGTGTTGATTGTGTGGACAATATAGGCAGTGTACACATCAGGAACAATATCCAGGTGATTAGCAGGGATGTCACTTCTCAGATATAACAGTACCATCATCACATAGTTGCAAAGTGTTCTATTGACAAGGAGATTGTTGATGTTAGGTTACAAAATGTCTACAATTAATTTACTGAAGAAATTTAGCACACCCTAACCATAGCAGCAATAGAAATGACAAAGAAGAAATTTCCTAATTAATTCAGACAACAGGCAGTATCACATGATAATGGTCAAAATGGCAAGTCAATACTGTTCTGTTTGATGAAAATGTGGTCAACAGATGTAAGTTGTGAGACACAGGGTTGGCTCTAGCATCAGCCACAGCACCACCTCAATTCAAATTGGGTGATAAAACTCATTTGAACATCTGTACTTCTCTACATGTTCAACTGCAACAAATAAATTTTTTGTTTTTTAAATTTTGTTCAGATCTGATGTTGATTCACAGTGAAATATTAGCAGGCTTTAGTGATATGGATATATCAGGGCAGGAGGGCAGGATATGGATGGAAGAGGGGGGTGGCAACATTTCTGTCCAGGCTAAAGAACCCTTTATAGTATTCAAGAAGAGCAAGATCACGAAACTGCTACTAAGGGAGGCATCCCACATACCGATGTCATTGGCTGAAGAAGAGACATTAATACTAGATGCAAAGTGATGGGAGCCATTGAGAAGCCAGGGAAGCAATGTACCAAATAGCTGTTTTGGGTTTCAGGGTCGAGGGTATTTGTGGCATTATTATTTTATTATATAAAAAGAGATATTTATAATGAAAAGACTTGTTTTCCTGACAACTTTCCAACAAAAGCAGTCTGTATGATGGCTACATACAAACAATATTTCCATCCACAACTGAAAAAGTGTGGAAAACCTGTCATAACTTATCAATTTCCAAGTTCAAAGGCAATAACTGTGTAACTCACACAGGGAAGGTACAAAATCATTCATGTATCGCTAACATTAGTGAAGAAAAGTTTGGAGGGATTGCAGTGGGTCAGTGGTTATGGCACTTAACTTCAGACCGAAAGGTAGACAGTTCGATCCCTGTCAGGGGTAATTGCATTGTATCTTTAGGCAAGGCACCTCCTGACTGCCCACGTGGAGTGTTTTGTTCTAAGGCATACTGCACATTGATGGCACACTTGTCTTCAACCAATGCTAACCCTGCTTGCGTGGAGTTAGTATGTTGGGGAGTCTGACAGTTGCTTGTTGTTTCTTGGTAGTTCTCTCTGCGAACTCTGGCTTCCTCCACCTGTAAAACTACCCGACGCGAAGCGACCCTGTCGATGTTGTTAAGTGTTGTTAAACCCCAATAGATAAATAAATGAAGAAAAGCGTGGAAAGACTGTTTAACTGTCAAATTTGTAAGTTCAATGTCAATAACTCTGTAATAAACCATACAAGTAAAACTGAATTGAAATTTGATCTGTAAGTGCTTATCAGGAAGCATAGGTACAAAAAATCATTTCAATATTTCCATCCATAGGTGAAAAAAGTACGGAAAACCGGTTATAACTGTCAAATTTCCAAGTTCAAGGGCAACAGCTGTGTCATGAACCAGCTGAGTGGAATGGAATTGAAACTTGATCTGTAAGTACTCACCAGGAAGCTAAATACAAAAAATCATATTTCTTTTCATGGCTAAAAAAGTGTGAAAAACCTGTTATAACTGTCAAATTTCCAAGTTCAAAGGCAATAACTCTGTAATAAACCTGATGAGTGAAGTGGAATTGAAGCTTGATCTGTAAGTACCCATCAAGAAGCTAAATACTATAAACTCATTTCAATATTTCCATCCATAGCTGAAAAAAGTGCAGAAACCTGTTTTAACTGTCAAATTCATAAGTTCAAAGGCAACAACTCTGTAATAAACCAACTGAGTGGAATGGAGTTGAAACTTGATCTGCAAGTACCCACCGGGAACCTACATACAAAAAAAATCATTTCAATATTTTTATCGATAGCTGAAAAAAGTGCAGATAACATAGGATGGATGGGTGGATGAACAGATGGACAGGCTGATCACTAAAGGGCAGCAAGGCTCCAATAGTTTATATAATTTGCTGGCCAATCCTTATAAAATATAAACTGTTAAAAAAAATTCAAATGTTCATCGGAATAATCAAAAGAGGAAAAAATCAACAATGTTTGTTAATTTGTTCACTGAAAACAGCTTGAAAAACTTTCTAAGGACATTTTATAAAAAAAATTTCATACAACAGCATTAGGGATGGAAATTTCATGCATTGTAAAATTTTGTGGTACATTTGTACTTTCCCCATACTCAGCAATTTCAGTTTCGACAGACAACACATTTAGTGAAAATGAAGATCCTGCCATGATACACAATGGAACAATATATTTTTATTCATTTATTCATTTATTGGGGTTTTATACCACTTTCGAAAGCCAGGATTAGTTTTTTGGGGTGGAGGAAGCAAGAGTGATTTAACTTCACTGCTGCAGATTATCGTTGGGTTTAAATTTTGGTCTTTTCCCTTTTATTGCCATGTCTGCCCTCGCAGGCCATGGAACATTCTTCATTAATTTTTCCCAACTCTTCAAGTGGTAGGCTTCAACAATCACCATAATTGCAAAAGTGACTGAATATTGCTTATCTTGAATTTTAAACAAGTTGAGGTGAGAAGACACATACCGTACCCACTTATTTACCAGAGAGTGCAGAGAGTGGTGTTTAGCAATGCCTGCTGGTGACATCAAAAATCAAAACACTGCCTACCAGTTCTTGCTTCCCTATCCTTTATTTTATTTAATTGCATGAATCTGACTTGCCATAGTGTAGTGACATGCAATGTCACATTCGACATTTCGACCATTGGTATTCCTGCTATTTGAAACCTGGAAATTTTCCTTGGAAAATGCCAAGGGATTCCTTGTATTTTACATTTGTACATCAAAGTGATTGGTTGTTTGCAAATGCTGACATAATCATCTTGCCTTCAGAATTGTGTGCACAAAAATGTTTGATACAAGACCAATGCAAATAAACAAGAGCAAGTTATTTGTGCTTCCTTTGCTAAGACTGATACAATGTTTTTTAACCAGCCCATTACCATAGTAACTTAGAAAGGTAATTTAATTTAAGAGCTAAGGTGTGCTTTTAGTGATAAAGTGGTGTGTGCAAACACACACTAAAGAATCTGAGAACTGCTGTCAGTGCTGAATATAATATTATGAAGACTCCTCTGAGTTCATTTTGTTCCAAAGTCAGAAATTACTCCCGAAAGTCGGAAATTACTCCCGAAATATCCACCAAAACCACAAATAAACCATCTAATTAACTGCCATTTTGGGTGAACTTATTAGCCCTCTGCACGATCCAAGTTCTGTTTTTCATGAAAAAAATGAGGTAAATCACTGTTTAATTTCATTCTCTTTGCTGAAAAAGAAATGTAAATACTCATTTGATCAATCTGTATATTCAAAAATGAATGTTGCCCCGTCAACTATTCAGTTGAGACATGCAATCCACTCCTATTATACAGTAGTGTATCATACATCCAACTAGTTGACTAATAGTCAACTATTAACTGCCGACTAGTCAGCTGAGATTTCCTAATAGTATTGATCATTTCAACACAAATCACTAATCAAATGTGAACTAGTTATCCAACTAACCATTTCAACACTACCCTACAGCAGGTGAGGGTTAAAACAGTTATTTTTTGTTACCTGTTTGAATTTCTTTATCTTGAATTCACCACATTCTATGTTACTCTTGTAAACACTCTCTGAAATCTCCATTTTTCTTTTCATTTTCTCAAAGGCCTTCACTGTTTTGTTTTTAAGGTTGGTCTTTGCTAACTTTTTAGTTAATTTATCCAATTTCTTTCTATTTTTCTTCACTTTCTATGAAAAGAAAATTTATGACATGTACAACCCATTACAGTGGATCCCACTTATCTGGATATCTCTTAATTGTATATCCCTGTTAATTGAATATAATTTTCAAACACAAAACCATTTACCATACCTTCAGTACAAATTTGATCTGTTAATTGCATATGGGTTGTAGAGTAAACTCCTGTTAATTGTATATAAATTTTTGTAATATGTCGAAAAAATTACTGTGACACGCACCAAATTCCCCTTATTTATCAACCTTTTTGGCCTCACTCCATCCAAAACAGGCATTTATTCTATTATATCTTGTTTGACAGAGCTCTATGAGCTCTGTCAAACAAGATATAATAGAATAAATGATCAGTTTACCCCCAGAACACAGGAAACTGACCAAATCCCTGTTAATTGTATACTCCTGTTAATTGAATAATTTTCACTGGCAAAATGGATATTCAATTAAGAGGATTCTACTGTACTAACAACTGGTTGAATGCTAGACGCCACTATCAGAACACTATTGTAA
Source organism: Pictodentalium vernedei (assembly GCA_031216915.1). Taxonomy (NCBI): domain Eukaryota; kingdom Metazoa; phylum Mollusca; class Scaphopoda; order Dentaliida; family Dentaliidae; genus Pictodentalium; species Pictodentalium vernedei. The sequence goes on along the minus strand of CM062297.1, from coordinate 193,911,353 downwards.
AGTGCTGTAAACCACTTTTGGCATCAGCTCGCTGTTTTCTCAGCAGTTTAAAAAAAAAATCATATAAACCTACTTTGTTACTATTGGAGCGTGCCAAGAGGCCCTCTCCAATAAATTCTAATAAAATGATTACTTATGCTTGAAGTCTTGTGAAACTAAGGCTCCCAGGTAGCATAGTATCTTGGAAAAAAAATACTCATGTTATAAATCACCTTTGAAAAATAATTTAACACCAAGCCTGAAAATAAGCAGACTGTCAACTGCAAAATGAGGTCCCCAGAGGGTGAATTTACCCTCTGTGAACCTTAGTCTGAATCAAGGTCTCAATCCAAAACAGCAAATTAAATGCATACAATTTATATCATCAACTCTCGTATGTGGCTTGTAGAGCGTATATCGCTTCTGATTGATGTGTGGAGAAATCCAAAGATGTAGAACCGGAATGTCATGGACATACGTTACGTATTTTGGGAAAGTAACCACGTGTCTCATGATACTGAAAGTACAATCTGTACTGAGATATAGTTAAGAAACTGTTGTGCAAAAGGCTAATACTGTCGCACGTCTTCAAAACTTGTTCTGAGTTGTTCCAGTCAGTGTATAAGTGACAGTCACACCTCTGGATAGATCTAATCTTTTGAAATTCACAAGAAAGCCACAACAGCCCACCTTTAGTGACTCCAGGGAAGCTATATTGACCAATTTTAATGGCCAAGTTGATATTTAACCCAAATAAGGAGAATTATTTGCATTATTTTTTTAGCTTTAGGTATGTAATTATGGAACACCATCATTTAATTTTGCAGTGAATTATTCACCAAAATAATTATTATAATTCTATTATTATTATTATTATGCCAGCAGCATGCAAGGAGTTAAAGTTATCTCCACTGTCAATTTAAAGTTTTGATGTGAGATAACTTGAATGACTCTTGCATTTCTTTTCTAATTACATTTAACCCTTTAACCAACGTATGGGCCAAAACCAGCAGCGCTATTCTAAAAAATTGCAAATTAATTTTCATGATTTTTTTTCATTTTTTGTCTCAAAAACATAGGTTATGAACCCTCATGGGAACAAGCTAATTGAGGTCTTTCCAACGAGGGGTCATAACCTATGTTTTTTGAGACAAAAAATGAAAAAATAAGTTATTCAAGATTGCTTCAACTTGTGATAATAGAGGCATTATCTTCAACCAATGCTAACCCGGCTTGTGCAGAGTTAGTATGTTAGCAAATGCTCGCCGTTGCTCAGTGTTTCTCCCTGGGTACTCTGGCTTCCTCCTGTCTGACACAAGGTGATCCTGGCTGTCAAAAGTGGTTTTAAACCCAAATAAATAAATTGCAAAGGCATATACCATATATCAGAAGATGCAGATGTAATGAACAGGTCTTCAAAATTCACTGAGAAATAGAAGCCACCTGTGTAATGGCTAGTACCAAGCCTGTGTGACAACTAGTACCAAGCATTATCTATGCCAAAAAATTCAATTTATCATACTGGCAAGAGTTTCTTTGGGGTGGTAATTTAGTGTAGGGCTAGTGAAATTTACATTTCCCGTATATTTCCAGTATTTACAAACTTGGGATCAATTCTCCAGTATTTTTTCCAGAACTGGAAAGTGCAAAACCATTTTTCCAGTATTTTCCAGTGTGGTGTACAAACCCTGGAGTAACTAACTCCTATAAGTACAATCAATAACTTGGATAATACAATGGAGCCCACTTAATTGGATATCTCGTTAACTGAATAACCCTGCTAACTGAATATAATATCCCAACACAAAATCATTTACCATACCAACAGTACAAATTTGACCTGTTATTTGAATATAGCTTATAGAGTAAACTCCTGTTAAATGAATATAAAATCTTGTGACCTGTCGAGAAATTACCCGGACTCTCCCCATTTTTTCTTTGTTTATAGACCTATTTGGCCTCAGTACATCCAATACAGGCATTTAATCTATTATATCTTGTTTGACAGAGCTCTGTCAAACAAGATATAATGGAATAAATACTACGTTTATCTCTAGAATACAGGAAAGTGACATGATCCCTGTTAATTGAATACTCTGGTTAATTGAATAATTTTCGTTGGCAAAGTGGCTATTCAATTAACAGGGTTCCACTGTACAAGCAGTTTAATATGTCATGTAGAGATGAGTTGCTGTGGTTGTATTATGAATTTAGTTTATGTGCAAAAACAGTTTTTCAGTTTTTCTAAAAAACAATGATACAAAAGAGCCCAACAAAAAATGTGGTTTCCTAACTATCATTGGAAAGGAAACCACCAAATTGTGATGTAGGGAAGAAATTGGGATTTACGAAATTACCAAAAAGTTACTCTCTCAGTCCTTGTTTTTTGATGACCACAGAGGAACACTGAACCAAGTTAATTCGATGGCTACTTTTGCCAATGAAAATTTGGTAATTTTTATTTCATAAGTTAAGTACTTACCTGCCACATCCTATAGACTACCTTTCTTAACTTTGTAAAACTCGCCCGTTTCCGATTCCGGAAAAGAAACTTTTCCATTTAACCGGAAATGACCTAGACCTCCGTGCCTTCGAATCAGTTTTCCTTTACTGGCGTTTGTTAGCAAACGTGTTTTCGCCTACGGCTCCATTTTGATTTTCAACAAATCTCTGTGTTTTCAATGGAGTCAGACTCGGACAATATGTCTGTTAGATCACAGAAATGTTCTTCAGCACGAACTAATTCCTCTTATATTTCCAAAGTGGAACGTTTAGAAGAAAAGATGAACAACCAGTTCACCGACTTTAGCAGACAATTATCAGCCATTCGTCAACTCTTACTTGATTCAAATTCATCTCGAAAACATTCTCAACCTCAAAATCATCAGGGTGTACCTGCAGTTTCAAGGGAGTCTAATAGTAGACGTCCCATTATTAATAGTGACAGTGACAGCTCGGAAGACGAGCAACGCCTGTCTCAGCATTCATCTAGAGACACTTCATGTATGGGTACTAAAGACCCTGACTCATTATCCGTGTCAGTAAAATCATCTGCTCAACGTCAGCTGTTAGACAGTTCAGATACTAATGAAAAGGTGGTCCCTTTGTCAAAAGGACTTTTGGAAATGTTTGGTCAAGATGCCTTGACTGGTCACAAGAAGGAGAGTGCTGCAGGCCTCCTCCTAGAAGACACTCAGAAGTCGGTCTTAGAAGACAATTGGCATTCGCATGAACCGGCCTCTCTTTCAGCTTTTGCAGAAGACACCCGGAATAGTTTCCCCATTGGGAAAAACACATTGGAATTTTTACAAGTTCCGTCTTTGGACGATATTATTGAGAGATCTTTGATCAAGAAATTTGGTCCCAAGTCCAGTTTTTCGAAAAATTCAAAATCTTTACACAGTGTTCCATTCAAAGAGGCTGAGAAAACGGCCTTTAAAGGACAGTTGGCTTCCCAAATGGGCATAATTATATCCTTATATATACAACAGGGCCTTGGCAATTTGCTGAAACTCTTACAAAGTGGCATTGATCCCGAAGATGCTGTGCAGCCTGTGCATGACATTTTCAGTATGTCCACGAAGTGTCTTGATCAAATTGGACGCTCCGGCGCTTTTTTCTATACTATTCGTCGCCAGATGGCAATTTCCGATACGAATTTCTTTCGTTTGACTTCTTCCAAAGAATTATTAAATTTACCGTTGGTAAGTGATGGAGTTTTTGGTTCTCACCTCGAACAGTTCCTCAGAGAACGCAATGAAAAAGACAAAGCTTTAGAGGATCTTCTACCAGCATTATCTAAGAAACCTGTAAAACGTCATGCCACTGAGACAACAGGCTCATCTGGATGTGTTCCACCTCATAAACGGTCTTACAATAACACAAATAATCGTCAACAGGACTCAAATTGGCACAAATCTGATCGTTTTCAGACACAACGATTTACTGACTCAAAATCAACTTTTCAGAAGTTCAATTCTTCATTCAAAATCCCCAAGAAGGGAGGCAACTACGGTAGCTCAGGAACCAACCGTGGACGACAGGGGAAAAGATGACTCGGTGAGTATTCTACATCTTTTAAAACCAAGCTTGCCGGAAATACCGGTGGGCGGTCGACTGGCCTATTTTCACCCACAATGGGAAAATATAACACACAACCGTTGGGTACGGTCGGTAGTAAGAGAGGGATTCAAATTAGATTTTCTGATCAAACCTCCTTTCTCTGGCATAAAAGAAACTCATGTCAGTCCCGACAAACTTCAACTTTTAACAGACGAAATCAAACATTTATTGGAGTTAAACGCTATCGAAATTGTTCCCGCCAGTCAAACTCAGACCGGTTTCTACAGTACGCTCTTCCTTACCCTAAAGAAGAATGGACTGTGGCGTCCTGTTATCAATCTTCGACCGCTCAACCAGTACCTTCGAAAAGAACATTTCAAAATGGATACTATTGCAAAGTTCTTCAACTTGTCCAACCAAACGATTGGGCCTTTTCAGTAGATTTAAAGGATGCTTACTTCCACATACCTCTTTTTCCAGCTCACAGAAAATTCCTCCGGTTTTCTGTCAATCAAACTGTTTACCAGTGGAAAGTTCTGTGTTTCGGCCCAACATCTGCGCCCTGTTGTTTCACAAAACTAGTCTCGGAGGTGGCGGGCCACCTTCGGCAACAAAATATCCGTCTGGTAGTTTATCTGGACGACTGGATGTGCCTCAATCACGATCACAGTGTTCTTTTACAGCACCGAACGTACATACTCAAAACATTACACGACCTCGGGTTCATAGTCAATCTCGAGAAGTCCCAACTTCAACCCACTCAGGTCATAACTTACTTGGGCACGGTGTTCAATTTTCAAACAAATATTGTTCACCCCCCCCATGGATCGAGTACAGGGAATACTTCTTGCAGTGGCAAAGGTTATGCAACTCAGAGCGCCAGCCAGACATTACCTCGAACTACTAGGCAAAATTGCTTCTTGTCTAGAATTGATACCCAATGCTCGTCTCTTTATGAGGCTGATTCAGTTGTTCTTGTTGAGCAAATGGTCTCCAACCAAAATGAGTCTCGATCTTTCTCTTTCGCGACCGCTGGATCTAGTTCCACACCTTCGGTGGTGGTCTCACACTCAAAACATTCTTGCGGGTCGATCTCTACTCCCAAAATTAGTCACCAAGACTATCACCACCGATGCGTCGCTTCAGGGCTGGGGAGGTCATTCAGAAGGGAAAATAGTTCACGGAATTTGGACTCCCAAAATGAAATTACTTCACATCAACAATTTAGAAATGGAGGCAATACTTTTGACACTCAAACATTTTACGCCTCTACTACGCAATTGTCATGTTCTGATACGGTCCGACAATGCCACAGCGGTTCAATACATTGTCAAGCAGGGGGGGACGCATTCTCCCCAACTATGTGCCAAAGTTTGGGAACTTTGGTCTCATGCACTACAGCACAACATGACTCTTTCCGCAGCTCATATTCCAGGGAAAGCAAACTCACTAGCCGACCAATTAAGTCGAGGTCAGATACGGGAAACGGAATGGGAACTGCACCCTCATATAGTCGATCAAATCTTTCAGAAATGGGGTTTTCCGTTAATCGATCTTTTTGCGACCTACATCAACAAAAAGACTCCAGTGTTTTGCTCTTGGCATCCTCACACTCAGGCCCTTCAGACCGATGCTTTCTCGATGGACTGGTCCAACCTTTTTGCGTACGCGTTTCCTCCAGTGAATCTCATACCTCAAGTTCTCAAACATATGACTCTCTTTCAGTGCGACTTGATTCTCATAGCTCCCAGGTGGCACAATCAACACTGGTTTCCAATGCTTCTTCAACTTCTTATAGATCACCCAATACAGATTCCCATCTCCGAGAACATGTTGACGCAGCATCAATTCAGAATCAAACATCCCAACCCGAGTTGGTTCAATCTGACTGCTTGGCGTCTCTCGACCAGTAGTACAAAACAAAGGGCTTTTCAGAAAATACTAGACAGCTGTTGTCAGCCTCCTGGAGAGCCAATACCCAGAAGGATTATAAATGCAAGTTCAGAAAATTTCATAATTGGTGCAGTCAACGACAAATTGATCCATATTCAGCGACTCTGAATAATTGTGCAAATTTTTTAGCTGATTTATTCTCAAACGGTCTTAAATACCGCACCATCTCTGGGTATCGATCCATGTTCTCTAGCATGCTACCCAAAATTGACAATTTTCCAGTGGGTCAACACCCCAACATCATTCGTCTTTTGAAAGGGGTGTTTAATACTCGACCTCCCATACACCGTCTACTACCGGAATGGGATTTGCCATTAGAGTTGGAAATGTTGCAAAATCCCCCCCTTTGAACCACTCAATTTAGCTTCTCTGAAATATCTTACTTGGAAGACAGTCTTTTTAGTCTCCATTACAACATTTCGACGTTGTGGAGACTTACAGGCTCTCCGCCTTGGGGAAGGTCTAGCGAAAGTTCAAGGCAAGGGTGTGACTTTCATTCGTCAAGGTCTTTCCAAACAAGACCGTGCATCTCACTGCAGTCCGTCCATCTTCGTTCCTGCTTTTCCAGAGAACAAACTATTGGATCCACGACGGGATCTTACAACCTATATCAACCAAACTAATACTCTCCGTCTCAAGGATGAACAAAAATCCAAACTCTTTTTGACTATTTACAAGCCTCATACACCGGTTTCTTCTCAGACCATTTCACATTGGATTGTTCAAACCATTAAGCAGGCTTATACTTCTTCTTCCATGTCATCAGATTCACAGAATCCTATTTTGGTCAACGGGCACTCCACCAGAGCTACTGGTGCATCATGGGCACTTTATAAAGGAGCAAATCTCAAGACGATTTTGGATAGTGCAGATTGGAGCACATCTTCCACTTTCATCAATTTCTATTTGCGGGATGTCAAAATGTGTAATTCGATTTTTCCAACTTGGGGCAATCCTTATACTGGCGAGTTTGTTCCAATTGAAGGTGTATGTTTAAATTCAACAGCAATTGGATGAGTATTCAGTTGTACCTCGTCTTTTAGGATCATATTCAGTGAGAGGTTCCGGCATATGCTGTTATATGTACATACTTATATATATAGATGAGTATTCATGTCCTCTTTCGTGGAATTCACAGTGGGAAAATACTGTACACATCAATGTTTATGTGCACTAATTGTTTGTGGGAACGTCACATCTAGTGTGAGTGTATATATACATATTACTCAGCTTCAGGGTTTATACATGTAGGCAGTCATGCTTCTTCATGTACATAGCTATGTATATATGTTCAACGGCATCAAAAAAAAAAAAAAAAAAAAATAAGAAATGGAATTATCCATTCAAGACATCATGTGTATATAAAAAAATTAAAAAAAAAAAAAAAAAAAAAAAAAAAAACAGAACAGGGTGGAGGATCTAGTGTTAGTCTGTTTACCACTCTCAACCAGATGAGATCTCTACAGGTCGATCACCATCATCTACCCACAACATGCCAGACAGCTCGGCAATCAAGGGTAGTCTATAGGATGTGGCAGGTAAGTACTTAACTTATGAAATAAAATTGTTTGATTTGGACACAAGTCCAAATTTTATGAATAAGTTATACTTACCTGCCACATACAACCCACCCACCTCCCCTTCGATGATGTTTCTCTTAGGGCTAACAAACGTCTTAAGGAAAACTTATTCGAAGGCACGGAGGTCTAGGTCATTTCCGGTTAAATGGAAAAGTTTCTTTTCCGGAATCGGAAACGGGCGAGTTTAACAAAGTCAGGAAAGTTAGTCTATAGGATGTGGCAGGTAAGTATAACTTATTCATAAAATTTGGACTTGTGTCCAAATCAAACAATTGTCAGACTAATATTTTGCCATATTACAGGAGTTTTATTCAATTAACACAAGTCTGATCTATTATGAATATGCAATTAACAGATCAAATTTGTACTGAAGGAATGTTAAATGATCTTGTGTTTGGAAGTTATATTCAATTAACAGGGTTATTCTAAATAAGATATGTCCAGTTGAGTGAGCTGAACTGTATTTCTTATGACTTCTCAATGTTTACTAAAAGTTGGAAAATTGGGATTTAATGGCTAGAATTTGAATTGAATATATTGGGAATGGCTCTGCAGAGCACTGATAGACACTAACAGTACAATTCAAAACACTACCTTTTCCTGTTTTTTGATAGATTTTTCAGAATTTTTCAAGTCTTTGCTGATGACATCATATTCTTTCTCAGACCATTTCTGTTCGGATTTAATTGGAGAATTATAACTGAAATAAATACAATGCGGCTGGACATTACAAACATTTGTGTTTGAAAACATAAGCTGTCCAAGGGCAGACTAAATTTTATTTTGCAACTACATTTACCATGGGCATTGGAAGCAAAATTGCAAGTGATCTGGCAGGGATGGACTGGTGTGGGATCAGAAACACCTTCCATTTTTTCTTTAAAACATGGCTTATGACACCTTGATGAAATGAACTTGTTCCAATCAAGGCAAGTCATGTTTTAGATGTAAACATTGAAGTAAAAATAATAGGCTGATTTTCTTAAATGGCACTGACCAGATGTGACCATTATGTTAGTTAAGGGGTTATAAAGCATAAGCTATGTTTCATCTGATGAGCTTCTGACTTATTGAAGAAAAGAGAGGCTGGGTTTTATTAAATATTGTTGTAAACTTATTTTTCATATCGGTTTTAGCTCACGTGATTGGATTCTTAAAAACGGTAATCAAATCTTGTCATCACAGATTTTGCTACCCTTGTTTGGAATGGGTCTGGGAATCTTGGCAGTAGGGACAATTTGCATCATAAGAATCAGAATAGGGAATTTCTGTCAGGCTTAGATTGCATTGAAAGAAAACCTGCAAATCTGTATATCATCAAAACATCCTGTAACATGTATACATGAGTATTTTGAATCTTCAAACTTTGATTTTATGTCTCCTGGCAGCAAATCAGCAGATACACTCGCCATAAGTGGCAGTCATTAATATATTTGCATGCATGTCATACTGCTAAATGAAACATGTACAACTCTGAAACAGTTTGCGGATCCCGATTTTCCTAAATATATTCACTATCAAGTCTTGTGTTAGTATCCTTGAGAGTTTGATCAGTTAGTAGATTGGGAATTTTAAGGTTGAGAATTGGGAATAATCATGCCCAGATCTCTTTGGGAAAAAGGAGGATATTTTGGTCCCACTCATCTCCCTGAAATATCACTGTTCATTGACAATGCTGTGACGTTTCACCAGTGAAAAACTTTTACCTTGCTCTTCATTACTTCTTCTAAACCCAACGCAGACAATATCAAAATTTATTATTTTAAATATCATTTTTTTTATTTAAAAAAGATTTTAACAAAACCTTATCATGTGACCCCTCATTGGAATGAACTCGTTCCAAGAAGGGTCATGTGATATGGTTTTATTGAATTTTTATGAAAAATATAATTTTTTCAGCTGCCGAATTTGCATATTACGAGGGTGGATGTGGCAGATTTGTTGGGTAAAGGGTTAATATGAGCCTAAAGAGTGAATATCTGATGCAGTGGGGGCGCGATGGCGTTGCGGTAACCAGTTCTCGTCAGATCACCGAAGATAAGCAACATTGAGCCCGGTTAGTCCTTGGATGGGTGACCGTCTGAGCAATCGATTCGGACTCCCGCGTTGTGTCCTTGGGCAAGGCACTTCACCCCGATTGTCTACATGGGGGCACGATGACGCCGTGTACTAAGGTGTACTGCACGTCAATGGTGTGCATGTCTTCAACCAATCTAACCCTGCCTGTGCAGCAGTGCAGAGTCACGATGTTGGGGAGCTGGCGGCTGCTCGTCGTTGCTCGGTGGTTCTCTCCGGGTACTCCGGCTTCCTCCACCCGTAAGACTGTCAGTGACACGATATGACTTTGGCTGTTAAAGTGTCGTTAAACCCTAATAAATACATATGTGATGCACTTTTAACGCTTTACCAAATGAATCGGTTGCATCCGCTTACATTATTAACAAATTGAGGAGTTTAAAAATACCATATCATGCACAAACTCCCACCCCTACCCCACCCCTACCCCACCCCACCCCACTGGAATGTGCTGGAAACTGGAAACTTGCCCAGAACCTCAAATTACCTGCCAGTCCTGGTCTGAACAAGCATAAACTTAAACAGCTAATTGTTAATCATTATGTGGAAGAAGGCCTTTTGCCTCAGTTTGAGACTCCCCCCTCTGAACCACAACATACTGATACCCTTGAACTCAAGAAATTAGAATTGGAATTAAAAAAGTTAGAAATGCAACAAAAAATGAGGGAAATCGAAATTCAGGCTCAAAAAGAAAGGGAATAAATTCAAGCTCAAAAAGAAAAAGAGGATAGGGAATTAAAATTAAAAGAAATTGAAATTCAAAAAGAAAGAGAACAAATTCAGGCCCAAAAAGAAATACATGTTCATTTAACAGAACTAGAAATTCAGGCCCGAAAAGAAATAAAAATAAAAGAATTGGAATCTCAACATCAAGGCTCAAAAGTAATTTCACCAAGTAGATTTGATGCAACTGAACATGTTAGGCTAGTCCCCCACCCTTTTAACCCTTTACCTAACATGAAAAGCAGATGACACCTGCACAAAAATTCTTGAATAACTCATTTTTTTTCATTTTTTGTCTCAAAAACATAGGTTATGACCCCTCACTGGAACGAGCTTGATGAGCTCGTTCCAATGATGGGTCATAACCTATGTTTTTGAGACAAAAAATGAAAAAAATAATCAAAATTTATTGGTGATTTTTGAGAATAACGCTGGCCGGTTTTGGTCGTTACGTTAGGTAAAGGGTTATAGAAAAGGAAGTTGAGAAATATTTTTCACATTTTGAAAAAGTGGCAACAAGTTCAGAATGGCCAAAAGATGTCTGGACTTTGCTATTGCAAAGTGTTTTGAAAGGGAAGGCCCAAGAAATCTATTCTGCTCTATCTTCTGAGCAAAGCAATAATTATGACACTGCTAAAGAGGCTATACTTAAGGCATATGAACTTGTTCCAGACGCCTATAGGCAGAAATTCAGAAATTACACTAAAAACGAAAGTCAAACTCATGTGGAATTTGCCAGAGAAAAGCAAAATTTATTTGACAGGTGGTGCCATTCCAAAGAAATAGAGAAAGATTTCTCAAAATTAAAGGAAATGATGCTAATTGAAGAGTTTAAAGGAAAGATACATTCAGATATAAAGGCCCATCTGGATGAACAAAAAGTTGGCATTTTAAACAGAGCAGCAGTGTTTGCAGATGACTGTGCCTTAACTCATAAAATGAGTCGTAACTCCTCAAATATTTGGCCCCACAAGAATTCTTTCCAAAGTGGACCTAGATCAAATTTAGATAAATTTCATCCTTCCAATCCTCCAAACTTTTCACCACCTAAATTTAATAAGAAATCTGGCAAAAATAAAACCTCTAATGCCAGCCCTACACCATTACGACCCAACAGTTCAACTAAAACTTGTAATTATTGTAAGACACCAGGGCATTTATTATCTGATTGCTGGTTGTTAAAAAGGAAAAATGAGTCCTCTACTTCACAGAATGCACTAGCATGTGCTCCATGCCCTGAACATTATGTAATAAAGCAAGATGCTTTAGATAGAAAATTATAAGCCATTTATTTCTGAAGGTTTGGTTTCCCTCGAGGGGGATAAGCATTGTTCCTTTATACCAATAAAAAATACTGAGAAACACAGGGGCTGCTACTCAGTCTTTAATGTTAGAAGGCATTTTGCCATTTTCTGAAGAAAGTGCTACAGGGGCACAAGTTCTAGTATCGGGTATTGAGTAAAGCCCTTTAAATGTCCCACTTCACAAAATAAAGCTGAGAAGTAGTTTAGTAAATGGGACTAGGACAGTAGGAATCAGACCTACTCTACCTGTAAAAGGTATTTCTTTATTATTGGGAAATGACTTAGCTGGTGACAAAGTCACTGTAAAACCTCAAGTGGTTGGTAAGCCGAGCACAGATGAATATATTAGTAATTTGAAGGAATGTTTTACTCTTGCCTTTCCAGCATGTGCTGTGACTCGGTCCATGGCAAAGAAAGTTGAGGTTGATAACAACCTCAATTGTGTTGATTTGAACAGCAAAGCTGAGGATAATGACAGTCGCAGTATTATGGATTTTGAAGACATTGATTTGTCTCTCTGTCTTTTGAGTCAATGTGATGACTCCTCCAGAAATTGTAAAGAGGCCACTACACCTGAGAGTGATAGGGGGGACCTCCTTAAATGTCATTTTCCGGACTTCTTTAATTCAGGAACAGGAAAGTGATCCTGACCTTGCCGAGGCATGTGAAAAAGGCTCTAACAGAGGCTGAAGCCCAAAACTCCTGTTTGTTATTTAAAAAAATCTGGTGTACTCATGAGGAAGTGGCGACCACCAGAAGTACTCTCCAAAAGTGATTGGGAGGTTATTTATCAAACTGTTGTCTCCACTAAATACCGAAATGAAATAATAAGCCTGGGTCATGAAAATCCAATGACTGCATGGACATTTGGGATTAAGAAAAACCTGCTCTCATGTTCAGCAGTGTTTTTACTGATCCAAGCTTCGACAGGATGTTGTCGAATTTTGTAATACCTGCCACACCTGTCAAAATGTAGGGAAACCCAACCAGAAGATTCCTCCTGCTCCCCTTCAACCAATCCTTGCTTTTGGGGAGCCATTTAGTAGAATTATTATTGATTGTGTTGGCCCATTGCCTAGAAAAAGATCTGGAAATGAATATCTGCTTACCATCATGTGTGCTTCTGTACGATTTCCTGAGGCTATTCCTCTAAGAAATAATAAAACTAAGACTATAGTTAAGGCCTTGATAAAATTTTTCACGACTTTCGGTCTACCCAGGTCAGTGCAATTGGACCAAGGCTCAAATTGTATGTCAAACATTTTTCAGCAGGTGATGTATGAGCTCAAAATTAAGCAGTATACATCAAGTGCCTACCATCCCAAAAGTCAAGGGGCTCTAGAACGCTTCCATCAAACATTGAAGACTATGGATAAAGGCCTATGGGGAGGATAATGAGAAGGATTGGAATAAAGTGAGTACAGCTCTTATTTGCAGTCAGTGAGACTGTACAGGAATCTCTGAGGTTCAGCCCTTTTGAATTAGGGTTTGGACACCCAGTGAGGGGTCCACTCACTGCTTTGAAGGAGAAATGGCTCAAGGAAGAGCCACCTGAAATTTCTCTCCTGAACTATGTGTTCACTTTTAAGGAAAAATTGCACAGGGCCAGAGAAATGGGAAATAAACATTTACAGAAAGCCCAGAGTCATATGAAGACCTAGTATGATAAAAACCTTTAAACCTGGGGACAAGGTGCTAGTATTATTCCCTATAAAGGGCAAGGCTTTACAAGTAAGATATTTCAGGCCCTTATATTGTTAAGCACAAGATCAGTGATACTGATTATGTTGTTGAGACTCCTGATAGACTCAAAAATACTCAGCTGGGACATATAAATATGTTGAAAACATATTTTGAGAGAGAACCAAACTCATTACCAGTCTCAACAGTCACCCACATGGATGAGGTGGAAAATACTGTGGAGGATATTAATGAAGAAAGCGAAAATGTACCTCTGAAGTTACAGAACTCAGATGTTCTGAGAGATCTACAAAATAAAATGGATTATTTACTGCCTGACCACAGAAAAGATTTAGTTGATTTAATTTTCAAATAAACACACTTATTTCTCGATGTGCCTAGTAGGACATCTGTTATTTTTTATGATGTTGATGTGGGGGGAGCAAATCCCATCAAACAGCATCCATACAGATTGAACCCTTTCAAAGCTGAGATCATGTGAAAGGAACAACAGTATATGCTGGACAATGATATCATTGAACCTAGCCATAGCAACTGGAGTTCGCCCTGTATTCACGTTCCCAAACCTGATGGGAGTTGCCGATTTTGTACAGATTACCAAAAAGTGAACAGCCTCACCAAAACAGACAATTATCCAATTCCTAGAATTGATGACTGCATTGACAAACTTGGCCATGCTAAATTTGTGACAAATTTGACTTGTTAAAGGGTTATTGGCAAGTCCATTTTACAGAAAGAACAAAAGAAATATCTGCTTTTGTCACCCCCTTTGGGTTAGCAATACAAAAAAAAATTCTCCAGCAACGTTCCAGCGCATGGTTAACCACTTAATTGCTGACCAAGATCACAGTGATGCTTATATTGATGATGTTATTATACACACAGATACAAATTGGGCTGATCATCTAAAGCATATTCAAGAATTCTTTGACAAAGTGACCCAAGCCATCCTAACTATTAACTTGGTATATCAGAATTTGGCAAAGCAACTGTAAATTATTTAGCCCATGTTGTGGGTCAGGGGCAGGTGAGGCGGCAAAAGTTGATACCATTGTAAATTTGCCAGTACCAAGCTCTAAAAATAGGTTATGACATTCTTTGGCATGGAAGGATATTAAAGAAAATTTTGTTTAAATTTCTCAGATGTTGTCTCCCCTTTGACCAGTTTATTGAGCAAAAGGGTTAAATTTGTTTGGACTGAGGAGTGCCAGAAATCCTTTAACAGAATAAAAACATTATTAAATAATTCCCCTGTCCTTGTCAGTCCCAATTATGCAAAGCCCTTCAAACTATTTACAGATGCAAGTGACAATGGAGCAGGTGGGTATATTGCCCAGGAAGATTCCCAAGGTATTGATCACCCTGTATGTTATTTCTCCAGAAAATTCTTCAAACTTCAAAAGAATTACTCTACAGTAGAAAAAGAAACTTTGGCTCTAATTTTGGCATTAACCCATTTTGATGTGTATCTAGGAACCACCCAATGACCAATTACAGTTTACACAGATCATAACCCATTAACTTTTACCAATAAAATGAAAAACAAGAATCAAAGATTATTGCGGTGGAGCTTAGCCCTTGAAGAATACAATTTAGATATTAGGCATATTTCGGGAAGAGATAATGTTGTAGCTGATGCTCTTTCCAGAATATCCTAATTTAAAATGATCTAATCGGTTCCCATTCACTTAAGTGTATATATATGTTTATTAAAAAATTTGTGAAGATTATCATGTGTATATTGTAAACCAGTCAGAGTCTGCTAAAGTAATAAAAAAAAAAGTTTTCAGTACCTTCAAACTTTTTCTTTTAAGGCTAGGTGTGTTATAGCCCCCATATTATATCGCGACTGCTATGTCCTTAGTTGATAGTTTCATACAATAAAGCAGATTCTCCAGCTGGTGTGACTCATTTACACTAAGTAACCTTTGTGTTTGCATCTTTGTTACATATAATCTATTTTTAGATCATTGTACATATAGCTGTTGATTGTTTAATTGTTTACGCAGGTCATCCTTGTTTACATCTATTAAGACAGAATCACATAGAAACTGATAGAAAACAGAACTTCGGAAAAACTTCATCTTCTAGGATATTCTATCTGAGAACAATTTAAACCCATGTCAACAAAATTCAGGAACACTTTTCAGATAAACTCATTTCAGAAAGACAGTGGGGATTATCATCGTTGCAGAACAGTGCATTTATTTGAGAATTTGGAAAAGTGATTCCAAAAGAAAATTTTGAAGAGAATTTATTCATCTTGTAAAAGAGAATTTATACTTTCTGTGAAACAGAATATATTTTTGTGAAAAGCCTGGATTCTATTGGATTATTTGGAAATTACCTGTGGCGCCAATGAGAGACCAGCCGACCGGGCGACTTGAGTGAAAAAGTCGCCTGAAGTTTCCTCATTTCGCCTTGTTTCCTGCTGGGAGCGAAAAAGAAGTCGCCCTACTTTCTTGTAGCAAACCTGCACCTGTTCATCACCGCTTTCAAAGATGGCGCCTTTATTAAAAGTTGTTTCCGATTTACTCTTTTGAAAGGCTATAAGTTGTTCTCGATGATAACATGCCGATTTGCTTGTAACTAACCAAAGCAGTGTTTTGTTTTTACTGCAATCAGCATTAAAATAATATTTCCATCCCTCAAAAGATGCTTCCATTTTTATAATTTTCGGATGCTTGGGTTCATTGAGATGAAGTGTGTTTGTCTGGTTCGATGAATAGTGCTTGTGTGTGTGTGTGTATTGTTGTAATAACAAGCGACAACAACAAATGCAGTTCACCATCGGTGGGTATCTTTCTTTTCAACTCCACAGTCTGTCGGAATGGAAGACTAAAGCTTTGAAAATGTGGGACAACTTGTTTCATGATGTTCCGGTATGGGCAAAAGGAGAATTATAAAAACACCAAACGGTATATAATGAGTCTGCTTCTAACAGATTTCAATTTCAACAAAGATGTCTCTATCATCTTGGTTAGTAGGCACACACGCCTCTCCAAAATCATCTTCAAAACGAAAGGTAGCTTTTGAGAATGATCTTCAATTATCGTCTTCCAAAATATTTTGCAAAAAGTTGGATCAAAATTCGTTTGACTGGTACATTCAGGACAGTGACAGTAAATGGCACTGTACACTGTGTCGCATAGTGAAGACTGACAATGCATATTCCCGTGGTCAAAAAATCACCAGCAAAAACAACAAACCATTCAAGACATGCTACATGTAAGTACCAAATAATTTTTATTAATAACAAGGATTTCGTATCAGCCCATTACCAAGTCTTGAAGTTGTAGAACTGAAAAAAATGCCTTCAAAGCAGAGGTCATGATCCCTCATTGTAACGAATCAATTTACGAATGCCTTCCAATAAGGGATCATAAGCTATGTTTTAGAGGCAAAATTAAAAATGAATAATATTTTACTGTTGCTGTTGGTGAATGGGGCCTGCCAGTTTTGGCAAATGGTCCACTTAGTATGTCACATTGAAGGGGGGGAACGGGTTGGTTGTGGGGGGGGGGGGGGGGGGGGGGGAGTATTTATCACTCAAATTTTCAGAACAAAAATGCTAAAAAGCTCTGAGAGCAGATATTGATTATTGGTGAAATAATTAAATGTGTGTTGACTACAACACAGTTTTTTTTTTTTTTTGTTAATGGGTGGGTGGGGAGGGGGGGTACCAACTGATATTTGGTATTAAATGCAATGTTGTGTGCAGTAGGCCTACCGTTGGTTGTTGTGGGGGTTGGGGGATATAAATAAAGGAGTCGAATTTCATGAGATATATTACATGTAATTATTTCTTAAGTCTGAGAAAGAATTGAGTCACAGTTAAGTGACTGCACGGGGGATGTTTTAAGGCTGGAACCCCAAACCAACAATCCACCAGAGATACTGCAATAGTGGCGTCTTAAACTTCGCATGAGGTAAAGAGGTTTGTTCAGGTCTTATGGCTTGTCAGCTTAACGATGCTGCAATGGTGACCAGCGTATCCTTAAAGGCTTCAATGACCAAGATTCAATAAAAAAAATTGAAAAGGTTTATGATATCAAAGTCTGAACACCCCTTATATTATTTAAAATCAACATGGGTCGAGGAAGATTAAATTAAATGAGACAAATGGGGAGTCACAAAACTTCATAAGGCATAAGCACTGTCGGCAATTTCGAAAAAAAGCAGAGTTCTTTGATAGCTAATTTGATTACCTCCCTTTGACTAGAATTACATTTCTTATGCACAACAGACAGACTTTTGCCCAGTTTAGGAGAATTAATCCACACACCTGCAACCGCTTCAAATAGTGTTGGTTGGGTGGCGGATGCAGGACTTTACGAAAAACTAAAATATTAATTGTTATTGTAACGTTATTTGATAGCCTGTATAATAGATGTTTCAATGCATGAGGCAATTATATGACCCTTCACCTAAGGTAATGGCTAAAACCGACCAGCGCTACACATGAAAATCGCCATTCAATTTTTTTAATATTTTCATTTTTTGCTCCCAAAACATAGGTTGTGACCCCTCATTGGAACGAGCGCAACGCACACGTTCCAATGAGGGGTCACAACCTATGTTTTGAAAGCAAAAAATGAAAATTTTTAGTTATACAGGAATTTTTTTATGAGTGTCGTCTGCTACTAGCGTTAGGTAAAGGGTTAATGCTTGTCCATTTCGTTGTTTGTTTATGCCAAGTCCGAGAGAGAAAGAGAGAAAATGGCAGAACCATACACACGTTGTACAAAATGGATGGTTTCGCAATGTCTAATTCAATTTTTCTTTTCCACACACGCACATGCAGTTACATGGCATAACAATCGGTAGAGTTCACGCAAAGGTGAATTTTATTCAAATATATTTCGAATCACCATAAAAATATTATCCGTTTTTACCCCAATTCATGTTGCATACGAAAATGCAAGTGGAGTGCACATGTTGTTTGATGGAATGATAAAATAACGCATTATGTGAAAGGAAAATAAAACAGTTTAAACGAAATGAGAGGTTTGTCACTTGATCACTCAATTGCAAAGTGGGAAAGGAGGTAATTTGCACTCATTTTCATTTGCGGTAAAAGATCTTTCGACAAGCCTATTCGTTTTTAAATTAAACAGGACCTGGTGTGAGTTATGATCTGATTCATCTTTCTTTTTTCAGCTGACCAACACATAACAGCAGTGATCAAATCTAGCCTTTCACAACAGAAATCTATGCAAAAATTAATTCAAGAAAAAATTTGTAAGGACAAAAATAATATCCTTTCGTATTTAAAATGTGCTCATTTTTTGGCTAAGCGAGAACTTCCAAAAGAGGAATTTCCTCATCTGATCGATCTCGTCATATCGTTGGCTGTAGATACAGTAAATGGAAAAAAACTACACATACACCAGCGACAAATCAATTACAGATTTTCAGAGTGCCCTATCAAAAGTGATTCTAAATGAAAAATTAGCAGAAGTGATAAAATGTGGGCCATTTTCTTTGATATATTGGATGAGAGCACGGATCGGAGCAATGAAAAACGTCTTCTGGTGTATTTACAATATGTTGTTGGTGGGTCTGTTAGAAACTGTTTATTGGAGAATATTGAAATCACTGCCGCATCAGCAAATGCAGACACAATAGTCAGTGCTATATTAACATCTCTAAAAACACATGAGTTAAATGATAAGAACATTGTAGGCATTGGAAGTGATGGAGCTGGTGTTATAATTGGCAGGGTAAATGGTGTAGTTGCTCAACTGAAGCAATGTAGCAATCCGTCCATAGTTGGTGTCCATTGTGCTGCACACAGGTGTGCTTTGGCTTCATCACAAGCAGCAAAATCGATCCCAGAACTTGTTAAGTACAATCGTACATTGAGCAGTATTTTCCACTTTTTCAGTGACTAGCCATTACGTACCAACAGGTTACATGAGATTCACGACGTCTTAAAAATTCCACAAGTAAAATATGCCCAAATTCACACTGTACGGAGGCTCAGCATACAAAAGGCAGTTGAAGTTTTATACCGAACATATCCAGCTTTGGTTGTTGCTCTAGACAATGAAGCTAAACACCCAACTGCAAAAGGTTTGTTGGATGAAATTGTGCAGTATAAATTTATAGCTATGACACATATGTTGATGGATGTGTTTCCCTTTCTCACAAAGCTAAGTAAAATATTTCAAACAGATGCCGTGGATTTCAGTCGTATTAGACCTGCAGTAAATGGTACATGTGATGCACTCCGTGACATGCTTGTTGAGGACTGTGAATATGTCAATAATTTGGATTATTTCATCCAGTGTGAAAATGATAAAACAGTTTATAAACGCTCACTGAAATAAAGTGACAAGTCCGTGGTCAGAAATAATGTCAGTTTGAATCTAGATGGTTTTAAGTATTATGATGATGATGATGATAAGGATAACTGTGGTGATGTATTTGGTGAAAATGAGCAAACTGACAGTGTAAATATCACCAACTATGAGAAGCAAAAAGGTATTCCCAAAAGAGTAATGAAAGACTATGTAAATAATATAATTACCAATTTAGAAGACAGGTTTGAAGACACTTCTATTTTAGAAAAAATGCACGTTCTGCTGCCTTCAGGTATCAAGGAGGCATTTAACAATGACAAAATTGCAGGTTATGGGGTGGACGAAGTTGCTCACTTAGCAGAACATTTTAAGGGTTTTGACATGGAAAAAATTGCAATATCGACGCCGTAGCTGCGACGGGTGGTGCAATCTCTCAAAATTCTAAGTTCATCAAAGGCCATAACTCCAAGAAAAATATTTGGAACAACACATGTATTGAACAGTGGCTAGACATCAATAAGATACACTTACATTCCAAATATAAAGTCATTCCATCAAGTATGTCAAAAGTTATTGAGTTTTGAAACTCGTTGGTCACGGACCAACCGACCGACCGACCGACCGACCGACAGACCAACAGACCGACATTGCCAAAAAATTATCAAGAAATTATGCCAAAGGCTGGAATTATCAACAAAGGGAATGGTTTTAATTTGTATAACACTCTTGTAGAATGGGAACTTAAGAAAAACTGAAAGATCTTTCATTCACGAATATGTTTCCAATATTATATTAAAAGTGAATCACCACTGCATCACTTAACCCTTTACCCAACAAATCGCCCGCATCCGCCCACGTAATATGCAAATTCAGCATTTGAAAAAATATTATTTTTCAAAAAATTTCAACAAAACCACATCATGTGACCCCTCATTGGAACGAGCTCGTTGAGCTCGTTCCAACGAGGGGTCACATGATATGGTTTTGTTGAAATTTTTTGAAACATTTAAACAAATGATATTTAAAATAATAAATTTTGATATCGTCTGCATTTGGTAAAGGGTTAAAGGGTCGAATTAATTTCCACACACGAGACAGTTACATTGGAAATATGTTGTTGGACAAGCACAACAAAAACTTACCACATTTTTTCTCTTAAAAATTCCAACAATTGGCATCATTTTTTGAAATAAGTTGTTGGATAAGCACAAATAAAACATAGCACATTTTCTCTCTGTAAAAAAATTCTCAACATACTCTCCATGGATTCAGTTTGCAGGTTTAAAATGTATAGTCAAAATGATGTAAAATATCAATAACAACAAAACATTACTATTTTATTTATTTTAATAAAATGAAGATAAACGTTTCTATCTTGTTAATGTCTTGTTCTTCAAACCTGAGATATTAATAAATATTAATATTGTTTCCCAAACTATGAAAATACAGTTTACAGTTAAAACTAGAAGTCCTGTCACGAATAGTGCGATTATCTAGGCTTAACTGCGTGTTGGAATTGCGCGCAATTGCCATATCGAACGGCATCCAAAGCACAGCAGGTTCTCTTGGTTACTCATAGCAAACACATGCAATGTTTCTGCCAATGGACCTCCGGGTTACCCGGACGTCCATTGGCTGAAACACTGCTTGTGCACAGGCCATATGTACAGAATTTGATAGCTTTACTTGGGCCATAACGCATACATTAACGCACATATCAACATGCTATTTGTGCGCATTTCATGACAGGACTTCTAGTTTTAACTGTAACTCTCTCCAATCACCGCATACAGTAATACAGTATGTGCAGAGTGTATTGTCACCAAATCGCCCACAGAGGAGGCATCACCCAAAGTACTACTCTCAAATTGTCTAGACAACCAAGCAAAGTTCCAGCCAATGAACCTCCGGGTTTTTCCCAGATGTCCATTGGCTGAAACTTTGCTTCTGCTTGTTATACTTTGCAGCAAATTACAAATTATTGCTCGCGAATGTTCACTCTACAATTGATTTGGTGATAATACACTGTCCCTCACTTCTCCCTGTTTCTGACTCACTTCTCCATGTTCTCACTCACTTCTCCCTAAATTTGGTGGAGGGAGAAGTCACTTCTCCCTGAAATTTGCCTCTAGGCTGGTCTCTGGCGCCAATACTTATTGGATTTTTACTCCATTTGAATTTCGCTGAGCATTTTATATTTTATTGGATACTGCTGAAATTTCTAAATGAACATTTCATAACAAATCTACGGGATACTGTTTCTGAAGACACATTCTTGAATTTGATGCTACCAGCTAGAAAATTTCTTCACAAGATTCTTCATCACTGGATACTGGATTCTGTCAAACTACATTTTGGACCATTTCAATAATTGATAAGTACCACCATTTTTTTTATTTTCTGTAATCAATTAGTGTAAAAGATCTTTGTATCATTTTTTTATATATTTTTTTTTAAATTAAATTTCAGAATAATTAAATTCATAGTTATTGTTGCTGATTCTCAGATTTCTTTCTGTTACCAATACCATTATTATTTCCACACCGTAACAGTGCCTTTCACCAGAAACCGATTCACTACCAACAAAAGTGGTGCTACGGGTGCCACACGAGGCAAAATAAAAAATTTGAAAATTTTACGCACATCAACACTACCTGAACATATGAACACACTTTCAATGTTTCGAATTAAACCCTCTAGGAGTCTTCCACTGGAAACTGATTTTCTAACAATAACAATAAAAGTAGTTCTACTGGAACCAATTGGGGCCAAATCAAACTTCCAAAAACTTTATGGCATCTACAGATGCTACCTGAACACCTCAGCATAGTTTAAATGTTTCGAAGTACATACTGTTGGTGATATGAAGTTCGGACATGCAGGCGGGACGGACGGGACAGGATGAACAGAGATAACCACAATATCCTCTTTTTTTTAAAAATGCAGGGATAACAAAAGTGTCAAATCATCTCCGAGATACAGGTGGTAACAGGACACACCAACATAATAAATACGAAAATGGCTGAAAAAAAATTCAAGTCCACGTAATTTGTATAATTTATGCCTGAGAAAAAAACCTGTATATGTTATTTTTTATCTTATAATGCTACACTTCCATACCAAAAATTATAGAAAAAGGTCATTTAGAGACAAGCAAAATCACAAAAAATCCAAGTTGGCTGCCATAGTGACCATAATGGATATGGCCAAAAACTTATTATCAAATGCAGACAAAAAAAATTACAAAAAATCCAAGATGGCTGCCATTGGATATAGCAGAAAACTGATTATCGAAAGGAACCCTGATCAAGTCGCCACTAATCTTCCACAATAAAAACAAAAAAATGCTGATAGGATCACCGATCCAATGTTGAGTTGTGATAGCACAAAAGTGGGTTTAATCATTATCAACTTATCGTCCGGAAACCAGTTGTTTACAGTTCAGGGTCACTGTGATCTTCACCTTTGACCTAGTGATTCCAAAATAAATAGAGCTCTTTTTTGCACCAAAGCCAACCTAACTATGAAGTGTCATGAAAGTGGGTGGAACCATTGTCAAATTATCATCTGGAAACCAACTGTTTATGATTTATTATGTTCAAGGTCACTGTGACCTTGACCTTTAACCTAGCGAGTCCAAAATAAATGGAGGTCTTCCACTCACTTAGGCCAACCTACCTATGATTTTTCATTAATGTGGGTCAAACCATTATCAAGTTATCATCCGGAAACCAATTGTTTACGATTTACTATGTTGAAGGTCACTGTGACCTTGACCTTTCACATAGCGAGTACAAAATAAATAGGGTTCTTCCTCTCACTGATGCCAACCTACCTATGAAGTTTCATGAACATGAGTTGAACCATTATAAAGTTATCATCCGGAAACCAATTGTTTTGATTTACCTTGTTCAGGCTCTATGTGACCTTGACCTTTGACCTAGTGAGTCCAAAATAAATAGAGTTCGTCCTCTCAAGAAGGCCAACCTACATATGAAATTTCATGAATGTGGGTTGAACCATAGTCAAGTTATCATCCGGAAACAATTATGATGTACTATGTTCAAGGTCACTGTGACCTTAACCTTTGACCTAGCAAGTCCAAAATAAATAGGGTTCTTCCTCTCACCGATGCCAACCTACCTATGAAGTGTCATGAATGTGGGTCAAACCATTATTAAATTATCATCCGTAAACCAATTGTTTATGGATTACTATGTTGAAGACCACTGTGATCTTGACCTTTCACCAAAATAAATAGGGTTCTTCCTCTCACTGTTGCCAACCTCCCTATGAAGTTTCATGAACATGGGTAGAACCATTATCAAGTTATCATCTGGAAACCAATTGTTTTGATTTACTATGTTCAGGATCACTGTTACCTTGACCTTTGACCTAGCACCTCCAAAAGAAATAGGGTTCTCCCTCTCTCGAAGGCCAACCTACATATGAAGTTTCAGGAATGTGGGTTCAACTGCAGTCAAGTTTCATTTGGAAACCAATTGTTTGATTTAGTATGTTCAAGATCACGGTGACCTCCACCATTGACGTAGTGAGTCCAAAATAAAGGGGGTTCTTCTGTCACAACTGGACTAAAAATAGGATCCACGGTGCATTTCATTTTCATGTTATTGTGTGGACAATTTAAATCTAATGGACAGACAGATGGATGGACATGGCCATATCATAATAGAGACTTCTCCAATAACTTTCATTTTAAACTTGTCTCCAATGACTTAAATTTTAAACCTCATTAAGCCATTCTACTAAATGACTTCCTCATGCTCTAGTAGGGTTCTGCCCACAGTAATTAATGGTGGTCGGTTGTGTCCGGCACTTTTTCATTTCTTACCACCACTTTGGACAAATAATAAAACAATATATTTACAGCATTAAATCCACGTAAGGGCCATATAACTGAACGAAGTTGTAAAATGCCTTATGGAAATGATACGTTTTTAATATAGAGTTGAATGATTCTGAGGAATCCATTTCTTTTAGATGGGTTGGAAGAGAATTCCATAGCTTTGGCCTGGCAACAGCAAATGCCCTATCGCCAACAGAACTTAATCTAGATGAGGACTGAACCAAATTAAATTTTATATGATGACCAAAGAGACCTCTGTGGCTTGTGATAGATAAGTAAATTAGACAAATAGGGCGGTGCAAATCCTTTGATTTATTTAAAGATAAGAATAAAAATTTGAATTGAATTCTCTGTGGAATCGGAAGCCATTGGAGACCTAAAAAGACTGGTGTAATGTGGCAGTACTTTTTAGACGGAGTGATGACATGTGCCGCACAATTTTGGATGTGCTGTATCTTTCCAAGCATGGAGTTATTAGAACCTATCAAAAGAGAGTTACAATTGTCAAGGCAACCAGTAACAAGCTGCTCTGATGTTTTTGTGTCAACGAAAGTCAAATTTTATTGATATTTCGTTGATTAAAAAATTAACTCCAACAAATGTTCTTAACATGTTCATTTATAAGCTGTCAGATTTTCATCCATAAAATAACCCAAATTACGTTCATTGCGGTTTAAGGCAATCATTGAATATTGAATATTGGGGGACAATTTGGCCATTTTCGTTAGCTGGTATGGCAGGCTGATGTAAATCACTTCCTTCTTATCATGGTTCAATATCTGAGGAATTTTTCTGCAATCCATGTCTGAAATGAAGTATTCAATGTTTTCATGTGCATTATAGTCTGTCATGAGCTGACCTGGAAATAAAGGGCTTATAATGTAACTCATTGGAAGGTTACTCTATATGGCATGGTTGTAGCCCATAGGAAAAGGGTGTTGTGATCATCTTAACCCTTTACCTAACACTTTAAAACAAAATTATTGAATAACTAATTTTTTTCATTTTTTGTCTCAAAAACATAGATTATGACCCCTCATTGGAACATGTTTCACGTAGAAGTTCTGTACAAAAAGTTGATTCTACCTAATTTTGGTACAATGTCTTGAATTTCGGATCGCACCCAAAAACATTTGTTCTCGTCCCAAGGTGATAACAAAAATACCCAAGAAGTTTTGTGAAGATCGGTTCATAAATACAGCCTCTAGCCCGACCTGGATTGACATGTGCACTTACTGTGTATAAGTAGCACTGAATAAATCAAAGTTCATCTAATTTGCAAAATTTCTGAACGAGAAAAAAAAAACTGTTATATGTGATGTATTCCATGTTACTAACCATTCACACAAAAATTTATCAAAATCAGAACTTTCATACAAAAGTTCTGTACAAATGAAAGTGTCAATGACACTGTAGCTTAACTTGTATGTTGTGTTTGATGAAAAGGATAATGTTCAATGTTTATGAAAGGATTATGAAATAAGACAAGAATTGTGATAATTGGGAATATGTTAATTTCTGTTCCCTCTATGCTATGTTTTTAATAAAAATAATATGAGGTGTACACGGTACTAAAGAGCTAAGGGGTGGGTTAATATGACCTCACAGTTAATGTTTGTGGCCCTCACAGTTAACGCATATCAACGAAAGTTACCAAGTTACAGTGAAATTATTCCAAAACGAGTCGTCCTATCAAGTTACATTGAAATCCCTTCATAAATATGGCCTGTAGACTGTGCTAAAGGTTTTCAGGCTTCAGGCCTGTGTAGCCATGATGGTAGACCGATTGCAACTAAAAGGGGACGTCCTCATCTCGACATTATACTGAGTCATTCTATAAAATTACAATGAAATCCCTTCACAAATACGACTTGTTGTCTGTACTAAAGTTTTTCAGGTTTTTGGCTCAGGAAGCCATCATGGTTGAATGATCGCGACCAAAAGGGGGGGGGGGGGGGGGGTGCGTTGTCATCTGGGCATAATCTGGAGTGATCCTACGAAGTTACAATGAAATCCCTTCATATATATGACCTGTAGACTGTGCTCATGAAATCTTTCCATAAATACGACCTATAGACTATGCTAAAGGTTTTTGGGCTTCGGCAGCCATCAAGGCTAAATGATCGCGACCAAAAGGGGACGTTCTCATCTGGACATTATTTGGAGTCATCCTACCAATCTACAATAAAATCCCTTCATAAATATGTCCTGTAGACTGTGCTAAAGGTTTTTGGGCTTTGGGCCCCTGTCACCGTCTCAGTTGCCCAATCGTGTCCAAAGGGGGATGTTCTCATCTAGACATTATATGAAGTCAACCTACCAAGATATAATGAAATCCCTTCATAAATATGACCTGAAGACTGTGCTAAAGGTTTTCGGGCAGCCATCATGGTTGAATGATCGCAACCAAAAGGGGACATTCTCATTTGGGCATCATCTGGAGTGATCCTACGAAGTTACAATGAAATCCCTTCATAAATATCACCTGTAGATTGTGCTCAAGGTTTTCGGGCTTTGGGCACCTGTAGCCGTCACAGTTGACCAATCAAGACCAAAGGGGGATGTCATCATCTAGTAGGCATTATATGGAGTCAACCTAACAAGTTACAATGAAATCCTTCCATAAATACGAAATATAGTCCATGCTAAACAGCTAAAGGTTTTGGGGTTTTGGGCTTGGGCAGCCATCAAGGCTGAATGATCGCGATCAAAAGAGGACATTCTCATCTAGACATCATTTGGAGTCATCCTACCAAGTTACAATGAAATCCCTTTATAAATATGACCTGTAGACTGTGCTAAAGGTTTTTGGGCTTCGGTCTCCTGTAGCCATCACATTTGCCCAATCACGTCCAAAAGGGGACGTTCTCATCTAGACATTATATGAAGTCAACCTACCAAGTTACAATGAAATCCCTCCATAAATATGATCTGTAGACTGTGCTAAAGGTTTTCAGGTTTTGGGCTTGGGCAGGCATCACGGTTGACAGATCGCGACCAAATGGGGAAGTTCTCATCTAGACATCATACGGAGTCATCTTACCAAGTTACAATGAAATCCCTCCATATTAAATATGACTTGCAGACTGTGCTAAAAGTTTTTGGGCTTCGGGCTTGGGCAGCCATCACGGTTGACAGATCAAGACCGAAAGGGGACGTTCTCATCTATGCATTATACAGAGGCATCCTACCAAGTTACAATGAAATCCCTTCATAAATACGATCTGTAGACTGTGCTAATGGTTTTCGGGTTTGGGGCTCGGGCAGCCATACCGGTTAATCGATCACCACCAAAAGAGGATGTTCTCATCTAGACATGACCCCAAACCTGCATACGAAATTTTGTGATGATCAGACAAGAACAAGAGGGGCAATGCAAAGCATGTGCCAATGCCCCCGACCTGCCAAAAAGTTTCAAGTCGAAAGAGTGAAAAGGGCCATAACTTTGGAAATAATTGAGCGAAGTAAGATGATTGTAGCCCTAATAGTTTTGGAGTTATGCTTGATACACGATTTGTGACGCTGAACATATGAAGGTCAATTGTGACCTTCACCTTGAAGATGCGGCGAAACTAATGCACGCGACACACCTTCTGACTGTCCTTAAAATTTGTAAAAAGTTTAATATTTGTACTTTGGTTCGTTTCTTGAGTTATGGGAGAGACACAAATATTGATGCTTTTCAGTGTGACCTTGACCTTATGGACCTGGCTGTGGTGTGTGACACATCCACCCGTTGTCCTTTATAATTGAGCGAAGTTAGATGATTGTAGCCCTAATAGTTTGGGGAGTTATGCTTGACCCTGAACATATAAAGGTCAAATGTGACCTTCACCTTGCAGATGCGGCGGAAACTATTATACACGACATACCTTCTGACTGTCCTTAACATTTGTAAAAAGTTTAACAATTGTACTATGATTCGTTTCTGAGTTATGGCTGAGACACGAATATTGACCAATTTTTAGTGTGACCTTGAAATGTGACCTTGACCTTGAAGGTACGAACCCGGCTATGGTGTGTGACACATCCTCCCATGGTCCTTTATAATTGTGTGAAGTTTGATGACTGTGGCCCTAACAGTTTTCGAGTTATTGGCTCGGACACAGACACACACATGGACACACACACACATGGACGGACGGATGGACACACGCACACTTCAATCACTATATGCCATCCGACTTAAGTCGGGGGGCATAAAAACGGGGTGTAGCCTGTGCAAAAGGAAAATGTGAACAGACTCACAGACTAACAGACTCACAGACTTCCGCACGCGTGATGGCATAGCTTATCTTGACTTTGTCAAATTAAGCTAAAAACTGATTGCATTATTTTTGGTACAAAATGGCTGCTGGTGGCCATCTTGAATTTTGGACTGCAACAAAAAACACTCGTTCTTGTCCCATGGTGAAAACAAAGGTATCCAAGACGTTTCGTAAAGATCGGTTCATAAATACGACCTCTAGCCCGAGCTGTATAGAAGTTGTGTACAAATGAAAGTGTCAATGACACTGTAGCTCAACTTGACAAACTTGAACTTGGTAAGTTATAAATGAGATGGCAAAATTGAAGATCATTAGGACCAATGTCAGTTTTTTTGCCAGTGGCAACATTTTTTGACAGAAACCAAAGAAAATCGATAGCTCCCATCTAGAGGCCTCCCCAAACACGCATGCCATGTTTCAAAGCAATCCGATCATAAATGTGCCCTGTAGAGTGTACAAAAGGGAAATATTGTGGTCTGCCTAGACTAAATTCTAGAAAAGTTGGCCATGGCAACATTTTTTGACGAAATGGAAGAAAATTGATAGCTCCCATCTAGAGGTCACCGTAAATAAGCATACCAGGTTTCAAAGCAATCTAATCATAAATGAGCCCTGTAGGGTGAGCCAAAGGGAAATATTGTGGTCTGACTAAACTAAGATCTAAGAATGTTGGCTGCGGCAACATTTTTTGATGGAAATTGAAGAAAATCGATAGCTCCCATCTAGAGGTCACCCCAAACAAGCATGAAAGGTTTCAAAGCAATCCGATCATAAATGTGCCCTGTAGGGTGTGCCAAAGGGAAATATCGAGTCTTCTGACTAAACCAAGTTTTAAGAACGTTGGCCGCGGCAACATTTTTTGATGGAAATTGAAGAAAATCGATAGCTCCCATCTAGAGGTCTCCCCAAACAAGCATACCAGGTTTCAAAGCAATCAAAT
This sequence comes from Pictodentalium vernedei, assembly GCA_031216915.1. NCBI lineage: Eukaryota > Metazoa > Mollusca > Scaphopoda > Dentaliida > Dentaliidae > Pictodentalium > Pictodentalium vernedei. Next base: position 193,881,595 of record CM062297.1, on the reverse strand, counting down.
CATAAATGTGCCCTGTAGGGTGTGCCAAAGGGAAATATTGTGGTTTGACTAAACTGAGTTCTAAAAACGTTGGCCGCGGCAACATTTTTTGACGGAAATTGAAGAAAATTGATAGCTCCCATCTAGATGTCATCCCAGACAAGCATGCCAGGTTTCAAAGCAATCCGATCATAAATGTACCCTGTAGGGTGTGCCAAATGGAAATATTGAGTCTTTTGACTAAACTAAGTTCTAAGAACGTTGGCCGCGGCAACATTTTTTGACAGAAATTGAAGAAAATCGATAGCTCCCATCTAGAGGTCTCCCCAAACAAGCATACCAGGTTTCAAAGCAATCTGATCATAAATGAGCCCTGTAGGGTGTGCCAAAGGGAAATATTGAGGTCTGACTGAACTAAGTTCTACGAACATTGGCTGTGGCAACATTTTTTGCCGGAAATTGAAGAAAATCGATAGCTCCCATCTAGAGGTCACCCTAAATAAGCATACCAGGTTTCAAAGCAATCAAATCATAAATGTGCCCTGTAAGGTGTGCCAAAGGGAAATATTGTGGTTTGACTAAACTAAGTTCTAAGAACGTTGGCCGCGGCAACATTTTTTGACAGAAATTGAAGAAAATCGATAGCTCCCATCTAGAGGTCACCCCAAACAATCATACCAGGTTTCAAAGCAATCCGATCATAAATGTACCCTGTAGGGTGTGCCAAAGGGAAATATTGAGTCTTCTGACTAAACTAAGTTCTAAGAACGTTGGCCGCGGCAACATTTTTTGACAGAAATTGAAGAAAATCGATAGCTCCCATCTAGAGGTCTCCCCAAACAAGCATACCATGTTTTAAAGCAATCTGATTGTAAATGTACCCTGTAGGGTGTGCCAAAGGGAAATATTGAGGTCTGACTAAACTAAGTTCTACGAACGTTGGCCGTGGCAACATTATTTTGCCGGAAATTGAAGAAAATCGATAGCTCCCATCTAGAGGTCACCCTAAATAAGCGTATCAGGTTTCAAAGCAATCAAATCATAAATGTGCCCTGTAGGGTGTGCCAAAGGGAAATATTGTGGTTTGACTAAACTAAGTTCTAAGAACGTTGGCCGCGGCAACATTTTTTGACGGAAATTGAAGAAAATCGATAGCTCCCATCTAGAGGTCACCCCAAACAAGCATAAGAAGTTTCAAAGTAATCTGATCATAAATGCGACCTGTGAGGTGCGCCAAAGGAAATTGTGGACGTATGTACTAACGTACTAACGTACGTACGTATGTACGCCGACGGACGAGAAGTGATGGCATTAGCTCAGCTTGACTTTGTCAAGTTGAGCTAAAAACTGATTGTACCTAATTTCGGTACAAAATGGATGCTAGCAGCCATCTTGAATTTTGGACTGCACCCAGAAACACTCGTTCTCGTTTCAAGGTGATAACAAAGATACCCAAGAAGTTTCCGTTTAAAAATACAGCCCCTTGCCCGAGCCGTATTGACATGTGTACTTACTGTGTGTAAGTAGCACTGAATAAATCAAAGTTCATCTAATTTGCATAATTTCTGCATGAGAAAAAAACCTGTATTATATGTGATGTATTCCATGTTACTAAACATTCAGACAAAGATTTATTCAAATCAGAACTTTCATATAGAAGTTCTGTACAAAAAACTGATTGCACTAACTTGAGAAAAAATGGCTGCTGGCGGCCATCTTGAATTTTGGACCGTACTCAAAAACACTCGTTCTCGTCCCACGGTGATAACAAAGGTACCCAAAAAGTTTCATAAAGATTGGTTCATAAATACGGCCTATTGAATTGTTGACGGACGGACAGGCGGACTACGCATCATGGCATAACCTCAAATTTGACTATGTCAAAATTGAGCTAAAAATTTGACTATGTCAAAGTTGAGCTAAAAATATAAGGAAAATTAATTGGCGATTTTTCAGAATAGTGCTGGCCAGTTTTGTCCTTTACATTGGGTAAAGAGTTCATGAGATTTCCACCTGTATAAATATATACAGTAATATAAATATCAACAACTAATGTGCGATTTTGCCTGTTTGTTGTTGCTATTTATTTTGGTGGAAATTCTTTTCAGATGGAAACAACATGCCATTCTATTCATATGTAGATGCAATACTCAACCTTAGAGTTTAGAGAGTTCCAAAAGACTCTCAAGTCTTTCTGGTAAAGCATGCAAGATTAGTAGTTTAGTAAAGTTATGTTGTATTACTTTGACGTGAAGTGTAGTTTGTTCTCACATTTTACAATTGACACAACCTACATATAACCTACATGGTCGTTCATTATAAGTTATGGGGCTTTCAGAGGGTGGATATTGTGTGATGTAAGGCCAAGTGAGATCAATATTAGCCTAATATTGATCTTGCTGAGCCTTACATCACACCATATCCGCCCCCTGAAAGCCCCATAACGTATTTATTATGCCAGTCCTTTGAAAGAGACACAACCATAAGTGTAATTTGTGTTCGATATCGATCAACCTTCATGTTCAATCATTCAAATCAAAACAAAACAGACGATAAAATTTACAGTCCAGGGGGAGTAACTCGAAAATAACTGCATGAACTGAGAAGAGCAGATTATTCAGGTAAGGATACTCGCTTGAGTTTGTCTCAGACAGTGCCAGTTGGCTTCTATATAGTGGGGAGAACATAATAGTGTAGAGGAATAATGAGCCTAGAACTGATTCTTGGCGAAGTTGAAATGAAGTGTCACTTGTTCTGATGGTTTGTCATCAATAACTATGCTTTGTGTGCGACCCGGGAAATACAATGCAAACCAGTAAAGCATGTGGCCTGTGAGATCTACAGTACGTGGAGAGTGTATTATCGCTAAATCACCCTCAGGTTGGAGATTCCACCCAAGCAATAATTGCAAGTTTGTTGCAAAGCACAACAAGCACAGGCAAAGTTTCAACCAATGGACCTGTAGGTTAAACTCGGAGGTCCATTGACTGAAACATTGCTGGTGTTTTTTGTCCATATGTATAAAATTTAAAAGTTATAGTTTGGGTGATAACTTCACTCTGTGGGTGATTTAGTTACAATCCACTCTCCACGTACTGTATTCATTGTTCCTATCTTTCAACTAGAATTTTATGGTCTATGGTGTCGAAGGAGGCACTTAGGACTACCAGGACAAGGCAGTAAACTTTATATTTATCCATGGATAAGAGGATGTCATTCTGCACTCTTTGAAGTGCTGTTTCGGTGCTACAAATCAACCTGTAAGCAGACTGGAAGACTTTGCATAAGTCATTGGCAATTATGTGGAAAGTTAACTGAAAAGCAACTGTCTGCTCAAATATTCATCCTTAACCACCACAAGAGCTTCCCAATGCTACACTTAACCCACATTTTGTATCATAGGGGCAACCTTTGCCTGTTGTTGTCTGGCTCTCAAAAATTTCACTTAGGACTACCAGGACAAGGCAGGAAACTTTATATTTATCCATGGATAAGAGGATGTCATTCTGCACTCTTTGAAGTGCTGTTTCGGTGCTACAAATCAATCTGAATGCAGACTGGAAGACTTTGAATAAGTCACTGGCAATTATATGGAAAGTTAACTGAAAAGCAACTGTCTGCTCAAATATTCATCCTCAACCACCACAAGAGCTTCCCAATGCTACACTTAACCCACATTTTGTATCATAGAGGAGACCTTTGCCTGTTATTATCTGGCTCTCAAAAATTTCTGGGCAGAACCCTGTTCCACAAAAAAAATCAACAATGAATTTCTTTCTAGCAGAGTCAAGTTGTTAACCCTTTACTCAACGAATTGTCCACATGCGCCTGCAAATTCAGCAGCTGGAAAAATATTATTTTTTAAACAATTTCAACCAAACCATATCATGTGATCCCTCTTTGGAATGAGCTCGTTCCAATGAGGGGACACATGATATGATTTGATCGAAATCTTTTGAAAATTTTTTTAAAATCATATTTAAAACAGGCCTTCATGTGAGACGGGCGTGAGTGCAATTGCACTTGTTTGCGTCCGTAATTTCGATTTTACTGATGTAAAAAAATGAGCTTGTGAAAAATATTGTTCCAATTTCCGAAAGCACACATTGCCTGGAGACCAACTGTTCAAGTGGTTTGTCTCAATAGTCACCATTATCACGAAAGCAAAGGAGTGTTGTTTACCTCGAATTTGAAACAAGTTGAGGTGACTTGACACAATCACGTGTACTGCATTTCATTATACATGCGTAGTTAATCACATTGGACATTTTGACCAATGGCATTCCTGCTATTTCCAACCTGGAATTTTTTCTTGGGAAATACCAAGGGATTCCCTGTAGTTTTAAACTTGTACTTCAAAGTGATTGGCTGTTTGCACACGATGATGTCATGAAAGCATCTTGCTTTCAAAATAGTGTGCACACAACTGTTTGATACAAGACCTACGCAAGGTTCTTTACTGTATTCAAATAAACAAAAGCAAGTCATTTGTGCTCTCTCTGCCAAGATAAACATGATGATACTTAACCAGCCCATTACCACTGCAATACCACAATCACTTAAGTCAATGTATTTTAAGTGCTGAAGTGTGCTAATTTTAACCCTTAAGTCCTCAGATTAATTTTAAAGTATTTATGGCCTTTTTCTGCTTACATAGTTATTGATGACTTGGCAGTGGTTCTACATCACTGCTGGCTGCCTATACAGGCAGCCAGCAGTGATGTAGAACCACTGCCAGGGAAAATTCAGTCTTCATACAAGAGTGATAAAAAAGATTACATAAGGGAGCACCTGCTTCAATGCAATATAAAAGTGGCGGTTTGGGGCTATATGGGGGCTTAAGGGTTAACACTTCTTGTGATGAAGAGAGGTGTGCGAACACACACTTCACTTCAGAATTTGAGGACAGCTGAAGATAATATTATGAAGACCGGGTCGGTCTATTTGCAGTAAGTTCCTGAATTGCAGTAAGTAACTTTGCGAAGTTCCTTGGTGTGCACGAAGGTGTTATTAATCCTTTGTCTTGTTGGTACTTAATTGGATTGCAGTGTTGTCAACTACATTAGTCTATTGTTAACAATTGATTTTTTATTGATTACATCCATTAATTTTTTGAATGAAAAGTTTCAGTGTGCCGAAGGCACACAGGGACGACGTGGGATTTCCTTTGCCACCCACAGGTACTCGACACAAGCTGGGAAATCAAAATAAAATTATATCTAAAATACATTTGCCTGGCTTGGAAATAAGCAATCTGACATATGCAGAATGAGGTCCTCAGAGGGTGAATTTGATGATGCTATCCCATACAGTAGGACAATTTATCCTCTGGGTACCTCTTTCTGTTTAGTTTTGAGACCCTGATTCAGAATGAGGTTCACAGAGGGTAAATTTAGTGATGCTACTCTGCTGGCAGGGTAGCATCACTAAATTCACCCTCTGGGGACCTCATTTTGCAGATGACAGTCTTCTTATTTTCTGAGTTGCATTTGCGCAGCATATTAGTTTTTGGTGAAATATTTTCATTTCCTGTATTTGTCCTTTGTGCTTGGTGAGGAGGTCATCGAAAGTTATATCGATTTACCCCATACTGCCCATTACATAAGCCATTGGATTGAAATCGGAATGGGGGGGGGGGGGGGTTGGGGGGTTGGGGGGGGGGACTGATACGAATGTTAGTAGTGTAGGGCGGCTTGGGGGGCCTACAGTAATTTACTATAGATTGGAAAATTAAAATTACACAATAGAATTAAATTGAGTGGAGTCAGTGAGGATTGGCTCAGCCAGCGACAGTTTGGGGTTCTTCTTTTTTTCTAAAACAACCATCAAACAGCGGTTCATGTATTACTATAAATATGCCCAGTTTTCTAAGTAAAACTCAGAGCAGAATTCTTGTAGCTTTGCACAATTCCTCGTCCCCTTCTAGTTCAATGTTCCAGTACCCTTCTGCCAGTGCACACACTCGAACCAAATAAGATTATTGGCCCTCGCTTCCGACTCTCATGAATCCATAAGCAAATAAAGTTATTTGGATCACAAGGGATCTCAAATCCCACATCGTCCCTGAGTTCCTTCGGTGCACTGAAACTTCATTCATTCATATTCGCTTCTGACTCTCGTAGATTCAAAAGCAAATAAAGTTATTCAGGTCGCGAGGGATTTCAATCCCTTATCGTCCATGTGTGCCTTCAGCGTGCTGAAACTTTTCATTCAAATAAGATTTTCTGACCACGCTTCCGACCCTCTTGGTCTCACTTCCAAATAAAGTTATTTGTGTCACTAGAGATATCCCTTGTAAGAATTAATACAAAATAAGTTATTCACGTCGTAAGGGAAACCCCACACAAAATTAATGGATGCAGTCAATAAAAAATCAATTATTAACAATAGTAAATAGACTAATGTTGGTGTCAACACTGTAATCCAATTTAGTACCAACAAGACAAAGGATTAATAGGACCTTCATGCACATAGAGGAACTTCCACAAAGTTACTTACTGCAATTCAGGAACTTAATACTGCAATTCAGGAACTTACTGCAAATAGACCGACTGTGAAGACCCCTCCGGGTCTCTTTCATTTTTAAGTTATGGAATCACACCCAAAATCTTCACTGTTGTGTAATCGCAAATAAAACGTCTGCTAATGCATTTCCATTTTGGGTGTAATTATTAGTGGACGTCTTTTTTTTTCTGGCAGATGTTTTGGGCAAAGTTGTAAGCAGACATTTCGTCTTGTTTCGTTGTTTGGCACATCACAGTCTAGAATAATAGGTAGAACGGTATACAGCGGTATCATTTTCTGATAGTGATACCATGGTATTTAATTTTTTCCCCCCACTATACGTGAAACATACGCGTGTCCCAGGTGAGACAGCAGGGTGGGGTATTTCTATCCCACCCACCCCACGTGAATACTCATTTGCATATTTTATTAGGTCACCGGAACTATTTCATCATCATCTGCACAACTGTGAATAAACAAAATGGCTTCTTAAATTGTGGTCGTTTATTACCTATTTATCTGTTCCTTGTTAATATAGACTCAATATTTAATTATTATTCAAATATTAAACTTGATTTGTTTCAACCCCATGTTTCTCTGCAGATTTAATAATATCACTACGCGAATTTATCGATCGATCAATAATCTCACAATGCCCTTTACATTAGAGTTTGACACGTGCAAATTCATTAACCCCTCAACGGACAGTGTTACAAATCAATTTTTTAGTATATACCTATGGTAGATACCTAACTTTTGTACGATCTTTCCGATGAAATTGTTCGTTTTTCGAAAGGACTACGACTTGATAAATTGGGTAAGTCAGCACGTGACCGCCAATTATCTATAATGATGTAATCCTCACGTGTGGGGAGAAAATTCATCCTTATTGAGTCTGGAAGTGGGAATGGGGAAATCTCACCCTCGGGGCAAGATATTTGAGTCAGACCCTCGGCCTTCTTCAAATATCTTGCCTCTCAGATGAGATTTCCCCATCCCACCTCCAGACTCATCGGGGATCATAATAATCCCAATACCGTCCAGCACTACCCTGGGCCCATATTGGACAGAAAACAACTGATTAAAGAAGATTACATTAAAATTTTATTAATAATTAGTAGAGAATGCATTAAATAACATTATTAACACATAATACGTTGAATATCAATTGTTTCAAATTGCAGGTGCAGTTTGGTGAAAATTACACTCATCTCCGATTTCACTGGTGCAAATTTTTGCACCCGTAACACGAAGCACTGTTAAAATAATACATTTGATACTGTCTACGTTGGGTAAAGGGTTAAACTAAGAATACCAACCTGAAAAGCTGTTTTGAAAGCTGCTTCAAAGATTCTGATTGATCAATACTGAGCTTTTCTATAGCAGCATTTGCACGTGTTGAGTAGTCATATATGTCTTGCACCACTTTAGGGGCTTCATCTGAAAGAAAAGAATGATACATTAACTGGTTGAGTGCTGGAAGCTCATGTTTGGTCTCTATTTTGTAGTGCAGGTACCATAACCTAAAGGCTCCATATTATGTGGATGTGGTTCATATTACAGGCCTTTGAATTTACAAATGTAGGTGCTCGGTAAATCGCACTGGCTTCTATAATTAATCTGTGAATGTGCGATCATTGCCACAGATACGAAATTTTGAATATGGTTTGGGTTAACTTTACTAGAAAGAAGTTAAAATGCAGGCCTAGCCATCTGAGGGGAGCTATAGCTCCCACCCTCTATGGCTTCTGCAAAATCTTTTTATTTCCATACCTAGCATTTTACCCAACAAATTGGCCACACACTTTAAACATTTTCCTACAATTGCAAACCCCTGGGTGTGTGAATGGGTGAATATTGTTTTTCTCTTTAAAGTTTAAACTGAATTTTGAATGATTTTATACAAAAGAAAAAAAACAAATCCCGGAAGACATATGACAGTTGCCAATTAAGCTCTTGAATAACTAAAAAATTTTAATTTTTTGTGTCTAAAACCTGAGCTCATTCCAAAGAGAGGTCTTAAGCTATGTTTTATAAGCAATAAATGAAAAAAATAATGAAAATTGAATTTTTAGTGACACTTGAACCTATCGGCATTGTTTTCATTGTGACACATTCAGCTCATGGTGGAGTATAATCCAGTCAAGTTTCACAGAAATATTTTCAATGGTTCAAAAGTTATTACCCTTTGTTGATTGCATTTGCCTTTGTTGGCTGCCTTTGCCACCGGAATTTCTAATCACTCTGCTAAAAGAGACAAGACACAAATTACCTGAAAATTCCCCCCTCTCATGCCAGCATCCGTAGGATGCGCAGCTATGAGAGGGATTCTTTAAGATAAGCCTGAAGGCTTAGAGGGTTGAGTTAGCATTTCGCTTTGCACGCACTGCACAGTTTTCTCACCTTGAAAGCACCAAGTGTGAGATTAATTACAGGTGAATACCCAGTACTGTATCAAAGGCCAGTTGTCATATCCAGGATATCTTTTTCAAAGGTCAACCTAAGGAGTGGAAATAATCAGAAAGACAGACATAACTGCTATCTAATGTAATGACATACCAAGGGCTGGGTAGCCTATATGGTGTGATAGAGACGCCCAACACCCGATGGGGGGGTAACACCCTCTAAGCCTTCAGGCTTATCTTAAAGAATCCCTCTCATAGCTGCGCATCCTACGGATGCTGGCATGAGAGGGGGGAATTCTTTTTCACTAATCCTGAAGGCTTCTTGGGTTGAGTTAGCATCTTCAAAGAGAAGTGATTATTTCCATCCGAAGAACCCCAGACGTGGAGTCAGGTATGAAAGTGAAGGGACCATGAATTGAAATGACAAAACACAGAAGATGAGAACTGCAGTTTATTCTGTGAGAAGTACAAAAATTATATTGTGACCAAGAAAGTCTAATTCTGGTTCAGGACCGCTCTAGTAAATCGTTGCCTCTGTACACTGCTGGAGGCTTCCCTGAAATAAAATTGATAAAAGGTATTAGCGACTGTCAGTTGGCCGTTTTCAAGATGCTGTTTAATGTAATCCCTTTTATCATTGCAGCAGATGTAGAAGCCCCACGAACTGAGTGGGCTTTGAAGATGGACGTATCAATCCCAGATTGATGCAGAATATCAAGAATCCATCTCCCAATAGTGGACGTCTTAACTGACTTTTTAGTTTTGTATGAAATGAACTAATTGGTACATTTTCGAATGTGTTGTGTTCTTTTTAAATACTCTCGGAGAGTAGCCAATACACAGTTTTTATTATGTCTGAAAGGAAAAAGTTCAAAAGTGTAGTGATAATTCCTTCGTGTTGAAGTTTTCTGTGGCTTATGTGTAATGAATTGAGCTTTATCTTTTGTGAGCACCAAATAATGTATGTCCAGAGAATTAAGTGTACTGCATCTTTGGGCAGTCACTAGAGCCATAAGCAAAACTAGCTTTTTAGTTAACATTTCCAATGACAGTGATTGTAAAGGATGTAAAGTAGCTAAATAGCGTAAAACCTTGGAAACGTCCCAAGTGATTTGGTATTTGTGTGTGGGAGGCTTAATGTTGGACACCCCTTTCATAAATCTGTTGAGAAGGGGAGCAGGTTGAAATTGTGGACGTCCTAATAAAATGAGCGTTTGGACAAGCATAGACCTGTGAGTGTTCAAAACACTATATGATCTCCCACGTTTCAGTAAGCCTGAAAGGTATTGAATTAGCGTGATTTCAGATGGTTGAAGTGGATTACAGTCCCGTTTACTACACCACAGATTCCATTGCCGCCATGCATAGTTGTATTGTTTGTTAGTGGAATCTCTCCACGACTGAGTGATTGTAGAGGTTGAGTTTTTAGAAAGGCCTTTATTGCGGAGGAATCGCCTGATACAATGCATGCGTTCATGTGTAGCTGTTTGTGGAGAGGATGTTTTTCCTCTGTGACTGGATGTGTTAACAAGTCGTGCATGAGCGGCAATTGTATAGGCTGGCCTATGAGGACATTGAGAAGAGCCGGAAACCATGTCTGAGTTGGCCAAAATGGTGCTATGATAATGGCTTTCTTTACCTTGTCGTCGGTAATCTTGGTTATGACTCGGTTTAGGAGGCTGAAAGGAGGAAAAATGTATGGTAAGTGACCAGTCCAACAGAATGAAAAAGCATTAATGTGGTGTGCATTCATATCGGGCAACCAGGACACATAGGGTGACATTTGTGCATTGTGACTGGAAGCAAACAAATCAATAGTGGGAGTAAAAAAGCTTCCGGTGATTTGAGAAAATATGTGTGGATTCAACATCCATTCAGTGTTTGAGCTTAACTGCCGCGACAATCCGTCGGCAAGAAAATTATCTGTTCCTGAAATATGAAGGGCCGAAAGATGCACCCGTCGCTGAAAACACCATTCCCAAATGTCTTTTGTAATGGAGAATAAAGATTTAATCCTACCACCCAGTTTATTCAGGTATCTGACGGTGACTGTATTATCTGTTCGAACAAGAATGTGACAGTCACACTCGCCACTACAAAGATTTTCCAATCCTTTCTTCACTGCCAAAAGTTCCAAAATGTTAATGTGGTATTGATATTCATGCTCATCCCAGACACCGCTAGCAGTGGTGCTACCGGAAACTGCACCCCAACCTGATTGGGAAGCATCAGTTTCAAGAAACACACTGGCTTCCTGTTCACGAATGGGAGCGCCATTCTTCCGTTGTATGTTCTTAATCCACCAATTAATTTGGGAACGGGATTTGTGAGAAAGAACCATAGGTGAATCATAAGAAGGTTGCCTTCGCAATGCTCTATTCTTATCGAGTTCCAGTTGACGATAAAAGAGAGGTCCAGCTTTAATGGCCTTGAAAGAAGAAACAAAAAGGCCTATGAGATGAGCAACCATGCGAATGGTCGGACTTTTTTCAGCCAATAAAGCTTTGGATTTTTGAATGATACTAGTGATCTTCTGAAGTGGTAATTTCAACTGAAAGGTTTTGGAGTTAAGTTCATAACCTAAATATACAATCGACCGTTTGGGAACCAAACAGGATTTAGCTCGATTGATTTTGAAACCTAATCGTTGTAACAAGTCACATAATGTTTGAGTCTGAGTCCAGCACATGCACCTAGATTTATGAAAAAGTATGGAATCATCGATATAATGTGAACACCTGGTACCCTGTTGTCTGCAAACTGCAAACACGGGTTTCAGAACTTTCGTAAAAATTCGAGGCGCGGAGGAGAGACCAAATGGGAGACAACTGAAGTGATAAAGCCTGTCCCTCCAAAAAAATTTGAGAAATTTCCTGTACTTTCTGTGAATAGGCACACTAAAATATGCATCTTTAAGATCTATCGATGTAAAGTATTCATTCCTATTCACCATTTTCTGAACAGAATCAATAGTTTTCATCTTAAAATGATGGTATTGTATGAAGCGATTAAGTCTCCGGAGATTGAGAACTGGGCGTAAATCACCAGTTTTCTTTGGTCTGACAAATAAATTTGAAATAAACTGAGATACTTCCGGTTTAGATTGAGAAATAGCGCCCTTGGCTAGTAGTTGATCGACCTCCTTGTCAATAGCTTTGGTCTCAATGGTAGAAAATTTAATATTTCCAGGTAGTCGATTTTGAAAAGGCTGAGACTCAAACTCAAGTTGATGACCCATTATAGTATTCAAGATCCAGTGATCACTGGTAACATTTTCCCATGCTGACAAATGTTTGGAAAGTGACCCAGCCATAGCATGTGTTGGTTGTCCATCAAAAGTACTCACCTTTAGTGTCGGGGCCACCGTCCCCGGCCTGACCAGTTCTCCCTGGCACGCCCTCCTCTGGGCCGTAGACCTTGGCCCTGTCGCCTTCCTAAAAAAGCATCAGACCTCCTTTCATTGTTGTAATTGCGACGATCATTCGATCGGCTGTAGGAACCACCTTTATAGTGTCCTCGTCTGGTAAATCCCCTTTTGAAATTGGACGTAATCCTGATGGCATCGTTGTATGCTTTAAGGGATTGATTGATATCCTTCCCAAACAGTAGGTCTATTACAGACTGTTCCTGTGAGCAGAGAGGCCGGAACTGTGGCATAAAACTGGGTTTTAGTAGCATGCGACACTTCAGAGATGTGGAGAAATTTGCTCCACCTGAAATGGATATGCCATCCACAGAGAGACTTTTGATTGCATCCAGAGCAGTAGTGATCCGAGCATGGATTTCCTGTATTTTACTAAGGCTTTTGCCTTTCTGGACAAGTTTCGTTCAGTGAAAATAAGTTTTTTGAGTTCCTGGGTCTTTTCAAAAATCTTGAAATAAGGGACCATGGAGACGGCAATGCCTCTCTGTATTTCCTGCAACTGTACATCACGAATTTTGTCCCGTGATTCCAGCTGACTCCATAACTCAGGATTCACCCTTGGGGGTTGAGTTAATTTGGCATTACTGGGAATGAGGTGGTTATTAAGTAAGGCATCCAGCTTCGTTTTACATGTGGATGATTTATTCGCAAAATCAGCGAGACTGTCCTTAATAGGAGGTCCAAAATTTCCATCATCCGCAAAATTTGGTGGGAAAGTGAAGTCCTCATCACAAGAAGAGCCCATGTCCTCTGAAAATGCGGATCCCAACGATGGATCACCGTCAATGTCCGATTCAAGATCTGGACGAACGAAATCATCTTGATGATATCTCTCACTGAGAGGAGATCCAGTCTGGTCGGCGGCCATGCCACTCGACCCATGAGGCCTCTTAGTTTGGGACTTTTTGTGTTTGTCCCTCTTGGATGTACTTTGAACAACCGGTGCATCAGGTTCTGCCTCAGAAGGAGCAATTTCGGTAGCCACGCTACTCGAGCTGCCAAGATTACTAATTTGTACTCTTAAGTTGTCGGTAGCCACGCTACTCGACAGATTTTTGTGAGGATGCTTATCCACCACTGCGGAGCGTAATTTCTTAGGCTTAACCTCAACAGTTCGTTTTTTGTCAGTTTGATGTGTCCGTTTCCGAGTCCTTTGTGAACGTTTCGCGTCACCATGTTTAGGTTCGCTATTCAATGCCCGTGAAGGGTTAACGGATTTACGTTTCGGATTTTTGTATCCTGAAAACGATGAATTATCATCGGAAGCCAGTATTTGGAAGGCATCTTGCCTCTCATCTGTTTTCAAGCTGGAACCGGACGGTAAAGAAACTTCGCTGGTACGAAAAGTGTGTGAAGTCTCGGACTCGGTAGCACTATCAGAAAGGTTAGCAATAATTATATTTTTAATTTAAGAATCGTGTACGTTCCATCTGTGCGCTCAAAGCGAAAAAGATATCCTGGATATGACAACTGGCCTTTTATACAGTACTGGGTATTCACCTGTAATTAATCTCACACTTGGTGCTTTCAAGGTGAGAAAACTGTGCAGTGCGTGCAAAGCGAAATGCTAACTCAACCCGAGAAGCCTTCAGGATTAGTGAAAAAGAATCAATTAATTTATATTTTGTGTGCCTAATAGAGCCTTTCTTTTTAATACAGTATTATGTTAACAATCTACCCAAACAGTTCCACAAGGATCAATAAAACATTTCAGGTGCATGCAAAGTATCTATTCCAGTGTGTGTTCAGGTGCAGGGATTTTCCAAACTGGGTAGGTAAAATATCTTTTTTTAACTCTTAGCCAGCTGGATATTTTTTAAATATTTTTCATTAAATTTAGTCATGGCTACCACAAAGCAGCATGCTCACATGATATTTTTTTTTTTAACTGCTAAATTTTCGTGGGCAGATGTGGCCAATTTGTTGGGTAAAGGGTAAGGTACGGAATTAAAACTTTTGAAAAATGTTGCTTGGTGAACAGAACTTCAACTGTGAATACACCTCAAATAGTTTTTGTGCTACAACCAACTCTGTAGTGACTTTACCGCTTTAGGTTTCTCAGACACTGTACAGCTGGGAGGTTTTAATTTTTCAGATTCAGTTTTGGCTTCAGTTAATTCAGTTCTGTTTCAGGAAAAAATTTTGGCTATCGTTCTGTGTTTCTATGTATTAAGACAGGATTTCCACTATACCAGCACAGCGGCCGCAGGCCTGGCATTTTCAGGAGAGCGATTTATTCGCTCACCTATTGCTCGCCTTAAAAAAATTGAGGAGAGCAAAAAATAGCCCTCCTAGCCTTAGAAAATAATGATTACCACAACAGCCTGTTCCGAAAACCCACAGGTTTTCAGATCTCTGCTATGTTAGTGGTCTCTGCAAAATGGACACACCGCCCCTCCCACACCTCCGGGCCTTCAAGGCCCAGAGGTGTGGGAGGGGCAGTGTAGCCGTCTCACAGAGACTACCTTGTTAGCAGCACCAAATAAAATGTCCATAGCTCACTGGGCAAAATTCATTAATAGTACAACTTCAATTTGCCACTTTTAGCTTTTGTAGGCTTGAGGAGAGCTAATCGCTCCCCAATGCTTTGTGAGGAGAGCGATTTTTAACCCTCCTGCATTTTTAAGAATGCCAGGCCTGCGGCCGTCAACTGGCTGCATTCCCCCACCAGTGAACCTTCCAAACATTAATCAAGATTTTAAAATTCACCCTGACCTGCCCGATCTCTGAGAAATAATTGATTCACAGATTGTTGAAGTGCCATTTCTAGACATCTTTTGATGATTTCCGTACACAAATGTCATAGAAAAATGACTGAAGAAGTGTACTCTGATGACGCGATTGTTCTATGAGTCCAGCATAACTTAATCAACCCTCAATGAAAAGCTAGACAAACTGAAAACAAAAACCTCATTGAATGTTAAATGCGTCATGTCACAAAACAGTGCTATTTGTTTGATCAGTACGTGCACTATGTAATGCGAGTTGTAAAACTTCATTCAGTAGTAAATATCATTGTGATGTTTTGTTTTCTGACCAATCTTATTACTCCAACATTTATCCAAAACAAGCACCTATTGAAAAACCATGAACTTCTGTAGATGTACTTCCGCTGTCAGCATTAATTAAAATGACACAACAGTTTGCAGGTATACTGTTCACCCTCATTTGTGTGTTTTAATTAGTGTAATGGAATCTCGAATCTATTTTCTTGAAAATTACAGAAGCGCGAAAAAGAGAGCTTCTTGTTTCCAATTTAGAAGCACGAAAAACCATGAGTGTGATAGCATTCCTCAAATCGACAGTACTGAAATTTATTGTGTAAATGAATGATTTTTCACCTGAATTTGTCCTCATTCTTATGCAATTATAGGCTCTCGGAATGTGAAAACCTACACAAATATCGCGCTGAAAAACCTCAAAATATCCCCCCAGATGCAACAAAATGGGGGTTTTGGGACCCCCAAATTAAAATTTTCCTACCTCGGGTAGCACCATGGTCAGCCCGAGGTAGCAATGACTCTTGGTTGCCCCATTATACGGCCTCATTTATTTTCCCCTAGCGGAAACACTGATTAAGAACATACAGTAAATAACACTTAAGGCTCCCTAACTTGGAAAAATCTGTAAGAGTTTGTACGACACCACTCACCACAAAAGCCCTGTCTGTAAGTATCTCCATTGGGTTCAGCTTAACTCCCCTTTGGGAGCGCGGTGGCTCAGTAAGAGGTCCTCAGTTTGAATCCCACCTGAGGCAACTGCGTTGTGTCCTTGGACAAGACACTTAATCCAAATTGCCCATGTGACTGCACGGTGGCATGGTGTACTAAGGCGTACTGCACGTCGATGGTGCACTTGTCTTCAACAAATGCTAACCCTGCTTGTGATGAGTTACTGCGTTGGGGTGTTTGACAGTAACATGCCATTTCTCAGTGGTTCTCTCCAGGTACTCTGGCTTCCTCTACCTTTAAAAACTTACCCTGGCTGTCAAAAGTGTCAATAAATGAATAAATAACTCCCCTTTGATCATTCTCCGAGGTTCTTGAGGATCAATTGCTAAGCCTATTCAGTCAGAAAAAAAACATAAATTTGGGTAACAAATGAGTAAAGTTCATCTTATCTTTATTGCATTCTCATTGTCATGTATGGTGGACAAGTCAATAAAGAAGAAAATGTGACAATAGAAGACAATGCATTTGCCACTTTGCCGGGTAGACGAAGTGATGAGAATCCATAGTGGTAACTAGTCCAGCTTCCTCTGAGTAAGATAGTTTGATTAGTTTATGAACAAACACAGTAAAACCATTCGGACTATTTTTGCTGGGTCTCGTGGTTTGGTTTACTGGTCTGCTGCAAAATCCGAAAAAAAGGAAAGCTGAAAAACTGCTCAGCCCTAAAACTCTGTCACACAAAGCTGCCCATTGAGCTGAAAGACTAGATCTGCTTCTTTTAAGCTTGAAGATGCTATTTAATCATAATACTTCCTATTTTCACAATTTCAGAAAATTTTATAAGAAATGAAGCTCTAAATCCATTATGCAGGGTCCACCCGTGAATTAACCCATGTTGAACTTGACACTTGTTCCATCACTGCAGACAGAAATCAAAAGAGTGTTGTACCTTTTATTAGGCATTCATGTATCATCTCCAAATGCTCCATCAAACGCTGTCTCTCAACTGTACATGCAACTTCATAGGATTAGTGAGAGAAAGAGATTACAAGACGATTTGTCCCTATGGACTGTTCATCCCTGATTTTTGTGGAGTATTTGCCCCTTTTGGACTATTTTGCCCCACATTTTTTTAAAGTCATATATCACATTATGTAAGTGATTTAAAAAAAAATTGGGAATAAAATAATTTTATCAAATAAAAATGCTGATTAACAGGGCTCGATTTAACTGGATTTGTATAGCAATTTTCAAATCAATTTTGAACTATAGCTAATCAATTTCAAATGAAAAATCATGTAAATAATAGAAAATGCTAATCCAAATTTATCCAAGTTAGAAAACTGCTATTCAATTTTTTAAAATTAAATCAACCCCTGCTGATTAAATAGTTTGAAAATTCAAATGAAGACCAAAATCAATTTAAGTTGTAAAATATTCTAAGGTATTTTAAACTCTGACTTTATTAATTCTTGTCTAAACTGTTGCACATACAAATAATATCACAGATGTGTGAAGTAAAATGTGGATAAGTGACAATGCCTGAGAGATTGTCTTGTTTTGCTATGTCTTGGGAGCTGTTTTTATGTTCTGTAGATAATTTGAAAATTATATCATAAAAATATGTGAAAGACATTTGGGTGTGCATCCAGATATTATTTCCTGGCATCTGAGGATAATTTATTTTATTATCACCCCACAAATCTTTCCCCAATTTTATCACTCGATCAAAATTGGGAGAAAGAATTGAGTCATAATTATTAAAAAATTATCCTCAGATACCTAGAAATGGCTCTGTTTGATGTAAAAATTTCCATGGGGGATGCCCCCTGGGACAGGAGGAAACCCACTTCCACATTCTCCTCAAGCATTACTGTGCTGCACAGTCTGCCTTTTACAGACCATGCCTGACATCGTTCACCATGATGTAAGTAGGAGAACAAAAAATTGTTCACCATATTTCCATTCTCGAATTTCTTACCACAAAATACCTGCATTTTCCAGTCATTTTTCTATCATAACTATTTTCATTAAGGTTACATTTTTTTCTTCCAAAACTTATCTCATGGAGATCATTACATTGTATGCAGTGCAGAAAGATCGCCAATTAATTTTCATTATTTTTTGTCTCCAAAAAATAAATTATGACCCCTCTTTGTAATCAGCTCATCGAGCTCGTTCCAATGAGGAGGTCATAACCTATGTTTTGGAGACAAAAAATGAAAAAAATTAGTTATTCAATAATTTTGTTTGCAAGTGTCGTCTGCTTTTCATGTCATGTAAAGGGTTGAGGGACAATAAGCTGCAAATCTGAAAAAATAAGTTGACCATTTGACAAAACCACAATGTTCGTTATGTTTCACATATCACTTGTATGAACGGCCTCGTATCAAGTAAATAAATTAAGTTGAAGGCGAGAATTTACAACAAAAAAAAATAATAATAATTAAAGTGCTTGTATAAAATGATAAGGGGAACAAAATGCTCAAACAAGATATTCTAATTGTTAAGTTAACAATTTGAATATCTTGTTTGAACATTTTGTTCCCCAACTTAATGCATAATTATAAAATGAAAACTTGGTTTAAATCACCTTTTCCAAAAGTTGAGGCTTTCAATAGCCTAACAGTACATCTTCTTAGTGCTGCACTCCGTTTGTTGTGAGTTTTACTCACATAATTCAGAACTGAGCCATACGTGTTTACAAACCTGAAAATACATAAAAAATATGTTAAATGCAAAACTACACAGGGAGAATTATTCAAGACTCTATTGGAGGTATGGGAAAAATGACTGTAAATTTTAATGATGTCCTCAATTTCTGATAGAATACACAGATTTGTAAACTTGTGATAGTACTAGTATCTCATTCCATGTAGCAGTATATGGATACGGAAGTGTTCTACCAAGAATGCATTATTGTGTCACTGGCTTGGAAATCTGCGCTGATGAAGTAAATGTTGATGACTGGTGTTCAGAGGCACATAAAAATAGCTTACTCTCGGGATCCAGATAAAAGGGGGCAGAATAATAGTAGGGGATGGAAAATTTCATGATATTTTGAAAAGAGCTACTATGGCTCCCCTAAATCTGTGCCAGGAGAGCTATTTCATACTTAAGTCTGTTATTAATAAGGGAATGGAAGGTTTAAGAAGAGCTATTACAGCTCTTAAGGATAGCAATTACAGCTCTCCTTAAATTGATTTTGCAGGAGCCATGGAGGGCGGGAGCTATAGCTTTCCTTAAAAGACCAGGCCAGGGGCGGAATAATAGTAGGGTATGACAACTTTTCTGAAATTGTCTCAAATTGAATAAAAGTAGGGACGAAATTTTTTATTTATTTATTCAGAAAGTGTGGGGGGGGGGGGAGGGGGAGGGGGCTTTTGTTGTAAATTGAGTCAACATGAAAAGCAAGATTTTCACCTATGCTGCAGAGTTTTATCGATTATTCGCCTGAACTTTTCATGTTACCGGTTTCCAAACATCAAAATAAATAAATGTAAGTGTCCAAACTAGAGAAACAGAATTTACTGCATCCAGTAAATTCAAGTCTGTGTGAAAAGGGTTAAAGTATCAGGAATAAACTCTACAGAAAGAGAATTTATGGAGCCTTATTTTCTGGAGTAAAATATTTTTTAACAAATCAGAAATGGGTTTTCCTTAACAGTATTTACAGATATTCATACAGGAATCAGAACAATTTTTATAAGAAACCAGAAAAGGCATATTTGTGACCAGCATTCAAAGGGTTCGATACACGAATCAGAAATGAAAAATTTTGGCTCTGCCCACTAATTTGAGTGATGAAATACATTCATAAACTTTAGAAATACATTAAGGTGTAAATGCATTTCTCAGTCATTCTTAATAAAATGCACTTGATGACCCCATTCAGGTGGACCATATATTGAATCTCCAGCAATTTTTAACTCAGTCGGTGTAGTTCCATGTCTACATCTACACTGAAGAATGAGCGCAACCCACTTTGAAATAATGGCTCCACCAACTTCAGATCTGTCATTCAGATCGAATGGGTGCAAAAAACATAGATGAGTGCAAACTGGGTATTGTTAACCAGCATGCCAAAATGCATAGAGATAGGATGATCCGTATTTGAGTTGTCGCGCTGACAAAGGGTACATAGACTCTATATTGGAGATATTGTCATAAAAACCTTAAAAACCCCAAGAGCTCATTTGAAGGCCTACTCTTAAAAGGGCATCTAGTGACCTAAACAAGGAGTACATAAAACTAGAACTTCTCTAATAAATTAATTTTAAACAGTCATAGCACTAATACAGTTAACAGTACAGTCAACTATGTCAGTATTGCATCTTTTACCGGCATCCTGACAGTATTGTGATAGGTTTCAATAACAAATCTTCAGTGTAGTTTTACAATTACATGTACACTGGAATTCTTCATGATCAAGTTGTTCGTTTTTATATTAACTTGGTTTGGGAATTAATTCTGTACAATGAGATTAAATAAACAGATCATATTATTGTATGTGACAGTCAAAGCTTACTCCCTAACTGCGTTTTGTGAAATTCTTTCATGGAGAAAATATTCATACAGGAACCAGAACAATTTTTCTAAGAAACCCGAAAAGGCATATATGTGCACACCATTTATAGGGTTCGATCAAGGAATCAGAAATTGACATTACTGCCGCTGCCATTTGAATGATGAGATACACGTATAATCTTCAGAATTGCATTAATTGGTATAAAGTGACTTTCCTAATAGGTCGCAAAAATATGCATTTAATGACCTCTCTTGACCACATAGAGGTGGACCACATTTTGAACCTCCAGCAAGTTTCAACTCATTTGGTGTAGGTAGTATTTCTATAGGTCACACCAAGCCAGAAGTATGAGCAAAAACTACTTTATAACTAAAGAAACCCCGGCCATGGTGTGTGGCACATCCTCCCATGGTCCTTTATAATTGTGTGAAGTTTGATGACTGTGGCCCAAACAGTCTTCGAGTTATTGGCTCGGGCACACACACACACACACACACACATGGACGGACACAAGCACACTTCAATCACTATATGCCACCCGACTTTAGTCGGGGTGGAGGGGACATAAAAAGAAATCTTTGAGTCCCAGAGTGGGTCTGACTGAACTCAAAAACATTTGTTCTCATAGCACAGTGATAACAAAGGCACCCAAATACACTCATTCCAGTCACAAGGTGATAACAAAGGTACCCCAAGAAGGTTTGTGAAGATCGGTTCATAAATACAGACTCTAGCCCGAGCCATATTAACATATGCGCTTACTGTGTATAAGCAACACTGAACAAATCAAAGTTCATCTAATTTGCATAATTTCTGCACAAGAAAAAAAAACGTATTATATGTGATGTATTCCATGTTACTAAACATTCCTACAAAAATTTATTCAAATCAGAACTTTCATACAGAAGTTCTGTACAAAAAACTGATTGCACTAACTTTGGTACAAAATGGCTGCTGGCGGCTATATTGAATTTTGGACCGCACCCCAAAACACTCGTTCTCATACCTCGGTGATAACAAAAGGTACCCAAGAAGTTTCGTAAAGATCGGTTCATAAATACAGCCTCCAGCCTGTGCCGTGTAGAAGTTGTGTACAAAAAAAACTGATTGGACCTAATTTCGCTACAAAATGGCCACTGGCAGCCATCTTGAATTTTGGACCGCACCCAGAAACACTTGTTATCGTCCCAAGGTGATAACAAAGGTACCCAAGAAGTTTTGTGAAGATCGGTTCATACATTCAGCCTCCAGCCCGAGTCGTATTGACATGTGCACTTACTGTGTATTAGTAGCACTGAATAAATCAAAAGTTTATCTAATTTGCATAATTTCTGCTCGAGAAAAACAAACACGTACTTTTTGTGATGTATCCCATGGTACTAAAAATTCATACAAAAATTTAGTCAAATCAGAACTTTCATACATAAGTTCTGTACAAAAAACTGATGCACTAACTAAAGTACAAAATGGCTGCTGGTGGCCATCTTGAATTTCGAACTGCACCCAAAACCACTCGTTCTCGTCCCACGGTGATAACAAAGGTACCCAAGAAGTTTCATAAAGATCAGTTCATAAATACAGCCTCTAGCCCGAGCCGTATTGGCATTTGCAGTTACAGTGCTGAAAGTAACATTAAAGAGATCAAAGTTAGTCTAATTGGTATAATTTATGTATGAGGAAAAAGAACCATATTATATGTGATGTATCCCACGGTACTAAACATTCACACAAAAAATTATTCAAATCAGCGCTTTCATATGGAAGTTCGGCGCAAAAATCTGATTGCACCTAATTTTGTACAAAATGGCTGCCAGTGGCCATCTTGAATTTCAGAACGGACCCCAAAACACTCATTCTTGTCCCACGGTGATAACAAAGGTACCCAAGAAGTTTCGTAACGATCGGTTCATAAATCATAAATACGGCCTCTTGCCCGAGCTGTATTGGTATTTGTACCTACAGTGCTGAAAATAACACTAATTAAATCAAAAGTTAGTCTAATTTGCATAATTTACACACGAGAAAAAAAACCGTGTTATAAGTGATGTATTCCATGGTAATAAACATTCATACAAAAAATTATTCAAATCAGAGCTTTCATATGGAAGTTCTGCGCCAAAAAAAATCTGATTGCACCTAATTTTGTACAGAATGGCTGCCAGTGGCCATCTTGACTTTCGGACCTGGCCCCAAAACACTTGTTCTCGTTTCACAGTGACAACAAAGGTACCCAAGAAGTTTTGTTTCATAAATACGGCCTCTAGCCCGAGCCATGTGTACAGCACGACAGACAAAGACAGACAGACGACGGGCCATGACAATACCTCAAATTTGGCTTCGCCAAACTTGAGTTAAAATGGACTAAGTTTAACAATCAGTAGTTTTGTAAAATATTGAAGCAAGTCAAAATTCTGACAATACGCACACATCTGGAAAATGTAGAAACATCCTGTGAAATAAAAAAGTAATACATTGAAAATTACAAGAGGCCTCACGGGGCCTGAAGCGCTCATCTTGAACAGAACACAATTTAAACATAGTCCAAGAATGAGCACATTAAACAAGCCATCTCCATAGGCTACACTCTCAATTTTTGAGTCCCTCAGGAGTGACAAAAATAATACGGGCATCATGCCTTTTCTTCAGTTGATCATAAAGTAAAATGTTGAGCTCCCCAATGAAGCCCCTTGATAAATCTTTGTGGATTAATCTTAGTTACACACCTCTAGAGGGTACTGAATACAAAATTTTTAATTCTTCAGCAAAATGGCCAATTCCGGCTCCATAGGGAGCCCAAATATTAACCCAAGCTCTCGATTTGAACACAGTTGAATCTGACATCCCTAGAGATGTTGTGTACCAAATATGAAAGCATTCTTACTGTTGGATCTGAAGAAGAGAAATTTTAAAGAAATTTCTTCATATTGCATCAAGTTAAAATTTGGGCTACCATAGCGAGCCCAAATATTAACCTATGGATCCAATTTGAACAAACTTGAATCGGACCCCCCCCCCCCCCCCCCCCCCCACCCCCCTTCCCCTAGAGATGTTGTATACCAAATATGAAAGCATTCTAACTAGTGGATCTGAAGAAGAAGATTTTTGAAGAAATCCCCTTATATTGTACTAAGTTAAATTTCAGGTTCCCATATGGAGCCCAAATATTAACCCAGGCACTCGAATTGAACAAACTGGAATCTGCCCACCCCCCTAGAGACGTTCTATACTAAATATGAAAGCATTCCGACTGGTGGATCTGAAGAAGAAGATTTTTAAAGAAATTTCCTCATATTGCACTAAGTAAAAAAACTGGCTACCATAGCGAGCCCAAATATATACCTATGGATCTGATTTGAACAAACTTGAATCTGACCCCTATGTTGTATACCAAATATGAAAGCATTCTGACTGGTGGCTCTGAAGAAGAAGATTTTTTTTAAATTACCCCCCCCCCCCCCCCCCCCCCCCCCATATTGAACAAAGTTAAAATTTGGGCTTAGCTCAAATATCAACCTAGGGACTTGGTTTGAACAATCTTGAATCTGACCCTCGTAACAATGATGCATGATGCATACCAAACATTAAGAGCAAGAGATTCTGACTGGTGGTTCTGAAGAAGAAGATTTTTAAAGAACATTCCCCATATAACCCTATGTTAAAAATTCGGGCTCCTATAGTGATCCCAAATATGAACCAATGAGCTTTTTTTATTTCAACAAACTTGCATCTGACCCCCCACCCCTATGAATGCAGTATACCAAATATCAAAAGATTCTGATGATTGGTTCTGCAGAAAAAGATTTTTTAAAATTTTTGCAAATATGCTGACTCAGCACTTTTTCGATGCCCATTACAGAACACCCTAACATAACCGATGACAATTTTTTAACCATTCAATTCTACTGGTCCTAAGGATACTTCATACCAAATAACAGCTCTCTGTTCCGTGTGGTTTGGGAAATGTGGATGTTTGAAAATATTTCTAATTTTAGCTCCCAGGGTTCCCATGGAGATGCAGGAATTTTTTTTTTCTGCATGGGTCAAGTACTTATGACCCAATAATACCACATAACAAATTTGGTTCATACCGGACCATCAGTTAAGAAAAGAGAAATTTTGGGCGGGGTCAAAAATCTTATCCTTCCCATTACAAAGCCAAATATTGCTTCACGAACTTCGTTTGAAAAAAGTTGATTCTTCTCCCCAAAAAGGAAGTTCCATAGCAAATGTCAAGTCATTGTACACACTGGTTCTTGAGAAGAAGATTTTAAAAATTTTTTGGAGCATTTTTCCCACTCCCTTCCTATGGGTCTGGGCATGTTGAGTTGAACAAAAATGCCATGCCCCTTTGGAATCATCACTCACACAAACTTTCCCTTGAATTGGCCCAGTGGCTTTGGATGAGAAGACCAAAAAATAGTGTTGACGCATGGCGGACGACGGACAGAGAGGGATGAAATTAGCTCAGCTTGACTTTGTCAAGATGAACTAATAAGAGAGGTTAGACGGACAAACAATATACCCTATATGCAGAAAGATACAGGGAAAGACAGAGGTAAAACAATATGGCCCCGACTATTCGTTGTGGGCATAACAAGGACATACGTCAATTGTAACTAGACCGTCCAAGGCAGCCACTTGAAATTCTGAGAATGTGTTCTAGCCCCGCTCGACAGTTTAGTATCTTTCTTGAGTCCTGTGACCGGGTGAAAACACCGTGGATGTACCCATAAGAGAAGTCTCAAATCTGCAAAGGGTTAAACGTTTATTAATAATAACAAGATATAAAACTAGAAGGGTTGTTGGTACTGCCGGCAGGTCATAAAAAGTATACACTCCGTTACATGTACAGTAGATTGTGGAGAGAGTTTTTTGAGTAGCGACTCGAAATTTTCAACGTTCGGTCTAGAAGCTCTGCCCAACTCGACCTGTGCCTGAAAAATCCAACAACCGAGCGCATAGCCCGTGGGAGCCTCATGCGCATGCGCATACGCTCTTTTCGAATTGGACTTGAGGAAATGCGCAATTTGTGTCGCCTTTCCAGACATCCGATGGAGCATCTATTCGTGAATGCTGAGTGAAAATTTCGTGGAAATCCACTGAGAATTCGCTGACATATAGCGTTTTTGAAGAGAGGAGGTAATTTTCTGAATTTGGTCTTTTTCAAGTCGGAGCGAAAGAAGAGGGTGGAAATGGGCACAGTCTCTCGTGGTGCCCCCTCTCTGCGGTAGGTCCACTTAAAAGTTACAATAGAGCGTGGCTGATGGAGGGATGGCTGTAAATCAAAGTAGTTTCTTTAAGAACAGCACCCAGGGATCCCATCGCAACATTGAAACCTTTGAGAATCGTCAGAAGTTAAAAGTGAAAAGAAAACGGCAGTGAGTTGGTTTTTGGCGGGAAAAGATTAATGAGAATTTGCACAAAAGACATTAAAATAGCACTTCAGACATACGCTCACTGTGTTCAGACCACTGAAGGCAGCGACTTGCAATTTTCAGAACTTGTTCTACGTAGCCTGGCCGACATTTGAGCATAGAATCGAGTGTTCTGACCGCGTGGAAAACACCACGCCTCGCGTGGAAACCGTGCGGACGGTTCGTTGCCACTTTATTTTCAATGCAATGAAATTTCCATTCATTATTTACCTGTCAACGGCAGAGTTTGGCATTATTTCTGTCTGATGAACTGTTCAACTTTAACTATTTGCACCTTTATATAGGACCGAAAGATCACTGCATGCTTACCAATATTCAGGTACTGATTTTACTAAAATAACAATTATTTCAACAGTACCCACTTGGGAACTCTCAAATCTGCCAAGGATTAAACTTTTAATAATAACATGTAAAACAAAAGTTGTCATACTTTGCTAGCGGCATGGACCCATAGACAACATTCAGCACTCAATCAATTAGGGAGGGAGTAAATTGCGACTTAAACTTACCAAATTCTGAAAAATGGAGTTATTTTCGACGGCACCTATCTTTATGCATCCGAAACAGGGATTGGGTTAAACTTTACAGCTACCTTATCAAGGAAAATCTTCTTGGACTTGAACTGTAAATCTGAATGTCAACAGAATTTTCAGATATTACGAAAATCACAATTATTCAGACAGTACCCATATGGGAGTCTCAAATCTGCTGAGGGTTAAACTTTTAATACTCACATATAAAACAAAAGTTTTCATACTATGACTGCTGCATGCAGCTATTGAAAACATTCAGCACTCAATCAATTAAATTGTCACTTAATCGTACCAAATTCTGAAAAAGCGTGAGTTTTTTGGACACCATCTATCTTTATGCAAACAAAATGGGCATATGGTTAAACTTTACAACCAAACGTACAACAGAAAATATGCTCGACAGGTAATTGTGAATACGAACATGTGCATCACTTTTCGATATACCATTTGTAAATGGAAGAAAAATGAACTAAAAATGAGCCATTTTTATGAACGAGGTAAGGGTACTCGAATTCAAGGCTCG
This sequence comes from Pictodentalium vernedei, assembly GCA_031216915.1. Lineage (NCBI taxonomy): Eukaryota > Metazoa > Mollusca > Scaphopoda > Dentaliida > Dentaliidae > Pictodentalium > Pictodentalium vernedei. Next base: position 193,854,593 of record CM062297.1, on the reverse strand, counting down.
AAAACGAGTTTAAGGTTAAAACTTTGAATAGAATATATAACAGCCAAATTATTCTTGGATGAATGCTCAAACTTCTCATAGGAAACGCTTTGAAAAATTGTGGCCGCAGAGCTGAGAAATTGCATGTGAAAATTGACCAGTTTTTCCAAAATTGCACTTTGCTCGGAATTTTGAGGTCAAAAGGGAGCAACGTGGGTAATACAGCTTATGTAGTCAGGGGTAGTAAGTCATGCTACAAATATAATGAAAGCTCCAGCCAAATCGTCCTGGGTCTTGTTTGAGAATTATGGCAAAACGTAACATTGTGACAATATTTTGCACGGTTTTGGCAGAAAAAGAAAAACTTCAGAAATGCCATGATCCAGGTGAGAAACTTCTAATGAAACTCTACATATGTGCCAAATTTTAGCAGAATAGTAAAGAATCCATCAGACAAAAATCATTGAAATAGAAAATAATGTTAATACTAGAGAAATAGAATTTATTGCATCCAGTAAATTCAAGCTTGTAAGAAAAGAGTTAAAATATCTATTGGGAAAAAACTATATAGAAAGAGAATTTATGGAGGGTTATTTTCGGGAGTAACATATTTTTAAACAAATCTGGAATGGATTTTCGTAAACAGTATTTACAGATATTCATAATGGAATCAGAACAATTCTTCTAAGAAACCAGAAAAGGCATATATGTGCACAGCATTCAAAAGGTTTGTCAAGAGAATGCATTAGGTGTCCAAAAATGTGATTTCCAGCAATTCTAAAAAATGCATTCAGTTATCCCTGGGCGACCTCAGTGACCTTGTTCATAGCGTGAACCTCTATGGAGTGTTGACTCATTTGGTGTTGGTCCCCATGTCTGTGTGTCATACCATCCTTGAGATATGAGCGTGACCCACTTTCAAAAATTTTGGCCACGCCCACTTTTTTACGTCAATATGCATGTGTGTATGCCAATAATGCTTCAGGGGTCAAAAATGTGATTTCCAGCAATTCTGAAAAATGCACTCAATGACCCCAGGTGGCCTCCGTGACCTTGACCCATATTTTTGAACCTCCACCGCGTGTCGACTCATTTAGTGTTGGCTCCAGGTCCATGCGTCACACCATGCTTGAGATATGAGCGTGACCCACTTTCAAAAATGTTGGCCATGCCCACTTTTTTCATGAAAAAATGCACGTCTGAATTTTGGGGAAGCATTTGGAGGTCAAAAAATGTGATTTCCAGCAATTATGAAAAATGCATTTAATGACCCCTAGGTGACCTCCATGACCTTGACCCATATTTTGAATCTCCATCGAGTGTCGACTCATTTGGTGTTGGTCCCAGGTCCATATGTCTTACCATGCTTGAGATATGAGCATGACCCACTTTAACAAATTTTGGCAACGCCCACTTTTTTACGTCAAAATGCATGTGTGTATGTCAGGAATGCTTTAGGGGTCAAAAAATGTGATTTCCAGCAATTATGAAAAATGCACTTAATGACCCCTAGGTGACCTCCGTCACCTTGACCCATATTTTGAATCTCCATCGAGTGTCGACTCATTTGGTGTTGGTCCCAGGTCCATACGTCATACCATGCTTGAGATATGAGCATGACCCATTTTAAAAAAATTTGGCCACGCCCACTTTTTTTACGTCAAAATGCATGTGTGTATGTCAGGAATGCTTTAGGGGGGTCAAAAAATGTGATTTCCAGCAACTATGAAAAATGCACTTAATGACCCCTAGGTGACCTTCGTGACCTTGAACCATATTTTGAATCTCCATCGAGTGTCGACTCATTTGGTGTTGGTCCCAGGTCCATACGTCATACCATGCTTGAGATATGAGCATGACCCACTTTCAAAAATTTTGGCCACGCCCACTTTTTTGTGTCAAAATGCATGTCAGGAATGCTTTAGGGGGTCAAAAAATGTGATTTCTAGCAATTATGAAAAATGCATTCAATGACCCCTAGGTGACCTCCGTGACCTTGACCCATATTTTGAATCTCCTTCGAGTGTCAACTCATTTGGTGTTGGTCCCAGGTCCATACGTCATACCACGCCTGAGATATGGGCGTGACCCACTTTCAAAACACCCCTACAGACACCCCTGATACCCCAGGAATCTGAAAAACACAGGTGGCAGAGAACTTGTGGCTGTCTATCAGCATGCCAAAAATCAACGAGATAGAGCAATTCGTTTTCGAGTTATCTTGCGCACAAAAAAGTGATGAGAAGACAGAAGAAGAAGAAGAAGAAGAAGAAGAAGAAGAAGAAGAAAAAGAAAAAAAAGAAAAGAAAAAAAAAGAAAAAGAAACCGTGCAAAAACAATAGTCTGTGTGTTTCACACAGACTAATAAGCAATGTAGGTGTGCGAAGTTTCACAAAATTTTAATCCGAGAGTATTGAGTTATCATACATGTAAAAAATTGCCAATTCTTTGAAGATTCAAGTCCCATAACTCTGAAAAGACTAAACAGAAAACCGTAAAAAATTAAAGCGAGCTTCGTTTGATCAATTTCAATATTGTGTATAAATATTATGAGAACTGGTCAAAGGAGACTTGAGTTATCGTACGACATAGGAATATGCTGACGGACAGATGGACAGACAGAAAGATGGATGGATGGACAAATGGACAGAGTGATTACAATAGGGCTTCCACTGAAAGTCGACAGGACCCTAACAAGAATACTGATATGTCAATGGAGGGGGGGGGGGGGGGGATCTGGAAAAAAATTTTCAGACACAGGGTCAAAAAAAAAATTTTCCACCCTTCAGATACTCACCACCCCTCTACCTGCAATTTTTATTATTTTTTCTGGGCCATTTTTGGGGACACAGCCCTAAAATCTTAGAAAAAAGCATAAAATGTAGACCTTACCCTGTCTAACTGCGAATTGTTCCATTTCTTAACATTTAAGACTATTCCCCTGACAATTCCAGAATTTTAATAAACCTCTGAGGCTGCAAGGGAGATAATTCTGAGTTTGAATGGAAGTAGTAAATAAAAAATTATCAAAGAAGTCACTGAATAAGTCTGAATAAGTAATACATTCCCTGATGCCCAAGCCTGTACTATATTATTTAGCAATTCTTCCTGATTCTACTGAATAGAAAACACTCCTCATTCCTCATTTTGGAGCTAATAGGGATAGCAAAAATTCACCTTCCCTATTTCTGTGGTATGCACATTTGACGTTGGTTATTTGATTCATCAAATGGTTTAATTGCAGTTAGGAAGAGGCCGGAATAGGGTTCCATACAATTTGCTCCCCCGCTAGTGTTACTCTTGTCAAGAGAGGTAATCTTAATTCATTTCAATGGCCAACAACCTCCTTTTGCCAATTTTTTTTTAAACGATCTTGAGTGGAACAGACGTGGTTGAACTCCTTGATTTTTTTTTTTTTTTTTGGGGGGGGGGGGGGGTTGTTTATAGCAATATTGAGGCAAATTTAATATCTTCAAAATCTCAGTGTGGTCCAGGTGTTGATTCTAATTGTAGTGATGGCCCCAAAGTAAATGCACAGTTTGTTGATTATTTGCAAGCTCATGATAAGATAGTAGAATCAGAGCAGAACAATTATCTTGATTGCAGAATTCCGGTATTTTCTCATTTAAATGTTAGTTTTTTCCGTCAAAAGTTAAAACAGTATCCAGATTCTTTAATTTGTGACTTGATTGAGTTTGGCTTTCCAACAAGCCAGAAAATAAACAGACTGTCATCTGCAAAATGAGGTCCCCAGAGGGTGAATTTAGTGATGCTACCCTGCACAGCAGGGTAGCATCACTAAATTTACCCTCTGTGAACCTCAATCTCAATCAGGGTCTCAAAACTAAACAGAAAGAAGTACCCAGAGGATACATTGGCCCACTGTATGACTTGATTGAGTTTGGCTTTCCAACAAGCCAGAAAATAAACAGACTGTCATCTGCAAAATGAGGTCCCCACAGCAGGGTAGCATCACTAAATTTACCCTCTATGAACCTCAATCTCAATCAGGGTCTCAAAACTAAACAGAAAGAACTACCCAGAGGATACATTGGCCCACTGTATGGGATAGCATCGTCAAATTCACCCTCTGGGAACCTCATTCTGCACATGACTCAGACTGCTATTTTCAGGCCTGCTTTCCAATAGGTTATTTTGGTTCAGTGCCTTTCAATAGAGACAAGTTTTCTAATCATAAAGGAGCCTTACAATTTGAGAAAGATGTTGATAGTTATATCAAAAAAGAATTAAGAGTATAGGGCTATTATAGGACCTTTTTCTATTAACTCATTTAATACAAATATTAAGATTAGTCCGATTAATACTGTACCTAAGAAAGATTCCAAGGAAAGGCAAGTCATTGTGGACTTAAGTTTCCCCATGGGATCCTCAGTAAACGAAGGAATACCTTCATACACTTATTTGAGAGAGTCTATTCATTTGAAGTATCCAAAAGTTGATAACTTAGTGGACATTATCAAGCAAAAATGTTGAGGGTGTCATTTGTTTAAACAAGATCTTAAACGAGCATATAGACAAATTCCTTTGGACCCTGGAGACATCCATTTGTTGGGATACATGTGGAAAAATAAAATTTATTTTGACAAAGTGTTAACAATGGGCCTTAGATCGGCAGCTCAAATTTGTCAACGGTTCACAAATGCTGTGAATTTTATTGCAGCCAGTGAAGGGGTAGAAGCTGTTAGCTATTTAGATGATTTTGGTGGAGCTGAAATATCCGAAAAAAGTAGTGAGTCCTTTGGAAAACACCACGCCTCGCGTGGAAACCGTGCGGACGGTTCGTTGCCACTTTATTTTCAATGCAATGAAATTTCCATTCATTATTTACCTGTCAACGGCAGAGTTTGGCATTATTTCTGTCTGATGAACTGTTCAACTTTAACTATTTGCACCTTTATATAGGACCGAAAGATCACTGCATGCTTACCAATATTCAGGTACTGATTTTACTAAAATAACAATTATTTCAACAGTACCCACTTGGGAACTCTCAAATCTGCCAAGGATTAAACTTTTAATAATAACATGTAAAACAAAAGTTGTCATACTTTGCTAGCGGCATGGACCCATAGACAACATTCAGCACTCAATCAATTAGGGAGGGAGTAAATTGCGACTTAAACTTACCAAATTCTGAAAAATGGAGTTATTTTCGACGGCACCTATCTTTATGCATCCGAAACAGGGATTGGGTTAAACTTTACAGCTACCTTATCAAGGAAAATCTTCTTGGACTTGAACTGTAAATCTGAATGTCAACAGAATTTTCAGATATTACGAAAATCACAATTATTCAGACAGTACCCATATGGGAGTCTCAAATCTGCTGAGGGTTAAACTTTTAATACTCACATATAAAACAAAAGTTTTCATACTATGACTGCTGCATGCAGCTATTGAAAACATTCAGCACTCAATCAATTAAATTGTCACTTAATCGTACCAAATACTGAAAAAGCGTGAGTTTTTTGGACACCATCTATCTTTATGCAAACAAAATGGGCATATGGTTAAACTTTACAACCAAACGTACAACAGAAAATATGCTCGACAGGTAATTGTGAATACGAACATGTGCATCACTTTTCGATATACCATTTGTAAATGGAAGAAAAATGAACTAAAAATGAGCCATTTTTATGAACGAGGTAAGGGTACTCGAATTCAAGGCTCGAAAACGAGTTTAAGGTTAAAACTTTGAATAGAATATATAACAGCCAAATTATTCTTGGATGAATGCTCAAACTTCTCATAGGAAACGCTTTGAAAAATTGTGGCCGCAGAGCTGAGAAATTGCATGTGAAAATTGACCAGTTTTTCCAAAATTGCACTTTGCTCGGAATTTTGAGGTCAAAAGGGAGCAACGTGGGTAATACAGCTTATGTAGTCAGGGGTAGTAAGTCATGCTACAAATATAATGAAAGCTCCAGCCAAATCGTCCTGGGTCTTGTTTGAGAATTATGGCAAAACGTAACATTGTGACAATATTTTGCACGGTTTTGGCAGAAAAAGAAAAACTTCAGAAATGCCATGATCCAGGTGAGAAACTTCTAATGAAACTCTACATATGTGCCAAATTTTAGCAGAATAGTAAAGAATCCATCAGACAAAAATCATTGAAATAGAAAATAATGTTAATACTAGAGAAATAGAATTTATTGCATCCAGTAAATTCAAGCTTGTAAGAAAAGAGTTAAAATATCTATTGGGAAAAAACTATATAGAAAGAGAATTTATGGAGGGTTATTTTCGGGAGTAACATATTTTTAAACAAATCTGGAATGGATTTTCGTAAACAGTATTTACAGATATTCATAATGGAATCAGAACAATTCTTCTAAGAAACCAGAAAAGGCATATATGTGCACAGCATTCAAAAGGTTTGTCAAGAGAATGCATTAGGTGTCCAAAAATGTGATTTCCAGCAATTCTAAAAAATGCATTCAGTTATCCCTGGGCGACCTCAGTGACCTTGTTCATAGCGTGAACCTCTATGGAGTGTTGACTCATTTGGTGTTGGTCCCCATGTCTGTGTGTCATACCATCCTTGAGATATGAGCGTGACCCACTTTCAAAAATTTTGGCCACGCCCACTTTTTTACGTCAATATGCATGTGTGTATGCCAATAATGCTTCAGGGGTCAAAAATGTGATTTCCAGCAATTCTGAAAAATGCACTCAATGACCCCAGGTGGCCTCCGTGACCTTGACCCATATTTTTGAACCTCCACCGCGTGTCGACTCATTTAGTGTTGGCTCCAGGTCCATGCGTCACACCATGCTTGAGATATGAGCGTGACCCACTTTCAAAAATGTTGGCCATGCCCACTTTTTTCATGAAAAAATGCACGTCTGAATTTTGGGGAAGCATTTGGAGGTCAAAAAATGTGATTTCCAGCAATTATGAAAAATGCATTTAATGACCCCTAGGTGACCTCCATGACCTTGACCCATATTTTGAATCTCCATCGAGTGTCGACTCATTTGGTGTTGGTCCCAGGTCCATATGTCTTACCATGCTTGAGATATGAGCATGACCCACTTTAACAAATTTTGGCAACGCCCACTTTTTTACGTCAAAATGCATGTGTGTATGTCAGGAATGCTTTAGGGGTCAAAAAATGTGATTTCCAGCAATTATGAAAAATGCACTTAATGACCCCTAGGTGACCTCCGTCACCTTGACCCATATTTTGAATCTCCATCGAGTGTCGACTCATTTGGTGTTGGTCCCAGGTCCATACGTCATACCATGCTTGAGATATGAGCATGACCCATTTTAAAAAAATTTGGCCACGCCCACTTTTTTTACGTCAAAATGCATGTGTGTATGTCAGGAATGCTTTAGGGGGGTCAAAAAATGTGATTTCCAGCAACTATGAAAAATGCACTTAATGACCCCTAGGTGACCTTCGTGACCTTGAACCATATTTTGAATCTCCATCGAGTGTCGACTCATTTGGTGTTGGTCCCAGGTCCATACGTCATACCATGCTTGAGATATGAGCATGACCCACTTTCAAAAATTTTGGCCACGCCCACTTTTTTGTGTCAAAATGCATGTCAGGAATGCTTTAGGGGGTCAAAAAATGTGATTTCTAGCAATTATGAAAAATGCACTCAATGACCCCTAGGTGACCTCCGTGACCTTGACCCATATTTTGAATCTCCTTCGAGTGTCAACTCATTTGGTGTTGGTCCCAGGTCCATACGTCATACCACGCCTGAGATATGGGCGTGACCCACTTTCAAAACACCCCTACAGACACCCCTGATACCCCAGGAATCTGAAAAACACAGGTGGCAGAGAACTTGTGGCTGTCTATCAGCATGCCAAAAATCAACGAGATAGAGCAATTCGTTTTCGAGTTATCTTGCGCACAAAAAAGTGATGAGAAGACAGAAGAAGAAGAAGAAGAAGAAGAAGAAGAAGAAGAAGAAAAAGAAAAAAAAGAAAAGAAAAAAAAAGAAAAAGAAACCGTGCAAAAACAATAGTCTGTGTGTTTCACACAGACTAATAAGCAATGTAGGTGTGCGAAGTTTCACAAAATTTTAATCCGAGAGTATTGAGTTATCATACATGTAAAAAATTGCCAATTCTTTGAAGATTCAAGTCCCATAACTCTGAAAAGACTAAACAGAAAACCGTAAAAAATTAAAGCGAGCTTCGTTTGATCAATTTCAATATTGTGTATAAATATTATGAGAACTGGTCAAAGGAGACTTGAGTTATCGTACGACATAGGAATATGCTGATGGACAGATGGACAGACAGAAAGATGGATGGATGGACAAATGGACAGAGTGATTACAATAGGGCTTCCACTGAAAGTCGACAGGACCCTAACAAGAATACTGATATGTCAATGGAGGGGGGGGGGGGGGGGATCTGGAAAAAAATTTTCAGACACAGGGTCAAAAAAAAAATTTTCCACCCTTCAGATACTCACCACCCCTCTACCTGCAATTTTTATTATTTTTTCTGGGCCATTTTTGGGGACACAGCCCTAAAATCTTAGAAAAAAGCATAAAATGTAGACCTTACCCTGTCTAACTGCGAATTGTTCCATTTCTTAACATTTAAGACTATTCCCCTGACAATTCCAGAATTTTAATAAACCTCTGAGGCTGCAAGGGAGATAATTCTGAGTTTGAATGGAAGTAGTAAATAAAAAATTATCAAAGAAGTCACTGAATAAGTCTGAATAAGTAATACATTCCCTGATGCCCAAGCCTGTACTATATTATTTAGCAATTCTTCCTGATTCTACTGAATAGAAAACACTCCTCATTCCTCATTTTGGAGCTAATAGGGATAGCAAAAATTCACCTTCCCTATTTCTGTGGTATGCACATTTGACGTTGGTTATTTGATTCATCAAATGGTTTAATTGCAGTTAGGAAGAGGCCGGAATAGGGTTCCATACAATTTGCTCCCCCGCTAGTGTTACTCTTGTCAAGAGAGGTAATCTTAATTCATTTCAATGGCCAACAACCTCCTTTTGCCAATTTTTTTTTAAACGATCTTGAGTGGAACAGACGTGGTTGAACTCCTTGATTTTTTTTTTTTTTTGGGGGGGGGGGGGGGGGGTTGTTTATAGCAATATTGAGGCAAATTTAATATCTTCAAAATCTCAGTGTGGTCCAGGTGTTGATTCTAATTGTAGTGATGGCCCCAAAGTAAATGCACAGTTTGTTGATTATTTGCAAGCTCATGATAAGATAGTAGAATCAGAGCAGAACAATTATCTTGATTGCAGAATTCCGGTATTTTCTCATTTAAATGTTAGTTTTTTCCGTCAAAAGTTAAAACAGTATCCAGATTCTTTAATTTGTGACTTGATTGAGTTTGGCTTTCCAACAAGCCAGAAAATAAACAGACTGTCATCTGCAAAATGAGGTCCCCAGAGGGTGAATTTAGTGATGCTACCCTGCACAGCAGGGTAGCATCACTAAATTTACCCTCTGTGAACCTCAATCTCAATCAGGGTCTCAAAACTAAACAGAAAGAAGTACCCAGAGGATACATTGGCCCACTGTATGACTTGATTGAGTTTGGCTTTCCAACAAGCCAGAAAATAAACAGACTGTCATCTGCAAAATGAGGTCCCCACAGCAGGGTAGCATCACTAAATTTACCCTCTATGAACCTCAATCTCAATCAGGGTCTCAAAACTAAACAGAAAGAACTACCCAGAGGATACATTGGCCCACTGTATGGGATAGCATCGTCAAATTCACCCTCTGGGAACCTCATTCTGCACATGACTCAGACTGCTATTTTCAGGCCTGCTTTCCAATAGGTTATTTTGGTTCAGTGCCTTTCAATAGAGACAAGTTTTCTAATCATAAAGGAGCCTTACAATTTGAGAAAGATGTTGATAGTTATATCAAAAAAGAATTAAGAGTATAGGGCTATTATAGGACCTTTTTCTATTAACTCATTTAATACAAATATTAAGATTAGTCCGATTAATACTGTACCTAAGAAAGATTCCAAGGAAAGGCAAGTCATTGTGGACTTAAGTTTCCCCATGGGATCCTCAGTAAACGAAGGAATACCTTCATACACTTATTTGAGAGAGTCTATTCATTTGAAGTATCCAAAAGTTGATAACTTAGTGGACATTATCAAGCAAAAATGTTGAGGGTGTCATTTGTTTAAACAAGATCTTAAACGAGCATATAGACAAATTCCTTTGGACCCTGGAGACATCCATTTGTTGGGATACATGTGGAAAAATAAAATTTATTTTGACAAAGTGTTAACAATGGGCCTTAGATCGGCAGCTCAAATTTGTCAACGGTTCACAAATGCTGTGAATTTTATTGCAGCCAGTGAAGGGGTAGAAGCTGTTAGCTATTTAGATGATTTTGGTGGAGCTGAAATATCCGAAAAAAGTAGTGAGTCCTTTTTCAAGTTGGGAAATGTTTTAAAATTATGTGGTTTGGAAGAATCAGTGGACAAGGTGTGTTGTCCTTCAAATGAAATGGTTTTTGGGGGCATTCTATTTATTTATTTATTTATTTATTTATGTTTAAGGTCACATATTTATGCACAATGGCTAATCATGACCATGACAGTTTTACGGGTGGAGGAAGCCGGAGTACCCGGAGAGAACCACCGAGCAACGACGAGCAGCTGCCAGCTCCCCAACATCGTAACCTCGCACTGCAGCACAGGCAGGGCTAGATTGGTTGAAGACATGCGTACCATCGACGTGCAGTACGCCTTAGTACACGGCGTCATCGTGCCCCCACGCGGGCAATGGAGATGAAGTGTCTTGCCCAAGGACACAACGCGGTTGCCGCAGGTGGGATTCGAACAGAGGACCTCTCGGCTTGCAGCCTGCACCTCTACCTACTGAGCCACCGCGCTCCCAGGGGCATTCTATTGAATACAGATTCTCTTACTCTGAAGGTTACTGCTGAGCGACTTAATTAAATTCTAGAATTGGTTCAGGAATGGTTAAACAGGAAACATGCTAGGTTAAAAGATATTCAGTCTCTTTTGGGGAAACTACAATAATGAATTTGTTTGTACTTGTGTTAGATCAGGTAGGATTTTTGTTTCAAGAATTTTGAGATGGTGCAGAACATTTAAAGGTAATAAACACATTTCAAAGAAAGTGTCTGTTTATGTCTCACAAGATTTGATTTGGTGGAATACTTTTTTGCCTTTGTACAATGGGGTTTCGATGATGTCTTTCGAACCTTGGTCTCTCCCTGATCAGTTTTCTTGCTTCAGATGCTTGTTTATCTGGCTGTGGGGGAGTGTGTGACGACGAGTTTTTTCATGCAGCCTTCCCTGAGTTTATTGTTCACAAGCATTTGCACATAAATGAGTTGGAGTTGTTAATAATTGTAGTTTGTTTGAAAATGTGGGCACACAAGCTTAGAGGCAAAAAGATTTTAGTTTATTGTCACAATTCAGTATCTGTCTCCATTATAAATAAGAGAGCTGCTAGGAATGTGTTTTTTTTTGCAGTCTTGTTTAAGATAAGTAGCTTTCATAGCTGCCTCACATGAATTTGAAATCAGAGCTCATCACATGAGGGATGTGATAACCATCTTCCTGACTTTCTTTCTAGGTGGGGTGAAGGAAGGAAGAATATTTCAGCACAAGTTTCAACATACCATCAAAGACTTGAATATGGAGGAAGTTCAAGTTTATAATGAATACTTTTTATTAAATAATAATTGGTAGATACTTTCCTTTCAGAATCTCAACTAGCCTTATTAGAGAGAGAAGCACAAGAATCAGTTTTTTCTGGCTTTGCAAGTGGTATGCATAAAATCCTTGAATACAATGGAGAGCCTATTTTCTGTTTTGTGAATATTTTGAACTTCAAGTGTTTTGTGCTTCTTACAACACATTGAAATTGTTTTGTCAATTCCTCAGCAGATCCTTTAAGTCTCCTCAATCAATAAGTTGTTATCTAAGTGGGGTTAAATCTTTACACAATCTGTTAGAGTTAGATTATTCAGCTTTTGATGCCTGTGAACTAAAATTATTACTTAGGGGCATATCTAGAATTAAACAACATTGTCCACATCAAGCCTCACCAATAACTCCTCATATTCTTCTGGAATTTTATCATTTTATTCAAACCAACAATCCAATGCATGTTTCATTTTGGTGTTTATTCCTATTTGCCTTTTTTCTCATGGCTAGAAAATAAAATTTGGTGCCAGTTTCTATTTCACAATTTAGTCATATTAGACATTTAACTCGTGGAGACATTCTTCTTGAAGACATCATTTTAGTTGTTATCAAATGAACTAAAATGATACAACTTGGACAAAATATTTTAAAGATTCCCTTAATTAGCATTCCAATTTCTCCTTTATGTCCTGTTACTGCATTCAAACACATGCTGGAATTAGTTCCTGGTTCACGTTCAGATCCAGCATTTTTAATAAGGAAAATGGTAAAAATTTACCTCTGACTTATAATCAATTACAGTCATTTCTTAAACATTTATTGCTTTGTACGGGTAGAGACCCTTCACTATATTCCTCCCATAGTTTCCAGAGTTGGGGTGCTTCCTGGGATTTTCAATTCCATGTTCCATCTGAACTGATTCAATTAGCAGGTGATTGGGCCAGCGATGCTTACAAAGCTTATTTACATTTTACAATGAAAGACAAGTTGCTAGTCATGAGTAAAATGAGAGAAATGATTCAAACAACTGTTTATAGATCTCTAATCTATTCAATTTTTGCTTTCAGCCAAAAGATTTGATTATTCACCCTTCTCACTTTTTTCGGCCTTGTTCTTTTGAAAAATCTTCAGTTTCAATTATTGTGGTAATATAGTCAAATATTGTTCTCAAGCGGTGTGCCTAATAGTCCCCGTTATGGGATAGCTCCCAATGTACCTGGCAGTTTGCTTCTTTAGAATCCAAAGGTTTTCTGAGTTGCAGAATTGAGGCAGGAGATGTTCGAGATTTCACCTTTCTCTCTATTCTCTGCTTGGTGCATTACAGTAGCTTTATTGGGTCAGATGTTAACCCTTTACCCAACGTAACGGCCAAAACCGGCCAGCGCTACTCTCAAAAATTGCTAATTAATTTTCATTATTTTTTTTCATTTTTTGTCTCAAAAACATGGTTATGACCCTTCGTTGGAACGAGCTCATCGAGCTCGTTCCAACGAGGGGTCATAACCTATATTTCTGAGACAAAAAATTAGTTATTCCAAAAATGTTTTTGCAAGTGTCGTCTGCTTTTCATGTTAGGTAAAGGGTTAAGGTTATTAACCCTTTAATAACTGTTCAGATTTGGTCAAACATGATCCACTTTTTTAGGATTTTATTTCATTGGGTTCCATATAAGCTGTTTTAATATTCCCTGCAGTTCGTCTCTTCAAGAACCATTGGCATCTTGGGTTACAGAGTTGAGGTACTTAGTAGGAGAGGTTTGATTCTCACCTTTCTTTCAATTCTCTGCTTGGTGCATTCGAAGCAGCTTCTATGAATTCTATTGTGTTATGTTTGAGTGTTCTTATTTGTGTAAAAGAAAAAAAAACACAGCCATTTGAATGTTGTATCCAGTTCAAACTTATATTTTATTGTTGTAACAGCAAACATATACCTTTTCCTTTGTTATGCAGTTTGTCTCATCAAGAACCACAGACTTCTTGGGCTACAGGATTGGGATAGAAAAGGTTTGAACATATACCTTCAGATTCACTTAGCAGAGAAATGAGAAAAAGGTGTATGTGGGATTCCAATGTTCAATTTATCTTTCAGACTTATCTCTTTTTTTTGGTAGCCTTAGGCTTGGTGGGTTATTTTTATGATATCTGCATATTAATCGTATAATTTTTTGGTTTATTATTTTCATAAGTCCATACGGTTTTAATCCAGGTGCTCCTTTGGACTGTTCCTCAAAATTTTGAACAAAATTTGTCAGTATTATTTCTGGAATTTCGAGGTACAGTTTTTTGGAGCGCTTACAGGTTGTTTTATTTCAATATTGGTTTCGGGAAGGGAGGGTCTCCTTAAAAGGCTGAATGATTAATATTTATGTACTCAACTTCTATCTGTTAATTGTTTGTATATATGTAGTTGTGCATTTATTTGTTATTTGTGTGGACGTAGAAATGTGATCTGTGGCTTGTTAATTACATGTCCTTTATGTACTCTTTTCATCATTTCAAAATTATGAAACAGACAGATGGACAGATGGATGGAAGGATGGGCAGAGTGATTACAATAGGGCTTCCACTGAAAGTCGGCAGGACACTAACAAGAATATTGATATGCCGGGGAGGGGGGATCTGGAAAAAAATTTCAGACACAGAGTCAAAAACAATTTTTTCCACCAGTCAGATACCCATTTAAGACTATGGATAGAGCACAAAAAATATATGAAATCAACTAACAAAGTTGACAGCAGGTCCCAATGTTTCCTGGAAGTCTGCAACCCTATTCATACTAGAACTGATAATAAAATAATATTTCAGGCAAACATCTTGTGGCCAAATGTGCTTCAGATATCCAAGAATAAATCTGGGACATTAAAATTCTTCAAAATGCAGCAACAGAGCTGCATGGGGGTAAATTCCGAAACTCTCGGCTTTGTTTACACTGTAGGTTTATTACGATTTCCGGTCAAGGTCATCGGACGGAAAAAGCATCAATATACAATGTCGTCCAAAATCAAATATTTATTTATTTATTTATTGATGTTTAAGGTCACATATTTATGCACAATGGCTAACCATGACCATGACAGTTTTACAGGTGGAGGAAACCGGAGTACCCGGAGAGAACCACCGAGCAACGACGAGCAGCTGCCAGCTCCCCAACATCGTAACTCCGCACTGCAGCACAGGCAGGGTTAGATTGGTTGAAGACAAGCGTACCATCGATGTGCAGTACGCCTTAGTACACGGCGTCATCGTGCCCACATGCGGGCAATGGAGATGAAGTGTCTTGCCCAAGGACACAACGCGGTTGCCGCAGGTGGGATTCGAACCGAGGACCTCTCGGCTTGCAGCCTGCACCTCTACCTACTGAGCCACCGCGCTCCCTCCAAAATCAAATAATGAGAAAAATCGCCTTAATACAGCATACTATCATTATATAGAGACTGCACAGTTACCATATTCTATGCAAGGTATCATGACACCTGTTGAAATTTCCTAGAATTACGATTTTGTTTTTTGATTGAAATTTGTGGTATCAGGTGATTTGCGCATGTCCATCGATTCATCGAACATGGAATCCATCTTCAATAAAAATATGCAGACAGTGTTGTCATTTTCCAATTTGCAGTCCTATCACTGCATCCTAAAGTATTTTGAAGGTCTAACACATTTGGCCACAAGTTGTTCTCCGGAAATAGTATTTCATTATCAGTTCTGGTACGAATACGATAGTAGATTTCCAGGAACCAGTGGTGCCTGCTGTCAACTCTATGAGTTGATTACATATATTTTTCATGTTCTAAACATCTCAACATTCATTTTGATGTATAATTTGTGTATATTTAATTCGCATTTATGGAATATATGAGTTGGGAATTTCAAAGTAAACAAATTTCTCTTACTTATATGGCACCTTAAATCACAATTTCAAATAGTTTCAAGTTGATATTTGAAAATACTTGCCATGTAATTCAATTTGCCTGATGCAAATTTGTCAACGACTTCTCTATAACCATGTAGACAGAATTAGCTGCAGGTTCCAACATGGAATTTTTATGGATTTGGACTTACCTACACCCCTAATCAGGCTTGGCAATTTCAGGAGAGCGATTTTTTAGCTCTCCTTACTGCCCTCCTGAAAGAATTAAGGAGAGCGAAAAATTGCCCTCCTAAATATTTTGGTCTGGGATGATTGAGATTACATGTATTATGCTCACATTAAATTTTTGTTGTAAAGCAAAAATGTAATTTAACTTCGAAGTCACATAACATCACGTAATTTCATTTTGAAAGTGGTTTAGTGGTAAAAGGTAATCATTTGACGCAAAATGGGTCACAGCAATATTTTTTTTTCTGGCAGTTTCAAGTTCAACAACTGACATCACAGTTTGAGGGGTAATTATTCAAGGAATATTGACACTATAATATACTACCATTACTACTATCCGGTCACTTGAAGCACTTGCACCCGGATGTGACTGTAGATTCAAGCAGACCTGTTGTCCAAGAAAGTCATACGCCTACCACTACCACCTTCAACCCCCCTTGGGGGGGTTGAAGGTGGTAGTGGTAGGCGTATGACTTTCTTGGACAACAGGTCTGGGTACACACACAGGTCTTGTCAAGTGTGTGTTCAATTGTTGAGTGAGACATCTAGATGTCTAAGAGATTTCGCTTTACCTTAGTAAAGTTAATAAAATCACTGATGTAGCCTGTTGGTTTCAGTTTTAATGAGTTCGTTCAACTGGATACTTAAAATGCTGTGTAAAGCTAATTGCTCTCCTAAGCTGATTGAGGAGAGCGATTTTTTGCCATCCTGCATTTTTCAGAATGCCAGGCCTGCCTAATATGATAGCTTATATGTTTAAATGACCCGGTTGGCTATATAATTGATAATAAAAGGTTAAACAAGCACACAACTTAATGATTTTATGGGGAGGAACAAATTTGCATTTTTGGTCATTTACGCATTTTTTCCAGCCCAGAACCACCCACGCACCCCATCCATGTGTCTGGAAATTTTTGGGTGACCCCCCCGGATATGCCAGGCTTGAAAAATGCATATGAAACAAACAGGCATATAAATAGAGATACTTTGGGGAGGATTTGCTTGCAAAAGGGTATTGGGCAAGAAAAATCAAGGAAGATTTGTGTATATCTTCATTGCAAATAATAAGAAAAGTTAAGAGAAAATATAGTAATATACACACACGAACAGCATGCCATATGTAGGCTTATATGAGTCAATGCCTAAGTATGCAGTCCTGGTAATTCATCCTTGTTTCCTCAGCAAAAAAATTGCTGTGGAAAACTGGTGCTTCTGCAGAAATTGCTGTGAAGCCTGATCAGGCTTGTGTAAAAATCATCTAATAAGGCTTGTGTAAAAATCATCAGGGGGACAGGGCATAGTCTTAATTGTCATGTATATGTAGTATGTGGTGAAGTGAAATATTTAAGTAACTTTAACATGTCGGAAAGTAGTTTGAGGTAGATGTGTATATAATCACCATCAATGTGCAGAATCTTTCACCCAATTAGATCATGCCAATGTCATGAACCATGTGAATGCTGAGAAAAAAATCTTGGAAGTAAGAAGGCGACTTGCTCAATATGTATGGTATGAGTGAAAATAAGATGCATCATAAACACAAACTAAGTATCTCACTGCTCTGATGTTGATAATACCAGAATCTGATATCAGTTTCTGGAAAGCTCTATAAGAGCTTTCCAGAAACTGATGTCAGATTCTGGTGTTATCAACATAGAAGAAGTAGAGCACGTAGTTTCTAGTGGTTATGCTGCAATTTGTACTGTAAATTGTAAGATTAGCAATACAGCGTAGTGCAACCCACATGGTTTGGTTCCTTGTGTGTAACCTGGAAGTTGTGCAATTTCTACCACCACAAGGCTTTCTGAAGAAGGCATCCTCGGCAGTATTTTTGCTGTGGTTAGTTTTCCTTTCCTCGGCATTTTCCTCGGCACTGCCAATTGCTGAGGGTGAATTACCAGGGCTGAGTATGGGTTCTTATTTGACATTTTACTGTGGTATCCAACTTGCGTACTGACCGTGCTACCACTGTTATTCATATTAAATATGTGTTACAAACAGCGATGAAGACAGTGGCAGCTAAATTTTGAGGTGAATATCAAGGAAAACACTGATTAATAGGCAAAACCAACACAAAAACATTTGTCTACTAGTACAAAGAACAAATTTGCATGAATCGCATAATAATCACATAGCTATATATTATGACAGGGACTGACCAAGTAAGTAGCCAGTGGGACTCTTAAAATTCTGATTTGGCTCCTGAATTTTAAATATAGGCATCTAAGTTGGCTTGTAACTGTAAGACACCATTTCCTCCACTGGCCACTTGACTAGGAACTATTATGAAAATGAATGTTTTTTTGTGGTGAAATGAAATTATTTTTCAATCATTTCTCAATCATTTGAGAAACAACTGCAATTATGCTAAAAAGTAATGTAATTAAATTAAATACACAAATGTATGTCTTAGTACTTACATGTACATAGCTTAAAAGTTTCCAACAAGAAGATCATTACCAAAAAGTATTATAACTACTGTTAACTGTGCTTGAAACCCATATTTGGGTCTTATGCTGGAATGAAGGTGCTGCTACTTTAAGGTTTCATGTTCTGTAAATGTACTTCATGTTATCTTTGAAGTGAAATTATATCATTTGTGTGGATTTGCCTTGTTACAATTAAGGAAGAGTACCTATGGGCACTCTCCCATAAATTGTAACAAGGCAAAACGCATGAAGAAATTTTGACAATTAACAATAACTTAGCATTCTACCAGATAAGAAGTAAATCTGGCCTCTAGATTTCAAAAGTAGGCTCCAAGTCTAGGGCTGTCACGATTATTCGATATTCGAATAACTGTCTACTGTTGCGGTAGTCGACGGTTTTTATTTTTAGTCCATCATCCAGGATCGTCGTTCATTTTTAAAGTAGTGCAAGTCAGGTTAAAATTGTACTGTATAATTAATGAGGTGAATTAACAGATTATTAACCTTTGAAATGTCTTAACCATAGTTACTTGTAATATCCCATGGCCTTTGTTTTCCACATGATTGTGCAACAATGTAATTTTTAAATACACTGAGCCTTGCCAACTGATCAATCCCTGTTCTCTGTAGTACTCGTTAATCAGTACTAAAGAGTATCGTTCAAACGGTGTATCTTTTCATAATTGCAGTTTGGGAGGTCATTGCAGGCTGTAGAGTAAATAGAATCTTCGGTCTTGTACACTCAAACAACCCCCTTTGGAACTACGAAAGTGAGAAAATTGTCACAAGACCCATGACACTAACTTCATTTGTAGTACTAAATTATAACTTGTGTTGAGAAAATGGTAGAGAAACAGAAAGAAAGAGAAGTCTGCATATAATCCATTCATACATTAATAATGACTGCTTACACGAACGTTAATAACTAACATAAACATATCAAGAGCCAAATAAGAGAGCAAAACACAGGGTACTTAGTACCCACACTCCATAGCAGCTGTATTAATTAAAATTCATAAACAAATAAAACTGAAGACTGCAATGAAGAATTATGGAATATTTTTTTTTGAGGAAAAGGTCATGGCAGTTGTTTTCCCTCGTGATAAGATGTCTATTATATTTTGTGATTATAAATCAAAATAATAAAATAACGTTATGAATGTTTACAAAAAATGCTTTATTAAAGATATAGGTTTCAGCTCACACAGTGAGTACCCTAAAGTTTATTCAGTTGCTAAAAATTATAAATATACTAGTATGTGTAACTGCATTGTGAATTTGTCAACAGTTTACAGTCATATGGCAGGAACTGCACTTTGTTGCCTTCTTCTATCTGAAAAGATTGCTGTTTGAGATAGCTGATTTTGACTTTTTGAAGTGCGTTTCATTGAATTCAATGGTCCACAGAAATCAGGGTTAGGCAGATGTTTACCATCTGCAGAATTTTGACTTTAGATGGGAGATTGCGTCCTGCCCACCTGAAATTGTCCAGCCTGGATTTTTCTTGGCCAATTGCCTGTTTACTCTTGAAATAATTGCTAGTTCATTGTTGCATGAATGATGTCCAGCCCTTGAAAATGGTCATTTTTTACGATGGCACAAAAATGCTGTCGCAAATCAATTTTATGACGGCAGTTACTATGGCATTTTAAATGGGATCAGGTCGTTTCGTCCCATGGTCGTTTTGTCCCAGGACGTTTCGTCCCATTTTGGTCGTTTTGTCTCATTTATTTTGGTCGTTTCGTCCCATGTAGATTTTTCACTTTGGTCGTTTCGTCCCATGTGGATTTTTCACTTTGGACGTTTCGTACCATCCGAGATTGACGTGAAAATGCCTAGCTTCCCTAATTTATATAAACTTATCTTGTTCTGTAACAAACGTGTAATTGTTGTTTGTTAGGTTGTTAGGTTCTTTTTTGTTTATGTGAATTTGTCGGTCAATCAAACAAACCATTATGTCTTTTGTTACTAATCTCAATGTGGACTCCCAGTATTTTTTGTTTGTTTTCAATAATTTTGATAAGGATTGTAATTATATTTTTGTTGTTGTTGTTAATTAAGTGAATAAGTCGTTCTGTCAAACACTTTTACTTGCTGGTTGTTGTAAGTACAGCCTTCTGTTGTGTGTGATTGATCAAGTCGGCTGTTTGTATAAACACCAGTGCGTCTCTTTGATATGTCTGAATGGGCATAATAGGACCGACTGCTGCCTTTCAAACCTAGGGGACTTGTTTTTATATGCTTGACTATATATTTTACAACATCCTTTTCGCTGAGCTCCTTAAGAAATACCATCGCACCCATAAGGGCGATAGGTTTGATGATGAGTTCAAAGAAAAAGTGTAAATAATAAACAATAATACCTGATTCGTCGTCGTTATATGTCCCGTTGTGACTTAACCCTTTAACAAATCGGTCAAAACTGCACAACAAATGAATGAGCCTGAAATGTCTTACATTTTCCCCAGTAAAACCATGCGTACATTATTGGAACTAACTGATCAAGCCGGTTCCAATAATATCCATATTTGCATAGTCTCACTGAGAAATAATCATAAAAAATCAACCAAATTTGAGATTACCTAGCCAATCTCGGATGGTAAGAAACGTCCAAAGTGAAAAATCCACATGGGACGAAACGACCGAAGTGAAAAATCTACATGGGACGAAACGACCAAAATAAATGGGACGAAACGACCAAAATGGGACGAAACGTCTTGGGACGAAACGACCATGGGACGAAATGACTAGAACCCTTTTAAATGAATCTTTATAGCGGTATTGGCCTTTCACTATAAGTATGACAGCAATTATGTGCTGTCGCAAAAACGTATTACGACAGCATTTTGCGACGGCTTTGCCATTTGCCATCGCCAATTTCAAGGGTTGGATGTCACTCCAGGGACTATGGGGAGCTATCTCATGTATATCTGCAAACAAACTGGTCAGTGATGATGTTTATTCTTTGTTCAGGGTCAGTATCCTAATTCGGTGATTCATTCTTATGTCATGACAGGCTTCTGACAGGCTTTTGCAGTACTGATTGTTAGTTCAGGGGAACAAACCCTGTTATTTGAACTGTCACTCTGTCAAAGAAAATTATTAAATTAACAGGAGTATGGTACCACAATTAACAAAAAAAAACCATTATAAACTGAGCATTTATTCTATTTACATCTTGTCTGACAGAGTTCATCGAGTCCTGCAACTTGGGCTTGGGGTGTGTGTGGCTGGACTAATTACTCACATCATATGATCATGATGGAGGTCTGACTTCTTACTCCTGTCAGTATTCTGTACTGCGATCACTGCAGTGAAATACTGATATTACCAATTTTATTTGATAGTTTGCCCTAACAGCAAAAAGAGAGGTGCCCGGCTGTAATATACCTGTCTGCTTGAGAAATATGAGTTTCTCATTCCCAGACAGCAGTGAGCAAAAATGAATTTTTTAGAAGTTATGCCTCTTAACCCTTTAGCCAATGCAGAAATCTATCAAAATTTATTATTTTAAATACCATTTTTTTAATTTTTCAAAAACTCTCGCCAAAACCATATCATGTGACCCCTTATTGGAACAAGCTCGGAGAGCTCGTTCCAAAGAGGGGTCATATGATATGGTTTTGTTGAAATCTTTGGAAAAATAATATTTTTTCAGCTGCTGAATTTGCATATTATGCGGACGGATGTGGCCGATACATTGGGTAAAGGGTCAGTTGGTTCAATGGATTTATCAAACTGAATTTTTCTGAACATCCTGGGCTAATAATATATTGAGTGTATGGCTGATTTCATGGGGTGGATATTCATATATAATAACGCTAAAATATCACACCTTGTAAATACAATGTTTTCTACACCCTACTATTATTTATTTTGGCAAATATGTCCACCCCCAGCACCCCCTACTATTATTCTGCATCCTACCATTATTTGGAACACAAGAGTACTGACACTAATGACAGTACTTGTTACAGCTCTCTATATTATATCAAGATTGGTATGTCCTCAGTTGATAATTCTACACAATTGATATTTTTCTGAAGGCATGTTTTGTTTTTACAATAAAGCAGATTCTAGCTGGTGTGACTCATTTGCACTAAGTGACCTTTGTGTGCATCTACATGTATCAACATGTTTACATTTGGTTACTATTTTTCAATCACTGTACATGTACTTGTTGATTGTTTAATTGTTTAAGTAGGTCATCCTTGTTTACATCAATTAAGACAAAATCGCATAGAAACTGATAGAAAACAGAACTTTTGAGAAACTTCTTCTTGGACATTCTATCTGAGAACTATAAATATGTGTGTCAACAGAATTAAAACACTCTTTTCAGATAAACTCATTTCAAATAGACATTCTATTCATAACAGAGCAATTATTTACACTGGAGATTATTATTGATGCAGGACAGTGCATTATTATTTATAGAAGCGGTGCTTCTTTATGAATTTGGAAAAGTGATTCCAAAAGAGGATTTTTAAGAGAATTTATTCGTCTGTGAAACAAGCGTTGAAAGAGAATATATTTTTGTGAAAAGCCAGGATTCTACTGGATTATTTTTAAATTACCTGTGGCGCCAACACTTATTGGATTTTAACTCCATTTGAATTTTGCTGAGCATTTTATTATAGTTTACTCGAGACTGCTGAAATTTGTAGGCGAACATTTCATTACAAATCTATGGGATACTGTTTCTGAAGGCACAATCTTGGACTTAATACTACCAACTGGGAAATTTATTCCCAAGATTCTTCACCACTGGATTACTGGATTCGGGTCCTCCTAAACACCGGAATGATACAGAATGACATGGAATGATGCGGAATGACACCGGAATGACATAAAAACGATGCAGAATGACATTTATTTTACCAATACTTGACCCCAAAATGTATTTTGTTTATTAACTAACAAAAAGTATGGAGTGGAAATTGGAGGAATGAAATCGTCATCACTAAAACTTGCTGTATGAAATATCCAAGCCTGAAAATAATTTTCATTGCGCTTCCAGACAAAATGTCAGACACCAAATAAATCATGTAGGTCATTTAAGAATGATATCTGACATATTACAAAATGGAGTTTGAGTATCTGAAATCAGTCATGATTAGCCACTGTGCATAAGTGTGTGACCTTAAACACCAATAAATAATAAATAAATAGTATTTGAAATAATGTGTTCAGGGTATACATGTACCTTCATCTTAAAACTGCTCAGAATTCATCCAACCATACCTTGTTTGGCAGGGCTCAATGAGCCCTGCCAAACAAGGTATGATTGGTTTCATTCTGAATTGGAACTGAATTACCCTTCAGACATAATTTAGATACGATACATGTATGGCTATCTCAAATCATATTCCTTCACATGCTGTTAATACTGATGGGCTGTACAGTTACTTTCTTCACACTTCCCAACATGCCAGGGCCAGAAATCACAATAATTATTAATTTTAGGCTTGCTAGTTATTTACATGATTCTCAGCATGCATGTTGTTCTGATTACTGAACTTTTTTGATAATTTTGGCATCAGACATTTTGACTGATGATTTTAAACCTCAGTCTGACAATGGTCTTTTTTCATCTGACATTGTCCTTGTCTGACCACTTATTTTCTGGTATGTCCGGAATGACAGACATTGTTATTTCGCACCCTTGTAAGAAAGTAATGTGATACATCATACAATATAGTGTATAATTAGTACACCATGATGTGTCACAAAACCTTTTTATACAGGTCTTTAATAACAATGGCAGATCAAAAAGTGGAAATTGGAGGAATGGAATTGTCCGCACTAAAACTTGCAAGGTGAAACATCCAGAATGACAGACCCCTACATTGTTATTTCACACCCTTGTAAGAAAGTAATGTGATACATTATAGTATACAATTAGTACACCATGGCATGATGTGAAATCAAACTTCATGAATTATATTATCATAATCAGTGAATATGAATTTGTGCACTGTAAAACATTTTCTTTCCCTTTTTAGACCATCAAACAATAGGATTAGTATTGTAATCGGCCACCTCAATGCAATTATGGCCAATCTGGTTCTGATTGAGTTATTCAAAACACTCCCACTGAGTATCTATACTCACCCACTTTTCAGTCTGTTTGGAACACAAAATATAAAAAAATGGTCACTTATGATTAAGATCTCGGCCCTGGCATGTTCTAAAGTAAAACACATTTTTTACAGTAAAATTTTATTTTTTAATGTCATACTGTGTCATTCCAGTGTTTAGGCGGACCTAATTGTCGAATTGGACTAATTTAATAATTGATAAGTATCAAGGTTTTTTTTGTTTTTTTGTTTGTTTGTTTTTTTTTGGAGGGGGGGGGGGGGAGGTTCGGAGGGGGGGGGGGAGTCTGTTTCTGTTAAATCAATTGGTGCCGTGTAAAAGTTGTTTGTATCATTTTTTTATATTATTTTTTTTATTATTAAATTTCAGAATAGTTAAACTCCTAGTTATTGTTGCTGATTCTCAGATTTCTTTCTGTTTCCAAATTCCAATATCCTTATTATTTCCAAACCGTAACACAAACAGTAACACTAGTCACTAGTAACAGTACTAAAACCTCAGGCCTCAAAAACAGAGTCCCAGACCCAGCATTATGAATTTATCGCCGCGTTCTGAACTTCTGTGCATCTTTTTCTTCCAACTTAAAACTGAGACTAGTTGAGTGCCCCCCCCCCCCCCCCCTCCCCCGCCCTCTAAATAGTGGACTTGAAGCAATTTCAACCTTGAAAGCAACATGTTTAATGACAATGGCATTATTCAAATTCACTAACACGTCAGTTAAACGGGGAAGCGATTCACCGATTGACGCCGACATAGTGACACTGACACTAGTGACAGACAGTGAGACACTGCACTCCACTCCACACCAGCATTCATCATTGAAAAAACATCAAAAATGTAACTCACTGTCTCAAAGACTCCTTTGTAAGTCTTGGATCAAACGTTATGGGTTTGACACGCTCCATTTAAAAGGTTTATCATCTCATAACCTTTGCTGAAATTGATAATTTTCACCACTACCCAGAACTTACAAACTTTTTTGAGTTTGCCAAGCCTTGTTCAAAGCAAACTTCCATTGTCTAATGATGTCACTGGAAATGGAACGTCACCATAAATCGATGACGACAGAAACAAGGCTCCTTCAAGTTGACGACAGGTAATCCGAAACCTCTCACTGCAAATCATGATAAGCCCGGTGCTGCCCCACAGACTGGTGGCGCCTATAGAGTATAGTCAGTTATCTTTGTTTCTTTTTTAATTGACGGAGATGTTGAATGGGGTTGTGGTGAGGGTATCACGACGGTTGAAGAGAGTTCAAGAGACCTATACATTCGCTAAAAACAGCGAGCATCCAATAAGATTTTAAAAGAAAGAGTTTAAAAAAGAGAATATTTCAAAACTTGAGTGAATTATAGACAGTCCCTACTTAAAAGAAACGTAATTCCCTTGATTCTCGAGTCTTGACGATTGCAACAGGCTACATGTTAGAATTTTTGGAGACTGGAGAGAATGGGGACACCAATGGTCTAAATATTCCTATGAATTCACTGTAGGCCTATTTTAACTTTGTTTTCATTCATATTTCCGGGAGATGAAAGGGTTGCTAAGTGTCAGCGACATAACTAGGGGGTGGGGGAGACTTAAAGACGCCTAAATTGACCCCTAAATTTTCGCCCCCCCCCCCTCCCAACATTGGCCCAGTGCAAGTTTCACACAACATTGAGCCCCAAAATGGTCGCCTATATGGGCTACACACGCTACAAATGCCTTGAGCAAATTCGCTCTAATCTTGAGCACAAAATGTTCTCGGGGTGGAGCTGGTCCTAACTAGGACCCTCCGACTGTTGCCCCTCCTCCCACTTCCTTGAAATCCCACACAACGGCCTTTCAAATATACCCCTCCCCCAAAAAATAAAAATAAAATAAAATGGCTAGGGCACCCCCATTATATAATCCTGGCTACGGCGCTTGCTAAGTGTTAACTTAGGCTAAGCACTTGGCCTCCCATCTACTTTGCTATATTAGGCCCTATTATGCAGATACAATAGGGCCAATGTTTAAACTAAACTAAATATTCCCCTCGTCCTTTACACGTAAATATAGGTAAGCCCCTATAGCTAAGTAGAACGTATACATGTTAGGCCTATTTGGGCGATTTCACGGAGTGTGGCAATATTAGGCCTACGTCTCTCGCCTGATACTTGAGACCGATAAGCAAATGTTTTGATGTAAATAGTTTTTCTTTTGGATATTGTTACTGGACAGTGATTATCACGATTTTTTTAAAAGTATTATAATGACTTTTCTAGATTGTTTATGACGAAAGACGGGGGCGCGGTGGCGTCGCGGTAACAGGTTCTCATCAGATCACCGAAGTTAAGCAACATCGAGCGCGGTTAGTAGTTGGATGGGTGACCATTTCAGCGACTGATTCGTGCAGCCGCGTTGTGTCCTTGGGCAAGGCACTTAACCCCGATTGCCTACTTGGGGGCACGATGACGCTGTGTACTAATGCGTACTGCACGTCGATGGTGCGCATATCTTCAACCAATCTAACCCTGCCTGTGCCGCGGTGCAGAGTTCAGAGCTACGACGTTGACAGCTGACAGCTGCTCGTTGTTGCTCGGTGATTCTCTCCGGGTACTCCGGCTTCCTCCACCCGTAAAACTGTCACCCTGGCTGTTAATGTGTCGTTAAACCCTAATAAAAAAATGACAAAAGACCCTCAAATATCAGCTCCGTTACAGGCCTATATTCCATAGATGCGCAAAAACTTCGGTTTGCCCTATCAGTAGTGATGACTGACACTATAGACCAAAGCATTTAACACTGAATTCAGCATACCCCAGGACTGACACTATAGGCCAGAAATTAACATAGGAATCTCCATAGGGGTGTTGTACCTATAGTGACATTTTTGTACCTATAGTGACATTTCTGGAGGCGAGAAAAAAGATTTAAAATCTTTTTCTCGCCTCCAGAAATGTCACTATAGGTACAAAAATGTCACTATAGGTACAACACCCCTATGGAGAATCCTATGTTAATTTCTGGCCTATAGTGTCAGTCCTGGGGTATGCTGAATTCAGTGTTAAATGCTTTGGTCTATAGTGTCAGTCATGGGGTAGGTTGTCCCAATTACTATATTCTGCCAAATATGTGTATTTTGCTTATTAATCAATCTTTCCATACTTTAAACCATACAACACTTTACTGTATGGAAGGAATGGTTATTAAACATACAATATCTTGAGGGTGAAAACGCGAAATCGTCTGTTCTTACTTTCAGGGTGAACTTATCTCGAGCGTGGTGGATATCAGACTACAACATTAAACATTAAATGAATAAATGAAGGGTTGAAATTAAGAGGGGAAATTTAGTTGGGAGTGTTTAGCTTATAACATTTTGAAAGAATTTATTTGAACTACACACAATTCTATCTCACCTTCTCTTTGAACGCGAGTATACAATTATTTGTATACTCGTATTCAAAGTTGTTTGTGCGTGAGGTGAAAATTCATTTCCCTGGGGAGATTTGTCTTGAAAAATATTTTTTCATGAAGCTGTTTTAACATACAAAAACTGAAAAACACGCACATAACTCTGATAATGCACTGTGAAAAATCATCTGTTTATAATTATCATCAAACTTGTCTTTCTGGGCGGGGGATATGTTATTAGATGTGCATGTGTTTTGAGCGCACAGAATGTAATTATACACCACACTTGAATCTCTCTCTCTCTCTCTCTATGTCACGTTCTCTATTTAAAAAACCAATAAACTAAGAGACATATATTCTCTCCATGGCTTCAGATGCGTAATTCGCGCGCGTGATTAACAGGCAGGTGTCTGACCCTACTTCTTAGTGCAAGTTTTTTTTTAGACAAAAATTTATCTTTTTTCTGTTAGAGAAATGAGAGTTTTCCCCCTTGCACTGTAGACTGTTAATCTCATGTAACTTTTTTTTGCCTGCAGAAAAAATATTGGGATATGAGATGTCAGTAAATTTGTAACAAAAAATCACCTTGTTATTGCTTCACGGTATTTATTTTGGCGGGAGGGGAAATGAAATATTTCGACCACACGACTCACTGGCTGTTTCGCCGCCCCAGATTTTGGAACAGTGTTCCAAAATCTGGGGCGGCGAAACAATCAGTGGATCGTGTGATCGAAATATTTCATTTCCCCCTCCCGTCAAATTTTTGTTGCAAATTTGGAGGGGAAAATGAAATATTTCGATCACATTACCCACTGATCGAAACATTTTCATTCCCCCCCCCCCCCCCCCCCCCCCCCCCCCCCCGCCAAAATAAATACCGTGAAGTAATAACAAGATGATTTTTTTTGTTGTTGCAATTTAGAGGGGGGAAATGAAATATTTTATAAATGAATTGGGTACTGTATTTTGGTTGTTTGTGTGCATAAAGTTTCTCTTTTTAAGAATGTGGTGGTCCTGAAAAGGATAGTCCAATAATATTAGCCTTCGCCTGTGCTCCGAATTTATTATTTTTTTATTTTTAATATGTCGCACCGTCGAAGTCTAATCTGATCTTTCGTTTTTTCCAGCAGCAAAGTACGAAATTAGGCGACATAACACTAAAATGATGAATACACATTCTCGATACATGTTCCCACATTCGACAAGAATAATGTGCCTTCACATTCATATTAGATGTATAAATTTCCTATACTTACTGTCGAATTACGTATTAAATACCAATAATTAAATAAAAACATTTTTTCAAGCGGTAAAGTTACAGCGGTTGGAAAATTGTTAAAAATCGTATCCCATTTCCGGGAACGGACCTCAGCGGTATTGCAACGACTGCCGCGTCGTTTGACTTGGTGTGCACTACATTATCGGTATTCCGTTTTTCACTCCACGTTTTCCTATCAACCCATTTTCTGGTTCAACAGTTTGTTTCGAGTTGAAAAAATTGCAGTGCAAATGACGCCTAAATAATTCAAAATATCGATTTATTTGAAAGAAAATGACCACCAGAATGAAGAAAAATGTGTTTTACACAACTGTCAATCGGAAGTAGGAACCAGGTGGGGAAATTTGATCTTTAATCGAGGTCCAACCGTTCAGCGAGAGTCTCTCGCTGAACTTTGCTGCTGGAAAAACGAAAGATCAGATTAGACTTCGACGGTGCGACATATTAAAAATAAAAAAATAATAAATTCGGAGCACAGGCGAAGGCTAATATTATTGGACTATGAAAAGGACCGTTTTTAAAGTTGTTGTCTTTGAGCCAGGGGGTTGATTCTATTCAGGCAATATTTTTCCATACCGCCCCTGACCACACGCCAAATTTCCAATCCTCATCCGTATTGGGTGTGGTGATTTTGATGGTTCTTCTCCATTATCTTCCAACCTCCTAACTGTTACACGCTGTTCAGTGGCTTTCCTCTTACGCCCCGGTCTTTTCTTGGTCTGTTTGGTGGGTTCTAGCATCTGAAAACCCACCGGGATGGTAATCTTCTCCGGCACGAGTTGTAGAGGTGACGTTTTTTTTACTTGATCCACAGCATCGTAAATCTTTTCTAGCATTGCCAGAATTTTTCCCCACTCTGTCTCATCAGTTTGTACTTCCACATCTCTTGTATTCTTTTCACTAGGTGTGGTATCATAATATCTCCAATAACCGGCATCCATAGCCTGTAGATCTTCAAAATTTATAGTTGTAAATTCTGACATTTTTTCAGTGTAATGATAAAATGAAGAAGTTTTTGCTTTCAATTTATACTATTAGGATTTGTTTTCCCTCTCTTTTTACCATTGGATGAAATTTTTGGGGGGAAAACTCCCTCCCAATAAAAAAATAAAGAAAGTCTTTATTTTTTATTAGAAGGAGTTTCCCCCAAAAAAATTAACCAACAGTAGAGAAGCCCGCCTAAAAATCAACCAGTCTGGGAAGAAGGCGCCAGAATTACTCATTTTCACAATGAGTAATTCTGGCGCCTTTTTCCCTCCCTTGAATTACTATCAAATAAAGAAAGTCTTTTATTTTTTATTTGAAAGTTTCCCCTCCAAAAAATTAACCAACAGTAGAGAAGTCCGCCTAAAAATCAACCAGTCTAGGGAGAAGGCGCCAGAATTACTCATTTTCACAATGAGTAATTCTGGCGGCTTTTCCCTCCCTTGAATTACTATAAAATTCACTAGACTCCCCCCTCATACCACCAATGTTCTTATTGACAAACATGAAGATAATAATAATCTACCTCGATGCTTAGTTCAATCAGATTGAACTAAGCATCGAGGTAGAGAGCATATCACAGAGCGGTGACAGAAGGGGGCAGAACACCGATCACACAGTCATTCCAAGAGAAAATCTACGAGAATTGGCGAGGAGAGGTGGTGTGGAATGTATTTCATCACAG
The DNA here is from genome assembly GCA_031216915.1 of Pictodentalium vernedei. Taxonomy (NCBI): domain Eukaryota; kingdom Metazoa; phylum Mollusca; class Scaphopoda; order Dentaliida; family Dentaliidae; genus Pictodentalium; species Pictodentalium vernedei. The sequence goes on along the minus strand of CM062297.1, from coordinate 193,823,973 downwards.
GCCATGGATGAAGCTCGAGGGGCCCTTGAGCTATTTCTTAGAAGGCTGATGACAGATAGTTGCTGCTATGCCACAGACAGAATTGGTTACCCAAACAACATTATCACAAGAGCCGATGTTCTACGAGCTGCTAGGAAGAAGCATGGAATAATCTTACCAAAATAAACATACATTGTTTATTTTAAAAACATAAAAACGGCCCTTATCAGGGCCACCATATTCTTAAAAAGAGAAACTTTATGCACACTCAACCAATATGATAGAATATAACTGAATTCTTATTTCACGACACAAAAAAAAAGTATCTAAACACTGTATTCACATTTTCAAAATTTTATTCCATGAAATTTTACATAAGTGTAGTGTCACTTTGAAAATGTTCACATCTTCTTGGTAAATTTTGCCATTTTAGGTTGAATGACTTTAGCTTTTCGTTTTCTTGTAACTTTCTTTGGTGGTTCCTCTTTCTCTGGAAATAAATTTTCTTCATCAACTTCCATCTTTGATTCAGTAGGTATGTCCACTTTGTATAATAATGTATCATCATTATCATCAAACTCTGGTAACACAGGTTCTGCTAAGTCAACTTTCTCATTTGTAAAGTTTATATGGGGAGGTGGTGGTATTGGTATCATACTCATCCCCCCTAAAGTGTGGTTGTCAATGTCTTTTTCATCAAGTTGTAAGTTGAAACCTGTAATCGGTAATCTATCTTCTGCATGCTTTATGTATTCTGACCATGGATAAACTTTTACCGGTCCTCGTTGATCAACAGCTGGTGAACCCCATCTTGGTTGAGACACAGAGTTATTCGATAGCTTTTTCAATCTACATTCATTAATCCAATGTCCTCTCTGATTGCAATAAAAACATGGCCCTTTGTCTGAACATGTATTTGCCCAATGTCCTTTCTGATGACAAATGGAACAAATCATCTCTTTAGGTGTTGATATCAATTTATAAAGTTCATTCACAAGTCTTCTAACTTCTCCCCATTTAGATGGTTTATAGTAAATACTTTTAGCATCACTTGCTTTCTCTATTCTTGGATCAGTGTTCATCTTTAACTTTTGGAGCGTTTCAAAAAAATATGTCTTGTCTTCTTGAAGTCAAAAGCAAGTGTGAAACATCTTAAGATTCTTCCTCCTTTTATACTTTTTTATACTTTCTCGGCGAACAGAAATTTGTGTTTCAAGAAAAAATATTTTTCCTGAAAAACACAAGATTCTGTTTTTCAGATTTTTTGTACACTCCAAAATGGTTATGGAAATATTTTGAAATCTTCAAAATATTTCCATAACCATTTTGGAGTGTACAAACAAATCTGAAAAAACAGAATCTTGTGTTTTTCAGGAAAAATATTTTTTCTTGAAACACAAATTTCTGTTCGCCGAGAAAGTATAAAAATGTGAGTAGGGGGAGGTTTGGATCACACAAGTTTTTGACTTGACAAGAGTGAAAGACGTGATTTTTACAAAAGATGAAGAGATCATTAGTGGACTACAGTGATTCAGAGGATAATGACACAGAACCTGTTGCATTAGCTGGTAAGAAACAGAGATTGACTGAATATGCTAAGAATACAAAATCTGTACACTCTGAAAAGAGTGTACAGAATTTATATTCCATTCATCCTCAGTTAATGCGTGCATCCAAAAAATTTCACTCCGAATCACATGTATGCAGAGTGACTTTAAAGCAATTTGATGTTACTAATCCGCTCGAGTTTTTAACTGAAATATTTGATTCGTTAGTGAGAGATGTGAAGCGAGAGTGTGGTATACAAGACAACGACCCCATGAGGATATCCATCCACCATCCAGGTCTTGAGGTGGGTATTTTTATTCCTTTTACAAAGGCTATGGGTGTCACTGGAAAAACAGTGTTAGATGAAATTGAAAAAGTTATTCAATCAAATGAGAATTTTACTATACACGATGGTCAATTATCTTTAGAAATAACACACACTTCACTACCACATGGGTCTGGGCGAAAAGCACCTATTTCATTTTCAGCTGTGGGTAAACTGGTTGGAAATAAGAAAAGTATTATCGAAATTAAAAACTCCTGTGATTCCATGTGTCTCGCACGTGCCATTGTAGTGGGAAAATGCCATGTTGATAAAGATGAATCTGAGCTTTGGGAGAAAAAATGGAAGAATATTCGATATTCTGATAGACCGACACAAGAGCGAGAGGCTAAAATATTGATGGATAAAGCAGGCCTCGAATATAATAAAACTTGTGGGTATGAGGAATATCATAAAATTCAAGAGATACTCTCACCAGACTATGTGATCAAAATCCACCCACAATTTGTCAAAGAAACGTTTTTATACGAACCACCTCAAACTACAAAAGAGAGTAAAGTTATTCACATTTATCACCACGACCAGCATTTTGACACCATCACTAAAATTACAGGGTTTTTAGGATGTGCTTACTATTGTGAATATTGCAATGTAGGCTATAATAACAGAGAACGTCACAGATGTCCGAAAGGCTGTGTCTGTTATTCTCCACTGCCATGTACGCCTGAACATTCTGTTCATTGTTACACTTGTAATAGAGATTTTGTAAGTTCATCTTGTTATAAAAATCACTCAACTCAAACACATGACCAAGAAAAATCAATCTGTCAATTAGTGAAAAAATGTCTATCGTGTAACATGTGCATTTACTCTGGGAAAGGTAAACACATTTGTGATGGCTTCAAGAAATGCAAATATTGCCATCAAATAGTCAAATTTGAACATTATTGTTTCATTCCAAAATACAAACCACCCACGAAAGACAAAATGCCGAAAGTACCCTTTGTGTTTTATGATTTTGAAACAACTCAAGACTCAGGTCTCCATACCCCAAATTACTGTGTTGCACACCGTGCATGTGGGGAATGTATTTGCAAGCCTATAGATCAAGAATGTATTTTCTGTGACAAAGATGGAAGAAGGGAATATATTTTCAAAGGAGAATCTACTTTGAGTGATTTTTGCAATTGGCTTTTCAGTAAGGAACATTTAGATACAACAGCTATTGCTCACAATTCAAGAGGGTTCGATGCACAATTTATCTTAAGACATCTCATTGAAACTGCTACATCAAAACCCGATGTCATCATGAATGGAAACAAAATTATTTCTCTGAAAGCTTGTGGTGTTAGACTCATCGATTCATTGAGTTTCCTTTCTATGAGATTGGCACAATTCCCTAAAACATTTGGTTTAAGTGAACTTGCAAAAGGTTATTTTCCTCATCTGGCAAACACAAAATCATATCAAAACTACATTGGCCCATATTTAGATGCGAAATTATACATGCCTGATTCTATGTCTCCCCCAGCCAGAGAAGAATTCATTAAATGGTACAATCAAAAATTTACTAGTAACGCCACTTTCAATTTTGCCAAAGAAATGGACATGTACTGTAAATCTGATGTAGACATCCTCCGTAGAGGGTGCGGGGAGTTCAGAACAAAATTTATTGAATGTGATGGGATAGATCCTTTCAGGGAAGCTGTGACTTTAGCTGATGCCTGCAATAAAGCTTGGCGGAAAAATTCAATGCCAGAAAACACAGTTGCCATCATTTCAGACATAGGATATCCCACTGCTGTTCGATATTCCATGAAAGCCATTAGATTCTTACAGCTACTAGCACAAGAAGAAGGCATACACATTCAACATGCACTAAATGGTGGGGAAACTAGAATTGGAAATTATCATGTAGATGGTTTTCACAAAGAGACAAACACAATCTATGAATTTTATGGATGTATGTGGCATGGATGTGAGACTTGCTATCCTGACAGATTCGAGAAAAATCCAATCAATTCACAATTCTATCAATCTCTGTACAACAAAACCCAAGATCGCATAAAACATTTCAAATCATTGGGTTATAATGTTCACATAGTGTGGGAACACGAATTTGATCATCTATGCAAAACGGAGCCAGATGTTCGAGCTTCTATAGATACATTTTTCCCACACATGGATCCCATTCAGCCACGTGATGCATTGTTTGGCGGGAGAACAAATGCCATTAAATTACATTACAAAATTGATGAGAATACAGACACAGAAATTAAATACATAGACATTTGTTCACTCTACCCATATGTCAATAAACACAGAGAATATCCAGTCTCTCATCCAGTTATTCTTACAAAGGAAAACATAGACACTGACAAAATAAGGGAATATAGAGGACTTATCAAATGTAAGATCCTACCCCCTCAAAATCTTTTTTTACCAGTTCTCCCCATTCATTGTAATAAGAAAATGACATTTACACTCTGCAAAACATGTGCAGAACACGAATTAGATCAGTGTAAACACACACCAGACCAACGTGCAATAGTAGGTACATGGACATCTGTCGAACTTAACAAGTCATTTGATTTGGGTTACACTTTAATTGAGACTTATCAGATTTGGCACTGGGATGAATGGTCTTCAGAGATTTACAAACATTATGTGAACAAATATTTAAAAATGAAACAAGAAGCTAGCGGGTTTCCAGATTGGGTGAAAACAGAAACAGACAAAAACACATTTAAAAAAGATTATGCACAAATTGAAAACATCTATTTGGAAAATGTTGAAAAAAATCCAGGAAAAAGATCATTTGCCAAAACCATGTTAAATTGTCTCTGGGGAAAGAATGCACAAAACAATATCAAAAGTAAAACTAAATATATAAATGAACCGTCCGAATATTTTGATATAATACAGAGCAAAGACAAAATTGTGAACAATGTGGAATTTTTTGAGCATGATCAATTTGTTTTAGTAAACTATATAGACACTGCAGATGTTTACACACCACACAGTTCAGCAAATGTTGTTGTAGCATCGTTTGTAACCGCGTATGCACGTATGGAATTATATAAAGTTTTGGAACAATTAGGAACACGAGTTTTATACTTTGACACAGACAGTTGTATTTACATCCATAATCCCACACTTTGGAACCCAAAAATTGTAAATAGCAGGTTAGGTCAATGGACAGATGAACATCCAGGGGCAAAAATCACAGAGTTTGTAGGTTTAGGGCCAAAAAATTATGGATACAAATACATTAAAGATGGAGAAACACACACCACATGTAAAGTTAAGGGGATCACATTAGATTTCAAAACATCACAAAAAGTTAATTTTGAGAGAATGGTTGAGTGTGCACGAGACAGAGAGAATTACAAAATAAACATTGAGTACACACATAAAATTAAACGTAATAAAAACAGACAAGTCACAAGTGAAGCACAAACCAAAACATTCAGATCTGTATACACAAAACGTTTTGTAGTAGGTAAATATGATACCCTCCCCTATGGGTTTAAGGTATAAATATCTGTCACAAAAACTCATTTCAATTGTGAGCAGAGAACAGACAAGATGTCTTTACCACTCGAGCCTGCTTTCCCTAATTATTTATCAGAGTTAAAAAGACTTGAAAGTTTTCATTGGACTTCCTACCCAGTCTTACAATCGAAAAAAGAAGAATTAGCCAAAGCTGGATTTTTCTGTGTTGGGGGTGGTAAAGTGAAGTGTTTTGTATGTGGACAAGGTTTACATAACTGGGAAGAAAAGGATATTCCTTTACAAGAACATGTCAAGTATTCTCCAAATTGTCCTTACATGAAACTTATTAGAGGCTGTCAGTTATATAAACCACCCACATGTATGCAAACACCCCCCGATAAAATATTAGCAGTCATGGATAATGGGTTCACTTTAAAACAAATATTTTCAACAATGAAAAAATATGATAAAACTCTAGATGATTTTCCAGATTCAAATTCATTATTTGCACTCATGGTCATAAATGATCAAAGTACTTCATCATTTAGTAAAATAATTGGCAATCATGCCGCAGTACATTTCAGAAATAAGTTAAGTGATTTATTTACTGACGGACCAGCAAATGATTTTCCTGACTGCCCTGATGTACAAAGTACATCAGAACAGACAAAAGAATCATCACTTTGATTTCAACCATGGAACCAGTAAGACACATCTTAGAAAACAAGATCACATGTAAGGCATTATTATATGCATTTCAAATGATCACTCCTGGTTATCTAACAATAACAAAAGATTTCATTCAAAATCAATTAGAAAAAGATGGAATGTATGGGGAATTTTGTAATGCATTACAAATCATGAATGCTTTTTACAAAGATAATGTACAAAATATTTGGACAAGAGTTATGTGGGATTTTATTATTTATGATGAAGAAATCATTAATTATTTATATAGACAATGTATGCCACAATTAGATCAGAGTTCTTCAGAAACTTTATTTGAATTAAAATCACCCTTAAAACGAAAACCCACACAGAGATGTGAAGAAGCTATGGAGGTAGAAAGTATATAAGTCAATGTTTTGATATTCCTTTTGGTAAAAAAAAAGAAGTCATGGGAATGAGTGAATGTTTATTGTTTCAGCATCCGTGTAATATCTTTATATCAGGGCCTAGTGGTTCAGGAAAGACAGTATTTGTCAAAAAGCTTATTGATATGAAACATGACTTATTTCAAATCCCACCACAAAAAATTGTTTGGTGTTATAAAGAATGGCAAAATACATACGCTTTACTTAAAGAAAGTGACGATGTTAAATTCATAGAAGGCATTCCTGATGATGAATATGAAATTGTCAGTGATGTCACTATTCCACATCTTGTGGTTTTTGATGATATGTTAGGTGATAAAGATGAAGAAAAAATTAAATTATGGTTCACACGAAAAGGCCATCATCGAAATGCAAGTGTCATATACATCACACAAAATATGTTTCAACAATCTAAAGCTAGTCGTACCATAAGTTTAAATGCACATTATATGATTCTGTTTCAAAACACCAGAGATAAAGGGCAGATAAAAGTGTTAGCAAATCAAGTCCAATTACCCCATTTAAATGCATCCTATCAAGATGCAACGAGTACTGATCACGGTTATTTATTAATTGATTTTCATCCTAAAACCCCCGACTCTTTGAGATTAAGAACTGATATTTTTCATCCTTGGGTGACACAAAATGAACGGGGTCCCATCATTTACACAAAACTATAAAAAGCTGCATCCATAACTTTTTGTGTCACTTGGTTAAAACTTTTGTTGATGAGTACACATCACAATGGTATCTTTTATCCGATCATTAGAACAATTGAGTCAGCAGACAAATCCGTTTGCAAGAGAAAAATTACTTAAGAAAGGTTTCAAGAAAATTTTAAAATGGTTTACGTTAGCAAGTAAAATCATACTCAATAAAAAAATTAAATTGCCAAAACAAACTCAAACATATATGGATAAGCATAGACAGGATTTACAACAACTTGCAAATCCAAGAGTTGATCTTGCAACCAAGCGAAACATTATTTTAAAACCAGGTGGTGGTGGATTTTTTGGCGGTGTTATTATTCGTAATTTAATTCGATGGGATGGACATAAAACAAGTCGTAATTTTTATTCACCATTTACAAAAACAAAAAGTAAGAAACGAAAATTGTCTACAAACAAAAAAATCAAAAGAAATGTTGATAAAAATTACGTGCGTGCAAATTTCTTAGTCACTCCTCAAAAACTGACAAAAACAAAGTCTGTTTTAGTGAGCAAACTTCAAAAACAGAAAAAAGTACCACCATTAAAGTTAACACGTGGAACATCTGGTGGCTTTAGAGTATCGCATGATCCTATGATGTCTAGACAGAGTGTGGGGGATGTAGCACTGAAAGAAAATATTCCAATGACAGCACGATTCACAGCATTGAATGCACAAACACCTGTTGAGAGGATAAGATCTTATTTTAGTTGAAATAAAATGACTTGCATTTGTCTGCCATATCATTTTATGAATGGTCTTTGTGACGGAAAGATGGTAAAACAATCTCGTAAAATTCCACTAGTTAAAAAATATGGTGGGGTGTTATTGGCACTAAGTCAAACACCACCAGCATTTCAAAAACAAATTATGAAAAATGCACCAAAAGAATTAATTAATTGTGTGGCAGAATGTTGTCATAATCTTTTAAAAGGGAACATACATCTTTCCCCTGTTCAGAAACGAAAATTACACCCGAAACGTGAACAACTAAGATCCCTTGCTAGTAAATCATTATCACTTAAAAAGAAAAAACAAATTTTAAATCAAAAAGGTGGGTTTTTACCATTACTTGGTTTACTTGCACCAGCTGTAGGACTTGCAACAAATCTTGCAAATAAATTAGTAAATAAAATATGAAGAAAATGGCTATTGTACCTTATCAAATGATGGAAGAAATGCAGCATTATAGAAGTGAAAAATCTCAACGCCCAAGATTACCACCTGACCCTCAAATTACTAATACAGCGCTGCTGCAAAATGAATTATCATCCGTGTTAGAAAATTCAGAATTATCAGAAAGTGAGAGAAAACAAAAATACGGTGAAAATTTACAAAAATTTCAAATGTCATATAAGAAGGCATTACAACCAACACTGGTTATACCTGAGACAGACCGAAAGTCATTGTTTTTACGAGATCATATTTTAGAAAGTGTTCCTGTCACAATGAGGCGTAAAGCAACTTCATTATTATCTGCTTTATCATCTCACCCACACATGAGTTGGGATAATCAGGGTGTTTTAAGTTATGATGGAGAGCCCATAAAAGGTTCAAATATCATTGATTTAGTCAATGATGTTCTCAGACATCGAAAAGGCTTTAAACCAAGAGGGTGGGAAATATTCAATCGTGGTTTAAAAGATATAAATATTCCTCAAGATTTTGTTGGAAATCGTGAACGTTGGATGTGGATGAATAGAGAACAGGATGGCATACCCAATGAATATCAAAGTTCCCCTCAAGATAGTTGGTTAGAAACTTCTCTTTCAACAACTCCAAAACGTAAACTACTTCGAGGAAAGAAAACACCTAGACGTAGATTGGCAAAAAGTAAAATTCCTGATAAATGGGAGGCCTATTGAATAATTTATTAATCGAAATATATTACAATACAAATCACCCTGCCAGCTATGGTGGTATACACAAATTATACAAAGCAGCCCACGGTAAAGATAAATCTGTTACAGTTGATCAAGTTAAAAAATGGTTGAAAGGAGAGAGGACTTACACTTTACATAAACCCATTCGTAAAAAATTTGCAAGACGTAAGACTATAGTGGGTGGTAATGATCAACAATGGCAAATAGATTTAGCAGATTTACAAAGTTTACAATCTTACAATGACCGATTCCGATATTTAGTTTGTGTCATTGATGTTTTCTCGAAATATGCATGGGTTTTACCCATACACAATAAATCAGGACAAACACTAATAAAATCCTTCCAAAGAATTTTAAAAACTTCTGGTCGTAAACCATTATCTTTACAATCAGATAAAGGTTCTGAGTTTAAAAATAAAGATGTGCAGAAATTTTTAAAGAAACAAAAAATTCATTTTTTCACAACAGAGAACCCCGAAACAAAAGCTAGTATTGTAGAACGTTTCCAGCGCACACTGAAAACACGAATGTGGAAATATTTTACACACAAACGTACGTTAAGATATATTGATGTGTTACAAAATTTAGTTGATGGATACAATCACAGTTTCCATCGTAGTATTCAGAGAACCCCTGCATCTGTATCAATAGAAAATGAAGTACAAGTAACACAAAATTTATATGGTAAAAAATCTAAAGAGAAAAAAATAAAATTTAAAATTGGTGATATAGTAAGCATTAACAAAACCAAACATACATTTGAAAAAGGGTATTTACCAAATTGGACAAAAGAATTATTTAAAATCACCCATGTAAAACATACAACACCACCCACTTATAAACTCGAAGATATGGGGGGTGAAAATATACAGGGAACATTTTACCCACAAGAAATTCAAATTATAAAAGATGATAAAAAATATATCATTGATTCAGTTCTTGCCAAACGTTCAAGGCGTGTTGGTAAGAAACTCATCAAGGAACTTAAAGTACATTGGGAAGGTTATCCTACGAAATTTGATAGTTGGGTAGCAGAAACAGATATAGTATAAAAAGAATATGTCACTAAATGAAAATACATTGAGTAGCGAAAGTGCAAGTGTTGAAGTACAAAATCAACAAGCACAATTTAATTGTTGTGGAAGTCTTGTTGCAAAAAATCAAGTAACTTATTTCACACAAATAATTGTCATTTATGCAATTATAATTACAGCCATCATTCATCTTAGTTTACAATCCCCAAACAAAGAATTGTGGTTAGTGTTATTGAGTAGTTCTTTAGGATATATTCTTCCAAGTCCAGGTTTAAAATATTTGAAACCTCACGAGAAGAAAAATGAATTCATTTTACGTAACACTACTGAGTGATAGTTCTATGGATATGTTTCCAAATAACACACAATGTTGTTTTCAAACAAAATTATCTAAACCCATTCATATTAATAAAGAACATTGGGAAGTGGGTTTAGTTGAAGTAATTTTACCATCTGAGGCAAGAAATATAACAGATGATGAAACAAATTTTAAAATCATTGTAACAGATTCAAAAATATCAGCACGCATTAATAATATTAATAAATCGTTTTTCAAACATACAGTACGTAAGGGTGTTGCTGCTGTTGAATTAAGTATTTTATCAGGTGCATATGCAAATGGTGGTCATGTTGTAGAAGCAATAGAATCAGAAATTCAAGAAAAACTGGGTGATATTTTTAAAGAATTTGGTGTGTCATTTCATCTTGGTTATTCATCTCGACAATCACGTGTAAAAATTGTATCAAATAGTATTGGAACAGTCGGTATTCAATTATCACAAAGTTTATCAGAAAAATTGGGGTGTAAAGATGGTATGTTTCCAGTAATATTTCCTAACACAGCAAAAGATGCATTTAAATATAATGTGGATTTAAATGTGGATTTTAATCAGCTCTTTATTTATTCCGACATAGCAGATTATACATTTCTTGGTGATATAGAAGCACCCATTTTACGTGTGATACCCTTTGAAACACGTGACGAATCTCTGCACACTCATAAAGAATTTGATAATGTACATTATGTACCAGTATCAAAATCTTCTTTTGATTATATCACTATAAATATAAATGGAAATACTGGTAAAAACATTCAGTTTTCAAGTGGAAAGAGTGTTGTCAAGTTGCATTTTAGACAGAGACATCAACTCAATTTATAAAATATGCCTCCAGTGTATCGAGAAGTAGCACGACAATATGGTTATGGATTAGGATCCATTTTTCGCTCAGCAATAAGATCAGCTGTACCATTAATAAAACCAATTGCAAAAAATGCATTTCGAACTTTAAAGAAAGAAGGATTAAAACACGGTTTAGAAATAGCAAATGAATTGATGAGAAATCGTAAACCAACCAAAGAAGTTATGCTCACTCATGCAAAAGATCTAATGACATCAGTGGGTAAAGCTGCTTTGGGAATAAAAAGACAGAAACGAGAACCAAGACATCACTCTGTCATTCGTTCTCAAAGAGGAAAGACACATAAACGGCAATCTTATTCAAAACGAAATTCAAGACCACTTGATATATTCGATTAAATCATGATGTTGCATGGATCTTGCGAGCATTTTTGTAGTGGATTTGATCCAGATAATGTATCACCAACAGCGAGTGGTATAGAAAATATTGGTGAGATTGAGCAATTTCCTATTGCATCTTTAAATAATTCTTCACCAATAGAATTTTTAATCCCAAGACAAACAACCAAGTGGCTAGATCTTGCAGCATCTACAATTGAGGTTCAGTTCAAAATTACAAAGCAAGATGGGGGTGATTTGGAAGATGATACGAATATTACCCCTATCAATAATTTCTTTCACAGCATGTTCAGTAAAGTTGATGTGACACTGAACGGTAATTTGATAACCACCAATACAGACATGTATCCTTATAGAGCATTTTTTGAAAATCTGTTGAGCTATTCAAAAGATGTGAAAAAAACACATCTAGCTGCTAGTGAGATGTGGTATATAGATACCCCTGGCCAACATACTGCATTTGCTAAAGATTCAGCAAACAAAGGTTTGGTTGAACGTCACAAATTAATTGCAAACAGTAAATCTGTACAACTAAGAGGGAAGATGCATTTAGATCTGTTTGTGCAAGAGAAATATTTACCAAATGGTGTCGAAATGAGAGTTAAAATTCATCGCTCCCCAACTAAATTTTGTCTGATTGGTGGTGTAGATGGAAAAATCGAAATTCAAAAAGCCATATTCAGAATACCAGCTTTGGATTTAATTCCTAAATTTGCAAATGATCTGAATGCACAAATAGATCGAACAAATTATAAAATGCCCATTAGACGTACTGAAGTTAAAACTTTTACCATTGGAAACGGTCTTCGATCAAAAATAGAAGACCATCTGTTTCATAAACAGATGCCAAAACGAATAATTCTTGGTTTAGTTTCAAATAAAGATTTAAATGGAGATATTGGTACATCTCCATTTAATTTTCAACATTTCAATTTGAACAAGTTGGAAATTACAGTGGATGGACATTCCATTAAATCACGTCCCTTTGAACCAAATTTCGAAGGTGGACTTTATCTAAATTCATATTTATCATTGTTTGAAGCAATGGGCTATTTTGGACAAAATCAAACATTTAATATATCAATGCAGGATTATGCAAAAGGATATACCCTCTGGGGAATTGATTTGACACCTGATCAATCAAGCAGTGGACCATTAGCTCATCCTATAAAGTCTGGCAACCTTCGAATAGATCTTCAGTTTGCTCAAGCTCTGACACAGGTGATCAACGTTGTTGTCTATGCAGAATTTGATAGTGAAATACAAATCAACAAGTTCAGAGAAGTGATATTTGACTATTAACAATGAGTAAATGTGAACATTGCAAGATGCACAGAGAAATGAGACAAAGAATACAAATAATGAGGCGAGTGAAGACAGAAAATGAAAAACTGTTCCTTAGATTATTTAAAGAAATTGTTGTAAATGAAGTGACACCTTTGATAAAAGAAGAAGTGAATAAACTGTGTTATGGATGTCAAGGAATACCTGGAGCAAAACATGACTTTTGTATAAGAAAGGATATAAGAATATGGATTGAAATGTATTTGAAAGACTGTATGGAAAAAGTGTGCCCATCAAGTGTACTATATAAACTGCTCGAACAAGCAAAAAAATGGAATATTGAAGGCTGTTTTACATATATGAATGTGAACTTTAAAATTAACACACAAGAAGACATTCAAAATTGGGCAGATTTAGTAGAGAAAGAGTGGGGATATTACACACCACTTGTTAAAGAAGAAGAAGAAGAAGTTGATTAAAAAAAAAGTACAACAGCCCTTTTTAGGGATAAGAAGAGATGGACACCACTCAACTACAATATGTTCTTGATAATTCTCAAAGGTTATCATCATTGAATGGAAAAGTGTGTTCAAGAGACTTATTACCAAAACAAAAGCATAAACACAGAAAAGCTTATATTGTGAACACAGATTCATCAAAAGAACCAGGAGAACACTGGGTGGTGATATATTTCAAAGACAATCATTCAGCCATCTACTTTGATTCTTATGGCTTACCACCATTACATAAAGATATATACAATTTCATAGTGAAAAACACAGATTCATGGACTATAAACACAATGAGAGTACAGAGTCTTCATACTGTGGTGTGTGGTATGTACTGTATATTTGTTTTAGATCATCTTGCTAAAGGATATGATTTAGAGACAGTTCTTACTATCAAATTCAACCCAAGAAATTTTCAAGAGAATGACAGAGAAGTCCGTCGATGGTTTGAGCAAAACTATAGACATTATTTAAAATGACTGTAATCAGGTGTCAAAACAACCCACAGAGTTTTTTTGATAAATTCTATTGTATATTTTTTGTCACTCACTGTTGTGTATCATATGTAATACGTGATAATGCTTTATTGCAAGAAAAACTGGCTGTCGATAATTTCACAAGAAAACAAACATAAAAAAACCTTCCAATAAAGCGGTATCACACAACAATTCTTGATGTAAATAGGGTTTCTGTAGATAGTCATTCTCATGTCTCGATGTATATATGTTCCTCTCGCTCTATGTATTATATCTCAATGTAAAAAGACTTTTTTTATAGTCAATCTCAGATCTCGGTGTACATATGTTCCTCTCGCTTGATGTATTAAATAGTGGTAGCAAAAAAAAAACTAACTCTTATTTTCTGTTTCAATGTAGTGGTGACCCATTACCCCACCCTCACCAGTAAAAAAGAGAAGAGATACTTCTCTTTTTTTCACCACCCAAAAACCATCAGTAAAAAGAGTTAAGAGATACTTCTCTTTTCCACTGTGGGTAAGATATTGTATGCTTATCAACCAATCCTTCCATACAGTAAAGTGTTGTATTGTTTAAAGTATGGAAAGATTGATTAATAAGCAAAATACACATATTTGGCAGAATATAGTAATTGGGACAACCTACCCCATGACTGACACTATAGACCAAAGCATTTAACACTGAATTCAGCATACCCCAGGACTGACACTATAGGCCAGAAATTAACATAGGATTCTCCATAGGGGTGTTGTACCTATAGTGACATTTTTGTACCTATAGTGACATTTCTGGAGGCGAGAAAAAGATTTTAAATCTTTTTTTCTCGCCTCCAGAAATGTCACTATAGGTACAAAAATGTCACTATAGGTACAACACCCCTATGGAGATTCCTATGTTAATTTCTGGCCTATAGTGTCAGTCCTGGGGTATGCTGAATTCAGTGTTAAATGCTTTGGTCTATAGTGTCAGTCATCACTACTCCTATCGTAATAGAAAAATGTTTTGAATCTATAACAGAAAATGTGTTGTGCGCGCCACACATTTAACGCCGAAGCTTTCTCAGTTGGCTCTGAAGTATATTGTCTATCCAAAACAATAAAGTTTCGTCTGTTCCTTTGTTTCATTGTCAGCACCATAACGGCATACAAAAGAGGTAGGTCTACTTTAGGGGAATTAAAGGAAGTTTGGAAGGTTAGGCCTACTTTCATTCTCAAGGAATTACCCCCCCCCCCCCACCCCCACCCCCACCACACACACACACACTCATACATGCACCATCTTCAACTGTTTGAAGTATATGAAGAAGTGGGTGTTATTCGGTTTAAATATAAATATAAGATTAGAAATTTCCCAGCGTGCTTAATCCGCGTCAATACCATAACGGACATATTCCACATTTCTATTCAGAAAATTATTTTTATAAGTAATGCTTTAAATGTACGGAAGCGAAGCGTTAAGGCGCCAGTTGAGTATTATTTCTATCTTGCACGTGCAAGTTAGCTATCTTGCACCTGCAAGTTACTATCTTGCACGTGCAGGTTAGCTATCTTGCACGTACAGGATAGCTGTCTTGCACCTGTAAGTTAGCTATCTTGCACGTGCAGGTTAGCTATCTTGCACCTGCAAGTTACTATCTTGAACGTGCAGGTTAGCTATCTTGCACGTGCAGGTTAGCTATATTGCACGTGCAAGTTACTATCTTGCACGTGGAGGTTATAGCTATCTTGCACGTGCAGGATAGTTATCTTGCACCTGCAAGTTAGCTATCTTGCACGTGCAGGTTAGCTATCTTGCACATGCGAGTTACTATCTTGCTCATGCGGGATAGCTATCTTGCACCTACAAATTAGCTATCTTGCACGTGCAGGTTAGCTATCTTGCACCTGCAAGTTACTATCTCGCACATGCAGGTTAGCTATCTTGCACCTGCAAGTCTATACTATATTTTAGAATGTCTGTATGTCTCTCCCTCTCTCTCTCTCTCTCTCTCTCTCTCTCTGTCTGCCTGTCTGTCTGTCCGCTATAGAAATGAATATGGGGCCATCCAGAGTGCCCAAAATGGGTCTACTAGGGGTACCTTTTAATGGCGGAGGTCCTCGTCAGGTTTAAAAAAAGTGTGCGGGATAGGGGTGGGGGCAGGGAGGGCACCGAAAGTTAATACCAAATATTTTTTCACCGATATAGGTCTTCGAAGGGGTCTACTTGGGGTAACTTCTTATCAGGAATCTAATGGTGGTGTTTATAAAAGTGGCGGGGTGGGGTGGGGAGGGGCAAAATTTATGGATTTCACCGATATACTTTTTACCAGGAATCTAATGGTGGGGGGGGGGGGGGTTAAAAAGTGACGGGATTGAAGCCCCCCCCCCCCCGAGTGTGCCGCCCATAGGGCGGGATGGTTCGAAAAATACGCGGCCCCTATTTTTTTTTGGGGGGGGGGTACTTTTCATATGACCCCTAAATTTTCCCGTGCAACGAAGGGTAACCCTGCTAGTTAGTTATATTTGAGGAACATCATTATAGTCATATTTGAAGTCGAGTTCATCCAAATTAGTATATAAG
Source organism: Pictodentalium vernedei (assembly GCA_031216915.1). NCBI lineage: Eukaryota > Metazoa > Mollusca > Scaphopoda > Dentaliida > Dentaliidae > Pictodentalium > Pictodentalium vernedei. The sequence continues at coordinate 193,807,583 of CM062297.1, read as the reverse complement.
GGTCCAACCTAGCTCCAATTTGCCGGACCTAGGTTCGAATTTGCCGGACCCCCTCCAGGACTACGGAAATTCCTATCGCGGAGACAACCACTATAGGCTCATTGGCCATGTCTAGTCGCCTGGCTATATACGTTTCGCATCGCTTGCATCGCAGGCTAGGTGTGGATGCTTTATGTTGGGGGAGTGAATGGGAAACGTCAGGCATAATGAGTAAAAATGGTTAGAGTTGCAATGACGTCGGTGACGTCATAGTGAGCTCGCGACGTCATGACGACGTAGACCGCTGTCGATGTCCACAGAGATGAGTGACTGACACCTGCAAGTTGCTATCTTCCACCTGCAAGTTGCTATCTTGCACGTGCAAGTTACTATCTTGCACCTGCAAGTTACTATCTTGCACGTGCAGGTTAGTTATCTTTCACTTGCAAATTGATTATCTTGCGCCAGCCACCCCAGCCCCCTATCTCAGAAGCCCCGGCTCCCCATACTTGCCCCAGTGGCTTACATTCCCATATTGGACAGCCACCCTATCTCAGAAGACCGGCTCCTCATACTTGCCCCAGTGGCTTACATTCCCGTATTTGACACGGTGATCTTACCTCTGCCACTTGACCAAAAGCGACACAGTCGCCCTTCCCCTTTTTCCAGAAGCCCTTCACGCCACGATTCCCTAACCCTACCTTCTCGACCGAATGCCCTCATCCCATCAGAGACCCGTCGACCTTATTCCACGAGCCCAGGCCTCCACGACCTGCGCCAGTGATTCCCCTTCTTCCAGTGCCCCTGCATCAACAAGCTCGAACAGTCGCCTGACAGGTCAGTCATTGCTGGTGATCAATATAATCCAGATGTAGAAGAATCGTTCGAAGAGTCGCTGTGACTAACTCTTTGATTACTAATTTTCTCCTCGAAGGCTCATTTCAGGGAGTCGTTCGAAAAGCTGCTTCTGGAGCAGCTCCCCAGTTACTCATCTGTATGAGTCGTTCGAGGTGTCAATTTTCGAAGGGCTGCTCTAGTGGCTCCTTGTTTCGAGCCCTTCGAGCCGACAGAGTAGGACAGAGTCGATCAGGGAGAAGAAGGGTCGAAAGCCTGAAAAGGGACATCCCTGTTCCTGTTAAGGGGTACTGAAACCCGGCCCAGCAGGGTCTACCCAACGGCACGGCCACCTATAGGGAGACATCGGCTATTCAAAGACCCAACGGACGTCCAGTCACTCACCTCTGTAGACATCGACTGCAGTCAACGTCGTCATGACGTCGCGAGCTCACCGTGACGTCACCGACGTCATTGCAACTCTAACCGCACGTGCAAGTCACTAACTCACCCCAGCATAAAGCATCCACGCCTAGCCTGCGATGCAATCGATGCGAAACGTACCTATCCAGGTGGCTAGACTTGGCCAATGAGCCTATAGTGGTTGTCTAAGCGGTAGGAATTTCCGTAGTCCGGGAGGGGGTCCGGCAAATCCGAACCTGGGACCGGCAAATTGGGGCTAGGTTGGACCCTTATATACTACTTTTGATGAACTCGACTTCAAATATGACTATAATGATGTTCATCAAATATAACTGACTTGCAGGTGCAAGAGCGGTGCTAACACCGAATACACGACAATGTTGACATTGTTATGAATTATTGTTTCCCAAAAGTTGCTAACTATGAATTGACAACACTTTTGTGTTCAAATGAGTGATGTTTAAATTAACCCTTTTCCTAACCTGAAAGGCAGACGATAGTTGTAAATAAAATTCTTGAATAACTATTTTTTTTTCATTCGTTGCATCAAAAACATATCTTATGACCCCTCAATGAGCTCGTTCCAAGGAAGTGTCATAAGCTATGATTTTAAGACAAAAATATTTTTTAAAATTATGAAAATTGAATGGTGATTTTTGTGAATAGCGCTGGCCGGTTTTGGCCGTTACGTTTTCAAAGGGTTAAAACCCAACATTTTCTCGGTCTGGAAACACAAAATGTGGGAAAATATGGAGAATCGACTGGAAATGTTTTTTATATTTCTGTAGTGTCTGTAAAAACAATCGAAGAATTAAAATTATAACGACTAATTTGAAAACGGGACGCAGGGAACATTTCGAACATGTGGGAAGGTGGCACGGACACAGAAGGGCACCCAAACATCGCCTAATAGTGACCCGAGCCCATGCGCCTTAGTAGAATAAAATGCCCAAAGCTGCGTCTGGGACTACGTTGAGAAGAATACTCATTTTTGACTTTATATTTAAATATTTTCGGCCAAGAAGGAGATTTGTTAAATGTGGAGCGAAAATGTTCCCCCTTTTTGACTCACAGGTTATCATACGAGGGAAAGAGTAAAGAGTCCCCTTCCTTCTGATTTCTAATGTGTGCAGAAGTGGAAACCCGAGTAATAAGGGATGACACTATGGGGACCTAATTTAACACTGAAATTCCCACAGAGATTTGTTCGCCAGAGAAAAATCACGCTCCTGTGTACTATGGGGACATGATTTAACATTGAAAATTCCCATAGGGTTTTGAAATTTAAGAAACATTTGTGTCGTGTGTACTATGGGGACATGATGTAACACTGAAAATTCCCATAAACAATTTTTTCGCCAGAGTGCCATCGGCCGATGGTACTCTGGTTAAAAAAAAATGTCTATGGGAATTTCAGTGTTAAATTACGTCCCCATGCGGTCATCCCTTATTACTAACCCGAAAGAAAAATACAAATTCCAGGCAACTTCATTCGACTCGTGATCACCCCCCCCCCCCCCACCCCCCCAATCCATCTCACTCCGCCTCCGCCACATGCACAGACTTGAATTCTTGGGGGTGTATTATGACGTAGAAAGGAACTGTAAGAATAATATTGAACTGAACACTCTCTCTCTCTCTCTCTCACCTATTTATGGGAAAAGTTGAGATTGGGACACGTGTCCCAAGTCCCCAGACCCTGTTTGAAACCAAATCTCATTTCCAAATTTTTGTAATCATTCTTCTCCAAAAGCATTTAATTTAATTCCCGGGAACATGGTGGCTCTTTGGGTTGGCCTACCTAAGGCATCGGAATTCTGATCGAACAGAGAACTTAACATTCGGTTCTGGCCCGCTTCGCCTGCGCTGTGTCTTTGGGTAAAAGACACTTAATCAATGTGAGAACATGTTGATGCAGAGCGAGGAGGAGTACTGCACGTCGACGGTATAAATGCGTCCAACTGATGCTAATCTTGTTTGTACGAGGTCAGTGAGTTGGAGAGCCAGGCACTCACTGGCTGATGTTCGATGGTTCTCCAAGGAAACTCCAACTGCCTTCATCCGTAAAACTGTCTTGTGAATTCCTCAGTCTTCCAAGCTTCCCGAACAGTGTCATTCTTTCCGCCATCAGTGTACATCATGATGCTTGACCAGATAGAATGAGTAAACCCTGCCTTCTAAGTCCACGAAAAAACCCCAAGTGAATTGTATATGATAATGTTCCATACTTGGGCCAGGTATCGACTGAGGCGAAGTTAAAGATAAAGTGCTGTGCAGGGCTGGAATAAAAAAGATTTTGTTGGCCACCGGGGAACGATATATTTCTGTATGAAAGGGGTTATACTATAGCAGTGGCCTCATCTCCTGGCATACATACACATTTTATGAGCCAGCAGAACAGACCTTGGGGTAATTATTTCGCCTGAATGTTGACAAATAAGTTTCGATATTTCATTGAATTCTTGTTAGATTCACCTGGAACTTAATTAAGCACTCCCTGTTTTTTTCCGCAGTGATGTTAATAGAAACTGTCATTACTTGCATGCTATCTTTCAGATGACCAAAAGCGATTGTTTGCGGACAGAATAGTCTGTAGACAAATGAAAGACAACACAATGACGGAAATATGCAGTATTTTAATGGCGCTAATGACACATATCTGTCGACAAGATGGTGCTAGAACGGTCCATGATGGAACAAAGCGAGATTTTACTGACAAAAAATGTAACTTGTCTGATCTCCTGAACACAAAAGTAGTGTCTGACGTCAGTAGCGAGTGTATCCACCACGTGCCCGGATGACAGCCTGAACCCCCATCCTAATACTACCAGTAAGCCGTCTGAAACGGTCTAGAAGCAACTGCTGCCACTCCTCATGCTACACACCTTCCAAATCGGCAAAATTCAGTACAGGCGGATCCCTTGCTTGCACACGACGTCCAAGAAAGTCGCAGATGTGTTCTAAGGGATTCAAATGGGGGCTTATTGCAGGCCAAGGTAGTGATGTAATAGCGTTGTTCTGAAGGAATGTTCTCACAGCATGGGAACGGTGTGGCCTTGCATTGTCGTCCATCAATACAGGGCGAGTAACCAACGGGTGGTTGTCAAAATGAGGCACAACCGGATTGAGAATGTCCCGAATGTACTGATGACCATTGAGATTCCCACGTACAGTCACCATATCAAGTTTACAATCCTGAGAGACGTATCCACATATCTTTATTGATCCTCCTCCATTAGGAACAGGATGCCTGATGTTCCTAGCTACGTAAGCATTATTTCTATGCCTCCACACTCTCATGCGATCATCTGAGACGTGAAGCTGGAACCTACTCTCGTCTGACCAATTGACTCTCCTCATGACCTGAGATTCCAATGTTGTCTTGTCATACACCACTCCGACCATCGTCTTTGATGCTGATCGGACAGAGCTGGACGCTTGATGACCTTTCTGGACCTCATACCCAGTACTTCAAGGTGGGTTCGGGTAGTTCTTTTGCGCAAACGCCAGTTGGGGAGCCAAACCCCACCTGAAGCAAAGGGTTCACGCCAAACGAAGTGTGCCAGATTCCGATCTTCCCGGGGAAACGTGTTTCGGGGTTGTCCAGGCCTTGGTCGGTCCTTAACATCGTGGGTTTGTTGATTTTTTCGGACAAGTCTGCTCAATTGACACTAATATTACCCGCTGTCACCTCTTGTGTTGATTATTTAGTATGTCACGCAACACACTTTAAATCCTCTTAATCACCAAAATACTACGGTAATGCGGGAACTGATTTAGGTGACAGGTGATAGGATTTTTTTTTAATCTCATTATAACTAGATGCTTTCTCGTTATAACGAGAAAACGTCGTTATAATGAGAAATGGTTCTCGTTATAACAAGAGAACATCTCATTATAATGACTTAGTATCTTGTTATAACGAGATAAAATGTTATTATAACAAGATATCTCGTTATAACAAGAAAACATCTCAATATAACAACGTAGCATCTCATTATATTATGAAGATATCTCGTTATAACGAGAAAACATCTCGTTATAATGACTTAGCATCTTATAACAAAAAAGTATATTGTTATAACGAGAAAACACTAAGCAAACTCATAACCACTTACTAACTCATTATAATGACTTAGTAAATTTGTTATAATGACTTACTCATTATAATGACTTACGTATCTCGTTATAACGTCTTAGCAAAGTCATTATAATGACTTAGTAAACTCATTTTAATGACTTAGAAAGTTGTTATAACGAGCTACGTAACTCGCTTTAATGACTTAGCAGACTCGTTATAACGACTTAACTCGTTATGACATAGTGACTCGTTATAATGACTTATAAAGAAAATTGTTATAAATCAAAGTCATAAGGACTTACGTCATCCGTTATAACGACTTAATAAAATCATAAGCTGGCGTTTAAAAACTGCATGAACTTTAGTTTAGTTCATGCAAAGGTTAAGCAAATCATGCCTTGCATAACTGATTTTTAGTTCATGCAAAGTTCAAAACAGAAACATTTCAAAGCAACATTTTCTCCAAATGGGTTAAGCCAAACTGTTAATGGTTAAGCAAATTATTTTTGCAAAACCTTTTTGGGGGTTAAGCAAAATTAAAAATTTTAAAAGCCTGCATAAGGCCTTACAAACTGATTATAATGACTCAGCAAGTCATTACAAGGACTTAGTAAACTTGTTAAAAACGACTTAGAAAATCGTTAAAACGAGTTACATATAATGACTAAGCAAACTCAATATAGCAACTTAGCAACTCGTTATGACGACTTAGTAACTCGTTATAATGACTTTCTAAGTCATTATTATGAGTCTGCTAAGTCATTATAATGAGTTTTCTAAGTCGTTATAATGACTTACTAAATCGTTATAATGAGTTACAGAATTATTATAATGACTTTATATGTCATTACGACTTTATAAGTCATTATATAACGGGTTTTTGAAGTTGTTATAACGAGTTACTAAGTCATTATAACGAGTTACATAAGTTGTGACTTTGTAAGTCGTTATAGCGATTGTAAGTTGTTATAACCAGTTTACTAAATCGTAATGAGTTTTCTGTCGTTATAATGCATTACTAAGTCGATATGAGTTATGTAAGTTATAAAATGAGTTTTTTAAGTCATTATTTATTTATTTATTAGTGTTAAAGGTTACATATTTTTGCACAATGGCTAATCATGACCACAACACGAGTATCAACTCAAGACCAGGGGTGACCGTTAATAACCCATGCTGCCCATTTTAGAGAGGGTTTACACCTCCCAGGCATTGTTGACTGGGTCCTATTTATTTAAATCATTATAATGATTTTATAAGAAGTAATTTAATGCCTTTAAAAGTTGTTATAACAAGTTACTAACCGGTTACAATGAGTTACCTAAGTCACTCTAACAACTTTATAAGTTATTATAACTACTTTATAAGTCCTTATAACCAGTTTCTAACTCATTATACCAAGTTATGTAAGTTGTTATAACAAGTTAGATAAGTCGTTATAACGACCTACGTAACTCATTACAATGAGTTACTAAGTCATTATAGCGACGGAGACAAAAATTTCACATTGGTCCTAAATATGCTCCCGTACAAACATGGCTTGTCGAATGTCGCCCTCTAAAAACTGAAACAAAGATCATATCTTGATCCAGTTAGACACCATCAATAGTAATGGAAGATACAGGCATTAAAGAAGTCACTGAACATGGAGTGTTATCCTAAACTTGCGGTGTGCATGGGAACACTATATTGACCATACAGTTAAAACTAGAAGTCCTGTCACGAACAGTGTGCTTATCTAGGCTTAACTGCGCATAGGAATTGTGCGCAATTGCCATATCGAATGGCATTCAAAGCACGGCAGGTTCTCCTAGTTACTCATAGCAAACACAGGTAATGTTCTGCCAATGGACCTCCGGGTTACCCGGAGGTCCATTGGCTGAAACGTTGCTTTTGCACAGGCGATATGTACAGAATTTGATAGCCTTACTATGGTAAGAACGCGTAGATTAACGCGCAGATCGACGTGCTATTTGTGCGCATTTCATGACAGGACTTCTGGTTTTAACTGTATCTGTGCCTGGTCAAGTCTAGTTCAAATTAGGAAGAATAAGTTCCCATCAGATTGGAAAGCTGTGCTGAAAATATATTTCGCTTACATTTGACCCTTGTTTGAATACGCAGAGTCTGGAATAACTGCAATGAACTTGACTTGACGACAGAGCTTGAAAGCATTCAAAGCCGCTGCACATATCGTGTCAGGTGATATCCTAAGCATCCAAGCCAGAAAATAAGCAGACTGACATCTGCAAAATGAGGTCCCCAGTGGGTGAATTTGGTGATGCTACCCTGCACAGCAGGGTATTGACCCTTGTTTGAATATGCAGATAGTCTGGAATAACTGCACTGAACTGGACTTGACAGAGCTTGAAAGCATTCAAAGCCGCTGCACGTATCGTGTCAGTTGATACCCCAAGCACCCAAGCCAGAAAATAAGCAGACTGACATCTGCAAAATGAGGTCCCCAGTGGGTGAATTTGGTGATGCTACCCTGCACAGCAGGGTATCATCACTAAATTTACCCTCTGTAAACCTCAATCTGAATCAGGTTCTCAAACCTAAACAGAAAGAGGTACCCAGAGGACAAACTGGCCCACTGTATAGGGTAGCATCAGCAAATTCACCCTCTGGGGACCTCATTCTGCAAATGACAGATTGCTTATTTTCAGGCTTGTAAGCACCAGTAAGGATTTAGTTTATGTGGAAACTGGATGGGATACCCTCAAAACAAGACGAATGGAACAAATTGATCCAGTACTTCAAAATGTTTCACAATTTGGTCCCTACTTATATATCAAACAGAATCCCCATTTCAATCAAACAAACCGATGATCTGCGTAGAGCAAACAATCATCACTTACCTTTTTGTCGAGCCCAAAACTACCAAACATCATTCATTCCTTCAACAACAAAACTATGGAATGATTTACCTCCATACACAGGGAGAATTCCTCTTTGGTAGAGTTTAAAAAATATCTTTAATCGGAATATTAATCGACCACCACAGTATTTAGTTCATGTTCCTTCTCGTAAAGCACAAATATACCACTGCAGGTTGCATTTATGATGCAGTAATTTGCAGGAGCATCTCCGTGATAACCATCTTGTCGATTCTCTGTACTGCTCGTGTGGAAAGTGCGAGAACCCTTAACATTTTTTACTGAGCTGCCCCATTTATGCTCAAATACATAGAGCTACACTTGGACAACTTCCGTACCCATATGCCTGTAATACATTGTTCCCTGGTTTGGAATTTTATTGAGAAGTGGATAATAAAAAAATATTTTTGAAACAGTCCATCAATTCATTCTCGACTCTGCAAGAGTCACTTGATCTTGACCTGGACGAGCATATAATAAGTTCAGAGCTGGACGTGCATACCATTGGGATGGATCTTGGTCAATTTTCACCAGTCAATTTGTACCATATCAAAAGTCAATTCACACCATCCCAAAAGTTAACTTGCACCATCCCAAAAGTTGACTTGCACCATCTCAACTGATAACCAGGCCAGGACATTCCCCCCAACACCATGTCATCTTGTCAAAGTCCTGTAAACATTCATAATGACCTTTACAACCATTGTTTGGACTTTGTTATGGTTGGTTGGGAGTGTAAATAAAACCTATTTATTCAATTTATTTATTTTTGCAAATAATTGCTATAGGAATGGATGAAGGGGAAGATAATCATATTTTGACATGAACTTAAAAGGAAACGTATAAATGTACGTATTCCAAAACTTTTTCAATGTTAATGTAATAAAAATTCTGTAAATAAATGATATGTTATTATAAGTAGTTTTTTTGTGGGGTTAAGATATCCAGGATGGAGGGATATCCTAGGACCCCCCTTTATAAGTGTGTGTGGGGGGGGGGGGGGTATCCTAGAACATCTCCCCCTGGGGAAGATGTACAGTGGGGGGGGGGGGGGGGGGGTATTGTGGCACACGGCATCATTTCAACGAAATTATGCCACATTTTAATCTCTTCAATAAGAGAAAATGAGATAAAAATTTAAATTGTTCTAAAAGTTCCATAATATATTTTATATGATACTTTCCTAAATTGACAAGCCTAAAATCTGCCATTTTTTTTTGGAAGCTCTCTCGAGAAATTATTCCAGGTTTCAGTCGGTTGAAAAAGGGAAAATGAGATAATTTGCAGTGTTTATTTAATACTTCACTGGCCATAAACACTGGAAACATAATCTGTTCATAATGGTTTCTGTTAATTGGTAATTAATTAAAAATTGTTAAAATCACACATGACAATACAAATAACAAGTGATCATTATGTGTTCAGCATACGCTGTTATTCTGTATTCTTGTTTTGTATTTCACTGTTTATGTTCTATTGTTTTTCATTTTTCTACTTTTGATTGGCTGTATTGTATTTATGACTTTGACCATAGAATAAAATGGATGAAAAATAATTATTGATTCTCAGGTTTTTATATCCCAATAATGGTAGAATAAAGAGCTTTCCAAGTTGGTGTGAATTGAACAAGCCTATGGTACGAATCGACAAACTATGGTGCAAATCAACAGACTATGGTACAAATAGACCATTGGGGTGGTGTCAATCAACTTTAGGGATGGTGCAAATTGACTTCAGGGATGGTGAAAAACGACCGTGATGAGAAATGACCATGGTGGAAATCAACTGTTCCCCACTGGGACGTTTCAGTAAAAAGTATACCCTCCATACTGCATGTGAGCATGAGCCACGCTGGTGCCAGGGACCAAGAAATGTTAGTAGGAAAAAACAACAAAACAAAATTACAAACATACTCTAGGACAAATTTTTGGGCCTCTTGTTCTGATCTGAAGTACGGTTATATTATACCCCAAAATTGAAAATTTCCTATGTCCAGTAGCACCAGACGGTTTATAAGTTTGGTGTTAATGAGGTCACACTTCTCTTAAATTCTCCAAATTATTGGTGGTGCGTTATTGTATATTTCCTTATTGCATATATTTTTATTTTTATTTTTTTGGGGGGGGGGGGGGGGGGGGGGGGGGGAGGGAGAATAAAATGAGGTTAATGAAGGTTTTATTGTTATTTAGTATTGCTACACCCATTCTCCCCCCCCCCCCTCCCCCCTTCCTGAGGAGAAAAGAGCACAAAAAAAAAAAATCAAAACTTTTGTCTAAAAAATATGGAACATTATGTCTAAAAACAAATCATACATTTTGGTCCAATGAACAGACATTATGTCCCCCAAAATCAGACATTTTGTCCACAAAATCGGACATTTTGGCAATCAGAGATTTTGTACAGACCCCATTATCAATACATTCAATTGTCAGACCGATACTGATAAACAATTACTGACAATTGGCCCATTACTAAAGACTCAGCCGACTGGCCATGTATACTCAGGGAAACTGCTCTGGGCTTTCCTTGCTCGCTTGCGACTCAGAGAATCGTTGAGGCCTTTTTAAATTGTAGCTCGTCAGTACTATTTCTTTTACCTGTTCTAAGCCTTTCATTACTCTAACTTGAAAACTAACCTAGTTAGATTTGTTTCCAAAATAATGAGCTGCCTATTAATATTATATCGAATAGAAGGCACTTGACATAGCAGAAGCTATGTGTGGTAAATGATTGGGTTATAATAGTCATATAACTACTATCTTGTAAGGGCCATGCGATCCTCAAATTTCGGGTTGAATCGAATCAGTCAGCAGATTTCAAATTGAATTGAATCTCGACTCAAATTTAACCACTTTTCAAATTGTGGATATTGCACCTTCTTATAATTGTAATATTGTCATTCTCCACTAAAGTATTGTGTGCAATGGCAACTCATGTAAATGAAGCAAAAAAGCAGAATATTTCAGAATGGAAAAAATGTAATTTCGGAAGCGGAACCTACTTGAACTCTTCTTCTATCATCAGGTCTCCTGTACAGGACACCCCCCCCCCCCCCCCCTCCCCCACCATCCTGTACAGGAGACCTGATGATAGAAGAAGAGTTCAAGATAAGACACTTTGTAGTACTTGAGGAACATCTTGATGATCTGAAAATTTTCAGAATCGTCATGACTGAAATCGAATCAAATCAAATCATGGGACTATTTTGAATGAAATCAATTTCGAAGCTTGACATCGCCCAACATCTTGTTTCCTTACAGTTGTAAGTATACCTTTGGTGGAAATGGCCCCTATAAGCTTTCAGCTTACTACTGAACCCACAAATATTTCATTGTTGTATATCCTTTCTTTGATAATTGGAAATAAATATTATTCAAAAAAACAAACATTTTTGAAAGGAAAGCCAATCAAAATTTTTTTAATCAAGGCTTTCCTATTTGTAAATCCTCAGCAATCTTTGGCCCACTTTAGATTTCTATTAAATAAGTGGCAACACTTCATTGAAGGGTTAGGGAGTCTTACAGTTGCTCAATGCTGCTCGGTGGTTCTCTCCAGGTCCTCCAGCTTCCTTCATCTGTAAAATTGTCTGACACAAGATGAGCATGGCTGTCGAAAGTGTCTTTAAACCCCAATAAATAAATGAATTAATTTCTGGAATCAAAGGGTTACAAATGAAAGATAACACACAAACTTATAAAAAATTCCATAAAAATTCTATTTGGCTTCAAACATGGAATGTATTCAGAATAAGGTATTTCTGGGAAATGAAAAATTTTGTGAAGTTCATGAACTGAAGTTTGGAATTTTTTTATTAACAAGAATTATAAATACTGATAAACATCAGCTAAATTATTAAGTAATGTAAGTAGAATTCTCTTTATCAAACATTTCAACATTTGTAAACATTCTTCTAAATCAGTCTTTCAATAATCTGAGCACAAATCTGTCCATAATAAATATATATAAATATAGTATCTTACCCTTACATTTTTCACAAAAAACACCTCATGTGATTTTTAAATAACAAGGGCCAAAAAGCCTCTCCAGTAGTGTAAACAAGGTGCTTCTCAGCCTGATTAGCTTCACTCAAGGGCATAGTCTGCATGGAAAGCTATGAAACATGATGAAATTTAGGGTGATTTGATATTTGTCCTCTTAATGTGATCTTCCGTTGGGAAATATACCTTACTATCCTTTTTACACATGGTCAAGTCATAATACAATTATGGTTTGGACAATCAAAATATTACAGTACAGTTGCCATGAACTGGTCGTAATCCACCAGGTAATAAAACAAGAGGGCCCACGGGGCCTGAAGCACTCATCTTGTACAGAACACAATTTAAACAGAGTCCAAGAATGAGTCTACATTAAGCAAGCCATCTCCATAGGCTACACTGTCAATCCTTGAGTCCATCAGGAGTGACAAAAATAATCTAGGCATCATGCCTTTTCTTCAGTTGATCATAAGTAAAATGTAGAGATCCCCTACGAAGCCCCTTGATACAACCTATGTGGATTAATCTTAGTACCTCTAGAGGGTACTGAATACAAAATTTTTAATTCTTCAGCAAAATGGCCAATTCCGGCTCCCATAGAGAGCCCAAATATTAACCCAGGCTCTTGCTTTGAACACAGTTAAATCTGACTTCCCTAGAGATGTTGTGTACCGAATATGAAAGCATTCTGACCGTTGGATCTGAAGAAGAGAAATTGTAAAGAAATTTCTTCGAACTGCACTAAGTTCAAATTTGGGCTACCATAGCGAGCCCAAATATTGACCTATGGATCCGATTTGAACAAACTTGAATCTGACCCCCCTAGAGATGTTGTATACCAAATGTGAAAGCATTCTGACAAGTGAATCTGAAGAAGAAGATTTTTGAAGAAATTCCCTCATATTGTACTAAGTTAAATTTCATGTTCCCATATGGAGCCCAAATATTTACCTAGGCACTTGAATTGAACAACCTGGAATCTGACCCTCCTAGAGATGTTGTATACCAAATATAAAAGCATTCCGACTGGTGGATCTGAAGAAGAAGATTTTTAAAGAAATTTTCTCATATTGCACTAAGTAAAAATTTGGGCTATCATAGTGAGCCCAAATATATACCTATGGATCTGATTTGGACAAACTTGAATCTGACCCCCATAGAGATGTTGCATACCAAATATCAAAGCATTCTGACTGATGGATCTGAAGAAGAAGATTTTTTTAAATTACCCTCCATATTGAACAAAGATAAAATTTGGGCTTCCGTAGGAAGCCCAAATATTAACCTAGGGACTTGGTTTGAACAATCTAGAATCTGACCCTCATAACAATGATGTATACCAAATATTAAAAGATTCTGACTGGTGGTTCTGAAGAAGAAGATTTTTAAAGAATATTCCCCATATTACCCTATGTTAAAACTTCGGGCTCCTGTAGAGAGCCCAAATATGAACCAATGAGCTTTATTTCAACAAACTTTTATCTGACCCCCCTATGAATGCTGTATACCAAATATCAAAAGATTCTGATGATTGGTTGTGGAGAAAAGATTTTTAAAAATTTTTGCAAATATGCTGACTCAGCATTTTTTCGATGCCCATTACAGAACACCCTAACATAACCGATGGCAATTTTTTTTTACCATTCAATTCTACTGGTCATAAGGATACTTCATACCAAATAAAAGCTCTCTGTTCCGTGGGGTTTGGGAAATATGGGCGTTTGAAAATATTTCTATTTTTAGCTCCCAGGGTTCCCATGGGGATGCAGGAATTTTTTTTTTGCATGGGACAAGTACTTATGACCCAATACTACCACAAACCAAATTTGGTTCACACTGGACCATCGGTTCAGAAAATAGAAATTTTGGGCGGGGCCAAAAATCTTACCCCTCCTATTACAAAGCCAAATATTACTTCACGAACTTCGTTTGAAAAAACTTGATTCTACACCTCATATGGAAGCTCCATAGCATATAACAAGTCATTGTACACACTGGTTCTTGAGAAGAAGATTTTTAAAATATTTTGGAGCATTTTCCCCCACTCCCTCCCTATGGGGCTGGGCATGCTGAGTTGAACAAAAATGAAATGCCCCTTTGGGAACATCACTCACGCAAACTTTCACTTGAATTGGCCCAGTGGCTTTGGAGGAGAAGACCAAAACATGGTGTTGACGGACGACGGACGGGAAGCGATGAGATTAGCTCAGCTTGACTTTGTCAAGATGAGCTAATAAAATTCATCATCAGCAAAATTTTAATTAATGAAGTGTACCTGGTGCTTCAGTAATTAAATTTTTGATGATTATTCCTATTATTAGTCTTTGGAATCTAATATTATTGTGTCCATGGAAATATTGCCCGCATGTGAAAAGTGACTAGTCCACGGCAACCATACTGTAACATTGGAAACAGCAAAATATTGTTCGGTGACCTAAACCTTGTGGGGTACATGCAGACCTTATTATGATAACACATCTTCTACCGACAATGCACATTTCTATGAAGATTTATCAAAAAATATTAATTGGTCAAGAAATTATAGCTTAGGCCTATTAAAAACAATTTCTTGTTTCCCAGGCATTTTCCCCTCAATTTCATGATGTGTTGGGGAGGGTTTTTAATTTTATTTTTATAACCCACAAAACAGTTCTGAAAATAGTTGGAACTAATAATTTAACTCATTTAACTCTTCTGTGAAAATAAAACAATATTTTCAGCAGTGAAAATTTCTCATAATGCAACTGAAAATTTAACCAACTATATCTTCCTTGACAAAGCTCAATGTATTCTGTCGAGCAACATATAGTTGGTTACCTTTTTAGTATTACAAGTGCAAAATGATAGTGGAAGAGATTCCAAGGTGAGAAAAAAAAGATTTCAATGATGAGGTCCTGAAAAACAAGAATATTTTTTGAATAGCCTTAGACAAACAAAATACCTTAGACAAACTAAATGTTGATGGATGGATAGATTGGTGCAGCTCAGAAAAGAAAAAATATTGTCATGTGGCTGAAAACTAGTGGGGAAGAGACCTTACCATTGTATGTATTATGAGTAGACACACCATCTATTCACAGTACACATGTTTAACTCTTTACCTAACATGAAAAGCAGACAACACTTGCAAACAAAATTCTTGAATAATGAGCTCATTCCAAAGAGGAGTCATAACCTGTTTTTGAGATAAAAAAATAATAAGAATTAATTGGCGTTTTTTGTGAATAGCGTTGGCCGGTTTTGGCAGTTACGTTGGGTAAAGGATTAAAACATAATTCAGTGGTTAAGATCACTTTCAGCATCTTTATCACATGACTGCAACATAGCGAGGAATTCAAGTTTAGCCAATCATCATCATTGATACCTGTGCTGCCCACTTCAGAGGACTTTCACCACAGGTGTTGGCTCTGGATCCTATTTTACCCATAAAGCAGAACTTGTTTACCGCAGTAAACAAGCATTGTTCCACTTCCTGACATTCCCATGGTGAATCTCGGATTAACAAAATGTTTGATTTCTTTAACCCAGAAAAAGAAAATACTGTCCTAATATCTTGATCTTGAGGATTCATATCTTATAATGATACACAACAAACCATCTACAAAGAATTAGGATCAGTGTGATGCCAAATTTTATGTTCCCATAATGCGATACACATTGGTACGGCACTTAACGTAACAGAATAAGAATTAGTCAAAAATGAAAGCCGTTTAGAAGGAAGTAAACATCCGAGCATGATGGCAATTTGACGAAGTTATATTACACATGTTTATAAGATTTTGTTGAAAAATATTGAGTGTTTAAAAAATTATGTCCCAAACAAGCAATATGTTGGATTCTTGTAACCCAGAGAAATAAATTGTCCTGTTATTTTGACATTGGGGGTACAGACCTTATTATAACACACTAAATATCATCTACTCAAAAAACACATGTTTATGTGCATTTGCTGAAAAATATTCAGTGGTCAAGAAATTATGTGTTCTGAACAAAGAAAAAGTTTGATTCTTGTTGCCCAGAAAAACAAAATACTATCCTGTGACCATGACCTTAGCGATACAGACCTTATTGTTATACACAATAAATTGTGCACTCATAATACTCATGTTGAAAAGTCAAAGAAAAAGCCAAGAAATCATGTCCTTCACAAACAAAATGTTAATATCTTACAGCCCTGAGACACAAACTACAGTACAGCTGCCGTGGATTGGTCACTTTCAAAGGGTGGGAAATATTTCCACGGATGCAATAATATTAGATTCCAAACACTAATTATAATAATCATCTAAAATTTTGCCAATAATGATTTTTATTACCTGGTAAACGCATGCACGGACATCACGGCCAATGCATGGATTGCGACCAGTCCACAGCAAATGTACTAACCAGTGACCTGGAATTTGGTGGTACAAACCTTTTATGACATACTGTCTACTCCTAATACAAGTTTGTAAGTGTTTTTGAAAAGTATTCAATGGTTGATAAATTATTACATCCCAGACAAACAAAATGTTGATGATGGGTAACAGATTAACTACAGATGGATGAAGGACAAATTTTAGGAGCTAACAAACTTTATCAATTCCTAATAAGCAAACAATTTTCTTCAAAAATACTGAAAAAAAAGAGCTCCTTGTCCCCAACAAGATGAGGGCTTCTTTGGGATGTTTTTTTTTTTTACATTTATCTAGAAAGTTCAAGAAGGCCATAACTCTGACAAATCCACCAGATCATTGCCAAATTTAACTTTATCTATATTTTCATAAATAAACCACATACTAACTTTGAAGCCATAGAGGAATCCTAACTCAAATTATCATCATGAAACCAAATACCTCAGCAGCATATTCTAAATAAAACAAGAGGCCCCAGGTGGGCTTAACTGCTCACATGAGAAAGTTGCTTAACCCTTCACCTAGCACACTGACAGCACACAACTGCAAAATATGCAAATTGCTCAGTTGAAAAAATATTAAAAAAAAAATTCCAACAAAACCTTATCACATGCCACCTCCCCACTCCCCCTGTAATGGGCTCATTCCAATGGGGGGGGGGGGGGGGGGGGGCTATGGCCAGTTAGCAGAGAATGAAGGTCATGTATTTTTTATAACACTGTTGTCCAGGTCAGATGATTTAAATAAATGCCTAGACTTCCAGTTACACTAAAGAACAAGCCATTTTTTCTAGGACCTAGAATTTAAAATATTTATTTTCATGGGTAGGCAGTGTTCAGACTTCAATTGTGTCAATGTCATATTGTTGACAGAGGGTGGTGGTGGAGGAGGGGGGGGGGGGGTGGAACAGATGCCTTGCAGGCAGGGTACATTGCGTGATTTTTTGTTTTTCAACTTTAAAATGAGCTTTGAAGGATTTTAAGTGATTTTTGTGAGAATTGTTGCGGTGGAGAAGGTGTGCCTTATCATCACGCATATGTGAATGGGTTAATCGATATGGCATGAAAGCAGGTGCAGAAGGATAAACCGAGAGTGCCATATTGATTAACCCATTCACACATGTGTGTCATTCTGTATTTATTACACACCTTCACATCTGTAAAAACAATTATTAGAAGGACACTCAGCAATTCATATGACAACTGTCAACAAAAACAACACATTTCATCACCAACAAAATTTGCGAGGGAAACCCGTGTTACTATTCGTCCACTGAGGTCCAATGTGTTCTATGTGCCTAGTAGCATGTAGAACACATTGGAAATCAAGAGACAATTTTTAACTATCACAAACAATTCAAATTGTAATTGCATTGCATGATTTGTAGAAATTCCAATGAAATTTCGCTTCTATTTAAAAATAGTCCATTAACGATTTCCGTTCCACACATATGTGCTGGACAGATTTTCATTTTCCCCTCGTTTAGTGTTGCTGTAGATGAGGATTTCGTAGAACAGGCAATTTTTTTCATGAATCCTTTGAACCCTGGTGGTATCTTTCAATGGCAGCAATGTGAAGAGTCCATATTCATTATATGGGACTAGACCCAATTAATGTTTTCAAAATGCAGCCTTAGGGCTGCAGGCTGAAAATATGGATTGGTCTACCCTACATATTTAATTAGTAGCCATCCTACTTATTGACGTTATAACATAGCATGTTCCTGGGCCAGAAAAGCTGCTTTTCGGGGTTCAAAGTGTTAATATCTGCACACATAAGAATATTTTTAAGTCACTGAGCAAAATGTTTGCTGATCATGTGAAATTAGCATGAACCGTGAAAACCATCAGACTCTCTGAAAAACCATTTCAATTTTTTTGAGACAATTTCGCAAACCCCACATCATACAGTTACAGTTGAAACCTCTGCAGCGATTCCTGAAATATAAAATGAAAGATCAGTAAAACTCTAGCTTACCTCCTATTATTTAATTTTTTTTAAAAAACACTTGTCAATGAAATTAGTGACCACAAACTGGTTATTACAGGACTTCTTTAATTGAAGACTAAGTCTAACCAAGACAAGGCCTCTGTGAATTAAAACAACATAACTTCACAAAAAACAAAATTGCTCAAGACCTTTTGTTTCCCTTTTTCAAAGGGTGATGGAGTTGAATTAACAAATTTTGACTGGTTACAAATAAAGTATGACGAACTAGAGGTGTGACTGTCCCAGATGGGCCTGTCCATACCCCCTACCGACATAATTATTCTAAGACAGAAAGGGGCATAACTCTGGCAAAAAAAGTCTGATGAAAGCTATAATTGCAGGTGCACAGGTGAGAAAATCTGCGGACAAAATTCTTGACCAGCTTTTTCAAGATGAAAAAATAGGCCGATGAAATCGTCAGATGTGTACCCATACGCGCAACTAGTAGAAAGCTGTATGACGGTGGGCCACCACGGATGCCGACATTATGTACACCATACAAGGTATGGGTACATATAGAAATGGATTGGAGGAGTGTCTAATTTGATGGATAAAGGGTTAATATCTCCGGATCAAATTATCAGATTTATATAAAAAACTACACAGCACAGCACATCAGTAACCTGAATAAATATATAAAGTAACATGACAATCGGATTGATATTTTTTGAGTTATCTCATGCCAACGGGATTGGAGGAATTTTCAATTTGAAGGATAAAAGGTTAATATCTCGGGATCAAATTATCAGATTAACACCAAAAACTATACAGCTCAGCACATCAGTAACCTGAACACAATTATAAAGTAACTTGACAATCCAAGCAACATTTTTCAAGTTATCAAATGCCAAAGGGATTGGAGGAATTTTCAATTTGAAGGATAAAGGGTTAATATCTCAGGATTAAAATAACAGATTTACACCAAAAACTATACAGCTCGGTACATCAGTAACCTGAACACAAATATAAAGTAACTTGACAATCCAAGCAATATATTTCAAGTTATCGAATGCCAAAGGGATTGGAGGAATTTTCAATTTGAAGGATAAAGGGTTAATATCTCAGGATTACATTATCAGATTTACACCAAAAACTATACAGCTCGGCACATCAGTAACCTGAACACAAATATAAAGTAACTTGACAATCCAAGCAATATTTTTTAAGTTATCGAATGCCAAAGGGATTGGAGCAATTTTCAATTTAAAGGATAAAGGTTTAATATCTCAGGATCAAAATAACAGATTTACACCCAAAACTATACAGCTCGGCACCTCAGTAACCTGAACACAAATATAAAGTAACTTGACAATCCAAGTAATATTTTTCAAGTTATCGAATGCCAAAGGGATTGGAGAAATTTTCAATTTGAAGGATAAAGGGTTAATATCTCGGGATCAAATCATCAGATTTACACTAAAAACTATATAGCTCGGCACATCAGTAACCTGAATACAAATATAAAGTAACTAGATAATCCAAGCAATATTTTTCAAGTTATCGAATGCCAAAGGGATTGGAGGAATTTTCAATTTGAAGGATAAAGGGTTAATATCTCAGGATCAAATTATCCGATTTACACCAAAAACTATACAGCTCGGCACATCAGTAACCTGAACACAAATATAAATTAACTTGACAACCCAAGCAATATTTTTCAAGTTATCGAATGCCAAAGGGATTGTAGGAATTTTCAATTTGAAGGATAAAGGGTTAATATCTCAGGATTAAATTATCCGATTTACACCAAAAACTATACAGCTCAGCACATCAGTAACCTGAACACAAATATAAAGTAACTTGACAATACAAGCAATATTTTTCAAGTTATCAAATGCCAAAGGGATTGGAGAAATTTTCAATTTGAAGGATAAAGGATTAATATCTCGGGATCAAATCATCAGATTTACACTAAAAACTATACAGCTCGGCACATCAGTAATCTGAACACAAATATAAAGTAACTAGACAAACCAAGCAATATTTTTCAAGTTATCGAATGCCAAAGGGATTGGAGGAATTTTCAATTTGAAGGATAAAGAGTTAATATCTCAGGATCAAATTATCCGATTTACACCAAAAAGTATACAGCTCGGCACATCAGTAACCTGAACACAAATATAAAGTAACTAGACAATCCAAGCAATAATTTTCAAGTTATCGAATGCCAAAGGGATTGGAGGAATTTTCAATTTGAAGGATAAAGGGTTAATATCTCAGGATCAAATTATCCGATTTACACCAAAAACTATACAGCTCGGCACATCAGTAACCTGAACCCAAATATAAAGTACCTTGACAATCCAAGCAATATTTTTCAAGTTATCGAATGCCAAAGAAATGGATACGGACGCCGGACGGACAGATGGACGGACAAAGGATGGACGAATGACGGATGGTCACTCCGGATGCCGGCATTATGTGTACCATACATAGTATGAGTACACATAAAAATGATTCCAGTATCCAACCCCCCATAACTCGTTGCGGGGGGTATAAAAATAAAAATAATTTTATGAGACATAATTGACACAGGAGAATTTCTGATAAACAAGATTTACCTTACAAGTACGTATTTTCCCCAATACAAGTAAAAAAGTCTAGACCAAATATATATCTGTAATAAGGGCAGCAACCGCACGTGCGATCATTCAATTCAGAAAGAGAACGTTTTTTACCTGCACTCATCAAAAACTGATTACACATACAACATACCAAGGCCACCATTTTTGATAACAATAATTAAATGATATATATAATTCAACAACTCAACAAAAAAAATCATTAAAAATAAAAATGAAAGTGTCAATGACACTGTAGCTCAACTTGACAAACTTGAACTTGGTAAGTTATAAATGAAATGGCAAAATTGAAGATCATTGTTACCAATGTTATTTGATGAAATTTCAACATAACAGCATTGTGTGTGCACAACGTCAGAGTAATCCATGCATTTTTAAATGTAAACTGTAAGACTGGCTAAAGAATGTTGATACACAAATGCAGTATGTTCAGAGGTTATTGTAAATGGCAACTTTTTTCACAGAAATGAATGCTAATCAATAGCTCTTATCTAAAGGTCTTACCTAATGAGCACACCAAGTTAAAAAATAATCCTATGATAAATGTGACCTGCAGGCCATGTCAAAGAATGTTGATGCACAAATGCAATAAATTCAAAGATTGTTGCTAACAGCAACAGTTGTTGATGGAAATGAGAAGAAAATCAATAGCTCCTATCTTTGTCACCCTGCATAAGCTTACAAAGTTTCAAAACAACCTGATAATGAATGTGCCCTCGGAGGCATGCTGAAGGAAGATGTTAATGCACAAATGCACTAAGTAGAAGGTCATTGCTTGTGGCAATGGTTTTGGGGGGATTTTTAATGGAAATTCATAAATATACCCTGCAGAGAGTGCAAAAGGGATAAGTTGATGCACAAATGCAGTAAGTTCAAAGGCTGGTGATAACGACAATAATTTTTTATGGAAATGAAAAAAGAGCAATAGCTCACATATAGAGGTCACCTCGAACACACATACCAAGTTTCAAAGTGATCCGATCATAAATGTGTCCTAAAGGGTGTGTTAAAGGGAAATATTGAGGTCGGACTAAACTTATTTCAAAGGTCAGCGGCAACATTTTTTGACAGAAATGGAAGAAAATCAACAGCTCCCATATAGATGTGACCCCACACAAGCACACCGAGTTTGCAAGCGATCCAATCATAAATGTGCCCTGCAGGGTGTGTCAAAGGGAAATATTGATGCTTAACTGCACTAAGTTTTTACTAAGTTCATCGAAGGTTATTGCCAGTGGCAACATTTTTTGACGAAAATCGAGAGCTCCCATCTAGAGGTCACCCCAAATAAGCATACCAAGTTTCAAAGCGATCCAATCATAAATATGCCCTGTAGGGTGTGCCAAAGGGAAATATTGAGGTTTGACTAAACTAAGTTCTAAGAACGATGGCCGCGGCAACATTTTTTGACGGAAATTGAAGAAAATCGATAGCTCCCATCTAAAGGTCACCCCAAACAAGCATACCAATTTCAAAGCAATCTGATCATAAATGCGACCTGTGAGGTGTGCCAAAGGAAATTGTGGACGTACGTACGTATGCCTACAGACGAAAAGTGATGGCAATAGCTCAGCTTGACTTTGTCAAGTTGAGCTAAAAATAGAGTTTTGGGCCATTATGATATTTATATCTAGGCCTGCAATGCATTAAACCTGAAAAAATAAAACAAAGAAATGCCCAGTTGAAACACTACTATAAACTTCAGTGATAACAGTACAATTAGAACAATGAATAGGCTTTTATCGAAAAATATTATTATTATTATTTCCACCTGTTTCCATAAACTCTTCTACGATGTGGAGACTAATATGAATTACTTCCGGTTATAATTAATTCTCTATTTCTGAGTGTTTGTTTGTGTATATTGTGATTCAATTGAGTAACGTCAAAACTGCGATCATATTAATGAAACCAGAGGCTCAAGTGAGCCTAAAACGCTCACCTGGCTCAAATTGTCAAAACAGATGAGTGTATCAGCATGTGATCAGCAGCAAGAGCAATTTGTTTGATTTGCTATGACACAAGCAAAGGCAACTTTTTTTGGCCATTCATTTCTGCTGGTCCTAGGAAAGCTTCTTAGCAAAATCTGTTCTGTGAAGTATTAAAAAACAACACCCGGAAGAAATTTCTGTTTTGTTTTAAACTACTGTGTTCTCTCTAGTGCCCCCCCCCTCCCCCACCCCCCCCCCCCCCCCAAAAAAAAAAAATATTAAAAACAAACAAAAAAACCAAGAAAGAACAAGCGAATTGATTTGAACAAACTTGAATTCTACACCCCTAGAGACGTTACATACCAAATATGAAAGGATTCTCAATGGTGGATCTGAAGAAGAAGAATTTTCAAGAAATTTTCTCATATTGCTCTAAGTTAAACTTTGGGCTTCAATAAAAAGCCCAAATATTAACCCAGGGACCTGATTTGAACAACCTTCAATCTAACCCTCCCAGAGGTGTTGTACACCAAATATCAAAAGAATATGACTGCTGGATCTGAAGGAGATGATTTTAAACGATAATTCCCCATATTGCACTAAGTAAATATTTGGGCTCCCTTGGGGAACCCAAATATTAACCCAAGAACTTGATTTGAACAAATTTGAACCTTACATCTCTAGAGATGTCACATACTAAATATGAAAGGATTCTCACTAGTGGGTCGAAAAAAAAGATTTTTAAAATTTTCTCATATTGCACTAAGTTAAAATTTGGACTCCAATAAAGAGCCCTAATATTCATCCAGGGATCCTATTTGAACAAACTTGAATCTAACCCCCCTAGAGATGCTTCATACCAAATATCAAAAGAATCTGACTCGTGGATCTGAAGAAGGTTTTTAAAGATTATTACCCATGTTGCACAAAGTTAATATTCAGGCTCCCACCAGAAACCCAAATATTAATCCAGGGACTCGATTTGAACAAATTCGAATCTTACACCTCTAGAGATGGCACATACTAACTATGAAAGGTTTCTCAATAGCAGGTCGGAAAAAGAAGGTTTTTTAAGAATTTTCTCATATTCCACCAAGTGAAAATTTGGGCTCCAAAAAAGAGCCCAAATATTCATCCAGGGATTCCATTTGAACAAACTTGAATCTACCCCCCCACCCCCTAAAAATGCTGCATACCAAACATCAAAAGAATCTGACTGGTGGATCTGAAGAAGAAGATTTTTAAAGAATATACTCCCTATTCCACCAAGTTAATAATCAGGCTCCCAAAGGAAGCCCATCGGTTCTTGAAATAGAAATTTTGGGCAGAGCCCAAAATAGATATGTGCCCGCAAAGAGCCCAAATATTGATCTACCAACTTCTCTTGAACTAACTTTAATCTTCAACACCAAAGAGTGTTCCATACCATATATCAAGGCAATCTCTCTGGTGGTTCATGAGAAGAAGATTTGTAAAGGTTTTTAGGCTTTGGCATCATTGCCCAGAGCCCGAAGAAGGCAGCCGCTCCATTTGAACAAAATAGAAAGGGGTATACCCCAGGGATGGTTTGTGCAATATATGTTTGAATTTGGCTGAATGGCTGTAGAGAAGAAGCCATGTTTGCAAAAGTTAATGGATGACGGACGCCAAGTGATGGCAATACCTCACACTGACTTGCAGTCAGGTGAGCTAAAAAGTCTACCGCGTAATTGTGTATCATAATTACAGTGCAGTCACCATGGACTGGTCGTAATCCACACATGGGCAGTGATGTCCATGCATGTGTTTACCAGGTAATAAAAATCACCACCAGCAAAACTTTAATTAATGAAGCACCGGGCTGTTTCTGGTTCTTCATTAATTAAATTTTTGATGATTATTCCTTTAATTAGTGTTTGGAGTCTAATATTATTGCTTGGAAATACTGCCCACTCCATGGAAAGTGACCAGTCCACTGCACAACAACAAAGTTTTCAACGGTCATGTCGTTGATTTGTGTGATGTGCAGTGTATGAGCCGATGTTAATTGTGATGTCATTTTTGACTGCCAAGCACAATTTTCCTGTGGGAGTACACCTGGGGACCTCACTCCACCAACCCATTCCCGACTAGGGCGAGTTGATGTCGGTGGTCCCAAGGTATTCCATGCTGTTTGCCCCCAGGTGAAATTTGACCTTGCACTATCAATCTGAGTCATAATATTTACAATACCGCAAATACCAACTGGCAGTAGTTTGTCCAAGAATGATAACTCACTTTCCAATAGACACCATAGGAATTACGTCCTGCACAGAGCAAGAATGCAATACAGTAGAATCCTCTTAATTGAACATCCATTTTGTCAGTGAAAATTATTCAATTAACAGGAGTATACAATTAACAGGGATTTGGTCAGTTTCCTGTGTTCTGGAGGTAAACTGAGCATTTATTCTATTATATCTTGTTTGACAGAGCTCATAGAGCTCTGTCAAAAAAGATATAATAGAATAAATGTCTGTATTGGATGTTTGAGGCCAAAAAAGGTTGATAAAGAAGGGGAACTTGGTGCGTGTCACAGCAATTTTTTCGACATATTACAAAAATTTATATACAATTAACAGGTGTTTACTCTACAACCCATATGCAATTAACAGATCAAATTTGTACTGAAGGTGTGGTAAATGGTTTTGTGTTTGAAAATTATATTCAATAAACAGGGCTATACAATTAAGAGATATCCAATTAAGTGGGCTCCACTGTACCATGATCTTCTTTCATAAAAAATCAATTCATAAACTCTGAATGATTGTCAAAAGATACGGGAACAAGTCAGGAAAGGGAGGAATATTGTAAAATAAATTGATTATTATCACCAAGTGGGTTTCCAAGATGGTGTATTGAAGTCTTGACAAAGCCTTCGGGTTATATATCAACTTGTCCCAACAGACTTGTCGATATATGCCCAGAGATGAGGTCTTCACTTCACTACACCATCTCGGAAACACACATGATGGTAATAACCTATATTTACTTTGAATACTCAATACTTAATTTTTCAATATTTGCTTCTGCAACATATCTTAGGACTCATTTGAAAAGACTTATTGAGTTCACTCCAATGAGGGGGTGAAAGCTCTGTCTCCAAAGCATTTTTCTGTCAGTTTAGAAAAACAAATTGAGTTGTTGACTTGTCACGTTAGGTAAATGTTTTAAGTGGTAGGGTTCTCAATTATTTTTGGTAATCTAAATTTGTTGATAGGTCTTTGCCTCGTTATAATTTATAGGAGAGCACCAAAAGACACTCTCCCATAAATAGTAACAAGGCAAATCCAACCCAACTAAATAATTTCACTTCAAAGATAATACACAGCACATCCACAGAATATTATGCCTTTAAGTTGTGGCACCTGCACTTCAGAATAAAGACAAGTATAGGCTTCCAGCACTCTACCATTTAATAGGACTGTATGTGCTGTTGATATAGCAGTAATAAATAAAAGCATACCACAAACATTATCTCCTACTCTGACATGAAGATAACCATCAATTCCAAAGTCGCTTCCCCAGGAATTTCTCACAATGTAGAATGGAATATCTCCTGAAGATAAGACAAAAAAGTTAAAATTTATTTTGTGTAATATCAATACCTATTATACCAGAGGGACAAAAATATTGCAGTGGAGCTCACTGAATTGGATATCTCTTAACTGAATAACCCTGCTAATTGTATGTAACTTCCAAACTCCAAACCATTTACTATACCTTCTGTACCAATTTTTATTACTCATTGCATGTAAGTTATTAAGTAAACTACTTCTAACAGTATAATAAATCTACAATAAATGTATTGTGTGGGAAAATATCAAATTTATTCTATGAGTAGAATTAAGAATTAAACTTACAAGCCTCTGGTGAATAAGTTTAAATAATTGTACAATGTTGTGTGTCATAATGATTATTCTAAGATGAGAAGTTGCACAGTTTCCCATGGTAGTGAACATCCATATCAAGTTTCGAAGAAATCAACCCATAAACATCGAAGAAAATCTCCGGGCAAAATTCAGGCATTCTAAGACAAAAGGGGGAATAACTTGGAAAAAGTCTGATCAAAACTATAATCGCAGGTGCACAGGTTCCCATGGTAGTGAACATCAATATGAAGTTTCAAAGGAATCGACCCATATACATCTTAAAAAATCTCGGAACAAAATTCTAGCATTCTAAGACAAGTCAAAAAGGGGCATAACTCTGGTAAAAAAAAAGTCTGACCGGAACTATAACACAGGTGCACAGGTTCCCATAGTGGTGAACAGTCATACCAAGTTTTGAGGATAATGGTCCATTAACGTCTTGAAAAAATCTCCGAACAAAATTATGTCTAAAAGAAGATGGATGGACAGACAGATATACCCCCGCCTACAATTTCTTGTTGGGGGTGGGGGGGGGGGGGGGGGGTATATAATAAATTTTCCCACACAATACATTTATTTTATGTAGCCTCATGATACTGTTTAACCCTTTACCCAATGTAACGGCCAAAACCAGCCAGCGCTATTCACAATGAAAGTGTCAGTGACACTGTAGCTAAACTTGCCTGTGTGTTATGTTTGATGAAAAGGATAATATTCAATGTATATGAAAGGGTTATGAAATAAGACAAGAATTGTGATAATTGGGAATATGTTAATTTCTGTTCCCTGTATGCTATGTTTCCAATAAAAATAATTTGAGGTGTTGACTGTACTAAAGAATTGAGGGGTGGGTTAATGTGGCCCTCACAGTTAATGCATGTGGTCCTCACAGTTAATGTATTTCAACCAAAGTTACCAAGTTACAGTGAAATTATTCCAAAACGAGTCACCCTATCAAGTTACAATGAAATCTCTTCATAAATACAGCCTGTAGACTGTGCTAAATGTTTTCGGGCTTGAGGCCAAAGCGATCAAAAGGGGACATCCTCATCTAGACATCATACAGAGTCATCCTACCAAGTTACAATGAAATCCCTCCATATTAAATATGACCTGTAGATTGTGCTAAATGTTTTTGGGTTTCGGGCTTGGGCAGCCATCACAGTTGACAGATCATGACCAAAAGGGGACATTTTCATCTAGATATTATACAGAGTCATCATACCAAGTTACCATGAAATCCCTTCATAAATGCAACCCGTAGTCTGTGCTAAATGTTTTTCGGGTTTTGGGCTCGGGTAGCCAGCATGGCTGAATGATCGCGACCAAAAGGGGACGTTCTCAAATTACGATGAAATCCCTTCATAAATATGACCTGTAGACTGTGCTAAAGGTTTTCGGGCTTCAGCTCCTGTAGCCGTCACAGTTGACCAATCGCGACCAAAAGGGGACGTTTTCATCTAGACATTATATGGAGTCATTCTACCAGGTTACAATGCATTCCCTCCATAAATACGACCTGTAGACTGTGGTAAAGGTTTTCAGGTTTTGGGCTTGGGCAGTTGTCACGGCTGACAGATCGTGATGGCAAGAGCTTATGTTTCAAGTTAAGCTAAAAATTACTATCCAATTTTCATTTTTTGTGTCAAAAACATAGCTTAAGACCCTCATTGGAATGAGCTCATTCCAATGAGAGGTCATAAGCTATGTTTTTGACGCAAAAATAAAAAAAATTAGTTATTCAAGAATTTTATTTGCAAGTGTTGTCTGCTTTCGTGTCAGGTAAAGGGTTAAAGCCGACTTAGAATTAAATGCTCAATTCTCTACTGTAGACAAATGCGATGAAGAATCCCAAATGTAACTGAAAACGATAAAGATTAAGCCACAAATCTGGAACCAAAAATCATTGGGATTTTATCGGTTGAAGTGAACTCGGCCAGTGTGTAAATGTACCAGTTGTGATAGACAAATAGGCTGATTAATTACAATCAGTTTTCTCATCCTTCAAGAAGAATTGGGGAAATGAAACTTATTTTTTTATCAAAAAAATGCCGATAGGATCACCGATCACATGTCGAGTTGCGACAGCACAAAAGTGGGTTTAATTATTATCAACTTATCGGCCGGAAACCAATTGTTTACAATTTACTATGTGAAGGGCACTGTGACCTTGACCTTTGACCTAGTGATTCCAAAATAAATAGGGCTCTTTCATGCACTAATGCCAACCTACCTATGAAGTTTCATGAATATGGGTTGAACCATTATCAAGTTATCATCCAGAAACCAATTGTTTATGCCCGTCCGCCCTTCCACCCGCCATTCATCAAACTGTAAGTTGAGTTGGACTTCGTCACAACTCGACTAAAAATACAGGGTGATCCCCAAGGAAAACTATTCAATTCAATATTGTCAAATCATCATCTGGAAACCAATTGTTTACAATTTATTATGTTCAAGGTCACTGTGACCTTGGCCTTTGACCTAGTGAGTCTAAAATAAAGAGAGGTCTTCCACTCACCTAGGCCAGCCTACCTATGAAGTTTCATGAATGTGGGTCAAAACCATCATCAAGTTATCATCCGGAAACCAACTGTTTACAATTTACTATGTTGAAGGTCACTGTGACCTTGACCTTTCACCTACACGTCCAAAATAAATAGGGTCCTTCCTCTCACTGATGCCAACCTACCTATGAAGTTTCATGAACGTGGGTCGAAACATTATCAAGTTATCATCCGGAAACCAATTGTTTACAATTTACAATGTTGAAGGTCACTGTGACCTTGACCTTTCAACTAGTGAGTCCAAAATAAATAGGGTTCTTCCTCTCACTGATGCCAACCTAACTATGAAGTTTCATGAACATGGGTCGAAAAATTATCAAGTTATCATCTGGAAACCAATTGTTTTGATTTACTATGTTCAGGGTCACTGTGACCAACCTTGAACTTTGACCTAGTGAGTCCAATATAAATAGAGTTCTTCCTCTCACAAAGGCCAACCTACATATGAAGTTTCATTAATGTGGATTGATCCGTAGTCAAGTTATCATCCGGAAACCAATTGTTTACAATTTACTATGTTCAAGGTCACTGTGACCTTGACCTTTGACCAAGCAAGTCCAAAATTAATAGGGTTCTTCCTCTCACTGATACCAACCTACCTATGAAGTTTCATGAACATGGGTTGAACCATTATATCAAGTTATCATCTAGAAACCAATTGTTTACGCTCCCCCGCCCTCCATTCATCAAACTATAAGTCGAGTTTGGCTTTGTCACAACTCGACTGAAAATACAGGGTGATCCCCAAGGAAAACTATTCAATTCACAACACGTTAAAAGATTTCAATAAGAATGACAAACAAAAACAAATGCTATTGTTGGACTTGAAACAGATTGAGCCTATTTGTGAATCATTTTGTTTCTAAAACAGGTCATGCTTCTGGACGTTTTTAAAGTTTGGACTATTTGAATTCATTGATCAATGTAAATACAGTGTTCCAATGTTTATAGTATTCCCATGGAATAAGATCTGCAAAATGTTGGACATGTTGGATTGGGTGCTGCGTGTTATTGTCTATTGAAGGATTCTTGTTATTCAGAAAGTGAGACTGAAGCTGAAAGTGACAATGACATTGTGAATTTGTGGATTTCGAAGTTGTGCGAATTCTCAGTATCAGCTCATATTTGAAGGGGTTGCACTAAACAGTGGCTATGATTTCTATAATTCTGTGAGGTGCAGAATATCAGTGAACCTTTGTCGTGCCGACCATTGAGCACCTCAGAATAATAATTTATTCACTGATGGCAGTATAACCAGTTAATATATACATCTTGTTGACAGAGCTCATAGAGCAGATTTTTTATTTCTATTTTGTCCTGTTTCAGTTGGTGCTTCAAGTATTGAAACGAAAGTTAAAAAATTTATAGTAATTTATATATTTTTTATACTTACCAATGACCCAGACATAGCTGGTGCTAACTCTTAAAATATAGGGCCAAACACAAATTTTGCCCCCCAATCCCCAAAATTTGCATCTAAAACTAAAGAAAACATGTCCAGAAAGGCCCTCCACACCTCGCCCCCACTGCGCATGCGCAGTGTCAAGGACGTTCCGAAATTGGCGCCATTTATCATTCTAATAACCAGTGCCTGGTAAGCGCTATGTACTCAGCGGGGAGGCAAGAGTTCCCAACTCCTGGGAGGGCCATCCCCGTCTGGGTCATTGGTAAGTATAAAAAATATATAAATTACTATAAATTTTTTAACATTTTTATACTGTACCAATGACCCAGACATAGCTGAATAGTAAAAAGGCTGGAGGGCCAAGGACATAGAGCAAAATGGAATACGCTCAATAAAATAAAATAGAGTCATCCCCTGTAGGGAAAAGAAGTAATAGGCCTTACATGTATCTTTCTTATTTATGATAAATTAGAAAGATACAACACCTTCCAAAAATTGAGCTTCATACATCCATGTACTCTATTAATATCCAATAATCCTTATACTAATAATTTTTAAAGTAAGCCAATAATAAAGTAAGTCTAGAGAATAGAGACTCTTATACTCCTAAAAGTGTGTGAGAATTGCATAATCATGTCCGTTGACATATGCAATATTCAAAAGCTATACTTTAAAAACTAAGACTTGAATGAATTTTATAAACTTAAACTTCTCACTAAACAACCATCCCAATAACAGCTCAGAATTACTAACTCCGGAGGAGGTATCCCCTTGTTTTCATAGTAAAAACAGGTGACCCAAGGGAACACCCTCCCCCCCCCTTTTTCTTGCCCTGGGTCAAATAGCCCAGAGCGAAGAGGGCAGCCGAACGGAGACACTGCCGAAACAGACAGCCTACCTAGCTATAGTAGCAACTGTTAAGAGAATGATATTCTGAGCAGTAGATAATAGACCTAACAATAGAGGCCTCCAGAAATGGACTCGATATTTCTGAGATAAAATTCATGAATGGATGGCTGAGCGCAATGAGCAGCCTTCAAAAATCTATAATAGCAACACTATTAATGTAAGCCCAAGAAGTAGAAGAACTCTTACTTCATGAGCCGAAATCTTAAGCACAACTGCTAAGCCAATGATATACCATAAGCAGTACGCTAGTTAATAGAATCCATTAAAAATAAAATGGAGCGTAACGTCCTTCTACTAGACATCAAAGACAGAAGAAGCTTACGCCCTTGTAATAAACAGATATCTGTTTATAAATACATAAACTGTACCCGGAAAGAGTAAAGGTCTATGCCCATACGAAGACGGAAGGACCTTAAATAATAGGTTCCGGAAATAGGAGCCTAACTCTTATGCAACAATCCAACCTAAATAGTAACGGAAGTATTGACTCCGAAACTATGAAAGTGAAAATCATCCATCGATAGTGCATGAAACTCACTGACTCTACAGTAAAAGAGAAACCAACAGAATTACTGTCTAAAAGGTCAGAATTTGAAAACTACTGTTTCCAGAGGCTCAAATGATTACATAGCTAAATAAGAACCGAAGTTAAAATCCGTATAGGAATTTAATCTAAAGATTCTAAGTCTATTTATCAAAAAGTTACTAACTGACTTAGATAAAGAGACAAAAGACTCAATTGTAAACTATCGTAGAGTGCATAGGTATGAGGTAACATAAACCTATAACCTAAATAACAACAGGCTGCAGTAGATCTTGTGAAACAAGTATACTAAAAACTAGCAATGCGTAGTATGGAGGGATCAACCATATGAACATAATGATCCCTACACCACGACGGAAGAGCCTCCACTTTAGTCGCATAGAATAGCGAAGAAGAGGATCTCCTATAGTAAGAAATCGCGTCCAAGCTCGTCCAGTACAGTGCTTACAATGCAATACGGACCACACAACGGAATACATGAAGGTTGCGACCTTGCTGGTTGTGATAAAGATGACACGATTTACCCAGTGAAAAAAGATCCTCACATAGAGGAAGATTTCACGTTAAGATCCACAGTAGACAAGAGAGTAAATTACTCATGATCTCTGTGAAGATAGAGATGCTATCAACAGAAATGTATTGTGGTTGTTTATCTTAGCAATACCTGCTAAAACAACAGCGCCGGAGGATACGCGTATCCTATCATTCCGTCCTATAGATCAATAGAGCGTTAACAGTATTAGCTCAGAGATCTGGACAAGCCAACACATACGTCTGCAATTGATTAGCAAGCTGTGTCATAAATAAAACATCACTGGGCGCTCCCATAGATAGCAAATCTGATTAAATACTTGTTTGTTGAGAGTCCATTCTGACAGCAACAAGCGACCCGTAAGAGAACGGGAGTGCGATAAAACAATCAGACGACCCAGAATATGACGGACCAAAACTGAACTTGGTGTACTATAACCAACAGACGGATTCTTTCCATTAAATTGAATAATGGAAACGAAAGAGTGCCTCCCTGGTTCCGGAGATACGCCACTACTGTCGAATTAAAGGACAGGAATTTGGGCATGCGTTTCTGAATAATGTTCATGCAATGACATAAAGCAAGCCTAAAAAACATTATTCCGCGGAAGTTAAACTGATAGCTAAAAGACTGCGGAACCCAAAGACCCTGGCACTTCGAATCCGTAGGGATCAGAATATCCCAATCTGTTTGACTGGCAACCGTCATAACAGCCACACTAGGGTCCGGCAACTGCGGCGGCACTCTCTGAGTCAACCACCGAATGTTTGCCCCAGTCTGAATCTCTTGTAACACTAGATAGACAAGAGAATGTATAAATCAAGCAATTCATGGATTGCCGGAAAGTTGCCGTCGAAGAGAAGCTCCTCCGAGAACGAAGCGACTCTGAGAGAGTTCTTAACCTACTATCCACGCGTGGATGTAGCTAGGGCTGCATCACGTCTAACCAACTCCAATCAGCCACTGAAGGGCGGAGTTATACGTGAACAAACTACTGCCCTCAAAAGAAATTACATTGAGAATAATATCCCGTAAATCTTTTCTTGAAGACGTAATGATAACGCCTCAGTAAGGCGGATTACGTATAATAAAGCGTCTAAGTTAAGTCTACTATACATAATGTCGTTTCCAACATTGAAGTTGGAAAAGACATAAACGGCGAAAAAGAATATATGCAGTCTTTAATCACACCGTCTAGACGCATATGAACTCTCGGTATGCCCTGCTCTGCCAAAATAAACTATATGTAAAAAAGATAAAATGGCAGAAATGAGCCACGCGGACAAGAAACTAAACTATCATGCTTAGTAGCAGGCTTGTATATATATATAATATATAGCGTCGAAAAATAAAACACATGTTGTAATGACAATATTGGACTGCGTCGGTAAGTCAGGGACAAAGTCCCTGTACCGATCGAAAAATCCGAGTCCAATGACGCTATAAGTCTCTTATCCAAGATCGCAGCAATGAAGTCCGAACAATAATCACTGGAAGAAATGCCAGAAGATATGAAAGGCATCTTCCGATACTACTAAAGGGAAAACTCGAAATCTTTCGAATCCCTTTCGCCATCCTGTCGGACCCTATAAAGCGTTCGGTCGTCCGTAGCTTGATGCAACCGCGGACCGCACCGACCCAGCGCCGTCGGATAATTCCTGATTCGACCGAGAAACCGTCAATTGCTGGGATGCTGCGAAACAACTGTGCTAACTCGGATAGCACGTCCGTCACTGAGGCCTGAGGAGCAGCGGTCTTACGATGCATTGCCGCAGGAAGCTCCGAGATCGTTACCCCGTGCATACTTCCAATATGCGAGCGAACGGAGTGTATAGGCCTCGTGTCCTTTGGCTACCGGATGGCGCGACCTATTCGCTGTGGAATCACTGAATGCCGAAACTGATCGGATACTCGAGGTCACGTAGCCAATGTGCGGTCGTGTGCCCTGCTGTGAGGATGAGGAAGCATTAAAGACAGTCTCTCGGACTGTCAATATAACGGAGCGTCCCGAGCAACGAACATATGCTCCGAATGTAAAATATCTGAACCACAACATGCGGTCCCCTATGTTGTTGGCTTCCTCCGATCCGTCCTCAATCTGCCGTCACTGGGTGAGTACTAAAGTAATTAAAGTGCTCGCATCACCCAAATCTCCTTCCTAGACCGCAACGGACGAACCCGGCAGCCGAACCATTCGATGAATGTACGCTACACCGGGTGAGCTAGCGAATGTCACTCCGTAAGCGATAGACATATTCCATGAGCACTTATTGCCGCTAACTCATCATTAACTATGACGACAGAGGCACACTTTTGAAGACATCTCCATAACTCTTCGAACAAGAAACCAGAAATGCTTGGATAGCAAGCATAAAATAATAATATATATAGCGTCGTTCAATAATTCGAAAGTTTGTGTGACATTATTGGACTATGTCGGAACTGAGGGACGATGTCCCTGAACCGAACCAAAAATTTCTAAGTCCACCGACGCTATCAGTTTCTTATCCGACATCGCAGCATATGTTGTTCCGAAAGGGAAAGCTTGAAATCCACCGAATCCCTTTCGGTATCCCGTCGGACCGGATGAAACTTTCGGACGTCCGTACCCGCTTCCGCGGAGCGTCCCGACCCAGCATCGTCGGATAAAATATATGCGACAGATTCAGTTGATGCTGGGATGCTGCGATAAACTGTGCTATTAAGGAAAGCACGTCCGTTCCCGAGGCCTGTGCAGTAGCGGACTTACGATGCATTGCCGCTGGAAGCTCCGTGTACGTTGACTCCCGCACACTTCCTATGCGAACGTCCGGAGTCTGCAGGCCTCGAGTCCCCGGCTACCGACCCAGCGCTGTCGGATAATTCTCGATCCGACGCCGTTTCTGTCGGCTGCTGGGATGCTGCGATAAGCTGTGCTATGTGCACAAGAATGTCCGGCGTCGAGACCTGCGGAGGCGCAGTCTATCGGTGCTTCGCCGAGGGCAGCTCCGCATCAGATGGCTCCCGCATACTTCCTATGCGAACGTCCGGAGTCCATCGGTCTCGAATCCCTGGCTGCCGGATGGTGTGACCTGGTCGCCGAAGAATCCTTGATCGGCGAAGCTGGTAATATATCGGCGGTCACGCAGCCAAGGTGCGGTCGTGTGCGCTGACGAGAAGAGGAAGCCTTAGCAGTCTCAGCGGACTGCCTATACAACGGAGCGTCCCGAGCGACGGACGTATGCTCCGCTAACGACACATTTGTACCACAACATCTGGGGCCAGATGTTGTTGAACGAGAGAGGGGCCTCTCTCGCTTGCCGTCCGGATGGACCGGAACGAGCTAAGAACCGGACTAAAAGGCTTCCTCCGTTCTCCCTCCGATCCGCCGTCACTGGGTGTGCATTAAGTTAATTTTATAGTGCTCGCATCACCCCAAAATTCCTTCTAGACCGCAACGGACGAACCCGGCTGCCGAACCATTCGGTGAATGGACGCTACACCGGGCGAGCTAGCGGACGTCAAAGGCCGTCGAACCTACTAGGGTCCTCTTAGGCAATTGGCGTATTACATGAGCACTTTTCCGCTAGCCCTTCATAATTGTGACGACGGAGGCACACTGTTGGAAGACATCACAGATACATCACCCTAATCTTGATCGTCTGAAATAGAAATTGATAAAGTAGAGTGACCCTGCGGGGAAAGGACCGGAGTGTCCAAATCCCCAACAACATACCGTGACATACGCTTCCCATATTGTCATCGAAATCATACGATACAGAACAGGAGTTAATGCGAGTACACTGACCACATATAGAATGAAAATAAGGTCAGAGGAAGACTTCCTCTTAAAACAATTGATCAATATCCTTTCCATGTGAAAAGAAAACAAGTCCTGGTACTCGCACTAACCCCTGGCAATCAAAATACATAATAATAATATGATCCATTAATATAGAAAAAATAATTGAAATCAAAATATTTTGAAAAAATATTTTTTCAGAACAGCCCAAGTTTCTGAAAAGTAACGTTGAGCCCCAATGGATCCCAAGCCTAAGTGTGGACAAAAATTTTAAAAATATTTTAAACAATTTATTCAACACTTACGAACAATAATAATGTATCTAGTTATGATTAAAATAACATAAAGATATTATTATTTAGAAATCCCCCCCTCACACAGAGGGCTGTTGTAAATGTAAACAATGAGTGTAAAAACACTAAAATAAGACTCCAGGCACCCAGGCCCGAAATCAGTTACCAAAAATACCCCATCTGATGCAAAACAGAGACTTCCAGGGAAGAAACTGCAGAACATCAGATGGTAGATGCAGAACACAACGCCTAACCACCCGTAGGTGAAGACGTAAACATGGGGAAAGAACAGAATTCATTCTGTTATTAAGCTAAAACTCCCAAGAAATTTTAGTAATAATAATTACAGAAACTATGCCAAAAGCATGGGAGAATAGCAAGGGGGAATAAAAGGACAGGGAGAGAGGAAAAACACTTGAAAACACAGTGTAACTAAATAATCAGAATGACAACAAAATGGCTGCTGCCTTGAAAATAGGTAACTTAACATAATTTCATTAAAAAATTTTAAGTTACAGCCCTGATAATATTCTGTCACACATTCTTTTCCTCTCCTCCTTTTCTATCCTCCTTAGAATCACCATTTCACTAATATTTATGTGTCTGGCATCATTTAAACTGAGATTTAAAAGCACAAAGATCAGTCAGATGTTAACTGATGAAGGGCCAAACTTAGAATGATAAATGGCGCCAATTTCGGAACGTCCTTGACACTGCGCATGCGCAGTGGGGGCGAGGTGTGGAGGGCCTTTCTGGACATGTTTTCTTTAGTTTTAGATGCAAATTTTGGGGATTGGGGGGCAAAATTTGTGTTTGGCCCTATATTTTAAGAGTTAGCACCAGCTATGTCTGGGTCATTGGTACAGTATAAAAATATAGGTGACTTACGCGACTCAACAAAATAACCCAGTTTGAAAGTAGGTTATGTAGCTTAGGACACCAAAAATTCTCTGCTGAAAATGTATACACAACAGACGTATTTTCTAATACTGTATTTTTATTTCGTTTTGCTGACAACTGTTAACTGTTGAGCCGTCTATTCCCAGAAAAACATGAATGGAATTGAAACACATAAAAAAAAGCTTTAGTGATGACAAGAAAAGCTTTGTATAGGGCACAAGTGTGCATATGAAGGATCTTGAAAAAGTACCTTCCAAGCAACCTTCTTACATATGGTGCTGTTCACACTTTCAGACTTTGGAAATTATTAGCTTAGTTGACTTTGGTGAAAGGCAACCACAGGAGGGTGCTGGGGGGATTGGCACAAAGAAAAGGGGAGGGGTCATGAAGGAGAGGGTAGTGGTGAGGGATATTCAATCAATAATTACTTTGTCATTTTTTAATCTGGCATAGATGCATCATAGACAAGTGGACCTGGATTAATCAGGCATTAATGGAGGACCATGAGCTGAAAACATGAAGGGGCGGCAGGGGGTAGTACATAAATATTCTTAATTTTCCCCACTTGCTTATGAAGTCTCCCTACTTGACTTTGCAGACTATTTTTTCTGGAGGAAGACATGAAGTCTCCCTAAAATTCCGCCTAGGCTGGTCCCTGGCCAGAGTCACATTGTGACGGACAGTTTTATGGGTGGAGGAATCTGGAGTGCCTGGAGAGAACCACCGAGCAGTAGTGAGCAACTGTCAGACCCCCAACCCAACAAACTTACTCTGCACATTATGCCTTGTTACAAAGAGCCACTGTGCCCCCATGTTTGCAATCCGGATGAAGTGCCTTGCCCAAGGACACAATACAGTTACCCCTGGGAGTGATCGAATAGTGGTCCTTTCACTGTTGCACTACCAGTGTGCTAGGGGTTAATGGAACAAGCTTAATATGCTTTTTGCACTTAGGGGTTATAAGCTGTCTTGGAATCCAAAATTTAAAAAATAGGCCGATGAAATCGTCAGATGTGTACTCATATGCGCAACTAGTAGAAAGCTGTATGATGGAGGGCCACCACGGATGCCGACATTATGTACACCATACATGGTATGGGTACATATAGAAATGGATTGGAGAAGGTCTAATTTGATGGCTAAAGGGTTAATATCTCTGGATCAAATTATCAGATTTATCTAAAAAACTATACAGCACAGCACATCAGTAAACTGAATACATATATAAAGTAACATGACAATCGGATTGATATTTTTTGAGTTATCTCATGCCAAAGGGATTGGAGGAATTTTCAATCTGAAGGATAAAGGGTT
Organism: Pictodentalium vernedei; assembly: GCA_031216915.1. NCBI lineage: Eukaryota > Metazoa > Mollusca > Scaphopoda > Dentaliida > Dentaliidae > Pictodentalium > Pictodentalium vernedei. Next base: position 193,768,358 of record CM062297.1, on the reverse strand, counting down.
AATATCTCAGGATCAAATTATCAGATTTACACCAAAAACTATACAGCTCGGCAAATCAGTAACCTGAACACAAATATAAAGTAACTTGACAATCCAAGCAATATTTTTCAAGTTATCGAATGCCAAAGGGATTGGAGGAATTTTCAATTTGAAGGATAAAAGGTTAATATCTCAGGATCAAATTATCAGATTAACACCAAAAACTATACAGCTCAGCACATCAGTAACCTGAACACAAATATAAAGTAACTTGACAATCCAAGCAAAATTTTTCAAGTTATCGAATGCCAAAGAAATGGATACGGATGCCGGACGGACAGACAGACAGACAGATGGATGGACAGATGGACAGACAGACAGATGGACGGACAAAGGATGGACGAACGACGGATGGCCACCCCGGATGCCGGCATTATGTGTACCATACATAGTATGGATACACATAAAAATTAACAAAATCTAAATGGCGAGTACAGTTGACAAAAATCAGCATTCAAATTTTTGCCTCCGAATATAGTTTATGACACCACAGTGAAACAAGCTCACTGAGCTCATTTCAATGAGGAGTCATGAGCTCTGTTTTGGGAGCAAAAAATGAAAAATATTCAGTTATTCTATATTTTGTGTTCTTTTGTAAGTGGCATCCACCAGAGATGATATGTAAAGAGTTAAAACAGAAGCTTCAGTAAAGATAAAAACTAAATTCTTCCCAAGGCACCCTCCCCACCCTCACCCACCACAGGCACACACACACACAATCAGACAAGAGGAACCAGGGGGCCTAAAACACTCACCTAACAATGTTGTTTAACTGATAGAGTGCTACATTATTTTTCGAAGTTGATTTGTAACATGAATGAACAATGAACAAATATCAAAACATTCTCATTGGTGATTCTGGAGAAGGTGATTTTTTAAATTTTTGTAAATATATAGATTCATCATTTACCCTATGACACAACCAATTGGCAATTTATATTTACTAATTGATTCTAATGATCCTAAGGATGCTTCATGCCAAATAATAGTTCTCTGTAGTTTATATGGAAAGATTTCTAATTTCAGCTCCAGGATTTCCCACATGGATCCGGAAAAAAACGATTTTTGAAAGAAGCATGTATTTATGACTCAATAATACCACATACCAAATTTGGTTTAAACTGGTTCATCTGTTCAGAAAATTGTAATTTTGCCTCTCCCATTATAAAGGCAAATATGCCCTATAAACTTCGTTTGAACAAACTTTATTCTTCACACCAAAAGGAAGCTCAGTAACAAATATCAAGCCATTGTATTTGAAAGAAATCAAAATGCGATATCGGAACAAATATGCACCTCAAATTTAACTGAGATCATTCAAGTGGTTTTAAAAAAGTCATGAACATCATGTTCTCAGATGATGGACAGAGAGTGATCACCAGAGCTCACCCTGACCATCAGTCGAGTGAGCTAAGAATGTGGCTATACTTGTCTGAGAAATATTTTTAACAACCTTATAAAAAAATATTACAAATTGACATATAGACTAAACAAGAGCACCGCTGGGCATTGCATCATACGCCCGTGAACTGTTCAAATTGTACCATTTTAACACATTTGCAATTTTTTTAGAGTGCGAGAAATTTATACTGGCATATATATATATGTTACGGTCAGACTTTGAAATCAGTGATTTTGTGAAATGACTAAATTTTTTCAGTCATTTGAGAATAAAGACTAACAAGTTTGAAGCCAATTGAAAAACAAATACTAAAGTTATCATCCGGAAACCAAATATTTGACGAAGAATTTGAAGTCCAACAGGGGCCATAATTCAGGCAAAAATTGTTCAGACCGACCCCATATTCGAACTTGACCTGTATTTTGTTGTGATTAAACCACATACCAAGTTTGGAGCCGATCGGAAAACAAATACTAAAGTTATCATCCGGAAACCAAATATTTGACAAATTCTAAGTCCAACAGGGGCCATAATTCATTTATACTGGCATATATATATATGTTACAGTCAGACTTTGAAATCAGTGATTTTGTGAAATGACTAAATTTTTTCAGTCATTTGAGAAAAAAGACTAACAAGTTTGAAGCCAATCGAAAAACAAATATTAAAGTTATCATCCGGAAACCAAATATTTGACGAAGAATTCCAAGTCCAACAGGGGCCATAATTCAGGCAAAAATTGTTCAGACCGACCCCATATTCAAACTTGACCTGTATTTTGTTGTGATTAAACCACATACCAAGTTTGGAGCCGATCGGAAAACAAATACTAAAGTTATCATCCGGAAACCAAATATTTGACAAATTCTAAGTCCAACAGGGGCCATAATTCAGGCAAAAATTGTTCAGACCAGCCCCATATTCGAACTTGACCTGTATTTTGTTGTGATTAAACCACATACCAAATTTGGAGCCGATCGAAAAACAAATACTAAAGTTATCATCCGGAAACCAAATATTTGACGAATTCTAAGTCCAACAGGAGCCATAATTCAGGCAAAAAATGTTCGGACCGACCCCATATTCGAACTTGACCTGTATTTTGTTGTGATTAAACCACATACCAAATTTGGAGCCGATCGGAAAACAAATACTAAAGTTATCATCCGGAAACCAAATATTTGACGAATTCTAAGTCCAACAGGAGCCATAATTCAGGCGAAAAATGTTCGGACCGACTCCATATTCGAACTTGATCTGTATTTTGTTGTGATTAAACCACATACCAAATTTGGAGCCGATCGGAAAACAAATACTAAAGTTATTGTTCGGAAACCAAACGGATGGACAGACAACGCCATACTATAATACGTCCCGTTTTTCAAACGCGCGTATAAAAAATAATTAAAGCTACCTGTTGTATCATAGCCAACAATCTGTACTGCATGGTTATTGTGATCTTCACAGTGAAACTGTATAATACCATTCATATAATCATTCCATGTACTAGCATCCACAGAAACAGTTACAGGTCCAAAAGTAGATAGAATTTTCAACATACTGTATTCACTCCCTTCATAACTGAGAAAAAAAAGGAAGTAAACTTTACACTATTTAATTGGTAGAGTGCTAAATTATTTTTGATTATCAAAATTTATTCATGGTTCCTTGCAAAGCAAAACCATACCGACTAAATATTTTCATTTCAGTGAAGCTGTTAACTCTTTACCTAACGAATCGTCCACATCCGCCAGCGTAATATGCATATTCAGCGGCTGAAAAAATACTATTTTTAAATTTTTTTTAACAAAGCCATATCAAGTGACCCCTCTTGAGCTTGTTCCAATGAAGGGTCACATGATATGGTTTTGTTGAAATTTTTTGAAAAATTAAAAAAAATGATATTTAAAATAATAAATTTTGATATTGTCTGCATTGGGTAAAGGGTGAAGTTGCAGTATCAGCAGCAAATAGTAAAGCCTAAATATGGGCTTTCAGCACTCAACCAGTTAATGTCAGCAATCTGTTGACTGTCACTAAACTGAGCAAGAGGCCCCAAGGGCCTGAGGCACTCACGTAACAAAGTTGTTTAAAGATGGGTTTAATTAGCATCTATGGCTAGTTAACACTAGAGAAGAATGAAGTTATTTAATTAATTATAACTCTGTTGTCCATGTCAGAAGATTTTTTTTCTGGTATTCAGATGCTACCACCAAAATAACTTGGGAGTCCAAATATCAGCCAAGGGACTTAATTTGAACAAACTTGAATCAGAACCCTCCCACTCCATTCCACCAAATATTATAAATTTAAAGTAATTTATATATTTTTATACTTACCAATGGCCCAGACTAGCTGGTGCTTAAGTTATTAAGGGCCAAACACAAATTTTGAACCCCCAAGTCCCCAAAATTTGCTTGCAAAACTGAAAATTAAAAGTCCCATCTGGCCCTCCATACATTTACTCTCCATGCATGAGCAGACAACAGGAAGTGACCGGAATTGGCGCCAACATCATTCTTTGTAGAAGAGAGTACTACATAAAAATTCAGCGGGGAGGTATGAGTGCCCACTTATAGGAGGGCCATTACACTGTAAACCAATGGCCCGGACTAGCTGAATCGTAAAAAGGTGGAGGGCCTTGGACTTCAGAATTAGTAGATCAACATAGTTCCAACCCTGAAATCCAAGGTGAAAGGAAATTAAAATTATTAGGAACAAGAGCTGGACTGTCGTCCGGTGCATACCCCCATGTGGTGTACTGCCTAGTGTGGCATACCTTTGACCAACAAATATTATTTATGAATATTCTCGTATGGACTGATGGACGGATGCACAGACAGACGGACAGACGCAATCCAGTATACCTCCCTCCAATTTCTTCAAAAGTTTTCAACAATTTCCAACAATTTCTAAGTCAAAAGATATGGTAAATTGTTTGGTGTTTGTAAGTTTTATTGCAATGAGGCAGAAGCCTTTGTCATAGGCAAACTGCATGCCATATTTCACTGAAATCCAATAACCCATACCTGAGATACAGGCTGAACAGACAAATAATGTCTATTTCCTACAATTTCTAAGTTGAAAAAGGGGAATAACTCTAAAAAAGGAGAATCTGAGAAATATCGTTGAATTCTTTTTTTAAAGCCTATATCATAAGCAGTGTGCAGTGTTCACGGCAAATTTCATTGCAATAGAACATTCGATACCTAAGATACAGGCTGAACAGACAAAATTTTGGCTCGGACTGACACAATTTTTAAGTGAACAAGTAATAAAAAATTAAAAATAACTAGTGTGGGCATACCTATGACCAACAAATATTATAGAAAATAACAATTTACTTAAGATACGAAAGTTATGAATATTCTTGAACGGACTCACACACGGACGCACAGACGTAAGGATGGATGGATGGACAGACGGATGTATGTAATCCAGTATACCCCCCATTTTCTTCGAAATAGGGGTATAATTACATGTATGTCTCTCTATACAGTAATAGAGAAGACATATCATACAAAAAAAGGAGCCCAGTTCAAGTAATTCTGTATACTTAGCATGAACACTATGCCAATTGGATGTAATGAGATCCCAATTTTTAAGGTTTGCCCAGACTAAGCCCCAAAAATTAAGATGGCGTATATGAGAATGAGAGAATATCCCCCACAAACATATGCCATATACAATAAAACTCCAGCTGAATGCAGGATATAATTACGGACAAAACAGCTTCCCTCATAGTTACATACCTATCAAGCCGGAGGAAAGGTAAAAAATTGCCCACCCCACCCCCCACTTTTCTTTTGAAGGAATCTTCAAAAAGAAAGAGGGGAGCACTCTGGAATCAGTAAAAAGTGGTACCAAAAAACATTATAAATATTTGTCGAACAGGCACTCGGGTATTAATTATTATTAATAAATGGTGCTTAATGCCACTTCAGAAGCTAAGGCTATAGCAACGATCCCAGTAATTAATATCACTCGCTATATAACGTACACCGGACTCGGCATACGGAAATAGGTCAAAAACCGGAGATATAATATATAACATACACATGTCCAATAGAACCACAATGAACGTTCTCTGGAAAGTGACACACTTCCGAGGTAAACCACAGGTGACCCCATTCAGACGTACAATAAATTCCAGTAACAACATTCCCCAACATGTACTATCCGATATCTATGACACTATAAACATACAAATATATGAGTGTAACAAGGTGTATTCGATTGAGTACCAACATTAATAGAAACCTGGATCTAGAAATGAAAGTAGGTATGATTAATAGGCTCCGACACGGACCGCCCCCGAAATAATTAGTAATTTCTAAGGTCCATGACATCCAATAATGCGTCTGCCTAATAAATCATTATAATGCGTGTGAGCATTGAAAACCTGCATATAATCATCTGAATACCAGTTAACTGGCTATGCAGCCTCCGAGGTACCCAAAGACTAGCAATTTATTTATGATGAATTATGTGTTCGTATATGACATATAGACGAACAATCACAGGAAACCAACCAACTAAAAAGTGGATGTGCCCATGAGGTCGCCATAGAACACGACCCAGCCGCCAATCGAGAAGTCCTGAAATGCATGATGCATTTAAACTCATACGAGGTTTGCAGGAAGAAAACTACGTCTTGCCCGGTAATCACCTCTAAGCACATTGGGGGTGGGGGGTGGGGGATTAGAAGTCATATCGAACCCTCCTCACCCGCATTACTTAATCATTCTCGTGTTAGTCATAAAATAATATAGGAACTGCAATGGTTCCCTCACGTCTAACCCACTCCATTAAGCCACTATGGGTGGAGAAGGATGTGAAGAACAAAAACTTCCCCTGGTAAAGAAGGTCCTCTCGTGGAGGAAGCTTCTGGGGAATGTCCCATAACAGACACTTGAGAAGACTGATCCAAGGTTCCTGTGACGACAGAGGTGGAACTAGTAGGATTCACAATGAGACTGTTTGATCTTAAACATAGGGTGCGTTTCCGTCGCAAATCTGGATTAATCGAGATTGACAATCCAGATTTCGATCAACTTCTTCACGGATACGACCTACACGCATTTCAATCGGTTTTCAGAATTTTTCTTCGACCCCCCCCCCCCCCCCCCCCCCCCCCCCCCCCTGGTATACCGTAAAATCCGTTCAATTTCAACTACATTGTATTTAATATTTTCACAAAATTTAAATTAAAGTCCAACAAAATTTTAAATTTTAATTTCAATAAGTCGCATAATAATAAAAATTAAGGCTTTTGTAGAATGCAGTATAATTAAAATGTGCATATAATTTTTAATAACTCAAAATTCATTGGTAGGATTGCACTGTCGCAAGTTACTAATGTTTTAATATCTTTAGAATCCCCTACCATTCATTTCTGTATTTTCGTGTCAACAAATATAGATTTACTGACTGCGCATGTCAGGATTGAAACCCAATTCACCTTTCGAGAAGGATTGGACGGATTAATAAACTAGATTATAGCTTGTTTCAATAAGCATCAATCTGACCATACTGCACATGCGTAGTTAATCTCGATTAATCCAGACTGACCACGGAAATGTACTGATAATCTACTGAATCAACTGAATTGGAGGATACGCTTATCCTATCATTCATCCACATGAGATAGGCAGAGCATCTACTGCATATGCTCAATGGTCTGGGCATGGCGACACAAACAATGGTAACTGATGGTTCCGGTGCGTTGCAAACAGATCTATCATGGGGCGATCCCCCTGGTAGCAAATCTGCCCAAATACTCGCTTGTTGAGCGTCCACTCCAATTGCAACAGGCAACCTTTCCGAGAGAGCGAGTCTGCTAGTACATTCAGACGACCCGGTATATGACGGATAGAAAGATGAACATGATGATTCATGACGTATAGGAAAATCTTCTCCGTTAGTTAGCATAACGGAAATAAATGAGTGCCGCCCTGTTTCCTGATGTATGCTACTACTGTCGAGTTGTCCGACCAAATTTGAACATGAACGTCCGTTATTATGTGAATCGAATGTTGTAGCGCTAGCCATATTGACATCACCTCTTTGATGTTCATGTGTTTCTCCTGGAACCGAGGGTCCCAAAGACCCTGACACTTCAAGACTGCGAGACTTAGGGTCGCGCCCCAACCCGTCTGACTCGCATCCGTCATAATCGTGAAAGCCAGATCTGGCAGTTGCAGCGGAACTCCCCTGAGTTAACCACTGAATATCTGCCCAAATCTGAACCCTTGTTTTACTAGGTCCGTTAAAACAATACTGGTTCACGCAAAAGCGTCCTCTTGCTCCAGTTCTGAGTAAAGAATATCTGGAGGGGAAGTGAGATCCACAGCCGCTCCGCACAGCTCCAACAGTCGCATGAATTCCCTCACTATTAATGCGTCTGGGTGTAGACAAATGCGAGAATAACAACTAATTTCGCCCTGGGTAACAGCAGACAAACCAGATTGTTGTGAGTCTCAAAGCTCATTCCCAAGTGAATAGACGACTTGTACGGAGCTAGATCCGACTTTTTCTCGTTTACGATGAAACCGAGACGTCGGAGTAATAGAAGCAAACTATGAACATCATTCTGAAGAATAATTCTGTTGCTGTATCCCTGTATAGTAAGCCGACGTTACCGCAGACGAATGGGCTCGTAAGTATAACATTACCGAGTTCATTATTCGAGTGAACGCCCAGGGGGCCAGATTCAGACCAAATCTGAATTGATACACCTTCCCTTGTATGGCGAACCGCAGGTACTTTTATAATGCCGGATGTACCAGCACATGAAAGTACGCATCTTTAGATCTATGCTTGCTGCATAGTTGATCACTCGAACATTCGCTTTTACCGACCGAAAGGTCTTCATAAATAAATTTTTGGAGCCATGATAAGCTTGTTATCCAGCTCAAGTCTATTACCGGGCGGAACGAGCCGTCTGGCTTCGGTACGAGGAACAGGTGACTGTAAAAATCTTGAGAATCCTGATTCTCGATGACCTGTATTGCATCCTTGATAAGAGAGCTTATACCTCCGATAGGAGAAACTCTCTTATGCAAGAAATTGATGGAAGATTTGTCCAACGCGGACAACTTGTTAGTGGGGTTTTTGCTCGGTATGATAGCCATAAGCCATCCGAGACTACACTTCTCACCTACTGATCTTCCGTGATTATTATCCAGTTTCTTGCGGAGCTTGATAACCTTCTGCCGACTGGCCAGCAATAGAGGTCTAAACCATCACCTGTATGACCTGCGAGGCTTACGGGAGGACGAACCACGTCCTCCCAGCGAAAAACATAGTCTCGACCTAGGGGCGTCTGACCTATAGTCCCGATCAGATCTACACCCCTATTCGAGTCGCTATACTGACGACCTCCAGAGTAATTATAAGAGGGTTTCTTGTATTCTCGTGAGGCCTTTTGACGATTTTTGTCTGGAACGTCCTCCTTTACTCTTGTCTGCTGAAGTGGATCGTTGATATGCCGACTTCAAAAGCAGAGCACTAGACACTTTCTTAGTAGCCTGTTCATAAACTAATGAAAGCTAGTTGTCGAAAATAAAATGTCCGGAAACCGGAGCGACTCGGAGAGAGCTTTTCACCTTGTCATCTTATCAGTGATGACAACGCAAGGGCAGCATCACGTCTTATTAACTCCAGATTAGCCACTGTTCGGGCAGTGTTATACGTGGTATACATAATTGCCCTGGAAAGAACTCTAAGAGAGGTACGAACATCTTCAAAATTCCTTTCCCTTGAGACGTTGTGCCATAGCCCTTGTAAGGTGATCTATGCAAGACATAACGTCCAAATTCGCTCTATTTGAAGAAATTGCCATCTCAATTGTGTCTGAGGGAATAGTGAATGATACAGGTAAGGATACCTCTAGATCCCCGGCCTGCTCATCCAAACGCAGAAGAACTCTCTGAACATCTTCCCCGACCATTTTTAAATGAACGTGATCCAAAAAACAGTATGTATACGGAAAATGAAGATAAGAAACCACCTTCTTCCTCACATTCAAGAGGATAAATACAGCTTCATCTATATGGCCGAAGGCCTGCGACACCTGCATAAACTGAACTCGAAAAGAAAGGACTTCCTCCTTTGTCCGGACAAAGTCTGCGTCTAACGACGCCAGTGGTTTCTCTCTTGTCATCGCAGCATTCTGATTCGGCGGAACAAAATCAGGGTAGTATTGATGGATGAAAGCCATCGCAACCATGTACTGTTCCGAAAGGGAAGGGTAATCCTCTTCCTTATCCCTTTCACCATCTGAGAGAATCAGTTACGAATCTCGGTCCATTGCATCTGTGTGAACCGACGACTGGACCGACCCAGCACCGTACGACAGCTCAGATTTTGAGGGAGGCTGCTTCTGCACTTGCTGGGATGCTGCGATCAGCTGTGCAATCTGCGACAGCAAGTCCGTCATCGAGGCCTGAGGAGCAGAGGTCTTCCGTTCCTTAGCCGCATGCTGCTCCTGGGATGGTGTCGGAGACAGATCCTTTCACCGAACGTCCCGATGATCAAGGCCTCATCTCCCTAGCTACCGGATGGTCCGACTTCACGGGCGAAGAGTGGTTCCTTCTTCGTGCAACAGACTGGATATCTGAAGTTGGGTAGCTAGGATGTGGTCGTGTGTGCTTAAATAACATAGCGGAGGAAGCTGTGACTGAAGCCGACCCAGCTGCAGACTAGACGGAGCGTCCCGAGCGGCGGGCGGACCAACCAAACTTCATTTCGGCCCTGTGAAACGTAGTGGAGGAATCCTTGACTGAAGATGACCCCGGCTGCAGACTAAACAGAGCGTCCCGAATGGAGGGCGGACATATGCTCCGGCTTGTGCAAGTTTCTCAAAACAACATCTGACCCCAGACGTTGCTAGATTAGAGAGGGGGGGGGGGGGGGCTCTCCCGTTCGCGGTCTATCAGACCTAGCCAAGTACAAGAACTTGCTCACTTCCTCCCTATTTCCATCGTCACTGGGTGAGCTATTTATATTATAGTGCTCGCTCTACCCAATCCACTTCTTAGACTGCAACAGATTTACCCAGCATCTCGGCACCCACGGACAGAGTACCCGCTTCACCGGTCGAGCTAGCTGATTGCAAGAGATTGAAACTTTTAACAAAAGGCCCTAACTCTTGCAATAATGAGCACTGCAGCTAGCTCTATATGCTCCACGGATCACGGCGACGGTAGCACACTTGGATGGGTGTCAGAATATCATCACCATGTTCATGTTCCTATGAAATGGAAACTGACAGAATGAAATAAAACCCAGTGAGAGGCTCTGATCCTCAGAACCTCACCGCCAACAATGTACCGCGACACTCGACTCCAACATCAGTCATCCCAGTGCAACACAAGAATGACAAGAGTCCGCAGGAGTGTATCAACTAAAGTCGATATCAGTCCTCCAAACTCCACATTAATATATATATATAACTGAGATACATGAATAATAGCAATCATAAATTCAAAATATTTTTTGTAAACAAAAAACGCCCAATTTCCCAAAGGGAACATTAATCGCCCAAGGGCATGCCGATAGAGCCTGAGTGTGGACAAAATCCATATTTTTTTAGCTACACTACCGGAATAATAATACATGTATTCCACAGCATACTACAGTAACAGAATATAACTAGAAGGGGTATTGGTACCCCATGGCTCACCAACGGGTGGCCAATGTAAAGTGTGGCTGTCCAAAACCTGCACACAAAAGTAAAAAATGCAAGTAAATAAGCATGGAAATGGTTAAATAAAATATTACTATCCCTGAAAAGCATGCTGACATAAAAAAAAAAAAAAAAATCAAAACCTGCACACAAAAGTTCAAAATGTATGAATCCGCCAACATGAGGGCTATGCCATAGGCTCACACAACTATCGTTGGTGAGCCAAAAAAACTACCTATATATGAGGATGTTAACAATGTAAACAACGTCAATGTAAACAAGACATCAGGCACACAAAAAGGCCCAAAGTCAGAACCAATTGAAATGCTATCAGATGCAAAGCTAGATCTTCATACGAAGAAAAAACGATACATCAGATAGAAGATGCAAGACTAAACGGCATAACACCCCTAGGGTGAGGGCGTAACCCTGTGGAAGAAACAGAATAATATTCTGTAATAAATGTTAAACTCCCAAGAAATTTAATAAAAAATTTCAATAAAAATTAGCCAAGAAGCTTAAGAGTTTAACAGGAAGGGTTAATCATGGAAGGATAGGGAAGGAATACTTAACATTGGTTTACAGTGTAAAAATAACAATAGATTCTGAATGGTGGATTTTAAAAGATTATGCACCATTCAACAGTAAGTTAAAATTTGGGCCCCCATAGGGAGCCTAAAAATGAATCCAGGATTTGATTTGAACAAACTTGAATCTGAGGCTTGCTTGGGTGTTGCATACCAAATATCAAAACATTCTGAATGGTGGTTCTCAAGAAGATTTTAAAGAATATTCCTCTTTTACACCAAGTTAAAATTAGGAAGCCCAAATATTAACCCAGCGACTTTATTTGAACAAACTCGAAATTGCCCCTCTAAGGATGCTAAATACAAAACATCAAAAGATTCTGAGTGTATCTCAAGAAGCACATTTTTTTTAGATTATTCCTCATATTGGACTAAGTTAAAATTTGGGCTCCAATAGGGAACCCAAATATCAACCCAAGGACTTGATTTTAACAAACTGTGATATCTGACTCCCCTATGGATGGTGTATACCATGTATCAAGAGATTCTAACTAGGGGTTCGTGTGAAGAAGATTTTTAAAGAATATTCCTTCTACCGCTCCAAGTAAAAATTTGGGCTCCAATAGGGAGCCCAAATATTAATCAAGGGACCTGAGGGGAACAAACTCGAATCTGACCCCTGTAAGGATGCTGTACACCAAACATCAAAAGATTCTGACTGGTGAATCTGAAGAAGATTTTTTAAGATTATTCCCCATATTGCACTTGATAAAATTCAGGATCCCAAAGAGAGCCGAATTATTAACGATGGACTTGCATTGAACAAATCAGAATCTGCCTCCTGTAAGGATTCTGTACACCATAATAACTTAATAATAATAATTTACTTATATAGCGCTTTTACCAGCAAAAAACACTGATCAAAAGTGCTCACAAAATAAACTGACATTCAAAGAAAGAATTCAGCAATCAAAGGCTATCCGATAGAGATGGGTCTTTGAACCTTTTTTGAAATTTTCAGTATTGGGGTATTTCCTTAAATTCTGATGGAGTGCATTCCATAGTGAAGGAGCTGCAAAAGTAAATGATCTTTTTCCTGTAGTGGATCTTATTCGGGGCATGACAAGAAGATTCTCTGAAGATGATTTAAGATTCCGTAGCAGTTTGTGTAAAGTGACAATCTGTTTTAAGTAGGTAGGGGCATTATCTCTGTGGATGATGTTGTGTGTCATCATTAATACTTTGTATTTGATGTGAGACTCAACTGGTAACCAATGAAAGCATTTGAAGATTGGTGTAATGTGGTCAAATTGTTTGGCGGAGGAAAATCTTGGCTGCTGTATTTTGAATGCACTGAAGCAGTTTAATAGATTTCAGCGGAAGTCCAAAATAAAGAGAGTTGCAATAGTCCAGTCGGGACAGGACCATAGACTGTATAACAGTTTTTAGTACATCTTGATCAAGTAGTTTTTGGATTTTGTTGATGTTTCTTATCTGGAAGAAGCAGATTTTGCTCACTTTAGTGATTTGGTGACTCAGATCGAAGCTATTATTAAAAGTAAAACCAAGGTTCAGAGCATTTTCGCTTGGGTTGACAATGACATTGCTATTTTCAGAAAGTTAATTGGAGATCTGTCTAAATGATGTTTGGCACCCAACTGTAAAATTCTGTCTTGTCATCATTTAATTTGAGAAAATTTCTCTCTATCCATTGTTGAATATCCTCGATGCATGCCTCCAGTGTTGTTAATGAGTCGTTTATGTTACAGAGGTCGGCGGACAAATACAACTGGGTATCATCTTGACACACATGAAAAGTTATGGAGTGTTTCCTTATGATATCACCAAGTGGTAAGGTATAGACTGTGAACCGTAGGGGGCCAAGAACTGAGACTTGGGAAACACCATATTTTAGCATCAATGGGCTCACAGAAAGTATTGCAAATTTTCACAGACTGCATGTGATCGATTAAATAAGATCTTATCTAATTGAGAGCAGAACAGCGTATGTTGAGTCATTTTTCTGAATGTGACAAAAAAATCTGGAGGTCGATCGTATCAAATGCTGCAGACAGGTCAAGCAGCACAAATGATGTTAACTTGTGATCATCCATCGAATTCAGAATGTCATTGCTAACACGAATCAGAGCTGTTTCAGTACTGTGCCTGTGTTTATATGCCGATTGGAATGTTTCAAGTTTGTTATTAGTTGAAATATGCTGAATGATACTGGAGGAGACAACCTTTTCGAGGCATTTGGACAAAAAAGGAAGATTAGAGACAGGTCTATAGTTTTTTAGAGTGTTAACATCCAGACTAGGTTTCTTTAGGAGTGGAATAAGATTGTGACTAGTTGTCCTGCAGAAGAAGAGTTTCAAAATTATCCTCAAATTTGACCAAGTTAAAATTTGGGCTCTAATAGAGAGTCCCCAATATTAACCCAGGAACTTGGTTTAAATATACCTAGATCTGACCTCCCTAAGGATGCTGTATACCAAATATCAAAAGATTCTAACTGGTGGATCTGACAAAGAGTTTTAAAGATCATTCCTCATATTGCTCTAAGTTAAAATTTGGGCCCCCATAGGGAGCCCAAATATTCACAGAGAGACTTGCTTTGAACAAACGTGAATCTGAGTACTGTAAGGATATGGTATACCAAATATCAAAATATTCTGACTGGTCATCTGAAGAAGCTTTGTAAAGAGTATTCCCCATATGGCACCAAGTTAAAATTTGGGCTCCCAAAGATACCCAAGTTATTATCCGATGGACTTGATTTGAACAAACTTGAATCTGACCCTGTAAGGATTCTGTATACCAAATATGTAAAGATTCTGACTTGTGGTTCTGGAGAAGTAGAGTTTTTAAGATTATTCTTCATATTGGACTCAGTTATGGCTTTCTGCTTGTGTGTCCTTACACACTCACAAACAGATCTAATCATTCATGGAAAAGAAAAACATTTGATTGAAATAAAATGCGTTTTCTTACGAAATATCAAAATATTCTGTCTGGTGGATCTGAAGTACAAAATATTTGAAGAATTGTACTCATATTGCACTACAAGGAGCTGAAATACTGACTTGATTTGAACATATTTCAATATGCCACCACAAGGATGGTGTATACCAAATATGAAAAGTTTCTGCCAGGTGGATCTGAAGAAAATTTTTAAAGCATTTTCTTCAAATTGCAAATTCCTATAAGGAGCCCAAATATGAACCTAGAAATACTCCCCCTTCCCTCTCCCTGTCAAAATGCTGTATATCAAATATGGGAAGATTCACACTGGTGTATCTGAGGAAAATGATTTTTAAAACATTTTCCTCATATAGCACCCCAAGTTAAAAATCAGGTTCCGGTAAGGAGCCCAAATATATACCTTACTCAGAACAACCTTGAATCTGACCTCCATAAGAATGCTTGTATCAAATATAAACTAGAGTGATGTCACGCATGCAGCCCGACTGTTCCAGGAATGGCAATGCTTAGATGCAAAATAGTCGGAGCCATTTTTTGTTAACAGTTTACCTAACGAATCTGCCATATCTGCACTCGTGATATACAAAATTTGCTATTCAAATTTTATTTTTTCATTTCTCTACTTCAAAACATGCCTCATGACCTATTAATGGAACAAACTTGATGAGCTTGTTCCAATAAGGAGTAATAAGCCATGGTTAGAAGTAAATAAAAAATGAAAAAATCTGATGTTTCAGAAAAATAATTTGTACTGTTGGCTTCATCTTGTGTAAGGTAAAGGATTAAAGATGCAGTACATAAAGCAATGTTGGGCTACACGAGTCAATTTTCTTTTTTGCATGTAATAACTCCCAATCCTTCAAAATGCATTTTGGGAATAATTGCCTAAGTGACACGTTTGTGTGTGTGTGTGTGTGTGTGTAGGGTGGGGGGGGGGGGGGGGTGGGGGGGGTGGGGGGGGGAGGAGTTGTGGAACCTATATTGAAACTTGGCCTGTATTATTAGCTGTAAAATACACATATCAACTTTGGTTGAAAACAAATAATCCAAACTGGAGTAATCAGTTGGAAACCAATTGTTTGCAGACAGATGGACGGACGAAAGTCATGACTATAGCCCTGACTATTGTCAGGTTAAAATGCATTTTGTAACAAAGAAAAAATATTGCATGAATGGCCCTGGGTGAGAAGGAGGTGGGGTGGGGGATGAGGGGTGGGGGAGAGTGGGGGTGTGTTAGGGGAGTCCATTTTTTTCCCACATGTGGTCAGTCTAAATCCTTCAGAATGCATTTTGAGCAGAGAAAAAAAAAATAAAAATACCTAACTGGCACCATGGGGGTGGGGGTGGGGGTGGGGTGGGGTGGTGTTTGTCTGAGTTTTTAACCACAAACTTTAAGCGAAACTGTAAAACTGCATTTTTGACGCAAGAAAAAAAAAGTGCTTAATTGGCCCCCCGGGGGGTGGGGGTTACGTGAGTTTAAAAAAAGGTTCCGCATGTAGTGACTGTAAATAGTTCATATTCGAGGAAAGAAAAAAAAAATGCCTAATTGGGGGGGTGGGGGGGGGGGGGCTGGATAATTTCTGTCTGGATTTTTAACCACAAATTTTAACAAAAAAAGCATTTTTGACAAAAGGAAAAAAAAGGTTCTGCATGTAGTGACTGTAAATAGTTCAAAATGAATATTGGAGGAAATAAAAAAAAAATAAATGCCTAATTCATAAGTTTAAAAAAAGGTTCTGCATGTAGTGACTGTAAATAGTTCAAAATGCATATTGGAGAAAAGATGAAAAAAAGAGCCTAATTGGGGAGGGGGGGGGGGGGGTAGGGGGTGGTGGTGTTTGTTTGGGTTTTTAACCACAAACTTGGAGTGACCCTACCAAGCTACAATGAAATCCCTTCATAATTATGGTCTGTGGAATATTCCAAAGGTTTTCGGGCTTCGGGCCTCTGTTGCTGTCACAGTTGCCCAAAAGGGGACTTTCTCATCTGGACATTATATGAAGTCAACCTGTCACGTTACAATGAAATCCCTCCATAAATATGACCTGTAGACTGTGCTAAAGGTATTCAGGCTTCGGGCCCCTGTTGCCATCACAGTTGCCCAAAAGGGGACGTTCTCATGTAGACATTATATGAAGTCAACCTATCAAGTTATAATGAAATCCCTCCATAAATATGACGTGTAGACTGTGCCAAAGGTTTTCGGGCTTCGGGCAGCCATCATGGTTGAATGATCGCAACCAAAAGGGGACATTCTCATCTGGGCATCATGTGGATTGATCCTACGAAGTTACAATGAAATCCCTTCATAAATATGACTGTAGACTGTGCTGAGGGTTTTTGGGTTTCGGGCACATGTAGCCGTCAAAGTTGCCCAATCACGTCCAAAAGGGGACTTTCTCATGTTGACATTATATGAAGTCAACCTATCAAGTTACAATGAAATCCCTCCATAAATATGACCTGTAGACTGTGCTAAAGGTTTTCGGGTTTTGGGCTCGGGCAGTTGTGACGGTTGATAGATCACGCCCAAATGGGGAAATTCTCATGTAGACATCATACGGAGTCATCGTATCAAGTTACAACAAAATGCATCCATATTAAACATGACCTGCAGACTGTACTAAAAGTTTTTGGGTTTCGGGCTTGGGCAGTCATCACGGTTGACAGATCATGCCCAAACAGTGACGTTCTCATCTAGGCATTATACAGAGGCATTCTATGAAGTTGCAATGAAATCCCTTCATAAATACAACCTGTAGACTGTGCTAATGGTTTTCGGGTTTTGGGCTCGGGCAGCCATACCGGTTGACCGATCATGACCAAAAGGGGACGTTCTCATGAAAACATGACCTAAAACCTGCATATGAAATTTCATGACGATCAGACAAGAACTACCGGGTATAGCCTGTACTTGAAGGTTGAATAAAAAACTTCAACCACAAACTTTAACCAAAACTCCAAATGTCAACTAAACAGGAAAAGAGAAAAAAAAAAAAAAAAAAAAACTTTAACCAAAAACTCTAAATGTTAACAGACAGACAGATGGACGGACAGACAGACAAAAGTCATTACTATACCCCTTACTGTAAACAGTCGGGCTAAAAATTCTGAATGGGAGATCTTAAGAAGAATATTTTTAAAGAACATTCCTCCTACTGAACCAAGTTAAAATTTGGGACCTGGTTCGGATCAATCTGAATCATCAACACCCTATAGGCAATCTGTGTATAAAGTTATAGTTTTGTACATAAAAGGAAACTAAAACTACAGAAATAGAATTTACTGCATCCAGTAAATTTGAGTCTGTGTGAAAATGATGAAAGCATGAGAACTAAATTATATAGATACATAAACTTATTTTCAGGACTAAAATATCTTTAAACAATTCAGAAATAGGTTTTCATAAATAGCATTTAAAGGTTTTCATACAGGATTCAGATACTATTTTCAAGAAACTGGAGTGGTCATGATTAGCCATTGTGCAGAAGTATGTGACCTTAAACACCAATAAATACAAGAAACTGGAAATAACTTCTGTGCATAGCATTAAATGTGTTTTATAAAGGAATCAGCAATGGATATTTTTGACTATTTTTTGTGTAAAAGTTAAAAAATTTATAGTAATTTATATATTTTTTATACTTACCAATGACCCAGACATAGCTGGTGCTAACTCTTAAAATATAGGGCCAAACATAAATTTTGCCCCCCAATCCCCAAAATTTGCATCTAAAACCAAAGAAAACATGTCCTGAATGGCCCTCCACACTTCACCTCTACTGTGCATGCGCAGTGTCAAGGACGTTCCGAAATTGGCGCCATTAATCATTCTAATAACCAGTGCCTGGTAAGCGCTATGTACTCAGCGGGGAGGTAAGAGTTCCCAACTCCTGGGAGGGCCATCCCCGTCTGGGTCATTGGTAAGTATAAAAAATATATAAATTACTATAAATTTTTTAACATTTTTATACTGTACCAATGACCCAGACATAGCTGAATAGTAAAAAGGCTGGAGGGCCTAGGACATAGAGCAAGTTGGAATACGCTCAATTATATAAAATAGAGTCATCCCCTCTAGGGAAAAAGAAGTATTAGGCCTTACATGTATCTTTCTTATTTATGATAAATTAGAAAGATACAACACCTTCCAAAATTGAGCATCATACATCCATGTACTCTATTAAAATCTAGTATAATCCTTATACTAATAATTTTTAAAGTAAGCCAATAAATAAAGTAAGTCTAGAGAATAGAGACTCTTTATACTCCTTAAAAGTGTCTGAGGATTGCATAATCATGTCCGTTGACACATGCTATATTCAAAAGCTATACTTTAAAAACTAAGACTTGAATGAATTTTTAAAACATAAACTTCTCACTAAACAACCATCCCAATAACAGCTCAGAATTACTAACTCCGGAGGAGGTATCCCCTTGTTTTCATAGTAAAACAGGTGACCCAAGGGAACACCCTCCCCCCCTTTTCTTGCCCTGGGTCAAATAGCCCAGAGCGAAGAGGGCAGCAGAACGGAGTCACTGCCGAAACAGACAGCCTACCTAGCTATAGTAGCAACTGTAAAGTGAATGACATTCTGAGCAGTAGATAATAGACCTAACAATAGAGGCCTCCAGAAATGGACTCAATATTTCTGAGATAAAAATTCATGAATGTGGATGAGCAGCCTTCAAAAATCTATAATAGCGACACTATTAATGTAAGCCCAAGAAGTAGAAGAACTCTTACTTCATGAGCCGAAATCTCAAACACAACTGCTGAGTCAAAAATATACCATAAGCAGTATCGATAGTTAATTGAATCCATTAGCAATAGAATGGAGCGTAACGTCCTTCTAATAGGCATCAAAGACAGAAGAAGTTTACGCTCGTAGTAATAAACAGATATCTGTTTATAAATACATAAACTCTAACCGGACAGAGTAAAGGCCTATGCCCGTACGAAGACGGAAGGACCTTAATAACAATAGGTTCCGGATATTAATTAGGAGCCTAACTCTTATGCAAAAATCCAACCTAAATAGTAAAGGAAGTAGTGATTCCGAAACTACGAAAGTGAAAATCATCCACCGATAGTGCACGAAACTCACTGACTCTTCAGTAAAAGAGAAGCCAACAGAATTACTGTCTAAAAGGTCAGAATTTGAAAACTACTGTTTCCAGAGGCTCAAATGATTACTTAGCTAAATAAGAACCAAAGTTAAATTCCATATAGGAATTTAATCTAATGATTCTAAGTCTATTTATCAAAAAGTTACTAACTGACTTAGATAAAGAGACATAAGACTCAATTGTAAACTATCATAGAGTGCATAGGTATGAGGTAACATAAACCTGCAGTAGATCTTGTCAAACAAGTATACTAAAAAGTTGCAATGACCAGTATGGAGGGATCAACAATATGAACATAGTGATCCCTACACCAACGACGGAAGAGCCTCCACTTTAGCCTTATAGAATAGCGAAGAAGAGGATCTCTTATAGTAAGAAATCGCGTCCAAAGCTCGTCCAGTACAATGCTTACAATGCAATACGGACCACACAACGGAATACGTGAAGGTTGCGACCTTGCGGGTTGTGATAAAGATGACACGATTTTACCCAGCGAAAAAAGATCCTCTCATTGAGGAAGATTTCGCGTTAAGTCCCACAGTAGACATCAGAGTAAATTTACCCATGGTCTCTGTGAAGACAGAGATGCTATCAACAGAAATGTATTGTGGTTGTTTATCTTAGCAATACTTGCTGAAACAACAGCGCCGGAGGATATGCATATCCTATCATTTCGTCCTATTAGATCAATAGAGCGTTAACAACATTAGCACAGCGATCCGGACAAGCAAACACATACGTCTGCAATTGATTAGCAAGCTGTGTCGTAAATAAATTATCATTGGGCGCTCCCATTGATAGCAAATCTGATTGAATACTTGTTTGTTGAGAGTCCATTCTGACGGCAACAAGCGACCCATAAGTGAACGGGAGTCCGGTAAAACAATCAGATGACCCGGAATATGACGGACCGAAACAGAACTTGGTGTACTATAACAAACAGAAGGATTCTTTCCATTAAATTGAATAACGGAAACGAATGAGTGCCTCCCTGGTTCCGGAGATACGCCACTACTGTCGAATTAACGGACAGGATTTGGACATGCGTTTCTGAATAATGTTCATCCAATGACATAAAGCAAGCCTAAAAAAACATTATTCCGCGGAAGATAAGTGCTTGCTTAGAGACTGCGGAACCCAAAGACCCTGGCATTTCGAATCCGTTGGGATCAATATTATATCCCAACCTGTTTGACTGGCAACCGTCATAACTATAAAACTCGGATCCGGCAACTGCAGTGGCACTCTCTGAGTTAACCACCGAATGTTTGCCCCAGTCTGAATCTCTTGCAACACTAGATAGACAAGAGAACGTGTAAATCGAGCAATTCATGGATTGCTAAAAAGTTGCCGACGAAGAGAAGCTTCTCCGAGAACGAAGCGACTCTGAGAGAGTTCTTCACCTTACTATCCACGCGCGTGGATGTAGCTAGGGCTGCGTCACGTCTAACCAACTCCAATCAGCCACTGAAGGGCGGAGTTAAACGTGAACAAACTACTGCCCTCAAAAGAATTCACATTGAGGATAATATCCCGTAATTCTTTTCTTGAAGACGTAATGATAACGCCTCAGTAAGGTGGATTACGTATGATAAAGCGTCTAAGTTAAGTCTACTAGACATCATTGTCGTTTCCAACATTGTGGTTGGAAAAGACATGGACGGCGAAAAAGAATATTTCCAGTCTTTAACCACGCCGTCTAGACGCATATGAACTCTCGGTATGCCCTGTTCTGCCAAAATAAATTATTCGTATAAATGATAAAAAGGCAGAAATGAGCATTGCGGACAAGAAACTAAACTATCATGCTTGGTAGCAGGCTTATATGTATATATAGCGTCGATAAATAATACACATGTTCTAATGACATTATTGGACTGTGTCGGTAAGTCAGGGACAATGTCCCTGAACCGATCCAAAATTCCGTGTCCAATGACGCTATAAGTCTCTTATCCAACATCGCAGCAATGTAGTCCGAAATAACAATCACTGGAAGATAATGCCGGAAGATATGAATGGCAGCTTCCGATGCTACGAAAGGGAAAACTCGAAATCTTTCGAATCCCTTTCACCATCCTGTCGGACCCTATAAAACGTTTGGTCGTCCGTACCTGATGCAACCGCGGACCGCACCGCCCCAGCGCCGTCAGAAAATTCCTGATTCGACTAAGAAACTGTCGATTGCTGGGATGCTGCGAAAAAACTGTGCTAACTCGGATAGCATGTCCGTCACTGAGGCCTGTGGAGAAGCGGTCCTACAATGCATTGCCGCTGGAAGCTCCGTGATCGTTACCCCGTGCATACTACTAATATGCGAGCGAACGGAGTGTATATGCCTCGTGTCCCTTGGCTACCGGATGGTGTGACCTATTCGCCGTGGAATCACTGAATGACGAAACTGATCGGATACTCGAGGTCACGTAGCCAATGTGCGGTCATGTGCCCTGCTGTGAGGATGAGGAAGCATTATCGACAGTCTCTCGGACTGTCAATATAACGGAGCGTCCCGACCGACGGACATATGCTCCGAATGTAAAATATCTGAACCACAACATGCGGTCCCCTATGTTGTTGGACGAGAGAGGGACCTCTCTCGCTCACAGCCCGGACAGACCTGGACAAGCCAGGAACCGGACTAACAGGCTTCCTCCAATCTGTCCTCAATCCGCCGTCACTGGGTGAGTACTAAAGTAATTCGCATCACCCAAATCTCCTTCCTAGACCGCAACAGACGAACCCGGCAGCCGAACCATTCGATGAATGTACGCTACACCGGGTGAGCTAGCGAATGTCACTCCGTCGATCCTACAAGGGACCTCTTAGGCGATAGACATATTCCATGAGCACTTATTGCCGCTAGCTCTTCATTAACTATGACGACAGAGGCACACTTTTGAAAGACATCTCCGTAACTTTGCGAACAAGAAACCAGAAATGCTTGGTAATAGCAAGCATATAATAATAAATATATAGCGTCGTTCAATAATTCTAAAGTTTGTGTGACATTATTGGACTATGTCGGAACTGAGGGACGATGTCCCTGAACCGAACCAAAAATTTCTAAGTCCACCGACGCTATCAGTTTCTTATCCGGCATCGCAGCATTCTGGTCCGATGAAAGAACCTGTAGAAGATCAAGTCAGATGACATACACAACAGCATATGTTGTTCCGAAAGGGAAAGCTCGAAATCCTCCGAATCCCTTGCGGTATCCCGTCGGACCGGATGAAATTTTCAGACGTCCGTACCCGCTTTCGCGGAGCGTCCCGACCCAGCATCGTCGGATAAAACATATGCGACAGATTCAGTTGATGCTGGGATGCTGCGATAAGCTGTGCTATTTAGGAAAGCACGTCCGTCCCCGAGGCCTGTGCAGTAGCGGTATTACGATGCATTGCCGCCGGAAGCTCTGTGTACGTTGACTCCCGCACACTTTCCTATGCGAACGTCCGGAGTCTGCAGGCCTCGTGTCCCTGGCTACCGGATGGTGTGACCTGGTCGCCGATGATTCTCTGACTGGCGAAGCTGACTGGATATCCGAGGTCACGTAGCCAAGAGCGGTCGTGTGCGCTACCATGAGAATGAGGAAGCCTTATTGACAGTCTCTCCGGACTGACTAAATGTCGGAGCGTCCCGAGCGACGGACGTATGCTCCGAATGCGAAACATTTTGTACCACAACATCTGGGGCCAGATGTTGTTGTACGAGAGAGGGGCCTCTCTCGCTCGCCGTCCGGATGGACCAGAACGAGCTATAAACCGGACTAAAAGGCTTCCTCCGTTCTCCCTCTAATCCGCCGTCACTGGGTGTGCATTTGGTTGATTTATAGTGCTCTCATCACCCCAAAACTCCTTCTAGACCGCAACGGACGAACCCGGCTGCCGGACCATTTGATGAATGGACGCTACACCGGGCGAGCTAGCAGACGTCAAAGGCCGTCGAACCTACTAGGGTCCTCTTAGGCAATTGGCGTATTTACATGAGCACTTTTCCGCTTACCCTTCATTAATTGTGACGACGGAGGCACACTGTTGGAAGACATCACAGATACATCACCCTAATCTTGATCGTCTGAAATAGAAATTGATAAAGTAGAGTGACCCTGCGGGGAAAGGACCGGAATGTCCAATTCCCCACTAACATACCGTGACATACGCTTCCCATGTTGTCATCGAAATCATATGATACAGAACAGGAGTTAATGCGAGTACACTGACCACATATAGAATGATTATAAAAGTCAGAGGAAGACTTCCTCTTATTACAATTGATCAAAATCCTTTCAATGTGAAAAGAAAACAAAGTCCTGGTACTCGCACCAACCCCTGGCAATCAAAATACATAATAATAATATGATCCATTAATATAGAAAAAATAATTGAAATCAAAATATTTTGAAAAATATTTTTTCAGAACAGCCCAAGTTTCTGAAAAGTAACGTTGAGCCCCAATGGATCCCAAGCCTAAGTGTGGACAAAAATTTTAAAAATATTTTAAACAATTTATTCAACACTTACGAACAATAATAATGTATCTAGTTATGATTAAAATAACATCAAGATATTATTTTCAAGAAATCCCCCCCTCACACAGAGGGCTGTTGTAAATGTAAACAATGAGTGTAAAAACACTAAAATAAGACTCCAGGCACCCAGGCCCGAAATCAGTTACCAAAAATACACTATCTGATGCAAAACAGAGACTTCCAGGGAAGAAACTGCAGAACATCAGATGGTAGATGCAGAACACAACGCCTAACCACCCGTAGGTGAAGACGTAAACATGGGGAAAAGAACAGAATTCATTGTTATTCAGCTAAAACTCCCAAGAAATTTTAGTAATAATAATTACAGAAACTATGCCAAAAGCATGGGAGAATAGCAAGAGGGGACTTAAAGGAAAGGGAGAGAGGAAAACACTGAAAAATCAGTGTAACTAAATAACAGGAATGACAACAAAATGGCTGCTGCCTCGAAAATAGGTAACTTAACATAATTTCATTAAAAAATTTTAAGTTACAGCCCTGATAATATTCTGTCACACATTTTTCCTCTCCTTCTTCTCTATCCTCCTTAGAATCACCATTTCACTAATATTTATGTGTCTGGCATCATTTAAACTGAGATTTACAAGCACAAAGATCAGTCAGATGTTAACTGATGAAGGGCCAAACTTAGAATGATTAATGGCGCCAATTTCGGAACGTCCTTGACACTGCGCATGCGCAGTAGAGGTGAAGTGTGGAGGGCCATTCAGGACATGTTTTCTTTGGTTTTAGATGCAAATTTTGGGGATTGGGGGCAAAATTTGTGTTTGGCCCTATATTTTAAGAGTTAGCACCAGCTATGTCTGGGTCATTGGTACAGTATAAAAATATGCATGTACAAACTTTGGGAATGCATTAGCGG
Organism: Pictodentalium vernedei; assembly: GCA_031216915.1. Taxonomy (NCBI): domain Eukaryota; kingdom Metazoa; phylum Mollusca; class Scaphopoda; order Dentaliida; family Dentaliidae; genus Pictodentalium; species Pictodentalium vernedei. The sequence continues at coordinate 193,743,179 of CM062297.1, read as the reverse complement.
GTTAACCCTTTATCCAAAGCAGACGATTTTAACATTTATTATTTTAAATATCATTTTTTAAATTTTTAAAAAAAATTTCAACAAAACCATATCATGTGACCCCTCTTAGGAACGAGCTCGACAAGATCGTTCCAAAGAGGGGTCACATGATATGGTTTTGTTGAAATTTTTTTAAAAATTATATTTTTTCAGCTGCTGAATTTGCATATTACGCGGGCGGATGCGGGCGATTCGTTGGGTTTATAGTGCTCGCATCACCCACACTGCTTCCCAGAACCGTAACGGACAAACCCGGCTGCCGAGCCATTCGATGAATGGTCGCTACACCGGGCGGACTAGCGGACGATCAATGCCTTCGATCCTACTAGGGACCTCTTCGGCAATTGTCATATTACCCTGAGCACTTAGTCGCTAGCCCTAACACTGCAACGACGGAGACACACTTGTTGAAGACATCACGAAAACATCACTCTGAATTCTGAAAAATAAAATGATAATATAGAGTGACCCTACGGAGAGAGGACCGGTATGGACCCCTCCCCGCAAACACAAAATTGTGACACACACCTCCAACGTTGTCATTTCAATCAACACACACAGAGCAGGAATTAGTGCGAATACACTGAACCTGAGAATTAGAGGAAGATATCCTCACATTATAAATAATAAAAAATATTTTTTTTTTTTTTTTATCAATAAAAAATACACAGTCATATTAGTCGCACTATCCCTTGAAATAAAGATACATAATATAACATAATCCATTATAATCTTTGAAAGAAAATAATTTTAAAAAAAAAAATTTTTTGAAAAATTTTTTCAGAAGAGCCCAAGTTCCCAATGGGAATAACGAGCCCAAATGGATCCCAAAAAAGCCTAAGTGTGGACAAAATTTTTTAAAACATTTAAAAAAATTAATGCAACACTTACATATAATATTAATGTATCTTGCTATGTCTAAACTAATGTAAAGACAAGAAATCACTATCAGCAGTAACCGTTGTCAATGTAAACAAGAAGTTGTACAAAAACCGGAAACATGACTCCAGGCACTGATAAACATGGCCCGAAATCAGTTACCAATTTAAACACTAACTGATGCAAAACAGAGATTTCCATAGAAGAAACTGCAGAACATCAGATGGTAGATGCAGATCGCAACGCCTAAACACCCAAGGTTGAGGACGTCAACATGGGGAAAAGAACAGAAATTCATTCTGTTATGAAGCCAAAACTCCCAAGAAATTTTAGTAATAATATTACAGAAAATATGCCAAAAGCACGGGAGAATAGCAAGGGGGGGGGGGGGTTGGGGGGGAATAAAGGAAAGGGAGAGAGGCAACACTGATCGAGCAGTGGAACTTTCATAGCAAGAATAACAACAGGCTCATGCCTCGAAATTAGAGAACATAACATAATTTCATAAAAAAATTTAAGTTACTGCCCTGATTATTTCCTGCCACTGAATTTTCCTCTCATCCTTCTATTTCCTCTTTAGATCCACCATTTCTCTCATATTTATGTGACTGGCATCATTTAAACTGAGATTTACAAACACAAATATCAGTCAGATGTGAACTGATGAAGGGCCAAACAAAGAATGACTTTTGGCGCCAATTTCGAGACCTCCTTGACACTGCGCATGTGCAGTGGAGGAAAGGTATGGAGGACCATATAGGACATGTAATTTTCGGTTTTAGATGCAAATTTTGGGGATTGGGGGGTAAAATTTGTTTTTGGTCCTAGAATTTAAGAGTTAGCACCAGCTAAGTCTGGGTCATTGGTACAGTATAAAAATATATGATTTCCAGAAAATTCTGAAAAATGCACTCAATGACCCCATGGGTGACCTTGACCCATATTTTGAATCTCAATCATGTGTCGACTCATTTAGTGTTGGTCCCATGTCCATAGGTCACACCATTCCTGAGTTATGGGTGTGACCCACTTTCAAAACACCCCTATGGCCACCCCTAATGTCTAAGGAATCTGAAAAACATAGGTGGCTGAGAACTTGTGACTGTCTATGAGTATGCCAAAAATCAGCGAGATAGGACAATTCGTTTTCGTGTGATCGTGCGGACAAGGAAGTGAAGAGAAGACAGAAGACTAAGAAGAAGAAAAAAAAAAAAAACATACAAAAAACAACAGTCTGTGTGTTTCACACAGACCAATTATTGTACAGAAACCTCAAATTCTATTTATATTAACAGTAACCTTGACTATCTGATGACAAACACAATCCCAGTCATCAACAGCTTATAAACAATCAGTGTATGGAGTTATATTTATTTTTGTATGCAGAGGGAAACCAAAGTTATGGCACAGAAACCAAGATTCTATTCATGACTTTGACCTTTCATATATTTTTCCCAAACACAATCCCACTCATTAACACCTTATAGGCAATCTGTGTAAAGTTTTAGGTTTTTATGTAAATGGAAACTAAAGTTATTGCATGGAAACCAAAAATCTATTTATCGTAACATATTTATTTATTAAGGTTTAATGACACTTTAAAAGCCAAGGTCATATCGTGTCGGTGACAGTTTTATGGGTGGAGGAAGCTGGAGTACCCGGAGAGAACCACTGAGCAATGACGAGCAGCTGTCAGCTTCCCAACATTGTAACTCCGCACTGCAGCACAGGCAGGGTTAGATTGGCTGAAGACATGCGCACCACTCCTCACCTTTGTAAAATGGTCAGGGGAGGGGGGGGGGGAAATAATTAACACATACCATACTCAGAATCTATTATACTGGGCCCCCAACAGCTCAAATCGGGAACCACAGTCCTCCATTTGTATGACTGGCTGTGTGTGAAACCTTAGTCCAAGTACCAAATCTTGTTTCTAAGAAAGTACATGATTATTAGCAAAAGCGAATCGATATCTCAGATAAAAAACTTACCAATGGAAGGACAAATTAATACTAATACTTCATGAGCTGCTCACCTTTTGGTTATGGCTAAAAAGAAACTGGAGAAAACTTGAACAATATTTTTTTAGCTAATGGCTTACTTTTTGCATGTGAAATCTTTGACATGTACTCCTGCTTCTTTGGGTGGAAAAACTTTGCAATACTCAGATACATCCTTTAGTGGATACAAACTCTCTGCCACTAATGTTGTATTGGACTGAAAATGATAAATTTAAAGTAATTTGTATATTTTTAATACTTACCAATGGCCCAGACTTAGCTGGTGCAAACTCGATATTATCCAGGGCCAAACACAAATTTTGAACCCCACAATCCCTAAAATTTGCATACAAATCCGAAAAATAAAAGTCCTATCTGGTCCTCCATACTTTTGTGTACTGCGCATGCGTGGTAAACAGGAAGGTACCGAAATTGGTGCCAAGCATCATTCTTTCTAGTTGTGCCTGCTAAATGTTATAAATCAGTGGGGAGGTATGAGTTCCCACTCATGGGAGGGCCATCCATGTCTGGGCCATTGGTAAGTATTCAAAATATACAAATTACTTTAAATTTATAAATTTATATTTTTATACTAAAACCAATGGCCCAGACACAGCTGAATCGTAAAAAGGCTGGAGGGCCTAGGAATTAGAGGAAATACAATATCTCCATTACTCCAATTTAAAGAATAGCTCCTACAGGAGAATAGGACATGACAGAGGAATTACATATGTCTTTCTCTTGTTAAAAAAAGAGAATGACATAACACCATCAATATACAGCAGTAATATAATACACAATAATTCTCCATTTTATGCCAGCATAACCCGTTATGCTAATTCGGTGAAGGAAACCAATTATAACGCTAGTCCAGAGAATGAGACGCTTTATACTCATTTAAAAGTGTCTGAGGATTGTATATAAATGCTCGTATGACATGTGACAGATACATATGCTTCACAATGAGCTACACTTTAAAAACACTACATAAATGAGACATAATTGTTGCTTCATGCCGAGCTACACATTAAAACTACCCATCACTGACACTGGACTACTGTCACTGGAGTAGGCATTCCCTTGCTTTTCACTATAAAGCCAGTTGTTATTTAAGGGAAAAACCATCCCCCCCCCCTTCCGTTTGTTCTGAGGGAAGAATTCCCAGAACGAAGAGGGCTGCAGAATGGCGCCAGTGCTCAAGCAGACTGCCTAAGACATCTAAGAGATGTAATATTAATGGACGACATTCTGTGTGACAGAAAGAGGATCCAAGGATCTAAGGTCACTGCAGATAGACTCTAAATTTCTAAGGTAAAATTTAGTAAATGAAAACGGTTGCACCCAGTAGGCTGCCTTCATTACATTAGTAATGGCAATACTATTAGAATAAGCCCAAGAAGACAGTGCTCTAACCTCATGCGCTGAAATCTTATTGACAGAACATTGATCAGAAGAACGATTCTCATAAGCCATTCTTATTGCAAACTGAATCCACCTAGCCACTGAATGAACAGAAATGTCCTTTCTGTAAGGCACAAGGGAAAGAAAAAATCTCTTTCTTCCATTTCTAAATGCACATCGCTCTCACTGGACACAACATTGGCCTATGGTTGTCAGAGGACAGTAAAGCACTAATAATAATAGGCTACAGCCACTTATCTGGAATCAGATTCTTAGCCAAGAAGACCACTTCCATAGTAAGAGTAATAGTATTACCCACACTACAGAAATGGGAATCTTCAACAGATAATGCATGAAGCTCGCTAACTCTTCTGGCAGAAGCAAAGGTGAAGAGAAATGCCATTTTATAAGTCAGAAATTTGAATTCTACATCATCTAACAACTCAAAAGGAGCTTCTTGAAGCTTCAAGAGAATCCAAGCCAAATTCCATTTAGGAATTAATCTAAGGGTTCTAGGTCTATTGATAGAGAAATTTCTAACTAGCTTGGATAAAGGATCTGATCCAATAGCCAAGTTATCATGATGAGCATATGTGTCAGATAGCACAGACCTATAGCCCTTAATAGTAATGGGCTGCAGTTTTAATTCGTCAAACAGGTAGACCAGAAAATTGGCAATTTGAGGTATAGATGGATTATAGATATCTGCCGACTAATCTGCACACCAACGAAAGAAAACTCTCCACTTCACTGTGCAATTCAATGAAGAGGAGGTCCTCCTACAGTTAGAAATTGAGAAATTGAGTTCACTGCTCGTCCTGTAAACTGCTTTCCATGCTAGAAGGACCGCACAACGGAAACACATGAAGGTTGAGACCTTCCGGGTTCTGATGCAATGCGAGGGAATTCCCCTGATATAGAAGGTCCTTGAGAGGAGGAAGCTTCCAAGGAATGTCCCATAACAAACACCTGACAAGTTTGATCCAAGGTTTCTGAGCTGACAGAGGGGCTACCAACAGAATTTTGCAATGAGACTGTTTGATATTTAACAGAATCTGCTGAATCAGCACAGTTGGAGGAAATGCATATCCTCCTATTACATTCCAAGAGATCATTAGAGTGTCTACTGCATACACTCGATGATCCGGACATGGCAACACAAACGTCGGAAGCTGATTGTTCAGGTTTGTGGCAAAGAGATCTACCATGGGACAATCCCACTGGTAGCAAATCTGCCTGAATATTCATATGTTGAGAGTCCACTCCGATGGCAACAGGCGATCTTTCCCTGAGAGTGAGTCTGCTACTATGTTCAGACAACCTGGAATATGACGGACGGAGAGATGAACATGATGACTCAGAGTAAATAGGAGAATTTTCTCCATCAATTCGAATAGAGGAATCAAATGAGTGCTGCCCTTGTTCCTCAGATACGCAACTACTGTGGAATTGTCGGACAGAATCTGAACATGGACGTTTGCTACGTGAGCAATCCAGTGTTTCAATGCTAGCCAAAAGACATCATCTCTTTGATGTTTATGTGCTTTTCTAGGAACCAAGGGTCCCAAAGACCCTGACACTTCAGGTCTGCAGGATGCGCCCCAAGCCGTCAGACTCGCTTCCGTCATAACAGTGAAGACTGGATCCAGTACTTGAAGTGGAACTCCCTGATTCAGTCACTGGAGATCCGCCCAAATCTGAACCTTTTGTTTTACCAGGTCCGTTAAACCAATCTGGGTTTCAAGCAAATGCGTCTTGACACTCCAGTTCTGAGTGAGAAAAATCTGGAGAGGACGTGTGCACAGCCACTCCTCACAGTCCCATCAGTTACATAAACTCCCTCGCTGACACTGTGAGAGAGTTTAGACAAAAGCGAGCATAACAACTGACTAAGTTCGCTCTGGTTACCGGCAGACGAACCAGATTGTTGTGAGTCTCGAAGCTGATTCCCAAGTGAATGAAGGACTTGGACAGAGCTAAATCCGACTTCTTTTCGTTTACAATGAAACCGAAACGTTGGAATAACAGAAGCAGACTTTGCATATCATTCTGAAGTGTGATTTTGTCACCATATCTCTGAAGAATGTCGCCCAAGTAAGCCGACGTCACTACTGCTGAATGAGCTCAGAAGTATGACATGACCAAGTTCATTATTCGAATGAAAGCCTAAGGGGCCAGGTTCAGACCGAAGCACATAGTTCTGAACTGGTAATCCCTCCCTTGGACGGCAAAGCACAGATACTTTCTGAAAGCTGGATGGACCAAGACGTAAAAGTACACGTCCTTTAGGTCTATGCTTCCTAAAAATCGTTCACTGGAATGCTCGCTTTTACCGACTGAATGGTTTCCATGTAGAACTTTGGAGCTAATATTAATTTGTTTATCCAGCTCAAGCCTATCACTGGTCAGAACGAGCCGTCTGGCTTTGGAACAAGAAACAGGTGACTGTAAAATCCCGGAGAATTTGGATTTTCCATGACCTCTATTGCTTCCTTTACTAAGAGAAATTGAACGTCTGCAAGAAGAGTCTCCCTTTTTGAAGGATTCACCAGAAGATCTGTCCAACGTGGACTTCTTGTAAGTGGAGGTTTTGATCGGAATGATAGCCGAAGACCGGTTCTGACTACATTCCTTACCCACTGATCTTCCGTTATCTCCATCCAGTTTTTTGCGAAGTCTGATAACAAAAGAGGTTTAGACCATCACCTGTATGATTTTCGAGGCTTTCGGGAAGAGAAAGAACAACATCTTCCCCATGAAGCACCTTGTGCCGTCGGCTTAGGGACGTCTGACTTAAAGTCTCTGTAAGACTTATGCCCCTTTCCAGAGTCATTATACTGACGGTTTCCCGAGTATCCATATAAGGGTTTCTCAGAACCGTGCGAGGATCCCCTTTTCGATGACTGCAAATTGGAGTGTCTTCGCCTACCATGTCAGAGCCCTGGTGATATGGTCAGCGTAAGACATCGCGTCCAGAACTGCCCGACTAGAATAAATGGAAGATTCCAACATGTCGGAACAGAATTGAATGATGCGGGGAGCAAGATATCTACATCCAAAGCCCGCTCATCCAGACGCAGAGGAGCTCTCTGAACATCTCCTACCACTTTTAAGTAACATGGTCCAGGAAACGGTATATGGATACAAGATTAAGATAAGAAATCGCTTTTCCTTTTTGAATTCGCTAGGCTGAAGATTGCATTGTCAATCTGGCCGAAGGCCTCCGATACATGTGGAGACTGACCCAGGAAGGAAAGAATGTCATCTTTCCTGCGCAGGGTATCCCTATCTAGGGACGATAGAGGTTTCTGCCTAGCTTATGCAGCTTGTTGACCAGATGGAACAAGATCTGGAAAAAATTGATGAATAAAATTCATAGCTTCCATGTGTTGTTCCGAAAGGGACGGAGAATCTTCCTCCGGCTCCCTTTCACCATCCGACTGGTCCAACTGTGAATTACGGTCAACTCCTCTAAATGAACAGATGACTGGACCGACCCAACACCATGCGACAGCTCACTACCGGAGTCTGTTGACGGCCGAACCTGTGTTTGCTGGGAAGCTGCGCAATCTGCAACAGCAGATCCCTAAATGAGGCTTGTGGAGCAGCAGTCTTGGTTTTTTGCCGCATGCTGCTCGTGGGACAGAGATCTGTCCCAAGATCTCTTCGACAAACATCCCTCGTAATTAAGCTTTGAACCACTAGCTATCGGATGGGCAGACTTCACGAAACAGCTTGAACATCTGAAGTCGGACAGCTAGTGAGCGGTCTAATGTGCTTTGTCGGAGCCGAGGAAGAAGCCGTAGCTGACCCCAGCTGCAGTGTAGAAGGAGTGTCCCGCACAGCCAGCGAGGACGTTAGCTCCGACTCAGTGAAGTTTCTCGCAACGGCAACAGTCGACCCCGAATGTGGACGGGACGGAGAAGACTCTCCCACTCGCGATCTGGCCCCAGATCTTGCCGAGCATCCTGATGAGAAACTTGCAGGCTTCTTCCCTTTTTCTGTCGTCACTGGGTGAGCTTTTATTTTTGAGGAGCTCGCTCCACCCAAATCTACACTCTCCTCGACAGCTACAGACTTACCCGGTGTTACGGCTCCCACTAATGGAGTAACCACTTCAACAGTCGAGCTAGCTGCTTGTACAGGAATAAAAGGCCTTATCCCTTGATTGATATTCATGAGCACCTTTGCAGCTAGCTCTGTTTGCTCACCTGAGCATGACGACGGCAGCAAATTATGGATGGGTGTTAATATACCATCACCATTTTCTTGTTCCTCTGAAAAAGAAACTGAAAAGCTAGAATTAGCCTGCGGTGACAGTTCCGGCATCAGAAGTTCACACCGTTCGACATAGCGTGACACCCGCTTCCAACGTTTGGAATCCCAAAGTACACAAGTAGCGCATGTATCAGTTGGAGTGCAGTGACTACAAGCAAGACAACAAGCATGTAATCCGAGGCAGACTTCCTCACCTTACACTTTGAGCAAAAAGTTTTCATAATTAATATTTCAAGCCAAAGTCCACTGCACTCCTATAAACATAACATATAATTATACATAATAAGGATACAATAATTTGGCAATCAAAATTATTTCAAAATAAATAAAAAAAAAAACATTTTCGAAAAATTTTTGAAAAACGCCTAAGTTCCCAAACAGAACCTCAAGAGCCCAAGGGCATCCCGATAGAGCCTAAGTGTGGACAAACACTACATAATCAAAGCTACTCTACCAGAATACTAAATGAAATGTCTCCTACTATAATTACAATAACTGTGCTATACTAAATACTGAAATAATACATATTTGAGGAGTTGTTAACTGAAAACAACTTCAACAGGAAAAACCAGAAACTAAACAACAGGCACAAAACAGGCCCAAAGTCAGTAACTGATCAATTACTACCTGATGGAAAGGAAGATCTTCATAGGAAGAAAAAATGCCGATAGGATCACCGATCCAATGTAGAGTTGTGACAGCACAAAAGTGGGTTTAATTATTATCAACTTATCGTCCGGAAACCAATTGTTTACAATTTACTATGTGAAGGGTCACTGTGACCTTGACCTTTGACCTAGCGATTCCAAAATAAATAGGGCTCTTTCTTGCACCAATGTCAACCTACCTATGAAGTTTCATGAATGTGGGTCAAACCATTATCAAGTTATTGTGCGGATACCAATTGTTTACGATTTACTATGTTGAAGGTCACTGTGACCTTGACCTTTCACCTAGCAAGTCCAAAATAAATAGGGTTCTTCCTCTCACTGATGCCAACCTACCTATGAAGTTTCATGAACGTGGGTCGCAACATTATCAAGTTATCATCCGGAAACCAATTGTTTATGATTTACTATGTTGAAGGTCACTGTGGCCTTGACCTTTCACCTAGCGAGTCCAAAATAAATAGGGTTTTTCCTCTCACTGATGCCAACCTAACTATGAAGTTTCATGAACATGGGTCGAACCATTATCAAGTTTTCATCCAGAAACCAATTGTTTTGATTTACTATATTCAGGGTCACTGTGACCTTGACCTTTGACCTAGTGAGTCTAAAATAAATAGGGTTCTTCCTCTCGTGAAGGCCAACCTACATATGAAGTTTCATGAATGTGGGTGCAACCATAGTCAAGTTATCATTCGGAAACAAATTGTTTATGATTTAGTATGTTCAAGGTCACTATTTATTTATTATTTATTTATTGGTGTTTAAGGTCACATATTTTTGCACAATGGCTAATCATGACCACAACATGACTATCAACTCAAGACCAGGAGTGAGCGTTAATAAGCCATGTTGCCAATTTTAGAGAGGGTTTGCACCTCCCAAGCATTGGTGACTGGGTCCTATTTTACCAGTGAAAACAGAGCCTGTTTACCGCAGTGAACAGGAACTGCTTCACTTCCCGGGGTTCCCGCGGGGATCAAGGTCACTATGACCTTCACCATTGACCTAGGGAGTCCGAAATAAACAGGGTTCTTCCTCTAACTGAGGCCAACCTACCTATGAAGTTTCATGAATGTGGGTCAAACCATTATCAAGTTATCATCTGGAAACCAATTGTTTACGCCCGCCCACCATTCATCAAACTATAAGTCGAGTTTGACTTCGTCACAACTCGACTAAAAACAATGCATCTGGTAGAAGATGCAAGGCAACAAACGTCCTAACACTCCCAGGGTGGGAACATAACCGTGGGGATAAATGGAATACACATTCCGTAAAACACGTTAAACTCCCAAGAAATTTAATAAAAAATTTCAATAAAAAAGCCAAAATAGCATGGGAGTTTAACAGGAGGGTTCATGAAAGAGGAGGGAAGGAACATTTAACCAACAGTAGGTGTTATCATTAGCAAGAATGATCGACATTCAAGCCTATATTCCTAAATTGGAAAACATGAATAATTTTACATAATTATTTTAAAGTTACAGCCCTGAACATCCAAAACCACTATAGTTTCCTTCCAGCATCCTGCTACAACACTGAATCCACCATATCCATTAATGATTTGTATCTGGCATCCTCAAAAGAGATTTTAAAGCACAGATGTCAGTTCAGATGTTTAGTGACTTGAGTCAAACAAAGGAATGATGCTTTGTGCCAATTTCAGTACCTTCCTGGTTACCGTGCATGGAGGTTGAAGAGCAAACTGTGATTTGTTACTCATACATGAGCCGTGTCTGTAAAACACCCATGATGTCCCACAAAGTCTACCATGTAATACAAAAAATTGACCAAGTTCAGCAACCAATAATTTTGTGAAATACTGGAGCAATTCAAAATCCTGACAACGTGCGTGGCTCTGGAATATGTACAAGCATCCTGTGAAATAGTCTGAAAACTTTTAGAGGAGTTAGCCAGACAATGTACCCCAGATGTGGATGGATGGACAGATGGATGGGAAAAGGGAAAGACAGACAGATTGATGGACGGATGGACAAGGGTAAAACAATATGGTAAAAATTTTGGTAGACCTATGGTATGATGCTTCAACCCTTTACTCAACCTGAATGGCAGACAACATTTGCAAAACATTTTCTTGAATATATTCTCTTTGTCTCATAAACATAGTTTTTGCCCCCTCAATGGAGTAATCTCAATTAGAGGTAACAGTCTGTGTTTTTGAGACAAAAAATTGAAAAACAAATAAGAAATTTGAAATGCAGTTTTGAGAATAGCACTGGATGGTTATTGCTGTAACATTAGTTTTCCAGCAGATCCCCCACAAATTTCAACAAATTTCAGTTAGGTCTGGCTCTGCAACAAATTTTCTACTGTTCTCGCATCCAAAACAGGTTAATTTCAATCTAAAATTCAATCAAAAAACATGTTTCAGCAAAAAATATCAATAAATTTCTTTCTATTTTGCAAATTTTGACAACAATGAGTGTCAACATTGTCCTAATGTGCCAACAATTTTTGGACAATTTTTTTGAGGAGGTATTGCTTCCCACTATATCTCTTGCATATCATTTTCATACTCACTGCTTAGGGGATACACGGTGGATGGTATGCCAAAGAAACTGCCCCTATTAGATCCTGAAATCATACATACCAACCAGTTACCACTTCTTCTCCCTCAAGTTGTAAGGAGAAAACAGAGAGAAGCGAGCCAGAAGGTGAGGCATGAATAAGCTTTTGTGTGATTGCTTCATTGTATATTTCTCTCACATGTAAATAACTCTCGGAAGCTGAGAAAATACATTTTTATATATGTAATTAATTTATAATGAAAAAAATTACAAGGTTACTGAAGGTGTATAATTTTTGTCAAGTTCACATTATCCTTCAAAGTGAAGAATTTCAGGTTTATTTACCTCCTTGAAACCCATTTACTATTTTCTGGAGTAAGTACACTTAGAATCCAATAGAGTGTGTCATTAAATGTCAACAATAGTCATTTTTTCACATCCCACATGAGAAATAATGTGGAGTTTTCACCCACATGTGTTGTTTTCTAGGAAATTAATTTCTACAGAGAACTAAGTGTGAAAAAATAATGGTTTTGAAAGATTGTTCGCACACAAAATCACATCGTTTTTTATCGGTTCAACATTGTCATCTATTTTCACAGTAAGCAAAATAACTTGTTGGGTGTGAATTATTTGCTCATTCATTTTTTAATCCTGACTTTACTTTTATTTACTATGTATATTAGCTCAAATATCATTTAATACTTGTAAATAAAATGTTATGTGTTTTTTCTGAATTTTTGTGCGAAATCATCTAATGTCATGGTACCAAGTAGTCCAAATTTTCACCAGATGACTTCAGAGTTGCCTTTTATTGGAGACTTTGCCACAAATTTGGCTGATCCAAGGCAACTTGCCTGAACGGCTGGCCTCTGCACACCAACTTAGGAGAAAATCAGTCTATCAATTGTTGAGAGGAAAGTCATTTAAAAACTTGACAGACAATATTGTGCTTAAAATAAAATATGGATGATGACTTTCATGTATAGTTTTCTCAAAAGACTTTCTCAGAATTTATAGGTAAATGGTAAATCAGAGTAGTTACCTTCACCGTCCATTAAAGACTTTCTCAGAATTTATAGATAAATGGTAAATCAGAGTAGTTACCTTCACCGTCCATTAAAGACTTTCTCAGAATTTATAGATAAATGGTAAATCAGAGTAGTTACCTTCACCATCCATTAAAGACTTTCTCAGAATTTATAGATAAATGGTAAATCAGAGTAGTTACCTTCACCGTCCATTAAAGACTTTCTAGGAATTTATAGATAAATGGTATCAGAGTAGTTACCTTCACCATCCATTAAAGACTTTCTAGGAATTTACAGATAAATGGTAAATCAGAGTAGTTACCTTCACCATCAGGGACCAACCTGGGCATGCGCCAGTGCGTATTTGGTTCTGAAACATCAGGACCTGGCTCTTAAATCTCCGAAATAGGCTTCTCAGTTGGTGCGTAACTTCTCAGATCATATTTTGATATTCTTTCGATGGATAATCGAGAGACACTCTTACATGTATTATATATATGATTATCATTTATCATTGTTGTAGAGTGCTTAAGTTAATACTTCAAGTCTTAATTACCAAGCTTTAATCTTCACTGTGGTTTCTGATAAAGTCTTGGCTGCCTAAATAGGCAGCCAAGACTTGATCAGAAACCACAGTGAAGATTAATGTTTGCTATAGTGACTAAATAGGCAGCCAAGACTTGATCAGAAACCACAGTGAAGATTAATGTTTGCTATAGTGTACTAAATGAAAATGATGAGAGCTATTAAATACTTGCAGTGTGTGTTACAAACAGCAGTGTGACTCCGTAAATTGAAATCTGGCGCATGAATTGAAAAAATAGGCTCCGAGGCTAGAGCGTATTTTAAATAGTCCTGATCGGTCCCTGCACCATCCATTAAAGACTTTCTCAGAATTTATAGGTAAATGGTAAATCAGAGTAGTTACCTTCACCATCCATTAAAGACTTTCTAGGAATTTATAGATAAATGGTAAATCAGAGTAGTTACCTTCACCATCCATTAAAGACTTTCTAGGAATTTATAGATAAATGGTAAATCAGAGTAGTTACCTTCACCGTCCATTAAAGACTTTCTAGGAATTTATAGATAAATGGTAAATCAGAGTAGTTACCTTCACCGTCCATTAAAGACTTTCTCAGAATTTATAGATAAATGGTAAATCAGAGTAGTTACCTTCACCATCCATTAAAGACTTTCTCAGAATTTATAGATAAATGGTAAATCAGAGTAGTTACCTTCACCATCCATTACAGACTTTCTCAGAATTTATAGATAAATGGTAAATCAGAGTAGTTACCTTCACCATCCATTAAAGACTTTCTAGGAATTTATAGATAAATGGTAAATCAGAGTAGTTACCTTCACCATCCATTAAAGACTTTCTCAGAATTTATAGATAAATGGTAAATCAGAGTAGTTACCTTCACCATCCATTAAAGACTTTCTAGGAATTTATAGATAAATGGTAAATCAGAGTAGTTACCTTCACCATCCATTAAAGACTTTCTAGGAATTTATAGATAAATGGTATCAGAGTAGTTACCTTCACCGTCCATTAAAGACTTTCCCAGAATTTATAGATAAATGGTAAATCAGAGTAGTTACCTTCACCATCCATTTTAATGTAGTACATGTGTCACCTCCTTGGCATCCACCTGAACCATATGCACAATCAATAACTTGCTGTACACTTAACACTGGAGCATTTTTTTTTATTGTCAAAGCTGTCATACTTTCAATTGTTTCCACAGTACTGAATGCCCTACAAAAAGAAGATCATAATGATAATCAAAATTTAACCCGATTCACTTTAACCCTTTACCTAACATGAAAAGCAGACGACACTTGCAAAAAAAATTCTTGAATAACTATTTTTTTTCATTTTTTGTCTCAAAAACATAGGTTATGACCCCTCATTGGAACGAGCTCAACGAGCTCGTCCCAATGAGGGGTCATAACCTATGTTTTTGAGACAAAAAATGAAATAATAATTAAAGTTAATAGGCGATTTTTGAGAATAGCGCTGGCTGGTTTTGGCCGTTACGTTGGGTAAAGGGTTAGCAGTCTCAGAATGTTCATGTTATAATATCACAATACCTTGACAATTTTAGTGTCTCAGGCAAGTCAACTCTTAAATAGGGCTTCACGGTTTTTCGATATACCGGTATTATACTGGTACTGCCAAAAATACCGTGTCGATATCGACTGAATTTAAAAGTACCGACATATCGTCTGTCACGGTATATATTTTGTTTGGCTGCATCTGTTTCATGTGTAAAAAATGAAGTAATTCAACTTCGATTGATAAACGAAATTAGGCGAAATTAGACAATCTGGCAAAAGTGTGAGGGAAGTTCATATTAATTGTCACCTTGGGCTATCTTTAGTTTTAATCCATAAATTATATTACAAGACTATTTTCTATACAACCTTTCACATAATAAAGCACCCATTTGTAAGTACATTGACTACGTAAACATGTCAACCTGGGTGAACACTGTTGAGTGAATCTTGTGTAAACACTTATTATGCAAGTTAATCTGTCCTCAGGAAATTCGAACTATATGAACAAAGAACGCATCTAAAGCGACCGCATCATTTCACAGCCCGTAATTAACTATATTTTATCATACTCAAAATAGAAACCCATTTATCTTTAGAAAACTCTTTATAAAAAATTGGAACCAGTTTCTGAGTTCAAATTTTCTGGCATCTTTATTATTTTATTTGTACATATTTGTTTATTGACCATGATAATAATAATAAAAAAAAAAAATCAGGCTGATGACTTTGTCTGATCTGTATTTTAAATCGATCAGAAATGTCATCAGTCTAGGGACCTATACGAAGCACCAAGAGAATCAAAGGCGACGAGTTAGAATGGGGTTGATATTACTGGCATACGTTCTGTTCATGTTCTGAACATGGGGGCAGAATGCACATGTTTTCATCACGTAAGATCACATGAGATCGAATACTCATAAAATAGAACATTGTTTTTATGTCAGGTAAATAAAGGTTTTTGCAACAGCTGAACATGAAGTCTATTTAATAATTTAATCATGAATTCTTTTAAATCATAAAATAATTATGCATTCTTGGCTAGAATGCATAATTATTTTGTCATTTAAAACAATTTAATTTTATCGTGACACGAGACTTGTTTTCAATTCAAAACTGAAACTTACTTTTTGTTAGTGTTGACGATATACCGGTATACCGCAGTATTTTTTTCAGTACCATTACCAGTATTACAATTTCCAATACTGTGAAGCCCTACTCTTAAAGGCCTATTTCCAACTTTTACGACCTCAGAACATGTGCCCTTAACTTACTATAATGAGGAGGTGCTGCTAACAGTAGACAAATTATCTAGGCAGTGGTTTCAAGTCAAGACTTGGCTAGAAATCACTGCTAAGCCAATGAATGTGTACAGGCTGTGGCCAAATGTGAATTTGCAGGCCCTTAAGGGTTGAACATCAAGTTTAGTCAAGATTCATCTTAACCCTTTGAGACTTTAATTATCCTTACATTCAAACGTCACTGAGAATTCAATTTCTTCAACATTTTTCAAAATGTGACGTCAAACGTTGGAAAGATATTTTTCACATTAGTGATTATCTGCTTGAGGGCTAGATTATTTTTGGTGGTCTGAATTAATTATTCAAAACTTGTTTTATTACAAATTATTGGAGAGTGCCCACAGGCACTCTCCAATAATTTGTAATAAACAAATTTATATAAACAAAATATTATTTGTGTTTGAATATGAAATATAAGCAAGGGAAGTGTTGGCTTTTGCTTTGCATCCTCATTTTTTGAAAGGCCTGATAGTGGCTTCTTGCACTCAACCAGTTAAGAAGTCTTGACTGCAGGATTATATTTGTATATTAAGTTGCGATAACTTTTGGCTCAACGGTTGTCACTGAGTACTATTCGGGAAAAAATAGGAATTGAGGTTAAAACTTTAAAAAATCGAAAAATATTAACAAAACAAATGACCACAAAGTATCAACGTGCTATTTGATTTCGTATGTCATAAGACATACAAAAGTATCAACACGCTGTTTGTTTTCGTAAGTCATAAGATGTACAAAAGTATCAAAGGGTTAATTATAGTCATCAAAACTGTGGTTTGTACACCTTTGAAAGAACAAAATTCCAGTATATTCAAGGACTTTTCTTGGGAATTTTCAAGCACTTTCCTAGTCCTTTGTCGGAAATTATTTTAACCACCTCTGATGTATACATAGTAAATACTGAACTACAGGAAACACTCTATGTCAAAATAGTGGCCTTTGAGGAAGAATAGCTCATATTCTTCTTTTTGGTGGATGCAGACTATTCTTCCTTGAGGACCACCATTTTCAACTAGCCAACGAAATACCATGCAATAATTATTATATTTTATTATATGGAAGCCTATGAATTATTGCAAATTATCTAAAAGATATTTCTCGATATCCATCAACTTGATGGATAACGAGGAATATCCATCAGTAGATTCGTAAATGACATCACACTTTGGTGCATCACTTCTCCGATATTGTTACAAGCGATTCAGTGCCGGTTTTACCAGCAGTACCAGAAGTTCATGTTATTCCAAGCCTTTCTGGTTATTCAATGACTGAACAAGAGCACCGCGTAGATTGACAATATATGCCCGTTTTGTATTTTTGAAGGGTTGGGGTAAGGATGGGGGTGAAGGTGAAAATTGTTTGGACCAACCCCATATTCGAACTTGAACTGTATTTTGTTGTGATTAAACAACATACCAAGTTTGGAACCAATCGGAAAACAAATAATAAAAGTTATCATCCGGAAACCAAATATTTGATGCATTCTATGTCCAGCAAGGTCCATAATTCAGGGGAACTTCGAAGTTCAAACTGACCCCATATTCGAACTTGACCTGTCTTTTGTTTTGATTAAACCACATACCAAGTTTAGGAGTCAATCGAAAAAAAAATACTGAAGTTATCATCTGGAAACCAAATGTTGACGAACGGAAAGACCAACGGATAAACAAATGGATGGACAAATGGACAGACAGACAGAGACTGATTCCATAATTTGACGTTTTTTCAACAGGCGTATAAAAAATCAGTTAGGCCATACTAAAGTTATAATCCGGAAAACACAAAATGCACAAATTCAAGAGGAATAACTCTGGAAAGATACATGCGATTTTGGCCAAAAGTGAACTTGAGCTGTGTTTTGTGGTCATAAACAAAATCTGAGAATTTGAAACAAATTAGTCAAGGCAAACTAAAGTTATCATCCGGAAACCACATAATTCACAAATTTGCAATGATTCAAGGGGAATAACTATGGAACGGTACATGCGATTATGGCCAAAGGAGAACTTGAGCTGTGCTTTGTGGTCAAAAACTAAATCTGAGAATTTGAAAAAAATCGGTCAAGGCAAACTAAAGTTATCATCCGGAAACCACAAAATCCATAAATTTGCAATCATTCAAGGGGAATAACTCTGGAAAGGTATATGCGATTGTGGTCAAAAGTGAACTTGAGCTGCATTTTGTGATAAAAAAAAAAAACAAACTGAAAATTTGAAATAAATCGGTCAAGGCAAACTAAAGTTATCGTCCGGAAACGAAAAGTTTGGCTAAATTCCCATAAATAAAGGGCCATAACTCTACTGCAAATGGGCCGCTAGAAACGGAAATCGAACCCATCCTGTATTTTGTCATACTAAATCCACATGCCAAATTTAACTCAGCTCAATCCATTACAACTAAAGTTATCGTCCGGAAATGAAATGTGTCCATGGACGGACAGACAGACAGACGGATGGAGAGACTATTCGCATAATACGTCCCGTTTTTCAAACGGGTGTATAAAATCAACATCTGAAAAATTTGGTGTCAATCCGTCAAGGCGTTCGGCTTTAAATGAATTTTCAAAAATTGTGTTTTCAAAGGGCCATAACTCTGCAGCAGATGGAATGAGAAACACCAATCGAACTTGACCTGAATTTTATTGCTACAAACAACATCTGAAAGTTTGATGTCGATCCGTTAAAGTGTTCGACTTTAAAGTCTGATATCGATCCATCCGCCTTAAATGAAGGGAAACCAATTTTTTTCGAAAGATTGTGTTTTCAAAGAGCAATAACTCTGCAGTGGATGGACTGAGAAACACCAATATCGAACCTGACCTCAATTTCATTGCTAAAAACAACATCTGAAAAATTTGGTGTCAATCTGTCAAGGCGTTCAGCTTTAAATGAACGGAAACCAATTTTTTTAGAAAAATTGTGTTTTCAAAGGGACATATCTCTGCAGCAGATGGACTGAGAAACACCAATATCGAACTTGGCCTGTATTTTAATGCTAAAAACAACTTCTGAAAGTTTGATGTCGATCCGTCAAGGCGTTCGACTTTAAATGAACGGAAACCAAATTGTTTACAGACAGACAGACGGACAGACTGATAACATAATACAACCGTTTTTTAAACGGACGTATAAAAATTAGATATTTTATGATAATAAAATAATGAAGTAAAATAATTAGATGTATAGAAAGTGACTCTGAGAGTGGTATTGAGACTTGAACTGAGTAACTTTTCTGAAAAACTTTGTTGATTGATTTGCACAGGAAGATGAAGGTTTTTTGTTTTGTTTTTTTTTGGATGAGTCGGCGCACCCAAGTCCAAATTTCTTGTTGTACTTTAACATTTAAAATGTTCTAAAAATTAACATTAATGAAAAATATGAGAATATTCTCATTAGTAGTATAATAATTATTAATTTTCATCTGCGAGTTGAACAATTAGTTGGTTAATCTATCGTGAGAAAGTGGGACTATTTTTTTATATTTGAGTGATTTGGCTAGTACAGGCTTGAAAGAACAACAGCTGATCTTTATTGTTTTGAAATGTACGTGTTTGCAGTCAAAGTGGTTTGAATGTCAAGTAGCATATAATAAAAAGAAAATCTATGTTATTTTAGTAAATATCGGGTATTATCTCATTTGTGTCGACCTGAAATATTAAACAGAGAATATTTCAGGTCCACACTCATGAGTTAATTCCCGATATTCACTAAAATTGCATAGATCCTCTATATATCAAACAAACCACTAGCCCCACTGCCCATTGTCAAGAACTTTGCTGAAGACAAGCATTTTTCATTCTTGAACTTACAAACAATGAAATAGAATCACGAAAAAAATGTCTTGAAAAGATGTGTAGTGTTCTGTCAGTCCTAGAATATTCAAAGACTATTTTTAGAAAGTGTGTAGTGCATGAGAATAGTGCCCAGGGATTCTTCGTAACTCTTTGGGAAAGGGTCTGGGGCCCATGTCATTGGGAGAATTTGTTTTGGAGACTAAGAAATTTTACATTTGGAGTGAACAGAGAACATAAAAACCGATACCTAATTAAGACACTGCATGTATACTAGAAGTAATTGTTAGAACAAAGAGTCACATAAAATCATGTTTAGGCCACACAAAGTAGATCTTCTGTTTCTCAGGCCATTATTTGAGAAATTGCATGCGGGCGAGTGGTTTTTTATTTTATTTTTTATTTCAGTAATTTCTTTTTGCCATCAAAAGTTCATGTTCTTGGTTCAAGTTTTTGGCCTCATAATCTACAGAATAGCATGGGTGGTGGTGTATTTCATCCCTTGAGTGCAAGAAGGCTTTGCAATGCTAAAGCATTGCAAAGCCTTCTTGCACTCAAGGGACAAATTCATCAATATGTTTAACTTGGGTAAAATATCAGACATAAACTATTTAATTTTTATTTTTTTAAAGTTTAAATTGGTTATAAAAAGAGAGCATGTGGCAGCCAAAAGGACCATGCGGGAAGGCCTGAGAAACAGATTTTTTATTTTTTTAGGCCTTACCTTACTGTCTGTAGTTTCTATTAAACTATTTTTGCACTATTAAAGAAGACCTTGTCATTTGCCTTTGAATTCAGACACTTTCTAAGCTTTGTTAGGTAAGCAATTTAAATTTTAATGCACAGTTGGGAGTACTGAACTGAGTAGTTGTAAGATGTCAGAAAACTGTGGTTTTCTGAGGCCTTACGACCACACAGTTCAGGACACCAATTGTGCATACATTTTTCCTTGAGTGGGGACTGAGATCAGGAAATCAAAAAAGTCATGACCAAATGCCATTGGGAAAGGGGCCTGTATTCAGCCTAAGTAGACACCCCAAAGAATCCCTGAGGGCCTGATTATTTTTAGAATCCTCGATAGTAAAAACTATCGGAAATAGTATAGTATCTCTCATCCAATCAGAGGAAGGAAACTCACGAGAGGTATAATATAATATACATGTACACTTATCAAGTGAAAATGATTACAAAAGTATTCCAAACGAAATATACTTGCACCTGGCACTGAGCCCTGGTCTCAATGAGCCAACCAATCACCAAAATATTTTTGTCATAAACTTTCAATAACTTTTTCCAGGAAAGGCAAATTTTTTAACACTTTCAAGGAACTAGAATTTCAGTTTTAAAATTAAGCACTTTTAATCAATTCCAAGGACCCACACAAACCTTCGCAATAAAATTTGTGAAATCCTGTTGATGGCTCATTTTTTAAAAAGGATTTTCAAGGACCATGGTGAAATTCAAGCACTTTTTGGGACTTTGAAGATAGATTTTAAAATTAATTGACATTGAAAAGATTTAAGGACACCTTGCGTTGCCCTGCCAAGCAATTATTTTTTTCAGAAGCGAAAAGTTGTTGCTTTGGATCTATGTGCTAAACATGCATTATTGACAACAGCACATTGTGACTCCCTAACAAACAAGGTATTTTGGACTTTCAGTTTTGCAGTTTGGGATGAAAATTTGCGGTAGTCTGGAAAAGCTTGCCAATGGTTTATTTCCCCCCCCCCCCCCCCACCAAGACTTTTGAGGACCCAGCCGAAATTCTATTATTTGCTTAACCCTTTACCCAACATAACGGCCACAATTGGCCAGTGCTATTCTCAAAAATCGCCAATTAATTTTCATTATTTGTCTCTCAAAAACGAGGGGCCATAACCTGTTTTTGAGACAAAAAATTAGTTATTCAAGAATATTTTTTGCAAGTGTTGCCTGCTTTCCATTTTAGGTAAAGGGCTAAAGGTAAATCTCATGGATACCAAGTATGTAACTTTGGAACCGTGATTGTCAGAAAGTGACTTGCACTACAGTTCCAAGATAACTTGTCTTGGAGTTATGTTGCACTTGGCATTCTATCATGGGAATAAGGAAATAGCATTATTACTTATTTATTGGTGTTTAAGGTTACACATTTCTGCACAATGGTTAATCATTATCACAACATGGAGATAAAGCCAACTTTAGTCAATCGTTTATACCCATGTTGCCCATTTTAAGGACTTCCACCACAACCAATGGTGACTGGGTCCTATTTTAACAGTAAAACAGAGCTTGTTTACTACAGTAAACAAGCACCACTTCACTTCCCAGGGTTTCTACTGGATCGAAAATAGTATTAAAATCATTGCCAACAGTCTTTTTATGAGACAGGCATGGACAGACCCGACTCAAAATGATAATAAAAGGTGTTAAGTTACATGGGGCATTTCCCCATGTTGAATTGTGAGACATGAGACAATTCCCAATATGATCCCAATTCCTGACGACAGAAAACGACGATTTGAGGAATGATATTGCACTCATGCTTTTTTCACGCTTCTAAATTGGAAACAAGAAGCTCTCTTTTTCGCACTTCTGTAACGCTCAAGAAAATAGATTTGAGATTCCATGACACTGATTAAAATACACAAATGAGGTGCGAACAGTATACCTGCAAATTGTTGTGTCACTTTAAATAACGCTGACAACGGGAGTACTTCTACTGAAGTTCATGCATTTTCAACATATGCTTATTTTGGGTAAATGTTGGGAGTAATAAGATTGGTCAGAAACCATAATGTCACATAATATTTACTACTGAATGAAGTTTTACAACTCGCATTACGTAGTGCACATAATGACAAAACAAATTGCACCGTTATGTCAAGTGATGCATTTAATATTCAATGAGGTTATTGTTTACAGTTTGTCTAGCTTTTCAATGGGAATCATGCAGCACTCACGGAATAATTGCGTCATCAGATAGCGTCACCTTTCTATGAAATTTGTGTACGGAAATCATCAAAAGAAGTCTAGAAATAGCACTTCTACAACCTATGAATCAATTATTTCTCAGGGTACGGGCAGATCAGAGTGAATTTGAACATGTTGATTAATGTCTGGAATGTTCCCTGGTGTCGAAATGCGGATGGTTGATGGTCACTGTGCCGATATAGTGGAAACCCCATTCATTTGATGAAAAATTAAATGGAGTCTGGCACCATGAAATTTTAAATAAAGGACTAATCCAGTTAACTCTCTGCTCTCTGATGAACATATTCTGAAATCTGAAGCAGCAAATTTTTACAACAAGGAATTTAACCAATACAATCTTGTTTGACAGAGCTCAATGAGCTCTGCCAAACAAGATTGAATTGGTTAAATTCCTTGTTGAATTATGGGGAAAAATTGCAGCTTGAAATTTTGATATTTTGACATCAGTGTACAAAGTTTACAAGCACCAGCAACATACTGGTTTTAGAACAAGAGCGCACGTATCGCTGAAGCAATACAATGTCCCCTACCGGACTAATGAGCATTAATAATTATACAAATGTTATAACCTAGATGTGATCAGCATGAATTCTGTCGAAGCATTTCCAAAAAAAGTCCAGAAAACTGATATTTGGGTGCTTTTCCATATTTCCAAAGTCCATAACTCACACAAGAATAATGCAATCAGCATGAAACTCAAACTTGATCTGTAAGTCATTGTTCTATAGTAGGTTACCAAGAATGAAATCATTTGGTTGAAGCATTTCCAAAAAAAGTCCGGAAAACTAAAGTATGACTGACAGACTGACTGACAGATGGACAGAGTGCAAATGAAACTTGATCTGTAAGTCATCGTTCTATAGTAGGTTACCAAAAATGAAATCATTCCGTTGAAGCATTTCCAAAAAAGTCCGGAAAACTAAAGTATGACCGACAGACTGACTGACAGACTTACGGATGGATGGACAGAGTGTAAGTGAAACTTGATCTGTAAGTCATCATTCTATAGTAGGTTACCAAAAATGAAATCATTCCGTTGTAGCGTTTCCAGAAAAAGTCCGGAAAACTGATATTTTGGCACTTCTCCATATTTCCAAGGGCCATAACTCACACAAGAATAAGGCAATCAGCATGAAACTCAAACTTGATCTGTAAGTCATCATTCTATAGTAGGTTACCAAAAATGAAATCATTCCGTTGAAGCGTTTCCAAAAAAACTCCGGAAAACTGATATTTTGGTGCTTTTTCTCATATTTCCAAGGGCCGTAACTCACACAAGAATAATGCAATCAGCATGAAACTCAAACTTGATCTGTAAGTCATTGTTCTATAGTAGTTTACCAAAAATGAAATCATTCCGTTAAAGTGTTTCCAAAAAAACTCCGGAAAGTTAAAAAATTTATAGTAATTTATATATTTTTTATACTTACCAATGACACAGACATAGCTGGTGCTAACTCTTAAAAATATAGGGCCAAACACAAATTTTGCCCCCTAATCCCCAAAATTTGCATCTAAAACCAAAGAAAACATGTCCTGAATGGCCCTCCATACTTCACCTCTACTGCGCATGCGCAGTGTCAAGGACGTCCCGAAATTGGCGCCATTAATCAATCTTATAACCAGTGCCTGGTAAGCGCTATATACTCAGAGAGGGGGGGTATGAGTTCCCAACTCCTGGGAGGGCCATCCCCGTCTGGGTCATTGGTAAGTATAAAAAATATATAAATTACTATAAATTTTTTAACATTTTTACACTGTACCAATGACCCAGACATAGCTGAATAGTAAAAAGGCTGGAGGGCCTAGGACATAGAGGAAATTCCAATAAGCTCAATTATATAAAATAGAGTCATCCCCTCGAGGGGAAAAGGAGTATTAGGCCTTACATGTATCTTTCTTATTTATGATAAATTAGAAAGACACAACACCTTCCATAATTGAGCATCATAACATCCATGTACTCTATTAATATCCAGTATAATCCTTATACTAATAATTTTTAAAGTAAGCCAATAAATGAAGTTAGTCTAGAGAATAGAGACTCTTTATACTCCTTAAAAGTGGCTGAGGATTGTATATTAACGCCCGTTTGACACGTGATATATTCAAAAGCTATACTTTAAAAACTATGACTTGAATGAATTTTTAAAACATAAACTTATCACTTAAAAACCATCCCAGTAACAGCTCAGAATTACTAACTCCGGAGGAGGTATCCCCTTGTTTTTATAATAAAACAGGTGACCCAAGGGAACACCCTCCCCCCCCCCCCCCCCTTCTCCTTGCCCTGGGTCAAATAGCCCAGAGCGAAGAGGGCAACAGGACGGAGTGACTGCCGGAACAGAAAGCCTACCTAGCTATAGTAGCAACTGTTAAGTGAATGACATTCTGAGCAGTAGATAATAGACCTAACAATGGAGGCCTCCAGAAATGGACTCAATATTTCTGAGATAAAAATTCATGAATGTGGATGGCTGAGCCCAATGTGCAGCCTTCATAAAATCTATAATAGCGACACTATTAATGTAAGCCCAAGATGTAGAAAGAGCTCTTACTTCATGAGCCGAAATCTCAAGCACAAACTGCTGAGTTAATGATATACCATAAGCAGTACCGATAGTTAATTGAATCCATTAGCAATAGAATGGAGCGTAATGTCCTTCTATTAGGCATCAAAGACAGAAGAAGCTTACGTCCTTACTAATAAACTGATATCTGTTTATAAATACGTAAACTCTAACTGGACAGAGTAAAGGCCTATGCCCGTATGAAGACGGAAGGACTTTAATAACAATAGGTTCCGAATATTTATTAGAAGCCTGATTCTTAACCAAAAATCCAACATTAGTAGTAAAGGAAATAGTGTTTCCGATACTACGAAAGTGAGAATCGTCCACCAATAGTGCATGAAGTCACTGACTCTTCAGTAGAAGAGAAGACTAAGAGAATAACTGTCTTAAAAGGTCAGAATTTGAAAACTACTGTTTCCAGAGGCTCAAATGATTACTTATAGGAATTTAATCTAAGGATTTTAGGTCTATTTATCGAAAAGTTTCTAACTGACTTAGATAAAGAGACATAAGACTCAATTGTAAACTATCATAGAGTGCATAGGTATGAGATAACATAGACCTATAACCTTAATAGTAACAGGCTGCAGTTGATCTTGTCAAATAAGTATACTAGAAAGTTGCAATGTCTAGTATGGAGGGATCAAAAATATCAACATAATGATCCCTACACCAACGATGGAAGAGCCTCCACTTTAGCCGCATAGTATAGCGAAGAAGAGGTTCTCCTACAGTAAGAAATCGCATCCATAACTCATCCTGTACAAAGCTTGCCGTGCAAGAAGGACCACACAACAGAATACGTGAAGGTTGAGACCTTGCGGGTTGTGATGGAGTTGACACGATTTCCCCAGCGAAAGAAGATCCTCTCATGGAGGAAGTTTTCGCGGTAAGTCCCACAGTAGACACCTGAGTAAATTTACCCACGGTCTCTGTGAAGACAGAGGTGCTATCAACAGAATTGTATTGTGGATGTTTATCTTAGCAATACTTGCTGAATCAACAGCGCTGGAGGATACGCATATCCTATCATTCCGTCCTATTAGATCAATACAGCGTTAACAACATAAGCTCAGGGATCCGGACATGGAAACACATACGTCTGCAATTGAATAGTGAGTTGTGTCGCAAATAAATTATCATTGGGCGCTCCCATTGATAGCAAATCTGATTGAATACTTGTTTGATGAGAGTCCATTCTAACGGCAACAAGCGACTCTTACGTGAAAAGGAGTCTGCTAATACAATCAGACGACCCGGAATATGACGGACCGAAGCAGAACTTGGTGTACTATAACAAACAGAAGGATTCTTTCCGTTAAATTGAATAACGGAATCGAATGAGTGCCTCCCTGGTTCCGGAGATACGCAACTACTGTCGTATTAACGAACAGGATTTGGACATGCGTTTCTGAATAATGTTCATTCAATGACATAGTGCAAGCCTAAATAACATCATTTCCTGGAAGTTAAGTGCTTGCCTAGAAACTGCGGAACCCAAAGACCCTGGCACTTCGAATCCGTTGGGATCAATATTGTACCCCAACCTGTTTGACTGGCATCCGTCATAATCCTAAAACTCGGATCCGGCAACTTCAGTGGCACTCTCTGAGTCAACCACCGAATGTTTGCCCCAGTCTGAATCTCTTGCTACACTTGATAGACAAGAGAACGTGTATATCAAGCAATTCATAGATTGCTGAAAAGTTGCCGTCAAAGAGAATCTTCTCCAAGACCGAAGCGACTCTGAGAGAGTTCTTCACCTTACTATCCACGCGGGGGATGTAACTAGGGCTGCGTCACATCTAACCAACTCCAGGTTGCCACTGAAGGGCGGAGTTATACGTGGAAAACTACAACCCTTGAAAGAAATCACATTGAGGATCATATCCTGGAATTCTTTCTCTTGAAGACGTAATAACGCCTCAGTAAGGTGGTCTACATATGATAAAGCGTCTAAGTTAAGCCTATTAGACAACATTGTCGTTTCCAACATCGTGGTTGGAATTGACATAGACGGCGAAAAAGATAATTCCCAGTCTTCAGCACCGCCGTCTAGACGCATATGAACTCTCGGTATGCCCTGTTCTGCCGATATAAATTATTTCCTAGAATTGAAAAAAGGCAGAATAGAGCATTGCGGACAAGAAACTAGACTATCATGCTTGGTAGCAAGCTTATATATAGCGTCGTTAAATAATTCGAATGTTCTAAAGACATTATTGGACTGTGTCAGTAAGTCAGGGACAATGTCCCTGAACCGATCAAAAACTCCCTGTCCAATGACGCTATTAGTCTCTTATCCAGCATCGCAGCAATGTAGTCCGACGGAACAACCTCTGGAAGATAATGCCGGAAGAAATGTATGGCAGCTTCTGTTGTTCCGAAAGGGAAAGCTCGAAATCGTCCGAATCCCTTTCGCCATCCTGTCGGACCCTATAAAGTGTTCGGTCGTCCGAACCTGATGCAACAGCGGAGCGCACCGACCCAGCGCCACCGGATTATTCCTGATCCGACCGAGAATTGTCGTTTGCTGGGATGCTGCGATAAACTGTGCTATTTTGGATAGCACGTCCGTCACTAAGGCGTGTGGAGAAGCGGTCTTACTATGCATTGCTGCTGGAAGCTCCGTGTTCGTTACCCCGTGCATACTTTTATTATGCGAGTGAACGGAGTGTATAGGCCTCGTGTCCCTTGGCTACCAGATGGCGTGACCTGTTCGCCGTGGAATCACTGAATGACGAAGCTGGCTGGATACTCGAGGTCACATAGCCAATGTGCGGTCATGTGCGCTGCTGTGAGGATGAGGAAGCATTATCGACAGTCTCTCGGACTGTCAATATAACGGAGCATCCGAAGCGACGGACATATGCTCCGAATGCGAAATGTCTGTACCACAACATCCGGTCCCATATGTTGTTGTACGAGAGAGGGACCTCTCTCGCTCGCAGCCCGGACGGACCTGGATGAGCTAGGAACCGGACTAACAGGCTTCCTCCGATTTGTCCTCTAATCCGTCGTCACTGGGTGTGTACTAAAGTCTATTATAGTGCTCGCATCACCCAAATCTCCTTCCTAGACCGCAACGGATGAACCCGACTGCCGAACCATTCGATGAATGGACGCTACACCGGGTGAGCTAGCGAATGTCAACTCCGTCGATCCTACTAGGGACCTCTTAGGCGATTGATGTATTCCATGAGCACTTATTGCCGCTAGCTCTTCATTAACTATGACGACAGAGGCACACTTTGAAAGACATCTCAGTAACTTTGCGAACAAGAAACCAGACATGCTTGTTAATAGCAAGCATATAATAATATATATAGCGTCGTTCAATAATTCAAAAGTTGTGTGACATTATTGGACTGTTTCGGAACTGAGGGACGATGTCCCTGAACCGAACCAAAAAATTTCTGTGTCCACCGACGCTATCAGTTTCTTATCCGGCATCGCAGCATTCTGGTCCGACGAAAGAACCTCTAGAAGATAAAGTCAGATGACAAACACAGCAGCTTATGTTGTTCCGAAAGGGAAAGCTCGAAATCCTCCGAATCCCTTTCGGTATCCCGTCGGACCGGATGAAATTCTCGGACGTCCGTACCTGCTTCTGTGGAGCGTCCCGACCCAGCATCGTCGGATAATACATAATGCGACAGAGATTCTGTCATTGCTGGGATGCTGCGATAAGCTGTGCTATTTGGGATAGCACGTCCGTCACCGAGGCCTGTGCAGTAGCGTTCTTACGATGCTTTGCCGCTGGAAGCTCCGTGTACGTTGACTCCCGCACATTTTCTTATGCGAACGTCCAGAGTCTGCAGGCCTCGTGTCCCTGGCTACCGGATGGTGTGACCTGGTCGCCGCTGATTCTCTGATTGGCGAAGCTGACTGGATATCCGAGGTCACGTAGCCAAGAGCGGTCGTGTGCGCTACCATGAGGATGAGGAAGCCTTATTGACAGTCTCTCCGGACTGACTATATATCGGAGCGTCCCGAGCGGCGGACGTATGCTCCGAATGCGAAACACTTTGTACCACAACATCTGGGGCCAGATGTTGTTGTACGAGAGAGGGGCCTCTCTTGCTCGCAGTCCGGATGGACCTGGACGAGCTAGGAACCGGACTAAAAGGCATCCTCCGTTCTCTCCTCTAATCCGCCGTCACTGGGTGTGCATTTGATTGATTTATAGTGCTCGCATCACCCAAAACTCCTTCTAGACCGCAACGGACGAACCCGGCTGCCGAACCATTCGATGAATGGATGCTACACCGGGCTAGCTAGCGGACGTCAAAGGCCGTCGAACCTACTAGGGTCCTCTTAGGCAATTGACGTATTTACATGAGCACTTTTCCGCTAGCTCTTCATTAATTGTGACGACGGAGGCACACTTTTGGAAGACATCACGGATACATCACCCTGATCATGATCGTCTGAAATAGAGATTGATAAAGTAGAGTGACCCTGCGGGGAAAGGACCGGAATGGCCAATTCCCCACTAACATACCGTGACACATGCTTCCCATGTTGTCATCGAAATTAACACATACAGAACAGGAGTTAGTGCGAGTACACTGACTACATTATACAATGATTATGAAAGTCAGAGGAAGATTTCCTCTTATTACAATTGAACAATATCCTTTCAATGTGAAAAGAAAACAAAGTCCTAGTACTCGCACCAACCCCTGACAATTAAAATACATAATAACATGATCCATTAACATAGAAAAAATAATTGAAATCAAAAATTTTTGAAAAAATATTTTTTCAGAACAGCCCAAGTTTCTGAAAAGTAACGTTGAGCCCCAATGGATCCCAAGCCTAAGTGTGCACAAAAATTCTAAAAATATTTTAAACAATTTATGCAACACTTACGAACAATAATCATGTATCTAGTTATGATTAAATTAACATCAAGATATCATTTTCAAGAAATCCCCCCTCACACAGAGGGCTGTTGGAAATGTAAACAATAAGTGTAAAAACACCAGATCAAGACTCCAGGCACCCAGGCCCGAAATCAGTTACCAATAATACACTATCTGATGCAAAACAGAGACTTCCAGGGAAGAAACTGCAGAACATCAGATGGTAGATGCAGAACACTACGCTTAACCACCCATAGGTGAAGACGTAAACATGGGGAAAAGAACAGAATTCATTGTTATCCAGCTAAAACTCCCAAGAAATTTTAGTAATAAAATTACAGAAAATATGCTAAAAGCATGGGAGAATAGCAAGAGAGGTCTTAAAGGAAAGGGAGAGAGGAAAACACTGAACAAGCAGTGTAACTTGATAAGAAGAATGACCACAACAGGCTGTTGCCTATAAAATAGGTAACTTAACATAATTTCATTAAAAAATTTTAAGTTACAGCCCTGATAATTTTCTGTCCCTCATTTTTCATCTCCTCCTTCTATATCCTCCTTAGAATCACCATTTCACTAATATTATGTGTCTGGCATCATTTAAACCGAGATTTACAAGCACAAAGATCAGTCAGATGTTAACTGATGAAGGGCCAAACAAAGAATGATTAATGGCGCCAATTTCGGGACGTCCTTGACACTGCGCATGCGCAGTAGAGGTGAAGTATGGAGGGCCATTCAGGACATGTTTTCTTTGGTTTTAGATGCAAATTTTGGGGATTGGGGGGGGCAAAATTTGTGTTTGGCCCTATATTTTTAAGAGTTAGCACCAGCTATGTCTGGGTCATTGGTACAGTATAAAAATACTAAAGTGTGACTGACAGACAAACAAATGGACAGTGTGCAAACCAAAAGTCCCCTCCGGCGATGCCGGTAGGGGACTAATAACAGTATCTTTTTAATTACACACCCATTTAAAATTAAAGTTTGTTCACAACATTTTAGGAAGTGTGATAAAAATAAACTTTTATCGCTCACGTGTGGGATACAGATTTTGGCACTTTTTTAATGTAAGAATGGAACCTGTCATATTTCTGGGGATACATGGACCCATTTCGATATAATGGGTAATGTATTTTGATGTTGTAAAGTGGATGTTAGTGGACTATAGTTCTGAGTTTCTATTGTTTCCATAGAAACTCATGTCCTATATACGACCGATCATCAGAAGAAACTTTAAAATTTATTTCTTAACGTGAGCAATACTGAATACATATTGATTAAATTACCTGATGGGTTAAAGTTTGACATGACTGACATGCAGTTCAAACTAAAGAACAATGTAGACAGAATATGAGAGCATCTATGAGTGACGCCATTCATTGCGCAAGTTTCTAGGTCACCAAAATCGAAATACAAAACAAATTGTCGATAGTCACTGGAATTTGTGTGGATTCTGTACCCCTGTTAAAGTCTATAACATGAACTTTAATATAAATTTTGGGCAGGCATTGTGAACAATACGATAATTTCTCTTGGACAATAAGGATATAAATTTAATTTACGTGGGATGAATCGACAATGATACTGTAATCTTGACTAAAATCTTAACCTGTCAATCAGTCGAGTAACAACAGTCACATGGAACTTGGAAGTCAGATAAACATGTGAATTTTTTTTATAATTTCTCATTGAAGTATTTTCTGAATTTACACCTGTTGTTTGTTGTGAAAGTATGGTAACTTTTTGGTGGGGATCACATCAACCATTCACAATTCGTGCTATAAAATTGAGGCATAAAAACATGGTAAGCTGTACTTCAGATGAACAGTGTTTCGTCGATCGAAGTGGTGTCACATAACAATTTGCAAGTTGAAACTATGAATGAAAGTTCAATCAGCATATGAAATAACAATAAGACTGGTCTTCTGCTCGTGATGATTAATTTGGATTTTTGTCTTATTTTATTTCCTTTACGTCTCAGAAGGATAGGTTAATTCTTACTTAGCATTACCGTAAAAGGCCTGTTTTAGAAATTTGCGAAGGTGTGTAATAAATACAGAACCACAAGCATTTGAAAGAGTTAATGTTTATCGCACTGGTTTGGTTTGGCGCAGAATACCACTCGAATCTTCGCCTCTCGGGGTATTCTTGCACCCAACCAAACTTGTGCAATAAACACTAACCTATTCAAATGCATGTGCGGTTCTGTCTATGTATTGGGTAGGAATATCTTCTGCCTAAGGCAGACAAAGAGTTTATTAATTCTAATTCAAAGTATCATTCAAAGATTTAAAGATTTAAAACACTCACCAGCAGCCACCACAATGTTTCTGATTCTTTACCTTTGTAATAATACTATAATTGGACTTTCTCCTAAAAAATATTATAATTCATAAGAAGATACATGTATAAGTATGAAAGGTTTACACCTCTCAACTTTTTTGCAAAGAATAATTTTAATCTTGAAAATTTCTGCCAAACTGATTTAAAAAGTTTCTAAGCATGCAGGATTTTCTAAAGTGACCAAACCTGCTGCTTCTTTCATTCATTTTAATGCCTGGGAATCCAACTGAACTTGTATTAGCACTCTTGACAGCAAATGTCATGGGAAACCATTTTCAAATGTTCTGCTCCAGTTACTTATTATTCTGATAAAATTTAATTTTCTTTATTGATATCAGGTTTTCTTGCATTTGATTGGTAGAGGGCAGTTTTTCACCATTCGATGAATGTTTCTCCTATCATATGAATGTTTTTGCTTTTCTGCCCCATTTGTCAAAAAAAAATTAAAAAAATTATAGCACATGCAAGAGTGGAATTAAAACTTTAATTGCTACAGATATGCTTTTAAGTCATTGAATGCCACATACCATTACACCAAATCATTCATAATTATCCAATGAAATAATAATCTGTGTTGAAAATTAGCAAGACTACATTCATTATAATACAGATATTACAGTGGAGCCCACTTGACTGGATATCTCTTAACTGAATAACCCTGTTAATTGAATATAATTTCCCAAAACACAACCATTTATCATACCTCCAGTACAAATTTGACCTGTTAATTGAATATAGGTTCGAGTAAACTCCTGTAATTGAATAAAAAATTGTAACCTGTCGAGAAATTACCGACTCTCCCCAGTTTTCCTTTGTTTATAGATTTATTTGGCCTCAGTACATCCAATAAAGGCATTTAAACTATTACATCTTGTTTGACAGAGCTCATGGAGCTCTGTCAAACAAGATATAACAGAATAAATGCTAAGTTTATCTCTAGAATACAGGAAAGTGACACAATCCCAGTTAATTGAATACTCCTGTTAATTGAATAATTTTCATTGGCAAAGTGGCCTATTCAATTAACAGGGTTCCACTGTATATACATTATAATACAGATAAATTTAGGGCCCTGCAAAGCATCGAGTTTCGATTCAATTTCAAATCTTAAGCTGGTATTCAGTTTGATTCGAAATCGGCTGCCCAATTCGTTTCCTTCAAATCTTTTTCACTGGAATTTTGCTCGGTATCACTAATTCTATTCATCTAACAAAATGTATAGCTAAGATAGAAATTGTACATAAATATTGTTGAAAATAAAGACAGAGTAATTTCCGCTATATTAACATAAAAAGCATCTTTACCCA
The DNA here is from genome assembly GCA_031216915.1 of Pictodentalium vernedei. Classification (NCBI taxonomy): domain Eukaryota; kingdom Metazoa; phylum Mollusca; class Scaphopoda; order Dentaliida; family Dentaliidae; genus Pictodentalium; species Pictodentalium vernedei. The sequence goes on along the minus strand of CM062297.1, from coordinate 193,709,133 downwards.
TGCCACCATCCTTACTAATTCTAGTTTCACAAGTCACTACCACAGCTGAAAGTAATTTTAAAGTTTCCCGGCAATATCGATCATGAGCTCACATTTGCTAGTGGCTAGACCCATGCAGTACCCAGTACAGAATTCTCAATCCCATTTCTGTTTTTGAAAAAAAATCTTTCCTGGGTAATATTCCAACCACATTATCAAGGCATGCATTCAACGAAGGCATGCCTTGATGATGTAGTTGGAATATTATTTCAGTCGGGACTTATTTATTTATTGGGGTTTAACGACACTTTTGACAGCTAGGGTCACCTCGTGTCTGACAGTTTTACGGGTGGAGGAAGCTGGAGTACCTGGAGAACCACCAAGCAATGGCAAGCAACTGTCAGGCTCCCCAACATACTAACTCCACACAAGCAGGGTAGCATTGGCTAAAGACAGGTGCACCACTGACATGCTGTACGCCATAGTACACAACCCCACCGTGCCCCCCACGTGGATAAGACGGGGGTGGTGAAGTGTCTTGCCCAAGGACACAACATGGTTGCCACGGGTGGGATTCGAACCAAGGATCTCTCGGCTTGCAGCCTGCACCTCTACCTGTCTGACAGTTTTACGGGTGGAGGAAGCTGGAGTACCTGGAGAACCACCGAGCAATGGCAAGCAACTGCCAGGCTCCCCAACATACTAACTCCACACAAGCAGGGTAGCATTGGCTAAAGACAGGTGCACCACTGACATGCTGTACGCCTTAGTACACAACCCCACCGTGCCCCCCACGTGGATAAGACAGGGGTGGTGAAGTGTCTTGCCCAAGGACACAACATGGTTGCCACGGGTGGGATTCGAACCAAGCATCTCTCGGCTTGCAGCCTGCACCTCTACCTACTGAGCCCCCCCCCCTCCCCCCTCCCCCAGTCAGGACTTCAAGATACCTGTATTTGATTCAAGAATCAATTTGATTTTGAAACAATAGATAGATCGATCTGAGGTGAGATCCAAATCGAATTCAAAATATTTGAATCAAGGGCCCTAGATAAATTCATTTACAAGTGAGTGGGATTGGTGCGTAAGTTTTATATGAAGTGCTGTGACTTCATACACCTTAACATGCCTATTCACATTCTGCAATGTGAATCTACATGTAATCATAAGGTGACATGTGTAAAAGCATGTGGTGTAATCCTAGCACATTAGATGCAAAAGGGGAAAAGTAAGGAAATGAATTGGAGAAAGCTACTTTTTTTAATATTATTTAGGTCATAACATCACAGATGTGGCACGAAAAGTCCCTGAAAATCTGAGTTCAGCCTCCTAAATTACATCATTTTTTACATATAAAAAAAACAAACTCTTATTTTTCACATTCATGGAAATAATTGGACGCAGTAACAATTTTTCAACCTAAAAATAACCAAAATGCACTCAATATTGTTCAATACACAATTCTCCAAACAGAGACACCCATTCAAAGGGGAACTTTGAATGAATTTTGCAGATATGAATATGAAGTAACATAATGGCCCCCAAAATGATGTTTTTAGGGCAAACTGTCATATTCAATGTTTTTTTCAAAACACAGATGCAAGCAATCAGTTTTAAAAGTTGTACAGACATCACTACTTCACAATAATATGTGGAATTAGTGACTACACCTGTCATAAGTGATCAATACTTGTAAAAACATAAACTGGTTCTCAACGACCAAGTTACATTTTTCTCTTCTACTATTGTCAAATCGAAATCGGAGTCCTGCCTTTGATAAATTCGTAATGGAGCTTTTCCGGTATCATTTTAAACATTTATATAAACACTATATCATACATGTACCCAGAAACCATCAATACCTGAAAGTATTCTTGCAATAAAAAGTTTTGAGAGCAGACATTATAAATTCTGCAATAGGTTAGAAGTTGTCATGTGCATCAGTTGACTGTGTGCTTTCGCTGCATCAAGTCAATATTTTATCCCATTGTGAAGGTTTATTATTATTATTTGAATTATTGTGGAGACAAGCCTGAATGTAAGCAACCTGTCATTTGCAAAATGGGGTCCCCAGAGGGTGAATTTGCTGATGCTACCCCATGCAGTGGGCCAATTTATCCTCTAGGTACATCTTACTGTTTTGGCTTGAGACCTTAATTCAGACTGAGGTTCACAGAAGGTCAATTTTGTGATGCTACCCTGCTGTGCAGGGTAGCATCACCAAATTCACCCTCTGGGAACCTCATTTTGCAGATGACAGTCTGCTTATTTTCAGGCTTGTGTGGATAGGTTTTCTTTTTTGTTAAAAATCATAGTCACTTCAATAAACAATCACTGCTTAATAATATACAGTGTGGTTGGGTTGGGATACTGACCATAAATAGAAATAAATAAATAAAATGCAAAATGATATTTGACCTCCAAATCTTGTTCACATGTCTTTGCCTTGCTACCATTTTGAAAGTGCCTGCACGCACTCTTCCATAAACTGTAGCAAGGCAAATCCTTACAGACTAAATAATATCACTTTTGAGATAATACAATACACATCCACCGAATAGAAGCCTTCAAGAATAAAGCCCAGATATGGGCTTTCAGCACTCTACCAGTTAATAAATTGTGAGAATTATTATTATTATGTATTGGTGTTTAACACCACATCAGCATCTAAGGCTATATCATGGCGAGAAAACGTTAAAGTGAAACATGTCAATAATGAGGTAAAAAGACTGAATAAAAACATGAAATAATTACAAAAGAAATGGCAGAGACAGCATGGTATGAACAGTAACAGTAATGAGTGATAAAACAAGAAATATGAATACTTTATAAATCAACCTGTTGAATTTGAGACTTGAAGAGACTAATTTAAAAGAATAAAAAAAAATGAGATAATTTTGTGTGCGGGCTCGTATGATAAAAAAGATAGAGATCCTACAGTGAAATACTGCCCTCTGACATGATTAAAATCAGTACAATGTAAAAGAATGTGTTCCACTGACAACTGCTGGCAGGGAACACACTCTGGTCGCATATTACCCTCTAATAAAAATGAATGTGTCAGTCTTGTATGACCAATATGACATCGAGTCAAAACTGCATGATCCTTTCTACAAAGGTTACTAGACAGGTAGTGATCAAAAATATTTGGTTGGAATCGATGGAGCTTGTTATTTGTCGCTCCATCTCAACCTGCCTGCCATACAGATTTGATGTAGTTGTTGATATGTGGTTTGAAGTCACTGAAGGGGGATGTTAAAATCAGTGAGAGGCTTGGTTAAAGCCTGCTTTGCTGCACTGTCTGCTTTGGTGTTACCGGAGATACCTACATGTCCAGGTAACAAATTCTGAGAAAAACAATGTTTCTGTAAACAGGCATGTAGTAAGAACATAAACAAACTAATTATTGATTCTGGTCAAAACACCTGTGAAGATTAAAAGGTATAAGGCCTAAAAAAATAAAAAATCTGTTTCTCAGGCCCTCCCGCATGGTCCTTTTGGCCGCCGCATGCTCTCTTTTTATAACCAATTTAAACTTGAAAAAAATAAAAATTAAATGGTTTATGTGTGATATTTTACCCAAGTTAAAAAATTTGATGAATTTGTCCCTTGAGTGCAAGAAGGCTTTGCAATGCTTTGGCATTGCAAAGCCTTCTTGCACTCAAGGGATGAAATACACCACCACCCATGCTATTCTGTAGATTATGAGGCCTAAAACTTGAACCAAGGACATGAACTTTTGATGGCAAAGAAGTAATTACTGAAATAAAAAATAAAATAAAAAACCGCTCGCCCGCATGCAATTTTACAAATAATGGCCTGAGAAACAGAAGATCTACTTTGTGTGGCCTAAATTGCCTTCTGATGGAAACATATTGCCATGCCAATGGGTCTCTGGTATGAATTTGCTTGAGAATTTCCACTTTTGTGATTTTCAATTTGTTTCTGACTGACACTGTTGTTATATACAACAGAAATGGAGGTAATTTATTTAACGGTCAAAATTTTATGTTATTTTCAGCATCAAAGACTCTATTGCAACCACAACACAATTATAAAGTAAAGTTAGCCAGTCATGGAGCTTTGAAAAATAAGTTATGATAGATTAAATGTCTGTATTGAATGGACTGAGGCCAAGCAGTTCCATAAACAAGGCAAATTTGGTGGTTATCGACATATTATTTATTTATTTATTTATTGGGATTTAATGGCACTTTTGACAGCCAGGGTCACCGCGTGTGTTATGGGTGGAGGAAGCAGGAGTACACAGAGAGAATCATCAAGCAATGGTGAGCAACTGTCAAGACTCCCCAACGTACTAACTCCATGCAAGCAAGGATAGCAGTCGGTGAAGACAAGTGCACCATCGAGTTGCAGTACACCTTAGTACACAGTCCCACCGAACCCCCATGTGGGCAATTGGGATGAAGTGCCTTGCCCAAGGACATAACGTAGTTACCCCTGGCGGGGTTCGAACCATGGACCTTTCAGTTTGAAATTCAATGGTTTTGTGTTTGGAAGTAATATTCAATTAACATGGTTATTCAGCAGATAATTCAACACTACATCTTACTACCTTCCCCAACCCACCCCAACATAAGTAACCTTTGCTTCCAAAACAAATCGCATGTGCAACATTACAGAGCACAAGCCTTGTCAGAAAATGTCTGAAGTGAAGCTGACTCAAAGTTAAATAAGTCGATATTGGCATATGAAGAGTTCGACAATTTGTGTTAAAATGAACTTTTATTTTAAGTACTAATTGTAATATTAATAATATGGTAGATCTAAGTTGAAAACAAAGTTTTCAGTAAAGAACACATTGAAATGTGACTGCTTGCAGTCAGAATTAAGTTGAGTATTTCCACTGTTTGAATTACGTTGCGTATTTCCATTGTTTTACAAAACAAAAGTATGGACTACCGTTGCTTTGAAAAATGAAACTATGAGCTACTACAGATAAACCATTAATTGAGTAGTCATTTAGCCAATGAAAATTATTCAATTAACAGGAGTATTCAATTAACAGGGATTGTGTCACTTTCCTGAATTCTACAAATAAACTTAGCATTTACTCTGTTATATCTTGTTTGGCAGAGCTCATAGAGCTCTGCCAAACAATATATAATAGATTAAATGCCTGTATTTGATGTACTGAGGCCAAATAGGTCTATAAACAAAGGAAAACTGGGGAGAGTCAGGGTAATTTCTTGACAGGATACAAGAGTTTTTATTCAATTAACAAGGGTTTACTTTATAACCTATATTCAATTAACAGGTTAAATTTGTACAGGAGGTATGGTAAATGGTTTTGTGATGGGAAATTACATTCAATTAACAGGATTATTCAGTTAAAAGATATCCAATTAAGTGGGCTCCAATGTATTACCATGTTTAATATTCTAAATTCATTGATAGGAATAAAGTGTTATCAATACCAGTCATTTAGGAGTCTGCATAGTGGAGTAAAAAGACAGGAAATAAGTGAAATATGAATAAATATGTTAACTCTCCCAGAATGTCCAGGAAAATCCTGTAAATTCAGTGTAAATTCCTAGCCTCCAGGAAGGAAATTGGCTTTGGACAAAAATTCCTAAAAATAGTACAGTGAAACTTTTTTCTGTTTCGAGAAGTTCAGTCTTAAATCATTAGCCTTCGAAGCAACAATCATAACAATTGGAACAAAAAATATGCAAACAAGTGAATTATATTTAATAAACAAGTATTTTATTATAAATATTTCACTTGTATTCATGTTTGTTTCTGTTTTATTCATTTCAATTTAGCTACATGGTCCATTTACAAGTGCCGAAGCAAAAATACAAAAATAATGTAGGTGATTTAAACACATCACCTACTGACATCTACCTTCACTTAAATAATGATTCCTGATGAATAAAATGTATGAAAAAGAATATAAACTATTCAAAAAAAGTAGGGGATGTCCAAACTGATGTTGATATTTTTGGAAAATGGTACTGGATACGTGTGATTGCGCACATCAATATGTTACCAAGTTTAGTGTGGATCATGAATGTCACCAGCCCATGAAAACTTCATGCAGGTTTTTTTGATGAGCACCACGTTAATGTCCGTAGGGTATGTTTCGAAATTTTCATTTGTACTGGACAGGCTCTTTCGGATGTCTCATCGTTCTTTCCTTGGTATAAACTCGTTCATCAATAGTTTCTGGTTGAAACGTAACTTTTGAGGTATGCGAAGACTGACACATGATGAAAGTTTACGTGTCGTTGGCATGTTGGAAGCTGGCAAGACAGACTGCCATGGCTCAAATGCTCAACGTTACTCAATCGGTGATTAGTTGGTTGTAGTCACGCTACCGTCAGACAGGCAATGTTGATGACAGACATCAGTCAGATCATCCAAGGGTGACAACTGCTAACCAGGATCGTTTCATCCAAACCACAGCATTATGTAACCGTCATCAAAGTTCCTCAGTGACTGAACGCCACATCGCAGCAAGGCATAATTGGTGAGGAGCATGACAGCGCTGGGGCAATCGTCGGTGGAGCAACGTCATGTTTTCCGATGAATCGAGGTTCACTCTCGACTTCCACAACAGGCGGAACAGAGTGTGGCGGTAGCGGAACGAACGATACCATGATGTAACTGTTACGCAGCACGATCGTTTTGGTGGCGATCAGTTATGGTGTGGGGAGGCATAACCATGACAAGCAGAACAGCATTACATGTCATCCAAGGGGTGTGTCACAGGGCAGTACTACAGCAACAACATGTTAGCAGCTCATGTGGTGCCATTAGCGAGACGCAAAGGCTGTCAATTCATTTTCCAAGATGACAATCCAAGAGCAAACAGGGCCCATGTCACAACAGAGTTCCTCCAAGAGCAGAACATCACTACACTGCCTTGGCCAGCACTAAGTCCAGACCTTTCACCAATCGAGCACATCTGGGATATGCTTGGCAGGCGCGTATGACAATGCCAACAACCCCCTACCAATGTCCAGGAACTTGCCACTGCACTTTAGCAAGAATGGAATAACAACAGTCAAACTGATATTAGACGTTTGGTGAGGAGTATGCCACATCGGATCTGCACTTGTCTCATGAACCGAGGAGGATTTACAAGGTATTGAGGTCTTGGACTGAATGTGGTAAATTCTCTGACTGGCCGTCCATGTCTTCTACAGCTCAGTGCATGGAATGTGTGCTTGTCAGACACCCAACTATCGCTGAAATCATTCACCAGATGTCACAGTGCAATGCCTCAACCGTCTTTTTGATGAAAATATATTTCTTCATATATCTCACTTTGATCAAATATCCCCTACTTTTTTTTAATCGTATATATTTCTTTATTCAGTTCAAATATCCACTCATTTTCTGTTCCGTTGTCAACTCGATCTGTGATCCACTTGAGCAAAGCAGAAGAACACAATTTGAAAATTGGTACAATTTGCTCACAGAAATTCACCTTGCTACTGTGATAAGCTGAAAAGTTATGGTTAAAAATCGATACACAACAGACCAACTTTTGAATTGCCAGTAACACTGATTTTTGTTCTGTTTCACGGGTTTCAGGCATCTATTCCCGGAAAGTCCCAAAAGGTATTTACACAAGTAAATAACACAATTATGATTTACTGACGATGAGAAGTGATGAGAATTTCTGTCCACTTTTGTAATCATAGTACTGTAAACATCATTACCTACACAGAATGGCATGAGTGCCATATCGATCCACATGTGCATGTTATTCCGTTTTTATTACATGGAATCACATCTATATAAACAATTATTAGAAGAACACTCAGCAATTCATTTGACAACTATCAACAAGTCATTTTGCAATCGGTTCAATTTCGAGTGATCAATCATCTGTTAATGTTTACAAACACTTGTGATTTGGGGGGAATTCTTGTGGACAGATATATAAATAGGCCAAATATATGGTGTATGTATGTTTGTACTATCATAGTACATGCAGCTAATTCTATTCAATTTGTTATCATTGTACAGCTAATAATGATTGGTTTGAACCCTCCCTTCTAAACTTAAGAAGTAGTTCAATACACAAAGTTGTTTTTATTTAGTTTGTTGTCTTTGGGATAGCTTATTAGAATACAATTGCTTTGTTTAAACTGCACGGCTTCTGTGATTGTAGGTCAAATGGAAATTCCAAGTAGGCAGGGTCATGTTAAGTTTTGACAGATGATGTGATCATCCAAAAATAGTCTATCAACGATTTCCATACGGAACATGTTTGCAGAACAGATTTTCATTTCCGCATGGTTTAGTGTTGCTGTAGATGAGGATTTCATAGAACAGGTGTGTAATAAATAAAAGTATGCACAGGAAAAAAAATAAGAGTCATCAAAACTCAAAATCATGTTTTCTTCTGAAAATTACAGTTGAGCTCACTCAAATGAAAATATCTCTTAACTCTTAAATTGAATAACCCTGTTAATTGAATAAAACTTCCAAACACAAAACTATTTAGTATTTACCATACCTTCAGGACAAATTTCACTTAATTGCATATGTATCATTATCATAGAGTAAACTTCTGTTAATTGCATTAAAAGAATCCTGTAATATGTTGAGAAATTACCCTGATAATCACAGAATTCCACTTGTTAAAAGACCTACTTGGCCTACTGCATCTAATATAGGATTTACAGGGACCGATCAGGACTATTTAAAATACGTTCTAGTCTCGGAGCCTATTTTTTCAATTCATGCGCCAGATTTCAATTTACGGAGTCACACTGCAAGTATGTAATAGCTCTCATCATTTTCATTTAGTACGCTATAGCAAACATTAATCTTCACTGTGGTTTCTGATCAAGTCTTGGCTGCCTATTTAGGCAGCCAAGACTTGATCAGAAACCACAGTGAAGATTAATGCTTGGTAATTAAGACTTGAAGTATTAACTTAAGCACTCTACAACAATGATAAATGATAATCATATAAAAATACATGTAAGAGTGTCTCTCTCGATTATCCATCGAAAGAATATCAAAATATGATCTGAGAAGTTACGCGCCAACTGAGAAGCCTATTTCTGAGATTTAAGAGCCAGGTTCTGATGTTTCAGAACCAAATACGCACTGGCGCATGCCCAGGTTGGTCCCTGTATTTAATCTATTGTATCTTAATTGAGAGCTCAAAGAGCTCTATCAAACAAGATAATATGAACTTTGGTAAAACCAAGAAGCGCGTGCAACTCACAGTGAAAATTGGCCTCGAAACGTATTGTCGAAAATTTATTGTTTTTGTTTCGCTGGGGTGCATACATTGTGGAACGGAACGGAATACTCAGGTTAATTGAATAATCACTGTTCTTACAGTTAAGGATAAAAAAAATTCAAGGACTTTTCAAGGACATATCAGCATTTTTCAAGGATGTTTTTTTAAAATGTACATTTGGAATATAACCGTTTTTAGAAGCCTTACCTACTTTAACCCTTTACTTTACATGAAATGCAGACACTTGCAAAAACATTCTTGAATTACTCATTTTTTGTCTCAAAAACATAGGTTATGACCCCTCATTGGAACGAGCTCATCGAGGTTGTTCCACTGAGGGGTCATAACCTATGTTTTTGAGACAAAAATGAAAAAAATAATTGAAATTAATTGGCCATTTTTTAGAATAGCGGTGGTCGGTTTTGGCCGTTACACTGGGTAAAGGGTTAAAAATGTCTTCTACCTCATCCTTCTAAATTCCCGGAAAACGGTGCTTCTAAAATACTCTGCAACAAAATTATGGTACTTAATAGAATGACACCCAATTAAATAATGCCTGAACTTTAATTCCTCATTTATCGATTATCCATTTTTTAGGTTCATTTTTTTGTGTTTCAACTAAAACAAGTGCAAAAGAGATGTTTCAATTGTCCACTATTACACAGGTAAAAATGATATAGGGAAAAATACAAGGACTATCAAGGAGTCTGATGGATTTTCAAGTACTTTTCAAGTACATTTTCTGAATTTTCAAAATTCAAGGAGTAAGATTGAAATTCAAGGACTTTTCAGGGATGTGCATACTCTGATAATTTCCACTGGCAAAGTGACTATTCATTCAATGGGGTTCTGCTGTACTTCTTAACCTCAAACTAAGAACATTACCAAACAAATTGGCAAAATCCAACCAGTACCATACACAACAAAAGATCAGGATTTAAATTTTGTATATTTTCAAAGTTTTGCTGCCAAAACATAATTACCCGGTAGAGCGCTAAATTATTTTTCAAAAGTGATCTGTAAAAAGAGTACAGTTTTCAAAGATACCATGCGATCAGCACGAGAAGCCTTATTTGAGCAAGATATTGTTCATTTATAATTGTTTTGTTACAATTTATTGGGGAGTGCCTTTTGGCACTCTCCTATAAATTGTAACAAGACACGTTCATTTGAACATTTCTTTTTCTGTTGTACAGTGGAGTCCACTTAACTGGATATCTCTTAATTGTATATCCCTGTCAATTGAATATAATTTTCAACCCCAAAACCATTTACCATACCTTCAGTACAAATTTGATCTGTTAAATGCATATGGGTTGTAGAGTAAACTCCTGTTAATTGTATATAAATTTTTGTAATATGTCGAAAACATTACTGTGACACGCACCAAATACCCCTCATTTATCAACCTTTTTGGCCTCACTACATCCAATACAGGCATTTATTCTATTATATCTTGTTTGACAGAGCTCTATGAGCTCTGTCAAACAAGATATAATAGAATAAATGCTCAGTTTACCTCCAGAACACAGGAAACTAGCCAAATCCCTGTTAATTGTATACTCCTGTTAATTGAATAATTTTCACTGGAAAAATGGATATACAATTAAGAGGATTCTACTGTATCACAAACAACAAACTAGTGCATAGTGTGAAACCATTAAAGTGACTTTCAGCACTTTTCTAGAGTGATTGTAGAGATTTCTAGCACTCAATTAGTTAACTGGTTGAGTGCTAGAAGCCACTATCAGGGCTTTCAAAAAATAAGGGTACCAGATCAAAAGGCGATATTTGCCTTGCTTATGTTTCATATTCAGTCAAACCCAAATAATATTTTCATATAAGGCCACACAAAGTAAATCTTCTGTTTCTCAGCCCATTATTTGTGGAATTGCATGCGGGCGAGCGGTTGTTTATTTTATTTTTTATTTCAGTAATTACTTTTTTGCCATCAAAAGTTCATGTTCTTGGTTCAAGTTTTAGGCCACATAATCTACAGAATAGCATGGGTGGTGGTGTATTTCATCCCTTGAGTGCAAGAAGACTTTGCAATGCTAAAGCATTGCAAAGCCTTCTTGCACTCAAGGGACAAATTCATCACTTTTTTTAACCTGGGTAAAATATCAGACATAAACCATTTAATTTTAATTTTTTTTAAGTTTAAATTGGTTATAAAAAGAGAGCATGCGACAGCCAGAAGGACCATGCGGGAGGGCCTGAGAAACAGATTTTTAATTTTTTCAGGCCTAAAATTGTTTTATCACAAATTATTGAAGAGTTCCTGTGGGTACTCTTCAATAATTTGTAATAACACAAATTTTGCTGAACATATTCAGACTGCCAAAAATTATGTAGCCCTCAACCAGTTAATGACCAATCCCTGTGTAGGATGGGGGAGGAGCAGGGGATGCTTTAGATACTTGAATGTCAATTTAATATTCAAAATATTGCATTTCTTCACTCGATAACTAAGGGCAGATTTCACGTATTTCTGGATCCTGCACTTTTCTTTGCCTGCTGATCTTTAAAACAGGAATGAGCTAAAAGGGAAAATAGTATTTCTATAGAAATAAAATTTGTGTTAAGAAGAGGTTACCAAAGTTACTCACCAATCAAATTTCTTTGGAATATTGTATTTTGTAAGCATATCTACATCAAATGGCTGCCTGTTTCTCACAGATTTGTTGAGTTCTTGCTTTTTACCAAATATTTTTCTTGAGTCAGTCTTTCGCAAATAAAATTCTAACAAAAATTTAGAAAAAAGAACACTAAAATACAGTGACGTATATTGTTTATGAAAATTATACTAAAAATTTAACATATACTCTTCATATGATTTTACTTAAAAGAAATGCTGCAACTTATGCAAATGAAAACAACTTGTTATTTGCAGAAAAGCCTTCAACCAATGAGGCTCCAGACCAGACCATCTTGTGTCAGGCTACTGAGATAAATAGTTGATGAGCTGCTTGCTCTACAAGAGTGGTTTTCTTTACTTATACAGTGGAACCCTGTTAACTGAATAGGCACTTTGCCAATGAAAATTATTCAATTAACAGGAGTATTCAGTTAGCAGGGATTGTGTCACTTTCCTGTATTCTAGAGATAAACTTAGCATTTATTCTATTATATCTTGTTTGACAGAGCTCCATGAGCTCTGTCAAACAAGATATAAGAGATTAAATTTATTGATTTATTTATTGGTGTTTAAGGTCACAAATTTTTGCACAATGGCTAATCATGACCACAACAGGAGTATTAACTCAAGACCAGGGGTGAGCGTTAACAAGCCATGTTGCCCATTTTAGAGAGGGTTTGCACCTCCCAAGCATTGGTGACTGGTTCCTATTTTACCAGTAAAACAGAGCCTGTTTACCGCAGTGAACAGGGACTGCTTAACTTCCCAGGGTTCCCGTGGGGAAATAGATTAAATGACTGTATTGGATGTACTTAGGCCAAATAGGTCTATAAACAAAGGAAAGCTGGGGAGAGTCGGGTTATTTTCTCGACAAGTTACAATATTTTTTATTCAATTAACAGGAGTTTACTCTTTAACCTATATTCAATTAAGAGGTCAAATTTGTACTGGACATATGGTAAATGGTTGTGTTTTGGGAAATTATATTCAATTAACAGGGTTATTCAGTTAAGAGATATCCAATTAAGTGGGCTCCACTGTATTGTTGTTGTTTTTATTTTCTACTCATTAGACTACTGAAGCAATATGAACCTGGTGTGATTGTTAACTATCCAACTGACAATTTTCCAGTGCTAGTAAATATACAGTATGGCCACCATGGACTGGTCACTTTCCACTGGTGGGCAATATTTTCATGATGCAATAACATTAAATTCCAAATACTTATTATAGGAATAATCATAAAAAATTTAATTAATGAAGCACCCGGTAAAGCACGATACTTCATGAATTAAAATTTTGCTGATGATGATTTTTATTACCTGGTAAATGCATGCATGGGCATAACTGCTCAGGCATGGATAATGACCAGTCCACAGCAAATGTACTGTAGAATTCAGAGATTCTCCTGCCTTCTTTAGAAAGAAAAGGGTCCAAGGACCATTCCATTCAGAAAAAAATGCCGATAGGATCACCGATCCAATGTCGAGTTGTGACAGCACAAAAGTGGGTTTGATCATTATCAACTATCGTCCAGAACTCAATTGTTTACAATTTTCTATGTGAAGGGTCACTGTGACCTTGACCTTTGACCTAGTGATTCCAAAATAAACAGGGCTCTTTCTTGCACCAATGCCAACCTACATATGAAGTTTCATGAATGTGGGTGAAACCATTATCAAGTTATCATCCAGAAACCAATTGTTTATGATTTACTATGTTGAAGGTCACTGTGGCCTTGACCTTTCACCTAGCGAGTCCAAAATAAATAGGGTCCTTCCTCTCACTGATGCCAACCTAACTATGAAGTTTAATGAACATGGGTCGAACCATTATCAAGTTTTCATCCGGAAACCAATTGTTTTGATTTACTATATTCAGGGTCACTGTGACCTTGACCTTTGACCTAGTGAGTCCAAAATAAATAGGGTTCTTCCTCTCACGAAGGCCAACCTACATATGGAGTTTCATGAACGTGGGTTGAACCGTAGTCAAGTTATCATCCGGAAACCAATTGTTCACTATTTACTATGTTCAAGGTCACTGTGACCTTGACCTTTGACCAAGCAAGTCCAAAATTAATAGGGTTCTTCCTCTCACCGATACCAACCCACCTATGAAGTTTCATGAACATGGGTTGAACCATTATCAAGTTATAATCCGGAAACCAATTGTTTATGAAAACCCCCCGCCCGCCTGCCCACCATTCATCAAACTATAAGTCGAGTTTGACTTCGTCACAACTCGACTAATAATTGGTGGGAATTGAACCATGGTCCTTTTAGTTTGAAGTTCAATGCAGTTCCGGTAACTGCTGAGCCACCACACTCCTGTGCACTTATTATATCCATAACAGTTACATATTTATTGGTGTTTAAGGTGAATTTCAGCATGTATAACAGTATCAAGACCACAACACAAGCAAAAAGTCAGGTTTAGCAAATTGTTTATACCTATGCTGCCCACTTCAGAGGACTTCTGCCCCAGGCATTGGTTACCAAGTCCTACTTTACCAGTTAAACAGAACATGTTTACCACAGTAAACAAGCAGTGATATACTTTTCGGGATTCCCAATGTGGTATAACAATTATGGGATGGAAATGATCACAATAATAGGAATAGTTTGTGTTTAATCCTTTGTTCATAAATAAATTATTATTTTTCAAAATATTTCAACTAAACCATATCTAATGACCACCTCATAGGAACGAGCTCGATGAGCTCATTCAAATGAGGGGTCACATGATATAATTCTGTTGAAGTTTTTTGAAAAATAATAATTTTTTTAACTGCTGAATTTATAAATTACGCGGACAGAGGTGGCCAATTCTTTAGGTGAGGCTTAATGTCAATCTTTCCACCAGTTATCCAATTACTGCTATCCAACTACAAAATAGGCCCCAGAGGGACGTGAAGTGCTCCACTGACAAAACACCACTGATTCTTCAGACAGAACTTTGAATCTCTCTAATTCCTTTATATCTGAACTCAGGAATTCAAATTTGAAGAAGACTACATATCATTCATTTTTCAAGTATTCAAATGCTATCACAATTATAATGCGTAGATATTCAGTATTTCCTCTTGGGATCCCAAATATTAACCTAGGGACTTGGCTTGAACAAATTTGAATCTGAATTATCTGATCTAGGGCTGAACGGTATTATGGTATACCGGTTGGTCCCGGTATTGAAATCGTCACCGGTTCAAAACCGTCCCTCAAAAATGAATATCGGTATACCGTGAGTAACGGTATACAATTTTGGGGTCCGGTGTTATGATTTGAAATTCGCATTTTCTTGAAATAAAAATATAAATAATGCGTGAAAATATGGCAAACGCATATTAAATACAAGGGATATCATGAATAAAAAAGATATTTTTGGAGCAAAAGATAGAAGTATCACTTACTGCTCTGGGAAAATGAGTGATTTGAATGGAAGACGACAATAATCCATGTCTAATAATAATATATAATAATAACACTTCGGCCGGCCGCTGATTTGTCGCGGTTCTCGTATGAGAAGGCCTTGGTTACCCATGTTCTACCAACTGCCTCCCCCTATTCCCGCGCTTCTTCTCTCCTCCCAACACTCGGAGACGAACTGCTTGATGACATCCCTTGCCCCATTCTTCCCAATCTCTCCGATTAGAATATTAACCCTCTCCTTTGAGTCGCCCCCTAACCACATGTCCTTCATTCTCCCATCCCACTTCTCCATTATACTCCCCGTGAATCTTGTTCTTTTAGACTGGTATTTTGGGCATTCTATCCCCTCAGCTCCAGGGACCGCGACCTCAGTTTGAACAACAGTGACCCCCCAAAGGTGCCATCAAGGTACTCTTCAAAATGAAAGTGTCAATGACACTGTAGCTTAACTTGTGTGTTGTGTTTGATGAAAAGGATAATGTTCAATGTTTATGAAAGGATTATGAAATAAGACAAGAATTGTGATAATTGGGAATATGTTCATTTCTGTTCCCTGTATGCTATGTTTATGATAAAAATAATATGAGGTGCACACTGTACTAAAGATCTGAGGGGTGGGTTAATATGACCTCACAGTTAATATATGTGGCCCTCACAGTTAACATATATCAACAAAATTACAATGAAATTATTCCAAAATGAGTCATCCTATCAAGTTACATTAAAATCCCTTCATACATATGGCCTGTAGACTGGATGATCGTGACCAAAAGGGGACGTTCTCATCTGGACACTATTTAGAGTCATCCTACCAAGCTACAATAAAATCCCTTCATAATTATGACCTGTACACTGTTCTGAAGGTTTTCGGGCTTTGGGCCCCTGAAGCCATCACAGTTGCCCACTCGTGTCCAAAAGGGGACGTTCTCATCTAGACATTATATGAAGTCAACCTACCAAGTTACAATGAAATCCCTTCATAAATATGACCTTAGACTGTGCTAAAGGTTTTCGGGCTTCGGGCTTGGGCAGCCATCATGGTTGAATGATCACAACCAAAGGGGACAATCTCATCTGGGCATCATCTGGAGTGATCCTGCGAAGTTACAATGAAATCCCTTCATAAATATGACCTGTAGACTGTGTTCAAGGTTTTCGGGCACCTGTAGCCATCACAGTTGACCAATCACGACCAAAAGGGGATGTCATCATCTAGGCATTATATGGAGTCAACCTAACAATGTTACAATGAAATCCTTCTATAAATATAACCTTTTGCCTATGCTAAAGGTTTTTGGGCTCGGGCACCCATCAAGGCTGAATGATCACGGCCAAAATGGGACGTTCTCATCTTGACCTTATTTGGAGTCAACCTACCAAGTTACAATGAAATCCCTTCATAAATATGACCTGTAGACAGTGCTAAAGGTTTTTGGGCTTCGGGCACCTTTAGCCGTCAAAGTTGCCCAAACATGTCCAAAAGGGGACGTTCTCATCTAGGCATTATATGAAGTCAACCTACCAAGTTACAATGAAATCTCTTCACAAATATGACTTGTAGACTGTGCTTAAGGTTTTTGGGCTTCGGGTTCGGGCAGCCATCATGGTTGAATAATCGCAACCATAGGGGACAATCTCATCTGGAATGATCCTATGAAGTTACAATGAAATCCCTTCATAAATATGGCCTGTAGACTGTGCTCAAGGTTTTTGGGCTTCGGGCACTTGTAGCCAACACAGCTGACCAATTACGACCAAAAGGAGATGTCATCATCTAGGCATCATATGGAGTCAACCTAATAGGTTACAATGAAATCCTTCCATAAATATGACCTTTTACCTATGCTAAAGGTTTTTGGGCTCGGGCACCCATCAAGGCTGAATGATCGCGATCAAAAGGGGACGTTCTCATCTAGACATTATTTTTAGTCATCCTACCAAGTTACAATGAAATCCCCTCATAAATATGACCTGTAGACTGTGCTAAAGGTTTTCGGGCTTCGGGCACCTTTAGCCGTCACAGTTGCCCAATCATGTCCAAAAGGGGACGTTCTCATCTAGACATTATATGAAGTTAAAATACCAAGTTACAATGAAATCCCTTCATAAATGTGACCTGTAGACTGTGCTAAAGGTTTTCGGGCTTCGGGCTCGGGCAACCATCATGGGTGAATGATCACACGTTCTCATCTAGACATTATATGAAGTTAACCTACCAAGTTACAATGAAATCCCTTCATAAATATGACCTGTAGACTGTGCTAAAGGTTTTCGGGCTTTGGGCTCGGGCAGCCATCATGGGTGAATGATCGCAACCATAGGGGACAATCTCATCTGAGCATCATCTGGAGTGATCCTAAGAAGTTACAATGAAATCCCTTCATAAATATGACCTGTAGACTGTGCTCAAGGTTTTCGGGCTTCGGGCACTTGTAGCCATCACAACTGACCAATCACGACCGAAAGGGGATGTCATCATCTAGGCATTATATGGAGTCAACCTAACAGGTTACAATGAAATCCTTCCATAAATATGACCTTTTGCCTATGCTAAAGGTTTTTGGGCTCGGGCACCCATCAAGGCTGCATGATCGCGATCAAAATGGGACGTTCTCATCTAGACATTATTTGGAGTCATCCTGCCAAGTTACAATGAAATCGTTTCATAAATATGACCTCTAGACTGTGCTAAAGGTTTTCGGGCTTCGGGCTCCTGTAGCCGTTACAGTTGCCCAATCACGTCCAAAGGGGGACTTTCTCATCTAGACATTGTATGAAGTCAACCCACCAAGTTACAATGAAATTCCTTAATAAATATGACCTGTAGACTGTGCTAAAGGTTTTCAGGTTTTGGGCTCGGGCAGTCGTCATGGTTGGCAGATCATGCCCAAATGGGGAAATTCGCATCTAGACATCATAAGGAGTCATCCTACCAAGTTACAATGAAATCCCTCCACATTAAACATGACCTGCAGACTGTGCTAAAAGTTTTTGGGTTTCGGGCTTGGGCAGCCATCACGGTTGATAGATCATGCCCAAAAGGGGACGTTCTCATCTAGGCACTATACAGAGGCATCCTACCAAGTTACAATGAAATCCCTTCATAAATACGACCTGTAGACTGTGCTAATGGTTTTCGGGTTTTGGGCTCGGGCAGCCATACCGGTTGCCCGATCGCGACCAAAAGGGGACGTTCTCATCTAGACATGACCCCAAACCTGCATATGAAATTTCGTGACGATCAGACAAGAACTGTGGGGTGTAGCCCATGCTAAAGGAAAATGTGAACAGACGTCACAGACTAACAGACTCACAGACTAACAGACTTCCGCACGCGTGATGGCAATAGCTTATCTTGACTATGTCAAGTTAAGCTAACCAGGCTTCTCTTTCTCACGCAGGCCACCCAAAGATCTCTTTGATTTGACCCCCTCTCGCCAATTACGGTATCAATCCTCCATGACCCTTTCTCTGACGATCTTTTTGCCCTGGTTTGCCCCAACGTCAAGGTTCGAGATCTCCATTGAGTAGTTTTCTACTAGCTCCCTCACTTGGACCATCCACCCCGTCTTGATATTTGAGTTGAAAGTTCTCAGGAACATTACTTTACACCATCGGCTATCGGGGAGATTTACCAAATAATTAAGATAACCGAGTTTCAATAGGTCTATCCTGTCCTTGATCCTCATCCACCCAAGCTCGCCCCTGATTGCTTCTAGTACTGCAGCATTACTCGAGCCTGTTATCCATCGGCCTGCATCGTTCTGCAGGATTTCCAAGCTCTTAACAGCTGTCTGTCTTTGTCTACAAAGTTATTGAACCTATTGTTTAATATGAAAATAAGCCATAAAATTATCATGGGTTTACTGGCTTTCATCTGAATCTGAAAAAATTTATAGTAATTTATATATTTTTTATACTTACCAATGACCCAGACATAGCTGGTGCTAACTCTTAAAAATATAGGGCCAAACACAAATTTTGCCCCCCAATCCCCAATATTTGCATCCAAAACCAAAGAAAACATGTCCTGAATGGCCCTCCATACTTCACCTCTACTGCGCATGCGCAGTGTCAAGGACGTCCCGAAATTGGCGCCATTAATCATTCTTACCATCAGTGCCTGGTAAGCGCTATGTCCTCAGCGGGGAGGTGTGAGTTTCCAACTCCTGGGAGGGCCATCCCCGTCTGGGTCATTGGTAAGTATAAAAAATATATAAATTACTATAAATTTTTTCAGATTTTTATCCTGTACCAATGACCCAGACATAGCTGAATAGTAAAAAGGCTGGAGGGCCCAGGACATAGAGGAAAATCCAATAAGCTCAACTATATAAAATAGAGTCATCTCCTATAGGAGAAAAGGAGAAATAGGCTTCACGTGTATCTTTCTTATTTATGACAAATTAGAAAGACACAATACCTTCTATAATTGAGCATCATAACATCCAGGTTCTCTATTAATATCCAGTATAATTCATATACTAATTATATTTAAAGTAAGCCAATAAATAAAGTTAGTCCAAAGAATTGAGACTCTTTATACTCTTTTAAAAGTGTCCGAGGATAGTATAATAACATCCGTTTGACACATGACATATTCAAATGCTATACTTTAAAACTATGACATGAATGAATTAAAAACATAACTTTCACTTAAGAAACCATCCCAGTAACAGCTCAGAATTACTAACTCTGGAGGAGGTATCCCCTTGTTTTCATAATAAAAACAGGTGACCCAAGGGAACACTCTCCCCCCCCCCCCCCTTTTTCTTGCCCTTGGTCAAATAGCCCAGAGCGAAGAGGGCAGCAGGACGGAGTCACTGCCGGAACATAAAGCCTACATAGCTATAGTTGCAATTGTTAAGTGATCGACTTTCTGAGCAGCTGATAATGGACCTAAACAATGCAGGTCTCCAGAAATGGATACAATATTTCTGAGATAAAAATTCGTGAATGTGGATGGTTGAGACCAATATGCAGCCTACTTAATCTATAATAGCAAAACTATATGTCAGCCCAAGATGTAGAAGAGCTCTTACTTCATGAGCCGAAATCTTAAGCACAGACTGCTGAGTTAAGGATAGATTATCCTAAGCAGTACCGATAGTTAACTGAATGCATTAAGTAATAGAATGGACCCAATGACCTTTCTATTAGGCATCAGAGCCAGAAGAAGCTTTACGTCCTACTGATAAACTGAGATCTGTTAATAAATACATAAAGGTCTATCCGGACAGAGTAAAGGCCTATGCCCGCTCGAAGACGGAAGGACCTTAAAAACAATAGGTTCCGGATATCATTAGGAGCCTGATTCTTAACCAAAAATACAACATTAGTAGTAAAGGTAATAGAGTTCCCGATACTACGAAAGTGAGAATCGTCCACCGATAGTGCATGAAGCTCACTGACTCTTCAGCAGAAGAGAAGGCTAAGAGAATCGCTGCCTTAAAAGACCAGAATTTGAAACTGCTGTCCCAAGGATTCAAATGGTTGCTTAGTTAACTAGAGGGCTGCCACATCCACGGGGCAGCCGATCCTCCCGAAAAAAGTGTGGTCATCATCCAGAAACTTAAAAGTACATTGAATTTGGCATAACTCTGAAAAAATTGACCAGACCACACTAAAATTAATCAGGACAAACCCATTTTCGAACTTGACCCGTATTTTGATATGTTTGCACCACATATCAAGTTTGGTTACAATCAAACTATCTTGAGGGAAGTTACCATCCGGAAACCAAAAATCATAAGATTTTCTAAATTAAAAAGGGGCATAACTCTGGTAATATTAATCAGGATGAACCCGGATTCGAACTTGACCTGTATTTTTATATGTTTAAGCCACATATCAAGTTTGGTTACAATCAAACTATTTCAAGGGAAGTTATCATCCGGAAACAAAATGTAAATGGATGGACGGACGTACGGACAGACGGACAAAAAAAAACGCGTGACGACTATATTCCCCGAAAAAATTTTTCGGGGGGATAATAAGAACCCAAGCTAAATTCCGAATAGGAATTAATCTAACGATTCTAGGTCTCTTATCGAAAAGTTTCAAACTAACTTAGATAAAGAGACATTAGGCTCCATTGTAAACTATCATGGTGTGCATAGGTATCAGATAACATAGACCTATAACCTATAAAAGTAACTGGCTGCAGATGATTTCGTTAAACAAGTATACTAGAAAGTTGCAATGTCTGGTATGGAGGAATCAAAAATATCAACATAAAGATCCCTACACCAACGACAGAAGACCCTCCACTTTAGCCGCATAGTATAGCGAAGAGGAGGTCCTTCTACAGTTAGGAATCGTGTCCACTGCTGGTCCTATACAGTGCTTACTATGCAAGAAGGACCGCACAATGGAATATGTGAAGGTTGAGACCTTGCGGGTTGTGATAGAGTTGACACGATTTCCCCAGCGAAAAAAGATCTCCTCGTGGATGAAGTTTCCGCGGTAAGTCCCACAGTAGACATCTAAGTAAATTGATCCACCGTCTCTGTGGGACAGAGATGCTACCAACAGAATTGTATTGTGAATGAATAATCCTAGCAATACTTGCTGAATCAACAGCGCTGGAGGATACGTATATCCTATCATCGCGTCCTACTAGATCGATAGAGCGTTAACTACATATGCTCAGGGATCCGGACACGGTGACACATACATCTACAATTGATTGGAGAGTTGTGTCGCAAATAAATTTTTCACTGGGTGCTCACATTCATAGCAAATCTGATTGAATACTTGTTAGTTGATAGTCCATTCCGACGGCAACAAACGACCCTTACGTGAAAGGGAGTCTGCTAATACGATCCGACGACCGAGAATATGACGAACCGAAACAGAACTTGGTATTCTATAACAAACAGAAGGATTCTTTCCGTTAAAATCAATAACGGAACCGAATGAGTGCCTCCCTGGTTCCGGATATACGCAACTACTGTTGTATTATCGGACAGGATTGAACATGCGTTTCTGAATAAAATTCATCCAATGACGTAGTGCAAGCCAACATAATATTCTTTCTTGGAAGTAAAGAGCTTGCCTAAAAACTACGGAACCCAAAGACCCCGGCACTTCGAATCCGTTGGGATCAAAATGTGTCCCAACCTGTTTGACTGGCATCCGTCATAATCGAAAAACTCGGATCCGGCAACTACAGTGGAACTCTCTGAGTCAACCACCGAATGTTTGCCCACGTCTGAATCTCTTGTTACACTTGATAGACAAGAGAACGTGTATATCGAGCAATTCAAGATTGCTGAAAGGTTACCGTCGAAGAGAAGCTTCTCGGGGACCGAAGCGACTCTGAGAGAGTTCTTCACCTTACTATCCACGCGCGTGGATGTAGCTAGGGCTGCGTCACGTCTAACCAACTCCAGGTTGCCAATGAAGGGCGGAGTTATACGTGGAAAACTACTGCCCCTGAAAGAAATCCCATTGAGAATCATATCCTGGAATTCTTTCTCTTGAAGACGTAATGATAACGTCTCAGTAAGGTGGTGTACGTATGATAAAGAGTCTAAGTTAAGTCTATTATACATCATTGTCGTTTCCAAAATCGTGGTTGGAATTGACATAGACGGCGAAAAAGACAATTGCAGTCTTGAGTCTCGCCGTCTTAGACGCAAAGGAACTCTCGGTAAGCCCAGTTCTGCCAATAAACAATTATTTCCTAGAATTCACGAAAGGCAGAATAGAGCATTGCGGACAAGAAACTATACTAGCATGTTGATAGCAAGCTTATATATATATAGCGTCGTTCAATAATTCGAATGTTCTAAAGACATTATTGGACTGCGTCGGCAACTCAGGGACAATGTCCCTGAACCGATCCAAAACTCTGTGTCCAATGACGCTATTAGTCTCTTATCCAGCATCGCAGCAATGTAGTCCGATGGAACAACCTCTGGAAGATAATGCCGGAAGAAATGTATGGCAGCTTCTGTTGTTCCGAAAGGGAAAGCTCGAAATCATCCGAATCCCTTTCGCCATCCTGTCGGACCCTATGAAATATTCGGTCGTCCGTACCTGATGCAACAGCGGAACGTACCGACCCAGCGCTGTCGGATTATTCCTGATCCGATCGAGAATCTGTCGTTTGCTGGGATGCTATGATAAGCTGTGCTATTTTGGATAGCACGTCCATCACTGAGGCCTGTGGAGAAGCGGTCTTACGATGCATTGCCGCTGGAAGCTCCGTGTTCGTTACCCCGTGCATACCTCTATTATGCAAGCGACTGGAGTGTGCAGGCCTTGTGTCCCTTGGCTACCGGATGGCGTGACCTGTTCGCCATGGAATCACTGAATTCCGAAGCTGGCCGGATATTCAAGGTCACATAGCCAATGTGCGGTCGTGAGGAAGCATTATCGACAGTCACTCGGACTGTCTATATAACGGAGCGTCTGGAGTGGCGGACATAGGCTCCGAAGGTGAAATGTCTGTACCACAACATCCGGTCCCATATGTTGTTGCACGAGAGAGGGACCTCTCTCGCTCGCCGCCCAGACGGACCGGACGAGCTAGGAACCGGACTAACAGGCTTCCTCCAATCTCTCCTCTAATCCGTCGTCACTGGGTGTGTACTAAAGTCTATTATAGTGTTCGCATCACCCAAATCTCCATCCTAGACCGCAACGGACGAACCCGACTGCCGAACCATTCGATGAATGGACGCTACCCCGGGTGAGCTAGCGAATGTCAACTCCGTCGATCCTACTAGGGACCTCTTAGGAGATTGACGTAATCCATGAGCACTAATTGCCGCTAGCTCTTCATTAACTATGACGACAGAGGCACACTTTTGAAAGACATCTCAGTAATTTTGCGAACAAGAAACCAGATATGCTTGTACATAGCAAGCATATAAAAAATATATATAGCGTCGTTCAATAAATCGAACGTATCTGAGACATTATTGGACTGTGTCAGAACTGAGGGACGATGTCCCTGAACCGAACCAAGTCCACCGACGCTATCAGTTTCTTATCCGGTATCGCAGCATTCTGGTCCGACGAAGAACCTCTAGAAGATGAAGTCGGATGACATATACAGCAGCTTATGTTGTTCCGAAAGGGAAAGCTCGAAATCCTCCGAATCCCTTTCGGCATCCCGTTGGACCGTATGAAATTTTCGGATGTCCGCACCTGATGCTTCCGCGGAGCGTCCCGACCCAGCGTCGTCGGATATTATATTATGCGACAGAGATTCTGTCATTGCTGGGATGCTGCGATAAGTTGTGCTATTTGGGATAGCACGTCCGTCACCGAGGCCTGTGCAGAAGCGGTCTTACGATGCTTTGCCGCTGGAAACTCCGTGTACGTTGACTCCCGCATACTTTCTTATCCGAACGTCCGGAGTCTGCAGGCCTCGTGTCCCTGGCTGTCGGATGGCGTGACCTGGTCGCCTAGGATTCTCTGATTGGCGAAGTTGACTGGATATCGGAGGTCACGTAGCCAAGGTGCGGTCGTGTGCGCTGCCATGAGAATGAGGAAGCCTTATTGACAGTCTCTCCGGACTGCCTATATAACGGAGCGTCCCGAGCGGTGGACGTATGCTCCGAATGCGAGACATTTTGTACCACAACATCTGGGGCCAGATGTTGATGTACGAGAGAGGGGCCTCTCTCGCTCGCAGCCCGGATAGGCCTGGACGAGCTATGAACCGGACTAAAAGGCTTCCTCCATTCTCCCCTCTAATCCGCCATCACTGGGTGTGCACATGGATGTTTATAGTGCTCGCATCACCCAAAACTCCTTTCTAGACCGCAACGGACGAACCCGGCTGCCGAACCATTCGATGAATGGACGCTACACCGGGCAAGCTAGCGGACGTCAAAGGCCGTCGAACCTACTAGGGTCCTCTCAGGCAATTGACGTATTACCTGAGCACTTTTCCGCTAGCTCTACATTAATTGTGACGACGGAGGCACACTTTTTGGAAGACATCACGGATACATCACGCTGATCATGATCGTCTGAAATAGAGATTGATAAAGTATAGTGACCCTGCGGGGAAAGGACCGGAATGGCCAATTCCCCACTAACATACCGTGACACACGCTTCCCATGTTGTCATCGTAATCAACACATACAGAACAGGAGTTAGTGCGAGTACACTGACTACATTATACAATGATTATGAAAATCAGAGGAAGATTTCCTCTTATTACAATTGAACAATATCCTTTCCATGTGAAAAGAAAACAAAGTCCTAGTACTCGCACCAACCCCTGACAATCAAAATACATAATAACAAGATCCATTAACATAGAAAAAATAATTGAATCAAAAACTTTTGAAAAAATATTTTTTCAGAACAGCCCAAGTTTCTGAAAAGTAACATTGAGCCCCAATGGATCCCAAGTCTAAGTGTGGACAAAAATTCTAAAAATATTTTAAACAATTTATGCAACACTTACGAACAATAATAATGTGTCTAGTTATGATTAAATTAACATCAAGATATTATTTTCAAGAAATCCCCCCTCACACAGAGGGCTGTTGGAAATGTAAACAATAAGTGTAAAAACACTAGATCAAGACTCCAGGCACCCTGGCCCGAAATCAGTTACCAATAATACACTATCTGATGCAAAACAGAGACTTCCAGGGAAGAAACTGCAGAACATCAGATGGTAGATGCAGAACACTACGCCTAACCACCCATAGGTGAAGACGTAAACATGGGGAAAAGAACAGAATACATTCTGTTATCCAGCTAAAACTCCCAAGAAATTTTAGTAATAATATTACAGGAAATATGCCAAAAGCATGGGAGAATAGCAAGAGGGGACTTAAAGGAAAGGGAGAGAGGAAAACACTGAATAAGCAGTGTCATCTTGATAACAAGAATGACCACAACAGGCAGTTGCCTCGAAAATAGGTAACTTAACATAATTTCATCAAAAAATTTTAAGTTACAGCCCTGATTATATTTTTATACTGTACCAATGACCCAGACTTAGCTGGTGCTAACTCCACAAAAACCAGGGCCAAACACAAATTTTGCCCCCCAATCCCCAAAATTTGCATCCAAAACAAAAAGAAATCATGTCCTAAAGGACCTCCATAGTACGACTCTACTGCGCATGCGCAGTGACGCAGTCGTCCCGAAATTGGCGCCAAATATCATTCTCTGTTTGGCCCTTCATCAGTCAACATCTCACTGATCTTTGTGCTTGTAAATCTCAGTTTAAAGGATGCCAGACACGTAATTCTTGGAGAAAATGTGATTCTAAGGAGGATAGAAGGAGGAGAGGAAAAAAGAAGTGGCAAAAAATAATCAGGGCTGTACTTAAAATTTTTTGTTGAAATTATGTTAAGTTGCCTATTTTCGAGGCAAACGCCTCTTGTTGTCATTCTTGCTAATTGTTGCACTGCTTATTCAGTGTTTCCTCTCCCCTAATCTTCTAAAGTCCCCCCTTGCAATTCTCCCATGCTTTTGGCATATTTTTGAGAAGTTTCATTTCTAAAAATTCCCTGGGAGAGTTGCTTGGTTACAGAATGTTTTCT
Source organism: Pictodentalium vernedei (assembly GCA_031216915.1). Lineage (NCBI taxonomy): Eukaryota > Metazoa > Mollusca > Scaphopoda > Dentaliida > Dentaliidae > Pictodentalium > Pictodentalium vernedei. The sequence continues at coordinate 193,682,327 of CM062297.1, read as the reverse complement.
GTTATTTTCCCCATAGTTACGTTTTCACCCATGGGTGTATAACGTTTGTGTTCTGCATCTTCCATCTGATGTTCTGCAGATTCTCCCCTGGGAGTCTCTGTTTTGCATCAGATAGAGTGTAATTGATGACTGATTCCGGGCCAGTTTTTTCAGTGCCTGGAGTCATGTTTTCTTCTGTGTTTACACTGTTTGTTTTCATTGGCAACAGCCTTTTTTGAGGGGGGCTGTTTGCCTTTGAGGTAGTTTATCTCATTATAAGATACATTTATATTATCCGAAAGTGTCTCATTAATTATTTTATATAATTTTAAAATTTTTGACCACACTTTGCCATCGGATCCATCGGGGCTCAACGTTACTTTTCAGCAACTTGGGCTTCTCTGAAAAAATATTTTTTCAAAATTATTTTGTTTTGCAATTGTTTTTTCATTTATTAATGGATCATGTTATTATGTATCTTTGTGTCAGGGGTTTTTGCGAGTAACTAGGACTTATTGTTGTTCTTTCACAATGAAGGGAACTTGTTCAAATTGTAATAGGAAGAAATCTTCCTCTGACTTTCATGATTATTGCATTAATTGTAGTCAGTGTTCTCGCATTAATCCCTGTCCTGTATGTGAACATTGGGATGAGAAACATTGGAAACGTGTGTCACGATATGTTGTTTCTGGAGAAAGAGCGATGCCGGCTCTTTCTCCACAAGGTCACTCTACTCTCTCAGTTTCTATTTCAGAGGAACCAGAACAGGGTGATGTTTCCATGTTATCTTCTTCAAGTGTGCGTCCGTCGTCACAAATAAATACAGAGCTAGCGGCAAAAGTGCTCATGGAGATTAGACAAATGTCGTCCGCTAGCTCGCCCGGTGTAGCGTCCATTCACCGAATGGTTCGGCAGCCGGGTTCGTCCGATGCGGTCCAAGAGGAAATTTTGGGTGATGCGAGCACTATAAAAATAATAGATGCACACCCAGTGACGGCGGATAGTGAACGAGAACGGAGGAAGCCTTTTAGTCCGGTTCCTAGCTCGTCCAGGTCCAGCCGGGCCGCGAGCGAGAGAGGCCCCTCTCTCGTACAACAACATCTGGGACCAGATGTTGTGGTACAAAATGTGTCTTTAGCGGAGCATACGTCCGTCGCTCGGGACGCTCCGTTGTATAAGCAGTCCGCAGAGACTGTTAAGGCTTCCTCTTCTCACCGGCGCACACGACCGCACCTTGGCTGCGTGACCTCCGATATTTTGCCAGCTTCGCCGATGAAGGATTCTTCGGCGACCAGGTCACACCATCCGGCAGCCAGGGATTCGAGACCGATGGACTCCGGACGTTCGCATAGGAAAAGTATGCGGGAGCCATCTGATGCGGAGCTGCCCTCGGCAAAGCAGCGAAAGACCGCTCCTCCGCAGGTCTCGACGTCGGACATTCTAGTGCAGATAGCACAGCTTATCGCAGCATCCCAGCAGCCGACAGAGACGGTGTCGGATCGAGAATTATCCGACGGCGCTGGGTCGGTACGCTCCGCCGAAGCATCGGGGGCGGACGACCGGGAACATCGGGAGGTCCGACCGGATGGTGAAAGGGATACGGATGAATTGGAGCTATCCCTTTCGGAACAACACAAAGCTGCCGTGGACTTCATCCGGCACTTTCTTCCTCAAGTTGTTCCGTCGGGCCAGACTGCTGCGCTTCCGGACAGGAGAATTATATCGTCATTGGACTCTGATTTTTTCGAGCGGTTCAGGGACATCGCTCCCGAGTTTCCGTCGCAGTCCAATAATGTTGCAAGAACATTTGAATTATTGAACGACGCTATTTTTAAACTTGCTTCCAGGACGGGGAAAGCAGGCTTCTTGTCCGCAAATACTCTCAACCTGCCTTTCATTAATGCAAGGAATAAATTCGACACGGCAGGTCAGGGTATACCGAGAGTTCCTCTGTGTATGGACGACGAGGCGGAAGACTTAGAGCTATCATTACCGTCGTCAGCTTCTATTCCAACCGCAGTGTTGGAAACAGCTATTGCGTCTAACAGAGCCAATTTAGATGCCTTATCTTACGCAGATCACCTTACGAAGGCGTTATCACTGCGTCTTCAAGGGGAAGAGTTTCAGGATATACAATCCTCCTTAAGACTTCTTTCAAGGGCAGTAGCTTATTCCACGTGTAACTCCGCCCTTTCAGTGGCAAATCTGGAGTTGGTTAGACGTGACGCAGCCCTGTCTACATCCACACTAGTGGATTCTAAGGTGAAGAACTCTCTTAGAGTCGCTTCGGTCTCAGGAGATCTTCTCTTTGACGGCAAGCTTTCCGCTATTTATGATAATATTAAAAAGAAAGCTAGTGATTCTCTGTTGTTTAGATCCGCTCCTAAAAGGTCGGATACAGCAGACACGAATAAGGCGGGCACTTCTGGGTCTTATCCGCCCAAGAGAGGTTCCTATAGAGGTTCCGGTGCGTCCTCTAGCTCTTATTCGAGAGACCGTCAGGATAGCGACTCTCGTTCGGGACGTCCTTCAGGCCGGGACAATCGGTCGGACGCCCCGAGGTCGACGAGGCGAGGTGCGGGTCGTGGAAGACGTGGTTTCTCCTACCGCAGGCCTCGCAGATCCAGGAGGTGATGGCTCAAACCTCTATCGCGTTCCGGTTGGCGGAAGGTTGTCGAGTTTTTCTCAAGAGTGGGCGTCGATTACGGACGACCCGTGGGTGAGAGGAGTGACTTCGGAAGGTCTAAAGATATCCTTCAAACGAAAGCCTCCATTAACTCGAAGTCCAAAGTGGACTCATCTTCCGTCAAACCCTCAGAAAAGAGACGCTCTGCTATCAGAGGTGCAGTCTCTTTTAATGAAGAACGCGGTAGAGGTCGTAGAAAACCAGGAATCGCTGGGATTCTACAGCCATCTGTTTCTGGTTCCGAAGCCAGACGGCTCGTTCCGTCCAGTCATAGATTTGAGCTGGATAAACAAGCTGATCGTCGCTCCGAAGTTTTATATGGAGACGATTCGATTGGTCAGAGCGAGTATTCGGGTGAACGATTATGCAACGAGCATAGATCTCAAAGATGCGTACTTTCACGTCATGGTACATCCGACATTCCGAAAGTATCTACGCTTCGCAGTCCTAGGAGTGGTGTATCAGTTCCGGGCCATGTGCTTCGGATTGAATCTAGCACCCTGGGCTTTCACTCGGGTAATGAACTCGGTAATGATCTACTTCCGAGCTCATTCGTCTGCGGTAACGTCGGCCTACCTGGACGACATTCTTCAGAGGTACGGCAACGAGTTAACGCTTCAGAACGATGTTCAGAATCTTCTTCTATTGCTCCGACGTCTCGGTTTCATAGTAAACGAGGAGAAGTCGGATCTGGTGCCGTCCAAGTCATTCACTCATCTGGGAATGAGCTTCGAGACGCACAACAATCTCGTTCGTCTGCCGTTAACCAGAGCGAAATTAGTCAGTTGTTACGCTCGCTATTGTCTGAATACAGACAAAGTCACAGCGAGAGAATTTATGAGACTGATAGGTCTGTGCGGAGCCGCCGCGGATCTCATTCCGATGGGACGGCTACGCACACGGCCTCTTCAAATTTTCCTGACTCAGAATTGGAGTGTGAAAATTCATTCGCTCGATGTAGACGTTCTCTTGTCAGATCAAGTGAAACAAGAGATTCAGACTTGGGCAAACATTCAGTGGTTAACTCAAGGAGTTCCGCTGCAGTTGCCGGATCCGACTTTTACCATTATGACGGATGCCAGTCAAACAGGTTGGGGTGCATCATTAATCCCAACGGATTCGAGATGCCAGGGTCTTTGGGATCCGCAATTCCTGTGCAAGCACATAAACATCAAGGAAATGATGTCAATTTGGCTTGCGTTACGTCACTGGATGGACATTATTCACGATGCTCATGTCCAAATCCTATCCGACAATACGACAGTAGTGGCGTATATACGGAATCAGGGAGGCACTCATTCAGTTCCGTTGTTCAATCTAACGGAAAGAATCCTTCTGTTTGCGTTGGAACATCACGTTCTTCTTTCGGTCCGTCACATACCGGGTCGTCTGAATGTGCTAGCAGACTCCCTTTCACGAAAGGGTCGCTTGTTGCCGTCGGAGTGGACTCTCAACAAACAAGTATTCAATCAGATTTGCTACCAATGGGAACGGACAATGATAGACTTATTTGCGACACATCTCAACAATCAGTTGCAGACGTATGTGTCCCCGTGTCCGGATCCAAGAGCATTTGCAGTAGACGCTCTATCGATCCCTTGGGATGGAATGATAGGATATGCGTATCCTCCAGCGCCGTTAATTCAACAAGTATTGCTAAAGATAAAACAATCTCAATGCAAGATTCTGTTGGTAGCATCTCTGTCGCCACAGAGACCGTGGATAAATCTACTCAGGTGTCTGTTGTGGGACCTACCGCGGAAGCTCCCTCCACGAGAGGATCTTCTTTGGCAGGGGAAATCGCGCCAACTACATCACAACCCGCAAGGTCTCAACCTTCACGTTTTTCCGTTGTGCGGTCCTTCTTGCATGGCAAGCACTTTACAGGACGAGCAGTGGACGCGATTTCTAACTGTAGGAGGACCTCCTCTTCGCTAAACTATGTGGCTAAGTGGAAGGTTTTCCGTCGTTGGTGTAGGGATCATTCTGTTGATATATTTGATCCCTCTATACCAGACATTGCTAACTTTCTAGTATACTTGTTTGACGAAATCAAACTGCAACCTGTTACTATAAAGGGTTATAGATCTATGTTATCTGATACCTATGCACATCATGATAGTTTACAAATTGGATCTAATGTCTCTTTATCGAAATTGGTTAGAAACTTTTCGATAAATAGACCCAGAACTCTTAGATTAATTCCTAAGTGGAATTTAGCTTGGGTTCTCCTTAAATTGAAGGAAAAGCCATTTGAACCTCTTGGGACAGTAGATTTCAAATTCTTATCTTATAAGACAGCTTTTCTCTTAGCTTTCTCTTCTGCCAGAAGAGTCAGTGAGCTTCATGCACTATCGGTGGATGATTCTCATTATCGTAGTGTTGGGAACACTATCACCTTCACTACTAATGTCGGTTTTTTAGCTAAGAATCAGGCTCCTAATGAATATCCGGAACCTATTGTTATTAAGGCTCTTCCGTCTTCAGACGGGCGTAGGCCTTTACTCTGTCCTGTTAGAGCACTACGTATCTATAAACAGAGATCTCAGTTCATCAGAAAGGGACGGAAACGTTTCTTTCTGTCTTTGATGCCTAATAGAAAGGACATTTCAGTCCATTCTATTGCTAGATGGATTCAGTTAACTATCCGTACTGCGTATGAAGATTTATCTTCTTCTCAGCAGTCTGTGCTTAAGATTTCTGCTCATGAAGTAAGAGCTCTTTCTACTTCCTGGGCTTATGCTAATAGTGTTGCTATTACAGATTTAATGAAGGCTGCTTATTGGTCTCAGCCATCCACATTTACTAATTTTTATCTCAGAAATATTGAGTCCATTTCTGGAGACCTGCATTGTTTAGGTCCGTTATCTGTTGCTCAGAATGTCGTCCACTAAACAGTTGCAACTATAGTTATGCAGGCTTTCTGTTCCGGCAGTGACTCCGTCCGGCTGCCCTCTTCGCTCTGGGCTATTTGACCCAGGGCAAGGGGAAGGGGGGGGGCGGGTGTTCCCTTAGGTCACCTGCTTTATAGTGAAAAGCAAGGGAATGCCTCCTCCAAGACAGTATTTCTGAGTCGCTTCCGGGATGGTTTTAAAGTGTAATATTAATGTTTAATTTCATTCATGTCTTATTTTTAAAGTGTAGCTCGGTGTGAAGCATTTGTATATGTCAAGTGTCAAACGGGCTTTAATATACAATACTCGGACACTTTTAATGATTATAAAGAGTCTCAATTCTCTGGACTACTTTATTTATTGGCTTGCTTTAAAATTAATTAGTATAAAGGTTATACTGGATGTTAATAGAGAACATGAATGTTATTGTGCTCAATTATTAAGGGTAGTGTATCTTTCTAATTTAAATATTAAATAAGAAAGATACATGTAAAGCCTAATACTCCTTTTCTCCTTAAGGGGTTACCTCTTTATTTTATAATTGAGCTTATTGGATTTTCCTCTATGTCCTAGGCCCTCCAGCCTGTTTACTATTCAGCTAAGTCTGGGTCATTGGTACAGTATAAAAATGTTAAAAAATTTATAGTAATTTATATATTTTTTATACTTACCAATGACCCAGACGGGGATGGCCCTCCCTGAGTTGGGAACTCTTGCCTCCCCGCTGAGTACATAGCGCTGACCAGGCACTGCCAGTAAGAATGATATTTGGCGCCAATTTCGGGACGACTGCGTCACTGCGCATGCGCAGTAGAGTCGTACTATGGAGGTCCTTTAGGACATGATTTCTTTTTGTTTTGGATGCAAATTTTGGGGATTGGGGGGCAAAATTTGTGTTTGGCCCTGGTTTTTGTGGAGTTAGCACCAGCTAAGTCTGGGTCATTGGTAAGCATAAAAAATATATAAATTACTATAAATTTTTTAACTTTCTGTCACTCATTTTTCCTCTCCTCCTTCTATATCCTCCTTAGAATCACCATTTCACTAATATTTATGTGTCTGGCATCATTTAAACTGAGATTTACAAGCACAAAGATCAGTCAGATGTTAACTGATGAAGGGCCAAACAAAGAATGATTAATGGCGCCAATTTCAGGACGTCCTTGACACTGCGCATGCGCAGTAGAGGTGAAGTATGGAGGGCCATTCAGGACATGTTTTCTTTGGTTTTAGATGCAAATTTTGGGGATTGGGGGGCAAAATTTGTGTTTGGCCCTATATTTTTAAGAGTTAGCACCAGCTATGTCTGGGTCATTGGTACAGTATAAAAATCTGGGATACAAGTAAATTAGTCTTTGTCAATTTAATTCCTGTAAAAACATGGTCAACCTCTCTTGACTGATAAGCATTTAATTACTGAGCCAGTCAACTGTCACAATGTGTTAATTGCGTATGTGTGGCTTCATGAAAAACAGTGGCAAACAAAACTTTTTTATCAAAACAACGGGTGTCCAGTTGATGGAATTCCAAGGGCCTGATTACACAAAGAATCAGTAGTAGCTCCTCCCCTTCTCCTATCTTCCAGCAGTAACCTTCCTCAGATGACAATGTCAAATGTCATCTGTCACATGTCAGGCTAATTGGTCTGTTGATATTAAGCACGCCTCCAAGACGTGATCACCCTTCAGTTTCATGATAGTCTGCAGGTGTCAGTTACCAGCCGACAATGTTTTCTCTCAGTGATGGTATCACATGTGTCATATTTGACAAAAATTGTTGCACATTTCGCAATTGTGAATATGTGTGATTTGAAACATTTTTGTGTCGGATTACTGACAAACAACGAATTGAAGAACTTCAAAATACTTTTACATCCAAAGTAAACTCAAAACTTAGAATGTACCGAATTACATGAGTTTTTTTTCACCTGGGACTTTGTACATAACATTTATCAAGCACTTTCAGAAAAGTAAGGAGGTACATGTATTTCAGTTTTATTTTGTTTTCAATCTGAACTGTTTCACGGTATACTGGTATACCACGGTATTGTTTTCAATACCGTCACCGGTACTAAAATCCGAATACCGTGCAGCTCTAATCTGATCCCTTAAGGATGTTGTATACAAAGTATGATAATATTCTGGCTGGTGGTTCTGGAGTAGATGATTTTTAGAGATTATTCCTCATATTTCACTAAGATGAAATTCAGGCACCTATAGGGATCCAAAATATGAGCCTTTGCTTTGTGTTAAATAATTTTGAATCTGATCCCCCCTAAGAATGCAGTATTCCAAAGATCACAAGATTCTTACTGGTCAATCCAAAGAAGATTCATATTGGACAAGGTTAAAATTTGGGCTCCCATGGGAGCACAAATACTAACCCAAGGACTTCATCTGAACAAACTTGAATCTCATCCCCTTAAGGATGTTGTAGATCAAATATCCAAAGATTCTGACTGTTGGTCCTGGAGAAGAAAATCTTTAAAGAATATTCCTCATATTTCTCTAAGTTAAACTACGGGCTCTCATAGGGAGTTCAAATATGAACTTAGGGACATGATCTGAGCAATCCCCCCCCCCCCCCCATCCCTTCCTCAAGAGACTCAGCATATTCATTGGGCCCCAATTGGGAATTTGTTTTGGAGGGGGAAAAAACATAGAGAAATTTTACATTCGAATTGAGCAGAGAACATTAAGACTGATACCTAAGCAACTGCATGTATAATTTTAGTCAGTTTTATAACAAACATTCACATGAAATCATGTTCATGCAATCTCTATAGTCTCTATTAAACTGTTCTTATATTATTAAAGAAGAACTTTTTATTCACCTTTGAATTAAGAGACTTCATAAGGTAAGCAATTTAAATTTAATGTATAATTGGTGATCTGAACCGGGTGGTTATAATGACTTATAACTTATACCTTATGACTACCTAGCTCGAATATAGGACAAAACCCCCTCGGACAAAACACCCTCGAACAAAACCCCCTCAGGACAAAACACCCTCGGACAAAACCCCTTCACTTTTACTGACAAAATGGACACAACCCCCTCACTTGAGAAAAAAATGATGATGAAAAAAATGAGGTGATAAATGTTGAAGTGAATAAATAAAAAGAATATTTAAACAAATATAGAGTTTTATTAAATTTGTTTGCAGGTAATTGTAATTAATATTTAATGACATATATATATATAATACTGACAACATGTAACAGCTAGCGATCTTTTTCACACAGAACTATAGAACATACAAATATTATATTAATTAGGATCATCTTGCCTTACAAATTACAACATCTATAAAGTAATTATCCAATGATAATAAATCTAATTGACACTCACAAAAATTCAATGTGGTTCAAGTCGCGTTTTTGAGTTACCCTGGATCATGTAATAAATAGAATCTACAACGGATCCCTATTTTGTAGCTCTATTTACAAAACTCGTCCAGTAAATTAGGTCTTGGCCTCGCTAAAGCTCGGCCAATACCTAATTTACTGAACTCGTTTTGTAAATAGAGCTATAAAATGGGAACCCGTTGTAGATCCTCTATTTATTACACAAATCTAACCTGTGATATGGATACCATGTAATGTTTTTACCGTGTTGACGGACGGACGTATAGGTGAAGCACTATATTTTTAAAACTGTTTCATATATATGAGTGAAGTTTCTAAAACCGAATACAATAACCAACATATTTCAAGAAGTCTGCCACATTGAGTTTACCCTCACGCCTATCCTCACACAGTTTTACAAGTTTCTTCTGAAGTTTAACTGTGTGTTTTCTTTGACGTTTTGATGGAGGTTCACCTCGTTCATGTCTAAGGAGAGTTGTAGAGACCAATACCTGGTCTTTCTTGAGACTGTCTATTACTCTCCAGACTGTTGGATGTGCATGGCCTACAAGTTTCATAAACCCATTATTCCAACCTTCACAAATGTTATTTGTGCGAGCATTACCACAAACTGTTATGTCATGCACATTCCAAACTGGAGGTGGAAACGTAGGCGGTAAGCGCCTGACTTTAATTGGGGCAAGTGTTCCATCAGGTCGAGATGGTGGTTTGATAGTTCTATAAGACCCAGTCACATATGTATTGTTAAAACATTATGACAGAGAATGTTGTTCTAAAACTTTGTCATGCCAGTGTAATAAAGCAACATAAATGGTTAATGAAGTCAGCAAAATTAAAAAATTGAAAGTGCAGATAGCTTGCAAAATGGTATTACTAAAACAACAAAGCTATACCTCAAAGAAGTAATGGAACAGAAGACACAAGCTAGTATCCCAGCAATTTGAGCAAAATTGAAAAATTGAAAGTGCAGATAGCTTGCAAAACGGTATTACTAAAACAACAAAGCTATACATCAAAGAAATAATGGAACAGAAGACACAAGCTAGTATCCCAGTACTTTGGAGATTTGTTGTTATAACAACAACAACAGCCATCTGTACTTTTAATGGTTAAGTACAGATGACTTGCAAAATGGTGTTACTGAAACACAAGACACAAGTTAGTATATATATAATGTCTGAGGGGGTTTTGTCCTGAGGGTTTTTTTCCCTGAGGGGTTTTTGTCCTACGATGCAAAAAATGAGGGGGTTTTGTCTGATGGGGTTTTGTCCTGAGGGGGTTTTGTCCTGTTACCACCTAGCTCTGACCACCAGTTTGCATCAAATGTTTGTTCGAGTGGGAGCTGGGATTGGAAAATTTTGGGGTTGAGGATTGAAAAAAAATCATGCCCACATGTCATTGGAAAAGGGTCCAATAAACGGCCCCTGTAGATACCCAAAAGAATTCCTTCAAATCAATTTTTTTTATAACTTTGAATTCAAAGTGACTGGGTACCTCGAAATTCATCTGGTGTCCAATCTGAGAATTTATTTATACCATATACTTCACTGCCATTGCCATAATGTGAGTTTAAGTGATCGTATCTTTTGACATTCTCCTAAAAATAAAACAAAAGAAGAATGAAATAAAATATTAAGCATCCAGGAGTAATGCTAAGGAGGGTTTGGGGTGTATGAAATAAGCAGGCTGTCATCAGCAGAATGAGGTCCCCAGAGGTTGAATTTAGGGATGCTACTCTGCACAGCAGGGTAGCCTTCCTAAATTTACCCCCTGTGTAGTGCTGAAACGGTTAGTCGGATAACTGGTTTGCAACCGGTTATAGGCATAAGCGGTTGGAAAAGCTGTCAACCAAATAACCGCTACACATATAGTTTACGGGATAGCGTCGGGAAAATAAATAGTATTTGACCGTGAGACGTTACAATTCTTTTGCTGATGCAAGCATTGTCAAAGCTGCCAAACATTTGTCGATTTACAATGATGTGTACTCGATGCAACATGAAAGGATTAAGATGTTGGAATGTTCAATGAACAGTTATTTTGGGTCGCTTGGGTTGTCAAGTCGTGGATAAATGTTGTGTGACAAACTGCTAAAAGTTGACTGCACTGCAGGTTGTTTTCTGCGTGGGCAGCAGTGAGCATGTGCCTGTCAATATAACATAATCTTCTACAGACAATTTTGACAGTCTTCTCTTTGATGAGGTGTTGTTAATTGCAGATTATAATGCTGAAAAACATCCCTCAGTGAGTAATGGTGCTTCCAAAATAAATTGACTGTTTGGTGCTTTACCAAGCTGTTTCAGAAAAACAATGTTTTGATTTTATTGAACTGTTTAAAGGTATGAACATAGGTCATAAAAAACCCTATTTTAACATTTGTTTTTCATGGTCAATGTCAGACGAGGGGTTCTCGGACAATGGGATGTATAATAATTTCTTAACACACCCCTTTCATGACTTGTAACATATTCCCACCAGAATTTCATTGTGAGGAATAGGTAAATGTACATGTAAACGTGGAACTGTTTGTGACATTTGTCTTAGCAGAGAAGAGAAAAAGACACTCAAGAAATTAGGATTACAGATTTAACCTATGATCACATAAAATTCAAGCCACTCTAGTCAAAAGGCTCTTTGCAAATACAGTTAACTTTGCCTAACTACAATTTACAAACTGGTTGGAATATTTGCACCTAATATCAATGACAATCATCCCTCACCTCAAATGTACGCCTATGGGAACAAATCACACACGCAAACTTTATTTCAGGTGTGCGGCATGCTATGTGCCTGTAATTTTCAAATGGCAAGGCTTGGTTTTGTGACCGGGCAATGCAGGGTGACTACAGTTACGATGTATCATCATAATTATGTGGGACCATTGTAGTCATATAAATTGTTAAGGATTGTTTGAACATCGGCGATTTCCATTGGCACTCGATGGTGTTCATTTGTTTTGTTTTGCAGAAGTCAAGTGGCAGTGTTTTTAACTGTTTTCTCTCCATTCCTTACTGACTTTGCATCGTACACAATGCAATAATACCAGCGGTTGAAATTAACAGATATCCGGTTGAAATTTGGTTATGCCCAATGGTTAGCCAGTTACAACAATGGGCCAACCGTTTCAGCATGACCCCTGTGGACCTCAATCTGAATCAAAGGTCTCAGGTCTAAACAGAAAGAGGTACACAGAGGATAAATTGGGGAGTGGAGGAGGGGGGTTCTAGCCCATGGTATGGGGATAACATCAGCAAATTCACCCTCTGGGGACCTCATTCTGTAAATGACAGTTTGCTTATTTCCAGACTTTGTGACACAAATAATAATTTTTCCAGCCAGGACATTTTCATCAGGGTTGAAGTCTTAGATATTGATTCGCTCTTGCTTATAATCAAGTATTTTCTTATGAGACTAGATTTGATGCCTGGATTTGTATCACACACACAGTCAGTCACACAAATGGAGGCCTATAGTACCCAATTTGGGCTGTTGGTGGAGGCCCAGCAATGACCAATTTGGAGTACTGGTATGATATTCTCTTGTTTGTAATCAATTGTTTTCTTTTGAGGTTAGATTTGCTACCTGGACTTGTATCACACACACAGCCAAGTCAAACAAACGGATGGTGTTATGGCACCCTATTATAATATCAGAATTGATATATCCTTAGTTAATAAATTACACATATAAAATTTTTCTAAAAGTATTTTTTTTTATTTGGAATAAGCAGACTCTGGCTTGTGTGAGCACTTGTTTGCACCGAGTGACCTTTGAATGTACCAATCAACATGTTAACCCTTTACCTAACATGGAAAGCAGACGACACTTGCAATAAAAATTCTTGAATAAGTAATTTTTGTCATGTTTTGTCTCAAAAACATAGGTTATGACCCCTCGTTGGAACGAGCTCGACGAGCTCGTTCCAACGAGGGGTCATAACCTATGTTTTTGAGACAAAAAATTAAAAAATAATGAAAATTAATTGGCTATTTTTGAGAATAGCGCTGGCCGGTTTTGGCCGTTACGTTGGGTAAAGGGTTAACAGATATGGTTACACAGAATCTATATTTAGTTCACTGTACATGGAGCTCACTGATTGTTTAAGTAGGTCACCTTTGTTAACTTGAAATTGGAATCATCTAGAAGCTTAATGAGGTGACTTTAATCAACAAATCAAAAATTAATTGAAAATAGAACATTGGAGAAATTTCTTATTCTGAAACTTTCTATCGGAAGCCTATATAAATAACCTCTGTCAGCAGAATTCAGACATTCTATTCATCTCACAAGGTATTCATTCATATATACTGCACTGAGAAGTCCTTTGTTTATGCATTCAGCATTGTTTGTTTGTTTGTTTGTTTGTTGGTGGTTAACGTCACATATTTATGCACCGTGGCTAATCGTGACACAACATGGAGATGAAGTCAAGTGTAGTCAATCGTTGATCTACATGTTGCCCATTTTAGAGGACTTTCACCCCAAGCATTGGTGACTGGGTCCTATTTTACTAGTAAAGCGGAACTGGTTTACCACAGTAAACAAGTGCTGCTTACTTCCCGGGGTTCCCACGGGGAGCATTCAGCATTAACTGACTATTGGAGATTATTATTACAGGACAGTGCATTATTATAGAAGAGGTGGAGAAATTATTATACATTTTACTGAATATTTTTTAGATCTGTGCATCTTTGTGCATTGTTAAAATGTTTCCAAAGAGAATGTTGAAGAGAATCTATTCTTCTTGTGAACGAGAATTTACTTTTGAGAAAAGCCAGACTCCTACTGGATAATAAAATTACCTGTGGTGCCAATTCTTATTTGATATTTAGAGATGAGTCGATTAGTAAAATGCCCCATCAGATGAATGTCGATTGTTTTAGACAACAATCGGCCGAACCCGAATGCCGATGTCAGATGGTTTCTTTATTATTCAAGCTTACTGCAGAAGCTAGCTGATTTACAGTAATCAGAATTTTATTTACATTTCATTAATCCCCATCAACCCAGAAGATAACACACTTTTAAAACTCACTTAAATAAGTTAAATAATAGACATCAAAGGGTTAATTTTATGTTGATGAAGCACCATCGGTGCAGTATATTTTCGTTTTAAAATAAACAGCTAACAACTGAGACGAGAAGTTATCAAAAGCCGTCGTTGAAGCCACATGTTTTAAAGTGGGAGTTTCTTTTCGTTAAACACATATATGGGATTGTGTCACACGAGTCATGACATTGCACTGCATTATCTATTTTTATCACATGCTCCACACATTTCAACATGAGAAAAATTCAGTGGCTTTGTGTTGTTGATAAATCCCACCCCGAATGGCCAGATATTAAACTTATTGCACCCAAACCTCTCACAGTTAACATGGATTACTAATATAGAGGAATTATCTGTCCAATATGGGAATAAAGAATGCCATTATATATTTAATGAGACGATGAGCATGGTTGAAAGAAATATTGCGACATTTTGCAGAATGCAGTACAGTTTGGGCAGTGAAGAGCGTCTGTTTTCACATGATGGATAAAAAACAACTCAGTACACAGTTACACAACCAAAATTTTTAATATAATATTCTGCCTTTTCTTTCACGAACAAATACTTACCTGATATCAGTAACAGATGAGTGACATACTGATCGCTTGCCACTGGTTGTCCCACGAAGGGGAAGAAAGTTCATTACAGATCATCCGTAACACTTTCACTGAGTTTCAGACAATCGGCGAGGGCCGATGTTGAACCATCGAGTGCCAATGGTGAACCGATGGCCGATTGCCGATATTACACCGATTAATCATCTCATCTCTATGGATATTAATTCCATTTGAATTTTTGCTGCATTCTTTATTGGAATTTATTGGAGACTGCTGAATTTTTTAGTGAACATTTCATTACAACTTATTGGATACTGTTTCTGCAGACATATTCTTGGACATTACAATACCAGCTGGAAGGTTTCTTCATCACTGGATTCTATTGAACTTTATTTTGAACTAATTGATAAGTATTTCTGTTTTTATTTTCTGCAAAACAAATTTATTATTTATTTATTTATTTATTGATGTTTAAGGTCACATATTTATGCACAATGGCTAATCATGACCGTGACAGTTTTACGGGTGGAGGAAGCCGGAGTACCCGGAGAGAACCACCGAGCAACGATGAGCAGCTGTCAGCTCCCCAACATCGTAACTCGCGTTAGATTGGTTGGAGACATGCGCACCATCGACGTGCAGTACGCCATAGTACACGGCGTCATCGTGCCCCCACGCGGGCAATGGAGATGAAGTGTCTTGCCCAAGGACACAATGCGGTTGCCGCAGGTGGGATTCGAACCGAGGACCTCTCGGCTTGCAGCCTGCACCTCTACCTACTGAGCCACCGCGCTCCCTGCAAAACAAATACACATAGCGTAAAAGATTTTGTATCATTTTCTTTTCATATTATTTTTTTTTCAATTAAATGTCAGAATACAGTAGAACCTGTCTTGAGAGACCGCCCTTTGGGCCACACAAAAGTGGTCTCTCAAGACAGGTGGTCTCTCATAACAGGTTTCAGGTTTTCTCTAGTCAGTGCAGTGCATAACCAACTACAAAATTCAGAAATGGAGAAGAAAAGATTTTTGTAATTACTTTGTAGTTGTTTTTTTTAAGAAGTTTTTGTAACAAATTGAAATGGACTGTTATAAAAATTATAAAAATAAATTAGTGTTGAAAATCTTCATTGAAGATTTTCAACACTAATTTATTTTTATAATTTTTATAACAGTCCATTTCAATTTGTTACAAAAAGATTTTCAACACAAATTTATTTTTATTCCTATCTGTCACATTTCAGGCATGAATGAAATTGTTTATTCAGCAATAATCCTAATCTTTTCACAGGGGTCTTATAAAAACATCTCAATCTTTAATGAGTTAGCAATTGAAACCCAATTAAGAGCTTTTAATACTTTTAATTATGTTAGTATAACCACAATGGATTTTCCAATTCCAGAACAGGTAAAAAGTTTTTTCTTTCTGTTACCATTAGTTATCTTCACACTGTAACAAAATGCATAGTACCCAATTTGGGATGTTGTTGGGGGCTCAGCAATAACTAATTTGGAGTACTGGTTACACAAGCCTGGAAATAAGCAATCTGCCATTTGTAGAATGAGGTCCCCAGAGGGTGAATTTGCTGATGCTATCCCATACAGTGGGCAATTTTATTCTCTGGGTGCCTCTTTCTGTTCAGGCTTGAGACCTTGATTCAGATTGGGGTTCACAGAGGGTAAATTTAGTGATGCTACCCTGCTGTGCAGGGGAGCATCACCAAATTCACCCTCTGGGGACCTCATTCTGCAGATGGCTGTCTGCTTATTCAGAACCACCACCCCTCCCAGTCCCTCCCCATAGTTGGAAATTCACTACCGAGAAACATTTTGAAAACAAAGCCATGAAGGGGGCATAAAATTGATTCTAGTAAGCGAAGTGCCAACCCATTTATGATAGAATTATCAGGTTATTATTATTTGTTATTATTCTGGGAATTGAATACGTGCTAAACAAATGCTCAAGCTGAGAACTTTGAGCAATTCACACTGTCCTAACATTAAATCAGATCATATGCAGGAATGATCAGTTTTCGATGTTTTTATTTTATGAGTTGTGTTGAGTAAAGGACTAACCACAAATGAATTTAATGCAATGAAACAAACAATAAATACAGTAAGTACATTTTTATTATCACTTATTCTACATGGCTTTTACAGCAAATCATCATAAGTTTGGGGAATGTTTTCATCATTCACTGCACAGTCTTTCCACATTAATTTGCATTTATGCTACAATTTTTTCAGTTCAGTTGACACTGTACTAATCACATTGGTATTTTGAGTTACAGTGTTGTTAATCTCCTTAAGCAACCTTTGTCCATTGTCTAATAGTTTAATCCTGGTGCTCACAGTTAATGGAAGTTGTGTCACTAACCACTTTTTCGTTGATAGCAATGAATGCACATCACAACCTGACCCCATGTTACAGTATAAATATACAGACAAGTAATTCTTACTTACAGTATAAATATATAGACAAGTAAGTCTTACTTACAGTATAAATATACAGACAAGTAATTCTTACTTACAGTATAAATATATAGACAAGTAAATCTTACTTACAGTATAAATGTATAGACAAGTAATGTGTGTATATATAGCAAAAAGTGTTCTCTGATGCCAACTGTGACTCAGGAAAGTTAAAAAATTTATAGTAATTTATATATTTTTTATACTTACCAATGACCCAGACTTCGCTGGTGCTAACTCTTAAATTCTAGGGCCAAACACAAATTTTACCCCCTAAAAACCCCCAAATTTGCATCTAAAACCGAAAATTACATGTCCTATATGGTCCTCCATACCTTTCCTCCACTGCGCATGCGCAGTGTCAAGGAGGTCTCGAAATTGGCGCCAAAAGTCATTCTTACAAGCAGTGCCTGGAAAAGCGTTATGTACTCAGCAGGGAGGTATGAGTTCCCAACTCATGGGAGAGCCATCCCCGTCTGGGTCATTGGTAAGTATAAAAAATATATAAATTACTATAAATTTTTTAACATTTTTAGACTGTACCAATGACCCAGACTTAGCTTAATAGTAAAAAGGTTGGAGGGCCTAGGACATAAAGCAATCCAATAACTCAACTATATATATACAGAATTATCCCCTCAAGGAGAAAGGAGAAATAGGCTTTACATGTATCTTTCTATTCTGCATCAAAACAAGAAAGACACAACACCATTCTGTACTTGAGCATAATAACATCACTGATGTCTATTAACCTCCAGTATAATCCATTATGGTAATTATTTTTAAAGGAAAGCCGATAAATAAAGTAGTCCAGATAAATGAGACTCTTAAATTCATTAAAAGTGACCGATAATTGTATATTAACGTCTGCATGATATGTGACATATACAAATACTACAAACCGAGGTACACTTAAAAATATTACATGGATGAGTAAAAAAATTATCTTTTAAAATTCATCCTGGTACCGACTAGAATTACTGACTCTAGGGGAGGTATTCCCTTGCTTTTCACTATAAAGCAGGTGACCTAGGAGAACCCCTCCCCCCCCCCCCCCCTTCCCCTTGCCCTGGGTCAAATACCCCAGAGCGAAGAGGGCGGCAGCACAGAGTCACTGCCGGAACCAAAAGCCTACACAACTATAGTTGCAACTGTTTAGTGGACGACATTCTGAGCAACAGATAACGAACCTACACAATGCCGGTCTCTAGAAATGGACTCAATATTTCTGAGGTATAAATTCGTGCAAGTGAAAAGGCTAAAACCAATATGCAGCCGTCATTAGAACTGTAATAGCAACACTATTAGCATAAGCCTCTGAAGTAGAAAGAACTCTTACTTCAATAGCTAAAATCTTAATTGCAGACTGCTGTGTTGAAGATATTATCATAAGCAGTACTGAAAGCTAATAGAATCCATCTAGCTATAGAATGGACCGAAATGTGGAAGAAGCTTCCACAGCATAAGCCACAACAGACACCTGAATAGAATAATGCATGGTCTTTGTGGAGACAGAGGTGCTACCAACAGAATTGCATTGAGATTATTTAACTTAAGCAATATCTGCTGAATCAACGGCGCTAGAGGATACCCATATCCTAATATCCCGTTTCACAAGATGGATAGAGCGTCAACTGCAAACGCTTGAGGATCCGAACATGTTGACACATACACTTGCAACTGATTGTTGAGATGCGTCGCAAAAAAGTCCATCATTGGCCGCTCTCATAGGTAGCAAATCTGATATAAATACTCGTTGTTAAAAGTCCATTTGACTGCAACAAGTGGCCCTTTCGTGAAAGGGAGTCCGCTAATACGTTCAGACGACCCAGAATACAACGGACCGATAGGAGAACTTGGTGTTCTAGTACCAACAGAAGGATTCATTCCATTACAGTGAATAACAGAATGGAATGAGTACCTCCCTAGTTCCGAAAATACACTTATACCGTCGAATTGTCCGACAGAATTGCCTGTGGGCATTCTGGATAACATTCATGCAATGACGTAACGCAAGCCCAAAATAACATCAATTCCTGATGTTTATGTGCTTGATTAGGAACTACGGATCCCAAGGACCCTGGCACTTAAAAACCATTGGGCTCAATGTTGGGTCCCAACCTATTTAACTGGCATGCGTCAAAACTGTAAAACTGGGATCCGGCAATTGCAGGGGAAGTTATTTCCCTGAATAAACCACTGAATATCTGCCCAAGTCTGAATCTGTTTCACTTGACTTACAAGAGGATGTACGTAACGAGCGAAAGAATCTTCACCCTCCAACTCTGTTCTTTTTGAGTCAAAAAGATTTGGAGAGGACAAGTGCGTAGCCGCCCCATTGGAATAAAATCTGCAGCAGCTCCACACAACTCTATCAATCTGATGAATTCTCTTGCTGTAACTTTGTCTGAGTGAAGACAATAGCGAGCGTAACAACTGATTAATTTCACTCTGGTTAACGGCAGACGAATGAGATTGTAGTGCGTCTCGAAGCTCATTCCCAAGTGGGTGAATGACTTGGACAGCACCAGATCCGACTTCTCCTTGTTTATTATAAAACCGAGACGTCGGGGTAATAGAAGCAGATTCTGGCCATCGTTCTGAAGCGTTAACTCGTTGCCGTACCTCTGAAGAATGTCGTCCAGGTAGGCCGACGTTACCGCAGACGAATGAGCTCGGAAATGTATCATTACCGAGTTCATTATTCGAGTGAAAGCCCAGGACGCTAGGTTCAAACCGAAGCACATCGCTCGGAACTGATATACAACTCCTAGGACTGCAAAGCGTAGATACTTTCTGAATGTCGATTGTACCATGACGTGAAAGTACGCATCCTTGAGATCTATGCTTGTTGCATAGTTGTCCACCCGAATACTCGCTCTGACTGATCGAATGGTCTCCATATAGAACTTCGGAGCGACAATCAGGTTGTTTATCCAGCTCAGATCTTTGACTGGATGGAACGAGCCGTCTGGTTTCGGAACCAGAAACAGATGGCTGTAGAAACCCGGTGATTCCTGGTCTTCTACAACCTCTACCGCGTTCTTATCCAGAAGAGACTGTACTTCTGATAGAAGAGCGTCTCTTTTCTGCGGATTTGACGGAAGCTGAGTCCATTTTGGACTTCGAGTTAATGGAGGCTTTCGTTTGAAGGATATTCTTAGTCCTTCCAAAATTACCCCTCGAACCCAGGGGTCGTCTGTAATTGACGCCCAATTGTTTATAAAACTCGACAATCTTCCGCCTACCGGAACACGATAGAGGTTCATACCATCACCTCCTGGACCTGCGAGGCTTGCGGAAGGAGAAACTACGTCCTCCACGATCCGCACCTCGCCCCGTCGACCTAGGGACGCCTGACCAGTTATCTCGGCCAGAATAACGTCCCCCACGCGAGTCGCTGCCTTGACGGTCTCTAGAATAAGACCTAAAGGACGCATAGGAACCTCTATAGGAACTTCTCTTGGGCGTACTTGTCCCAGAAGTGCCTGTCTTACTCTTTTCTGCTGTATCCGTCTTTTTAGAAGCGGATTTGAATGGCAGAGAATCCGAAGCTTTCTTAGTTATCTGATCATACATGTAGATTGCTGAAAGCTTGCCGTCGAAGAGAAGCTCTCCGGAGACCGAAGCGACTGAGAGAGTTTTTCACCTTACCATCCACGTGCGTGGATGTAGCTAGGGCCATGTCACGTCTAACCAACTCCAGGTTTGCCACTGAAAGGGCGGAGTTATACGTGGAATAAGCTATTGCCCTTGAAAGAACTCTTAAGGAAGATAGTACATCCTGGAATTCTTTCCCTTCAAGGCGAAATGAAAACGCTTTAGTAGGGCGATCTGCGTACGATAATGCGTCTAAGATAACTCTGTTAGACATTATTGTCGTTTCCAACATCGCGGTTGAAATTGACATAGACGACGGTATAGATCATTCTAGATCTTCGGCCTGATCGTCTAGACGCAGAGGAACTCTCGGTATGCCCTGTCCTGCCATTTCAAAATTATTCCTTGAATTAATGAAAGGCAGATGTAGAGCATTCGCCGATAAGAAACCTGACTTGCTCATTTTGGTAGCAAGCTTATATATAGCGTCCTACGATAGTTCAAATGTTCTTGTGACATTATTGGACTGTGTCGGAAACTCAGGGACGATGTCCCTAAACCGATAAAATTATTCCGTGTCCAGTGACGCTAACAGTTTCTTATCCGGCATCGCAGCCTTTTGGTCCGACAGAACAATTTCTGAAAGATAATGCCGGATGATATCTGCGGCAACTTTATGTTGTTCCGAAAGGGAAAAAACCAACTCCTCGGTATCCCTTTGCCATCCTGTCGGACCACTTGAAATTCTCAGTCGTCCGTACCTGATGCTTCAGCGGAGCGTACCGACCTAGCATCGTCGGATAAATCCTGATCCGACAGAGATTCTGTCATCTGCTGGGATGCTGCGATAATTTGTGCTATTTGTAATAGCATGTCCGTTACGGAGACCTGTGGAGCAGCGGTCTTACAATACTTAGCCGCTGAAAGCTCCTTGGACGTTAACTCCTGCATATTTCTTATGCCAACGTCCAGAGTCTATAGGCCTCGTATTTCTGACTACTGGATGGCGTGACCTGGTCGCCGTGAAATCCTTGGTCGGCGAGACTGGCTAGATAACAGTGGTCACGTAGTCAAGGTGCGGTCGTGTGCGCTGCCGTGAGGATGAGGAAGCCATTAGAGCAGTCTCTCCAGACTGTCTATATAACGGAGCGTCCCGAGCGGTGGACGTATGCTCCAAATGAGAAACATTTGTACCACAACATCTGTTCTCAGATGTTGTTGTACGAGGAAGAGACCTCTCTCACTACGAGCTAGGAACCGGACTTAAAGGCTTCCTCCGTACCCTCCTTGTATCAATCGTCACTGGGTGTGCACGTAGTATACTTTATAGTGCTCGCATCACCCAAATCTCCTTCCTGGACCGCAACGGACGAACCCGGTTATCGAGCCATTCGATGAATGGACACTACAGCAGGCGAGCTAGTGGACGCCAAAGTCGTCGATCCTACTTGGGACCTCTTAGGCAACTGACGTAATATCATGAGCACTTATCCGCTAGCTCTTCATTTGACTGTGACGACGGAAGCACACTTTTTGAAGACATCACAGAAAAACACCGCATTCTTATTCCCGAATGAGGCCTGTGGAGCCGTGACTTACATAATATCCACTGGCAGCTCCAGGGACATTCATTCCTGCATTTATATAATATGCGAACGTCCCATCAGGAAAGACCTCATATCCTTGGCTAACAGATGAAGTAACCTGGTCGACAATATTCCCTGGTCGGCAAAGCAGGAGCTCTAGGAACATTCATTCCTGCATTTATATAATATGCGAACTTCCCCTGAAACTCTGTGGTCACAAGCCAAGGTGCGGTGGTGTGTGTTGACATGAGGATGAGGAAGCCCTTAACACATCCAGCTCGGACTGTGTATGTGACGGAACGTCCCGAACAGGAGGATTGGACGTATGTTCCGACTAACAAACAAACATACAACAACATTGCGGCTCAAATGTAGTTGTAAGAGAGAGGGGGCCTCTCTCGCTTGTGGTCCGGATAGACCTGGACGAGCTAGCTACTAGACTGACAGGCTTCCTCCGTGCTAGCCTCGGAACCGTCGTTGCTGGGTGTGTACGTTCCAAGTTATAGTGCTCGCATCACCCACACTGCTTCCCAGAACCGTAACGGACAAACCCGGCTGCCGAGCCATTCGATGAATGGTTGCTACACCAGGCGGACTAGCGGACAATCAATGCCTTCGATCCTACTAGGGACCTCTTCGGCAATTGTCGTATTACCCTGAGCACTTAGCCACTAGCCCTAACACTGCAACGACGGAGACACACTTGTTGAAGACATCACGAAAACATCACTCTGAATTCTGAAAAATAAAATGATAATATAGAGTGACCCTACGGAGAGAGGACCGGTATGGACCCCTCCCCATAAACACAATATCGTGACACACGCCTCCAACGTTGTCATTGCAATCAACACACACAGAGCAGGAATTAGTGTGAATACATTGAGCCTGAGAATTAGAGGAAGATATCCTCGCATTAGAAATAAAAAATATTTTTTCATCAATAAAAAGTACACAGTCATATTAGTCGCACTATCCCTTGAAATAAAGATACATAATATAACATAATCCATTATAATCTTTGAAAGAAAATAATTTTCAAAAAAAAATTTTTTGAAAAATTTTTCAGAAGAGCCCAAGTTCCCAATGGGAACACCAAGCCCAAATGGATCCCAAAAAAGCCTAAGTGTGGACAAAATTTTTTAAAACATTTGAAAAAATTAATGTAACACTTACATACAATATTAATGTATATTGCTATGTCTAAACTAATGTAAAGACAAGAAATCACTACCAGCAGTAACCGTTGTCAATGTAAACAAGAAGTTGTACAAAAACCGGAAACATGACTCCAGGCACTGATAAACATGGCCCGAAATCAGTTACCAATTTAAACACTATCTGATGCAAAACAGAGATTTCCATAGAAGAAACAGCAGAACATCAGATGGTAGATGCAGATCACAACGCCTAAACACCTAAGGGTGCGGATGTCAACATGGGGAAAAGAACAGAAATTCATTCTGTTACGAAGCCAAAACTCCCAAGAAATTTTAGTAATAATTATTACAGAAAATATGCCAAAAGCATGGGAGCATAGCAAGGGGGGAATAAAGGAAAGGGAGAGAGGCAACACTGATCAAGCAGTGGAACTTTCATAGCAAGAATGATAACAGGCTCATGCCTCGAAATTAGGGAACATAACATAATTTCATAAAAAATTTTAAGTTACAGCCCTGATTATTTCCTGCCACTGAATTTTCCTCTCATCCTTCTATTTCCTCTTTAGATCCACCATTTCTCTCATATTTTTGTGTCTGGCATCATTTAAACTGAGATTTACAAGCACAAATATCAGTCAGATGTGAACTGATGAAGGGCCAAACAAAGAAAGACTTTTGGCGCCAATTTCGAGACCTCCTTGACACTGCGCATGCGCAGTGGAGAAAAGGTATGGAGGACCATATAGGACATGTAATTTTCGGTTTTAGATGCAAATTTGGGGGATTGGGGGGTAAAATTTGTGTTTGGCCCTAAAATTTAAGAGTTAGCACCAGCTAAGTCTGGGTCACTGGTACAGTATAAAAATATATGGAGAAGGAAAATGTTTTAGTTTAAACAATATTTTATTTTATACAATGCAAGATAAATTCTGAAACTAGTTTTGTTTTTAATTCAACAAAATCTGAAACATGTATTTCACTGTTTTCAACAGAAGCGGAATAATCTAATGTTCTGTTCTAATTTTGGAGGAAGTTAATATAAAAAAAAAAATGAATTCTGTAACATTAAACATGTTTAGGTCTAAACCAATTTAACCCTTTACCTGACACAGGTTTTTTAAAAAATAAATTAAATTTCACATTTAAAAAAAAAATCCCGATATCGGCGCCGTAGCTGCGACGGGTGGTGCAATCTCACAAAATTCTAAGTTCATCAAGGGCCATAACTCCAAGAAAAATATTTGGAACAACACATGTATTGAACAGTGGCTAGACATCAATAAGATACACTTACAATGCCAAATATAAAGTCATTCCATCAAGTATTTCAAAAGTTATTGAGTTTTGAAACTCGTTGGTCACAGACAGACCGACAGACCAACGGACCGACCGACCGACCGACATTGCCACTTATTGAGCTGCTAGTTGCAGCTAAAAATTCACAAACTTTTTCAATAAAACCATACACATATGGATGTCATTAGGACCAGCTCGATGAGCCGGTTCTAATGATATTCATATTTGTATGGTTTTATTGAGACATTTGTAAGATATTTTATTTTAGGCTGTGGTAGGCTTATTTTGGTCAATTTCCTGGTTGTTTTTGGTCGCTATGTTAGGTAAAGGGTTAATTCTAACTTTGAACGAAAAAGTCAGGATTTATTAGTTTTCTTATTATCAAATCACGTCCTACGCTGCTACTGTTTGAGATGCATACAAATGGACAATTCAAAAATGCATTTAGCAAAAGGCATTTCGTAAACTAGAAAAAATGCATTTTGCAAAAAAAAGCTTTTCACTCTTTTAATGCTTTTTGCTTTTCACATTTCCTTAAAATGCATTTTGCTTTTCGCATTTCATTGTTATCTTACTGTTAGCAAAAACCATAAAAGGCATAATGATAAAGCAATTCATATTTTCCAGTCAGAATTCCATAATTAGAATATCTGAAAGGAAGGCATTGATTGATTATTCCCAAAATGCTATTTGTGATAGGTCAATAATAAGCAAAAAGCATGTCACAACCGGCTTTCCATAGCATTCGTTGAATCCTAGTCAAAACGTCCCCAAACCAAAATGTCCCCAAATGTTTTGATCAAAACGTCTCCAAATAGTTGGTCAAAACGGCCCCAAAAATTAGTCAAAACGTCCCAATAGTTGGTCAAAACGTCCCCTTTGTTGTTTCTTGACTGAGGCCATTGAAAAAACTTGTGATGTTATTTTAAAACAAATTTATTGTTTTACAAAACATCAATTATAAATATCCCCGCTTCTGTCAGGCCGATATTTATGCGTGCCTCCCCTAATTTCGCGTGCACCTTATGAATAGAAAACACTTATTAATACCAGTGCCAGTGAAATGGAAATTTGGCCGCCAGGGTTAATTCTGTCACGGATCTCCTTTCAAAAGTGTCGGGATACTGATGCAGATGCCAAAGGCAAGCACGAGAGTTGATTGGTTTGGACGCGAGTAACAATCGATGATAGGGGTGGGGTGCCCCCCACCCCAAAAAAAAAATAATCAAGTAGCATGTTTTGAATTCTCAAGTTCGTCTCAGTGAGTATCCAGAGATCTACAAGTCTAGCTTTTAACTGCACAATTCTTGAAGTGATAACTTTATTACGTCAAGTTGATTTAATAAAGTTGTTACTTAAAGAATCACGCAGTCACAAATTACAACCGTTGGTCAAGTGCAGAGCTCCATTCACGATGCAGCCCCCTTCTTAACCGTTAGCACAGGGGTCAGAAACTTGGAGGGGGGGGGGGGGGGTAGTCGAAAATGGCCTAAAAGCCTGTATTTTAATTTTCGTTTGGTACGTCCTTTGAAAGACATACCAAGCCCCAAAAATTAAAATACATTATTTGAGGTTATTTTTGGACTGGAGGAGGGGGCCGGCCTAAACCATTTGTAAATAGGGCCTATTAGCATCTCAGTAAATAACTGCGAAATAATTCTAACATACGGCCTACTATGGCTTACACTTCTACACTACGACTCAACCTGAAATTATTTCGCAAGTATTTATTGAAAAGCACTGCCCGTTTTTGCATAATTAACTCAGTTTTTTTTTCGCCAGACTTGCGAATGCTGAAATGCTTAAAAGGGTCACTCACTTGAATTTATGTTGGTCATAATTTAATGAAATAATTTCAACGAATTTTAAAGCACACACGTACAGTCACCACATTTTACTGACCATCCTGGTTTTTAACACTATCTTTGACTTGAACCAATGAAATAATTGTATAGGAATTAAAGGAACAAACTTTTTTCTGGATCTGGTCATTTTTAGGGAATTTTTCCAGATCCGGAAAAAAGTCGAAAATGAAAATTTTAATTACGTTTACACAAGTGAATGAACTTGTTAACGGCACATTTTTAACACTATTTTTGACACGAGCCGATGAAACAATTGTATAGGGATCAAAGAAGGCATAGAACAATAGACTACTATTATATGACAATCACATGGCTCGTGGAATAGCCAATCGGAATCAACACAACAAAGCTTTTAATTAAATTATCAAGAAAAAGTTGTGACAAATAGGTGTAACGATAATTTTTTTCTTATTTGTTTTTGGATTTTATGCAGCGTTATCTGGCAATACTATTATGAAAACGTTAACTGATTTTTCCAGCTTGAGGAATATTCAGTTGAATTTTTCCCTGGATGAAAGTTATTGAAAAAGGACTAAAAAATATCATTGGTTTATGTCACTGATATTGTAAGTGGGAGCGTCTTGTTACTTTATTTATTCTGTCCAAATTTGTCATTTGTTAATTCAGAATAATTGTGGGATAATTCTGGCATGGTGGAAACACATCGTTTATATAAATATTTACAGTGGAAGTCACCAAAGTGTTTAAAGTAACAACGGCTTACGGTAATAAAAACAGTTGATATTTTAAATTATCGCAGTTCTCAGGCGACAAACGCATGTGGACAAATTTTTGGGATCTAATAAAATTCACAGAAAGTTAAAAAATTTATAGTAATTTATATATTTTTTATACTTACCAATGACTCAGACATAGCTGGTGCTAATTCTCAAAATCTAGGGCCAAACACAAATTTTGCCCCCAATCCCCAAAATTTGCATCTAAAACCAAAAATAACATGTCCTAAATGGTCCTCCATACTTTTCCTCCACTGCGCATGCGCAGTGTCAAGGAGGTCTCGAAATTGACGCCAATTATCATTCTTACAAGCAGTGCCTGGTCAGTGCTATGTACTCAGCGGGGAGGAACGAGTTCCCAACTCCTGGGAGGGCCATCCCCGTCTGGGTCATTGGTAAGTATAAAAAATATATAAATTACTATAAATTTTTTAACATTTTTATACTGTACCAATGACCCACTCATAGCTGAATAGAAAAAAAAGGCTGGAGGGCCTAGGAAAGAAGCGTTTTCGTCCCTGTCTGGGTCATTGGTTAAGTATAAAAAATATATAAATTACTATAAATTTTTTAACATTTTTATACTGTACCAATGACCCACTCATAGCTGAATAGAAAAAAGGCTGGAGGGCCTAGGACATAGAGGAAAATCCAATAAGCTCAACTATATATAAAAGAGTTATCCCCTTGAGGAGAAAAGGAGTATTAGGTTTCACATGTATCTTTCTTATTTATGACAAATTAGAAAGACACAACACCCTTCATAATTGAGCATAATAACATCCATGTTTTCTATTAACATCCAGTATAACCCTTTATACTAATTATTTTTAAAGTAAGCCAATAAATAAAGTAAGTCCAGAGAATTGAGACTCTTTATACTCTTTAAAAGTGTCCGAGGATTGTATATTAACGCCCGTTTGACACGTGACATATACAAATGCTTCACACCGAGCTACACTTTAAAAATATGACATGAATGACAGACTGCTGAGTTGAAGATAGATTATCATAAGCAGTACGGATAGTTAATTGAATCCATCTAGCAATAGAATGGACCGTAATGTCCTTTCTATTAGGCAACAGAGACAGAAAGAAGCGTTTTCGTCCCTTTCTGATAAACTGAGATCTTCGTTTATAAATACGTAAAGCTCTAACTGGACAGTGTAAAGGCCTATGCCCGTCTGAAGACGGAAGAGCCTTAATAACAATAGGTTCCGGATATTTATTAGGAGCCTGATTCTTAGCCAAAAATCCAACATTAGTAGTAAAGGTAATAGTGTTCCCGACACTACGATAGTGAGAATCGTCCACAGATAGTGCATGAAGCTCACTGACTCTTCTAGCAGAAGAGAAAGCTAACAGAAAAGCTGTCTTATAAGATAAGAATTTGAAGTCCACTGTCTCAAGAGGCTCAAATGGCTTTTCTTTTAGTTTAAGAAGAACCCAAGCTAAATTCCATTTAGGAATTAATCTAAGGGTTCTAGGTCTATTTATCGAGAAGTTTCTAACTAATTTAGATAAAGAGACATTAGATCCAATTTGTAAACTATCATGGTGTGCATAGGTATCAGATAACATAGACCTATAACCTTTAATAGTAACAGGCTGCAGTTTGATCTCATCAAACAAGTATACAGTGGAGCCCACTTAATTGGATATCTTTTAATTGTATATCCCTGTTAATTGAATATAATTTTCAAACACAAAACCATTGACCATACCTTCAGTACAAATTTGATCTGTTAAATGCATATGGGTTGTAGAGTAAACTCCTGTTAATTGTATATAAATTTTTGTAATATGTCGAAAAATTACTGTGACACGCACCAAATTCCCCTTATTTATCACCCTTTTTGGCCTCACTACATCCAATACAGGTATTCATTCTATTATATCTTGTTTGACAGAGCTCTATGAGCTCTGTCAAACAAGATATAATAGAATAAATGCTCAGTTTACCTCCAGAACACAGGAAACTGACCAAATCCCTGTTAATTGTATACTCCTGTTAATTGAATATTTTTCACTGGCAAAATGGATATTCAATTTAGAGGATTCTACTGTACTAAAAAGTTTGCAATGTCTGGAATGGAGGGAACAAAATGTCAACAGAATGATCCCTACACCAACGACAAAAGACCTTCCACTTAGCCGCATAGTTTAGCGAAGAGAAGGTCCTCCTACAGTTAGAAATTGCATCCACTGCTCGTCCTGTAAAATGCTTGCCGTGCAAGAAGGACCGCACAACGGAAATACGTGAAGGTTGAGACCTTGTGGATTGTGATGTAGTTGACGCGATTTCCCCTGCGAAAGAAGATCCTCTCGTGGAGGAAGCTTCCACGGTATGTCCCACAGCAGACACCTGAGTAGATTTATCCACCGTCTCTGTGGAGACAGAGATGCTACCAACAGAATTTTGCATTGAAATTGTTTTATCTTTAGCAATATCTGCTGAATCAACGGCACTGGAGGATTACGCATATCCTATCATTCCGTCCCACGAGATCGATAGAGCGTCTACTGCATATGCTCGGGGATCCGGACATGGTGACACATACGTCTGCAACTGATTGTTGAGTTGTGTCGCAAATAAGTCTATCATTGGCCATTCCCATTGGTAGCAAATCTGATTGAATACCTGTTGTTGAGAGTCCATTCTGACGGCAGCAAGCGACCCTTCCATGAAAGAGAGTCTGCTAATACATTCAGACGACCCGGAATATGACGGAACGAAAGTAGAACTTGGTGTTCTAGTACAAACAGAAGGATTCTTTCCGTTAAATTGAATAACGGAACGGAATGAGTGCCTCCCTGGTTCCGAATATACGCTACTACTGTCATATTGTCGGACAGGATTTGGACATGTGCTTTCTCAATAATGTTCATCCAATGACATAGTGCAAGCCAAATTGACATCATTTCTTTGATGTTTATGTCCTTGCCTAGAAACTGCGGATCACAAAGACCCTGGCACTTCGAATCCGTTGGGATCAATGTTGCACCCCAACCTGTTTGACTGGCATCCGTCATAATAGTAAAACTCGGATCCGGCAACTGCAGTGGAACTCCCCGAGTCAACCACTGAATGTTTGCCCAGGTCTGAATCTCTTGTTTCACTTGATTTGACAAGAGGACGTCTATATCGAGCGAATGAATCTTTACACTCCAATTCTGAGTCAAGAAAATTTGGAGAGGACGAGTGCGTAACCGCCCCATCGGAATGAGATCCGCAGCAGCTCCGCACAGACCTATCAGTCTCATGAACTCTCTCGCTGTGACTTTGTCTGAGTGAAGACAATAGCGAGCGTAACAACTGATTAATTTCGCTCTGATTAACGGCAGACGAACGAGATTGTTGTGCGTCTCGAAGCTCATTCCCAAGTGGGTGAATGACTTGGACGACACCAGATCCGACTTCTACTCGTTTATTATAAAACCGAGATGTCGGAGTAATAGAAGCAGATTCTGCACATCGTTCTGAAGCGTTAACCCGTTGCCGTACCTCTGAAGAATGTCGTCCAGGTAGGCCGGCGTTACCGCAGACGAATGAGCTCAGAAATGTATCATTATGGAGGCTTTCGTTTGAAGGATGTTTTTAGTCCTTCCGAAATTACCCCTCGAACCCAGGGGTCGTCCGTAATTGATGCCCAGTTGTTTATAAAACTCAACAATCTTCCGCCTACTGGAACATACCATCACCTCCTGGACCTGCGAGGCTTGTGGAAGGAGAAACTACGTCCTCCACGATCCGCACCTCGCCCCATCGACCTAGGGACGTCTGACCGGTTATCTCGGCCAGAATAACATCCCCCACGTGAGTCGCTGCCTTGATGGTCTCTAGAATAAGACCTAGAGGACGCATAGGAACCTCTATAGGAACTTCTCTTGGGCGTACTTGTCCCAGAAGTGCCTGTCTTACTCTTTTCTGCTGTATCCAACTTTTTAGAAGCGGATTTGAATAGCAGAGAATCCGAAGCTTTCTTAGTTATCTGATCATAGATTGCTGAAAGCTTGCCGTTGAAGAGAAGCTCTCCGGAGACCGAAGCGACTGAGAGAGTTTTTCACCTTACCATCCACGTGCGTGGATGTAGCTAGGGCCATGTCACGTCTAACCAACTCCAGGTTTGCCACTGAAAGGGCGGAGTTATACGTGGAATAAGCTATTGCCCTTGAAAGAACTCTTAATGAGGATTGTATATCCTGGAATTCTTTCCCTTGAAGACATAATGATAACACTTTAGTAAGGTGATCTGCGTATGATAAAGTGTCTAAGTTAACTCTATTAGACATAATTGTCGTTTCCAACGTCGTGGTTGGAATTGACATAGACGACGGTATAGACGATTCTAGGTCTCCAGCCTGGTCGTCTAGACGCAGAGGAACTCTCGGTATGCCCTGTCCTGCCGTTTCAAATTTATTCCTTGAATTGATGAAAAGCAGATGTAGAGCATTTGCGGACAAGAAACCATACTTGCTTGTTTTGGTAGCAAGCTTATATATAGCGTCATTCAATAATTCAAATGTTCTTGTGACATTATTGGACTGTGTCGGAAACTCAGGGGTGATGTCCCTAAACCGATTAAAACATTCTGTGTCCAATGACGCTATCAGTTTCTTATCCGGCATCGCAGCATTCTGGTCCGACGGAACAACCTCTGAAAGATAATGCCGGATAAAATCTATGGCAGCTTTATGTTGTTCCGAAAGGGAAAGCTCCAGATCCTCTGAATCCCTTTCGCCATCCTGTCGGACCCTTTGAAGTTCTCGGTCGTCCGTACCTGATGCTTCAGCGGAGCGTACCGACCCAGCGTCGTTGGATAATTCCTGATCCGACACAGATTCTGTCGTCTGCTGGGATGCTACAATAAGTTGTGCTATTTGTGATAGCAAGTCCGTCACTGAGGCCTGTGGAGCAGCGGTCTTACGTTGCTTTGCCGCTGGAAGCTCCCTGGACGTTGACTCCTGCATACTTTTTTTATGCGAACGTCCTGAGTCTACAGGCCTCGTGTCCCTGGCTACCGGATGGCGTAACCTGGTCGCCGTGGAATCCCTGATTGGTGAAGCTGGCTGGATATCTGTGGTCATGTAGCCAAGGTGCGGTCGTGTGCGTTGCCGTGAGGATGAGGAAGCCATATTGACAGTCTCTCCGGACTGTCTATATAACGGAGCGCCCAAGTGGCGGACGTATGCTCCGAATGCGAAACGTTTTGTACCACAACATCTCTTCCCAGATGTTGTTGTACAAGAGAGGGACCTCTCTTGCTCGCAGCCCGGATGGACCTGGACGAGCTAGGAACCGGACTAATAGGCTTCCTCTGTTCTATCCTCCGAGTGTGCACTTTGTCTTATTATAGTGCTCGCATCACCCAAATCTCCTTCCTGGACCGCAACGGACGAACCTGGCTGCCGAGCCATTCGATGAATGGTCGCTACACCGGGCGAGCTAGCGGGCGCAAATGCCGTCGATCCTACTAGGGACCTCTTAGGCAAATGACGTATTTCCATGAGCTCTTTTGCCGCTAGCTCTTCATTTAACTGTGACGACGGAGGCACACTTTTGGAACACATCACAGAAACATCACCCTGTTCTTGTTCCTCTGAAAAAGAGACTGATAAACTAGAGTGACCCTGCAGAGAGGCATGGCCTTTTCCCCGCTAACAACATACCGTGACACACGTTTCCAATGTTTGTCATCCCAATTGACACACACTGAGCAGGAGTTAGTGCGAGTACACTGACTACATTTAATACAATGATTATGAAAGTCAGAGGAAGATTTCCTCTTATTACAATTTGAACAATATCCTTTCATTGTGAAAAGAACACAAACAGTCCTAGTACTCGCACCAACCCCTGAAAACAAAGATACATAATAACATGATCCATTAACATATAGAAAAAATAATTGAAATCCAAAAAAATTTTTTTGAAAAAATATTTTTTCAGAAAAGCCCAAGTTTCTGAAAGTAACATTGAGCCCCAATGGATCCCCAAAAAGCCTAAGTGTGGACAAAATTTTTA
The DNA here is from genome assembly GCA_031216915.1 of Pictodentalium vernedei. Classification (NCBI taxonomy): domain Eukaryota; kingdom Metazoa; phylum Mollusca; class Scaphopoda; order Dentaliida; family Dentaliidae; genus Pictodentalium; species Pictodentalium vernedei. Next base: position 193,649,050 of record CM062297.1, on the reverse strand, counting down.
AAAATATTTCAAAAAAATTAATGCAACACTTACATATAATAATAATGCATCTTGTTATGATTAAACTAATACAAAGACAAGAAATCACTCTCAACAGAAACCGCTGTCAATGTAAACAAGAAGTGTATAAAAACCAGAAACATGACTCCAGGCACTGATAAGCATGGCCCGAAATCAGTTACCAATTACAACACTATCTGATGCAAAACAGAGACTTCCCAGGAAGAAACTGCAGAACATCAGATGGTAGATGCAGAACACAACGCCTAAACACCCATGGGTGAGGACGTAAACATGGGGAAAAAACAGAATTCATTCTGTTACCAAGCTAAAACTCCCAAGAAATTTTAGTAATAATATTACAGAAAATATGCCAAAAGCATGGGAGAATAGCAAGGGGGGACTAAAGGAAAGGGAGAGAGGAAACACTGAACAAGCAGTGTAACTTTATGACAACAAGAGGCCCATGCCTTGAAATTAGGGAACATAACATAATTTCATAAAAAATTTTTAAGTTACAGCCCTGATTATTTCCTGCCACTCATTTTCCTCTCCTCCTTCTATTTCCTCTTTAGATCCACCATTTCTCTAATATTTATGTGTCTGGCATCATTTAAACTGAGATTTACAAGCACAAATATCAGTCAGATGTGAACTGATGAAGGGCCAAACAAAGAATGATAATTGGCGCCAATTTCGAGACCTCCTTGACACTGAGCATGCGCAGTGGAGGAAAAGTATGGAGGACCATTTAGGACATGTTATTTTCGGTTTTAGATGCAAATTTTGGGGATTGGGGGGCAAAATTTGTGTTTGGCCCTAGATTTAGAGAATTAGCACCAGCTATGTCTGGGTCATTGGTACAGTATAAAAATATTAAAATTACACAATAGAATTAAAGTGCGTGTAGTCAGTGAGGATTGCCTCGCCACGCTGGAAACCATGCACCAAGAAAGGATTGAAACAAACTTGCCTGGCTGGGACCAGTGTACATTTAAATAAATGAACATATGAATAAAGATATAACAACCCTTTAAGCATTTTTAAGTGTATGTCTGTGAGTGGGGATTTTGTTTTGACGTTTTTTTTTTGGGGGGGGGGGGGCATACCATCACCCCGTCATCCGTTCCCCTGAAGGCAGACCAGATGGCCAAGGCTCAGCGTCCGCTCAACCTTATAGGCTGATGGGGTGACTCCCATCTTTTAATAACACATTTTGGTATACTTTTCACTTTTTTTATAACCGTTATGGACAATATGTGCTGGGGCTGCTTCCGAACACCGACTGTTTGGGTTTCTTTTTATTTTCTTTTTTCTAAGACAACCATCAAAGTGCGGTTTCAATATTACCATCCATATAAATATGCCCATGTTTACAGAGTAGAATCTTGTAGTTATGCACAATTCCAAGTCACCTTCCAGTTCGAGGTTATCGGGGGAGGGAGGGGGCGGTGGGGGAGGGGTCTGACCCCAGTACCTTACTGTCCATGCACACACTCAAACCAAGAAGATTATTGACCCTCGCTTCCGAGCCTTGTAGATCCATAAGCAAGTAAAGTTATTCGGGTTGAAGGGGATTTCAATCCCACATCGCCCCAGTGCGCTTTCGGCGTCCTGAAACTTTTCATTCGATAATTAATTCCAGTCTGCTGAAGTCCTGTTCATGCCCACCGAGACAAGAGTATTGGTACAACTGACTTAGAATCCTAGATTTCGACCGAAAAATACAGTATAAACATTGCTATAGTATTTTCCGAAACATACTTGGCGAAAGACTGTATCGCGTATCTCCTGTTCTGTTTGTTATTCAATTATAATCAACCACTCAAATTAAAGAATAGATGAAGGAGACAATTTTCGCATTACTACCTTATCGGTGGGTCTTCATTTTCCCTTGATTTCACTCAAATGCTCACCGTTGTTGTCATTTTACGCCAGCAGCCGACATGTTTGTTTACCAATGACGTAACGGATAGCATAATCTATTTTTACTTGAGCGTTTCGAGGTTGTTGCAAGGAGTTGTGTTTTGATGGATCTGGATACAGATCAAAACATAAATCTGAACCGTTCCACAACATCGGTACGTTTGTTGCGAAATTCAGGCCCAAGTGAAACTTACGATCACAAAGTGATGACCGTTTCTGTAAAATAAATAAAATACGACGGAAAATAACTGTTGATGCTTTCTAAATAAAATTTTGAAGTTCACCCTGATAAATTTTGTAACAGCTTTAGAAACATTGTGCACGAAAGCAGACTTGTGATTTAATAATGTTTTTCTGCCGAAAATTCCTTTTCGATGAAAATTCTTTAGTAGAGTCAAAGTTTATCGCCGATTGGGGTGGGGATAAACCCCATATTTTTCAATATATGGGATTTATCCCCACCCCATTCGGTGATAAAACACCGATTTCAACAGGTTTCTGATTGAAGACCAAAACACTGATTTCAACAGATTTCTGATTGAAGAACCAAATTATGTACCGTTTTTAGTTAGCTAGTTATTGGTGTTTAAAGCCACATATTTATGCACAATGGCTAATCAAGACCACGACATTTTTACGGACAGAGGAAGCCGGATTACTCGGAGAGAACCATCGAACAATGGCAAGCAACTCTCAGCTCCACAACATGGTAACTCCACACAAGCAGGGTTATAACATTGGTTGAAGACAGGTGCTCCATTCACGAGGAGCAGTAGGCCTTAGTACACAACGCCACCATGCCCCGTGGGCAATGGGGTGAAGTGTCTTGCCCAAGGACACAACCCGGTTGCCGCAGGTGGGGTTCGAACAAAGTACCTCTCGGCTTGCAGCGTGCACCCTACCAACTGAGCCACCGCGCCCAGATGTAACGTTTTTTGCATCCAACGCGGATTACTTATCGAAAAATCAAGTTCTAAAGTATGTTGCTGTCAGAATACCGGCTTTTACTTCCATTTCGCCAAATTTACCAACATGAAACCTAAAACAACCCTCCCCCCCCCCCCCCCACCTCCACCATTTGAAGTCCACTCCGGCACTGTCCTGCCCTTGAACTGCGTAGAATATAATTAAGTCAAGCGAATCGCATTGAAATCAAGTTTGGGGAAATGGGCTAACCATCTTTGGTTTATCGCATATATGTGTCTTGCAGAGAAACAGATTCAAGACAGTATGGGGTTGAGATAGCTGGCGGCAGATCCTCGATCTGGCATCACTGACTGTGTACAGTACACGGTGCTCACAAAAAATGCACTCCACCTCTCCAAGTGACATATAGAGACGTTCCAATTTTTCTCTGCCAGTGAATTTATAGCCCATACTCTTTGAAGTCTGGGCAGAGCATATAACTTGAACTAAATTTTAAAAGATTAACATGGCTATTCAGGACGTGTCATGTTTCGCCCCCCCCCCCCCCCCCCCCACCCATCCGAACCAGTTCAATAACATTGAACTTGGACTTCGCCAAAGTAATTCGCGTTCGTTTTTTACATATGCTTTGGGTCGTCGGCCTTTAATACCATTCAAATAATCGTTAGAAAAAAAATTGTAACATACTTCGCGAGGGTAGGTTAATTTTAGGCTTGTAAAACTTACCGTACGTAGTTTTCAGTGTGCGTGGATTATCTCTCTTCCACGTTACTAAGAGGAAAAGTTACAACGTCTCAGTTATAGCTCAAAGTTTTAACTTTACAAACAAAATCTTCAAATATGAAGAAATAAAGAATATATAAATCGAATGCAAAGTCACAGGGCGGAGGCATGCAGTGGGTGAGATATTCCGTCATGGCCTACGTGTATCTTTTCATCTTCCACCAGTCTTGGGAGCCAGAAATAAGCTTTTTAAAAGCAAATGTTTTTTTTTTTTATATTTAGAGAGGGGAAACACACGAGATTTTATCCTATCGGGTGGGGGTGAAATGTAGGGAGAAAGTTAAACGGCTACACCAGAACTGACACATATCATTAATTAACGGGAGGTCATTTGAATTTGTTCCAAGAACCATGCGGGCATGAGACGATGGGGGGGGGGGGGGGGTGCGGTTGCCACTCCTCTTGGTCACAGGGAATTCAGCTATAATCATTGTTACATGTATGTCGTAAAAACGTCACGTTTCTCGGTGACGTGCGCGTTCGTTGTCGCGGGAGTGGGGCTTCCCCCCCCCCACACACACACAAAAAAAAATAAAATCAACGTCTAGAAATTTCGAATTTCGAATCACTATTTGACTAACAGCTGGAACCTTTCACATTCTATGGTAGAAATCGTGAAATACCTCTTGGAATGCAACGCAAACAGACAAAATTACATCCTGTGCAGGAGGTGGGAAGTGAATTCAAGAGGGGCAAAGTTTGGATCGGAGGTAGGGGTTGTCTAAAACAACTGGGTTTTTTTCAGCCTAGTATCTATATTTTTTATTTTCAACCCCGCCTCCTTCTCTAGTCTAAGTTGAGTTTTAAAAGTTATTTCAAATTGAGCACCAGTCTTTCTCAAATTTGTTCAATCTGCCTGAATCTGCGCCAAATTTCATCCACTATGCCTGAAACGAGCAGATGAGGAGGCAAATATTCTAATCTATTTTACTAGTGTACCATCAACTCACAGTGGATAAGTCGTCATGAGTGGAAATTACAGAAACCGAAAGTTGGAACTCGCGAGGCGGAGATTATTTTGCTTCACCCAAATGGGAGTGGTCTGTTTGAGTGGGTTCAGGGGGCGGCCAGAGGTGCCCCCCCCCCACCCCCCCCCCCCCAAAAAATACGCGAAACGGTAAAACAATTGAGAGAAGAAAAGGAAGTATGCCAAAAAGAAGGCGGACTGTTTTTATATGGGCCTACGAGCCTCATCGTTCGGACGCCGAACACCGACATTTTCTGTCCGATGCCGATTGGATTCGTGGCAGCAAATTCTGTTTCACACATGTGCCGATGTCAATGAGTTCCGAAATCAGTTTTCTCTCTGACAAACGCTTCCGGTAAAAATAACAAATCGGACCCCAGATCTATTGCCGCAACTGCAAACATGTGCGCTTAGCTTCACTTACAAGCCACACGGAACGCGCTGCGTAACGCAGACCAATATGCCCAGGTTTTGAATTTGAATTCGAGAGTGAAACAAAGTTACAGGTATCACGGAACAAAATATTTTCCCACATGCGACAATAGTAACAACGTTCAGGCGAAAAAATATGATCGCACCACTTCAATTTTGCCATTCAAATATCTTTGTCAAGTATAGCCCTTCAGACAATTTTTTCTCACCCGAGAACAGGGGTCATGCAACAAATAAGAGAGAAAAACTGACACGAAAGGAAGTACAGGTCACGTGCATTTTTCAGGCAATTCCCTATAAAAACACACAAAAAGTAAATTGTATTTTTTAGGTCTGAGAGTCATCAAATCACCCTCTTTTTATCAGGCATATTCAACAATAGTGCAAGATGTCAATAGAATGTTTCAAACCTTTATTGAAAAAATATATTTTCCAAAGGCTGTTTATTTTTAGCGATTGTGTTGCGAAGTTGGCTCACAGAAGTTAAGCAGGCTCGAAAGAAGAGCTATAGTTCTTCCATGGAAATTATAGAAATAACAGGACAGTTTTCTATTAGTTTGAATGGGACTCATATTATTGCTGTTAATTTTCCTCAGAGCCGATATTCGTAGAATTGGATAAACTAATAAGAAATACTACGACTAACACTCGACCGACTGACCTACACTCAGTGGAAGAGCTGATCAGAGATAACGCCGGTAGTCGAGTTTTAGTTGATAAATATCACGGGCGGAAATCTCCGAATTGGTACTATTTGAACTGTCATAGCTGTCATCAACCCATAAATCACACTCCCAGAACAAACGGGCATCACATAATGCTAAAGTTGCAGAACTGTAAATTCTATCACACAATTCCCCCGGTCAACAGAACCCCGACGGAATGTGTTTGTGGAACAACCACTCGATAGATTGCATGCAGATTGCCGACAGTCTGCATGGCAGTACAAGCGTCTAACTATGGTGACTGCCACGTCACGGGAACTTTCCCTAACTATTCCGATGACTGGTAGTCGAGTGATCAGGTTTGGCATCAAAAATCTAGTGGATATAAGCACTGATTCCTGGATGTTTGGGAAGTTGTCTCTGGGCTCCCGACGAGCAAGTACCTACCTACAAGAAGTAAGATGGATGCCGCCACTGTTGCTATAAGGTATGAACTTTGACTGAACATTGTGAATTTCACTTTATACCAGAGAAAACGATTGGCAGTTGAGTTTTATTTGTTAATAAAAATCGTAGATAACTGGTAAACTGGTCTTCGTTGTGCTGAACACGACTAGCCTGTGAGGTAACCAGCCTGAACCCAGAATCTGGAGCCTGTGTCTGGTATCGTCTGCTAAGGAATCACAAAACGCCACGGGCTGATGGGACTTCGCGGTTGGTGGGGCTCCGTAGTTCTCTCAGTAATCACAACGCTTGGAGTCAGAATTTACGATCGCAGATCGATAGACTTTTTACTAAATTCCGTAACAATTGCATCATTTCCGAGTGCAACCTTTCAAGGCGGGTAACTCTAATTCAAGGCGGGTAACTCTAATTCAAATTTTTAGTTCCCTGATACCTGTTGAGAGTATCTATATTTAATAATAGAGGTTCCTCATTCTTATAAAAACTGATGCCAAATCCACTGTGTGCCGCGACAGATTAGGCGGCCGCGCGATGACAGCTATTGAGTCATAGGGAATTAAACGACTTGACGTGGACACTGTAGACTGAAGATTTTGCAGCGCTAAAGGCAAGGAAGACATCACACAAAAAGTCAATCTTCAATGACTGATCATGTCCAGTCTTTTCGCCGGCCATCAAATCTGTCGTAATTTGTACGATACACATCACAATAATTTTGATGATACAATCAGCGTGATGGTATTACAACGTAAAACTCTACTCACAGTTGCGACAATTGGTTCTGTTGTATAGGCCAATATATGTTTAACAAGTATCATATGATAATAGAATTAATAGTGAAGTGTCATTTGGCATTTAGTTTGGGTTTCGGGATTTGTTGCATCACTGATGTTTCATGCTATGACAGCGAATGCATGTCTGATGGGATCGTATCCAGAAAATTTACCATATTATCAGTGTGCGCGCTTAAGCTTCAGGCGCCCCGTGGGAAAAAAATTATCAAATTTATAATTAAGTGTTGGGAAGGTGGGGGACTGTCGTTCCACGTGTAATAGAAGTGATTGATATCTTGGGTGTTCGGTCACTTCGTCTTTATCAACGATTATAAAAAATATAAACTTCATCACGCAGGACGCTAATGTTAACTGTATTTCTGAAAGTCTACCTTTATGTAACATCATCAGTACTAGATGTAGTGATCGTGCCACATGGGGGGGGGGGGGGGGGTGGGGGGCTTAATGGGAAACCTAGGAAGGACGTCATATTCACGTGACCCAGTTGCGCCAAGTTAGTCACGTGACTCAGTTACGTCAAGTTTGGTTGATGTACTAGCCCGCGTGAGCGGCCATCTTGTGGCGTCATTTCATAGTGATACGTGGTCTTAGTGCGCAACTCGTGTTGTTAGGGTGATACGCTGTTCCGTCGGGCATTTTGTATACTGGCTTTCCTCAAATACCTAAATGAGTCGAAGAAAGTATATTCGAGTCACTCGAACGAACAATTGTTCTATAGCTCATTTCGATGGGATTCAAGTCGCTTGAGCAATGACTTTTCAGTAACTCTTCGATGGATTCGTGGCTATAAGAATCATATAGGCTTTCGTTATACACACTGAAGATAACTCTGCATACATGTTATGGGAAACCAAGCACTGGTGATTATAAGACTTGGACGAGGGAACGAACCAGAGCTAGTTTGGGCTGGACATATTGCTAGTGTTAGAGTAGTATCTGTAATAGGTACAAAAATAGGGTTCTTGGTAAATCTGGACCAGTACTTTAGTGTAATAGAACATACTCTCGATCCTATAGCACTACGTGCTACTACCAAAAACCCTAGATGGGGAGTACAAGTCCGTCACGGTTGTTTTGGGCGCATTTTGGTGATTTGGAGGGATTGTCGGCTTGTTTGTGGTAATTCTACAAAGTACAACTATTCTTATACAAAGGAACGTACCTGTTATTGAAAAAAGAAGGATTCGTGAGGAATCCATATCAAATAGTCGTTTTGGGTGGTTTGGATGGATTGATGGGTCTTTCTGGGTAATCAGATTTACTCCTATCCAAACGAACAAACCCTCCGCACATACCCCGTCTTGGTGTAGGCCATTCAGGCTCATAGCAACCACGTGCTACCTTAGAAACCAAGATGGCGGCCTCCATCAGACAAAAATGTCCGACAGAAGTACTATCACCCTAACAACACGTGCTGCGCATGCGCACTAAGACCACGTGTCACTATGGAGATGACGTCACAAGACGGCCGCTTCCGCGGGCTAACATGAGTTAAATTGGGTCACATTACTGTGCCATCACTTCTTAGGTCCCCTCACTAGGTCCCCACAATGTGGCAAATAAGGCCAAGTGGCCGAAAGCTCCAGTTACTGATTGATTTTATTATATAAAATGTCACACTTTCTACCTACCCACTGAAAAATGTTGCAGGCTGAATGGGAACATAGTTTATTTAGTGGCCCAAAAGCCCTTGGGGATTGAAATCTCTTTTCCAATTTTCCCGGGGATACTCCCCGCCGCCATCTATAATTCTATTAGCATTCCACCTTAGGTCTTGGGCATATATGACGCCCCTTGCTAAAGTATATCCAGAGGGGAGGCACCTTTGAGCCGCCACTGGACCCAGTGGAAGTAACACAAGTATGTAGAAATATTAGACAGTCGAGGTAATAATTCATAGCTTAGGGTTTTTAAAAATTTCGTTATAATTAACTGCAGTAATGGTAGAAGTTTGTAGGGATTTATCCAAACGATGTATCGAACTCAGAAATAGAGACAACCAAAGGTAAAAAAAATCGTTAGAGAAAGAGTCATGGGGATTGTAACCAAAATTGGCGAGAGTAGGTCAAAAGAAAGAGGTCTTTGTGTGGCCTGCGCGACAAAGAGAAGACAGGTTTTGAAGAGTACCTTGACAATGGCACCATTGTAAGGGGAGGAGTGGTCACTGTTGTTCAAGCTGAGGTCGCGATCACTGGAAATTAGGGGGAACTGGGAAAGACGGTGGAAAAGGAGAGCCAAATGTGTAACTTGGGCGTAGTGGTGACCTTGGAATACGTTTTATTAGGAAGTCCAAAATCTCAATCTTCTAGATCAAAATTTACTGGGAGTAATATAATGAGGACGTGGGATGGGAGAATAAAGGACGTGGTTAGTGGTTGACACAAATGCGATGGTTAGTATGCTCATTGGAGGGATTGTGAAGAATGGGGGTACAGAGTGTCTTCAAGCAGGTCGTCTCAGTATTGGGAGGAAAGATGCGTGGGAATCGGGAGGCAGTTGGAAGCACATGAGTAACCAAAACCTTCTTAACTGAGAACCACGGCAAATCAGCGGCCAGCCAAACTGTTATATATCGACCCACGTGAATAGTGTTAAAGCCTCATCCATCTGTAGGGTTCGATCTTCTAATGCTAGGGGCACACAGGCCTTACATTACACGTATTTACTCCAGCTGAATCCCGAGAAGCATATAATGTTTTATTGCGGTTGACTGATACCAGACGAGACCGCTCGAACACATTCAGTCAGGCACCTCTACAAAAGCGATCGTCTTTTCTTCCAATTACAAGGTTCGAAAGGTAGTCTGGGTTCTCTAGAAACCCTCAAGCGGATCAGATTTTTAAAAATGTTCCCGGGGAGGGTTCCATTGATCCCACCAGTAGGAGAAGACACGCTCACGAACATCCACACCACGACTACGCACGTAGTTACTTTTCGGGCAAAATCTTCCAGCCCCCCCCCCCCCCCCCCCCACCTCCAGCAGCCATGGAAAAAAAGTTGGCCCGTTGGTCTATATACGCCTGTGCTGGGTATAATCAGTGGAGTCGAAATATGATCAATATTATATAAATTCTCTGATCAACTTTGCCTAGTGATTTCTCCCTCAGAAGATTTATCAGGTGCTTGCTGAGAAATGGCGGGGGGGGGCAGCGTGATCACGAAGTGGCGTACGTGACACCCCCCCCCTCCCTCTCCCCTACAATTTTCCAATAAGCTTTCTAGTGATTATATGTATTCGTAAGGGTTGTATCCGAAAATGCCAAGTCTCTCATGCTATTAGTTATATACTTTCTTAAAAGAAAATTAGTTAGGCCTACTTGGACTTGTGTCGGGTTATAGCGAAAGCGGCACCGTGTGAAAACGGCACCTGGAGTAAACGGCACCGAGTGAGCGAAAACGGCACCAATTGATTGTGGCGAGAACGGCACCAGTTCCGATGGCGAAATTAATTCATTTAAATTCTGCTTTTTATCTGTGTTTCGTTTTGAAACCGAGTATTTAGCCTATGGTTCTCTAATAAATTTGTGGAAAACTGAGCAGTTAAAAATGAGAGGATACATCTCCCCTCCCAACTATCTCATGGTTTTCTTGTTGTTTAGCAGTGACTTCTAAACATTAAAAGCAATAACACCCCTCCCCCAATCCCACCCTTTCCTCGGCCCTGGAATCTATCCAACCTGGATTCACGATACACCTCCTTCTTTATTATTTGACGCAGAAATCAGAATCTTGTGTATGTGTGTGTGTGGGTAGGGGGGGGGGGGGCGAATTCAAAGGACGTGCCAAGGTAAAAAATTAAAACAAGGTCTTTTAGGCCATATTTGGATGGGGGCGGTCCAAATCCAAGAAATCCGGACTCCTGTGCCAAACCGAAAGTAACGGGCCCCGGATTTCACACGGTGCTGTTTTCGCCTGTACCCGTGTCACTGTCACACAAACAATCAAAGCCTAAATGGAGGTTTGTAGCAACATACTGAGGGCAGTTGTCGGCAAGACATGACAAATTTGGAAAACTGGTGCGGCACGTATTAATAAAATAATTTACGTCACGACTACAATACATGTATATTTTATTTATTCACTAATTCACTAACGTGTTTTGAACAAGACTTGAGTTTTATTTTGAACCATCATCACGACGAACTGATATTCCAACTTCGTCAAAACACGCCTTCTGCAAAGGCAAGCCGTGAAAATTCAAATTTACCTGTTCTCAAATGGACGGTCCCAATTACGTCACTTGTGCATTGTTGCAAAATGGACGCTCTTCCGAAAATACACACAAATTCCCATAGAGAATTAAAAATTTGTTTATATAATTTTCGAGCGAGCTAAAATCACAGAAACGTAACGACGGCGAAGTTAAATATATTACACGTAATCGGGAGCTGAAAACTAAGAGATATTTTCTTGATTTTGTATTATTCCAGAGTTTATTTACCATTGGGGGGTTATGGAAAGGACAATAAATTAAATATGAACTACGAAAGTGGGATAAATGAGTTGGGGACGTTTTGACCAACTCTTGCCAGTCTTGGGGACGTTTTGACCAACTCTTGGGGACGTTTTGACCAATTGTTGGGGACGTTTTGACCAACTCTTGGGGACGTTTTGACCAGCACCCCATTCGTTGAAAAAGTGGTTGGTGACACAACTTCCAAGTTGTGATCCAGGTTCCACTAGGCACTACAGTCTACACTACAGTCTACAGACTCTCGTACTTTGAATATTGAAAAGCGCTTTGAAAACGCCTCCTTCTCATGTTTATAGGTTTTGTTGAATTTACGAATAAAATGTTTGAACTGTGAGAGAATTTCATCGTGTGACAAGCAATGTGTCAGGAAAAAGGAAAGAAAAATCAAAATTGTGAATCCGGCTCGCATGATCTGTCACTTGAATGAATGACTTCAATGTCGCGTTCCATTCACAGTGGGACCATACATCGGAATACCTCGTGCTGAAAGGTTTTGGATACTTTTTGCCGGAGTACGGCAAGCTGGAAGGGAATTTCAACTTACGACTTACGAGTTATGACTTACGACTTATGACTTATGACTTACGAGTTGGAATTTCAACTTACGACTTACGAGTTATGACTTACGACTTATGACTTATGACTTACGAGTTGGAATTTCTGTTTGTCTGTTTGTTCCTCTACCCCTCCGAGGTCCTTGGGCGGATCTTCACCAAACTTGCAGGGTGTATATAGGTTGACCCATGTAGTAATTGTCCTTGAGGGGCTTCTGCATAAAATTTTGAAACACAAAATCCTTTATCATTCTACACTTTCAATATTCTCCATGCTGAATGAGTCGTCGTTGCTCGGTGGTTCTTTCCGGGTACTCCGGCTTTCTCCACCAATAAACCTGCCACCGACACGATATGACCTTGGCTGTTAATGTGTCGTTAAACACCAATAAATAATACTAAATAATAATGCTGAATGAGTGTATGTTGTTGATGGCCTCAAGACTACCGTTTGTAGTTTTTTGCATATAATTTTAAAGCACAAAACCATTTAGTATTTTTGTCTGTTTGTTCCTCGATTCGCCTAGGTCCCTGGGTGGATCTTCACTAAACTTGCAGGATGTATGTAGGTTGAAACCGGAATTGCCTTTGAGGGTTTTTTCCATGCAATTTTAAAACACAAAACCATTTACCATATTATACCTTCTATATTCTCCATGCTGAATGAGCTGACTTCCACGGGACTTGCAGGGTATGTTGTTGATGGCCCAGAGATTATCCTTTGGAGTCTTTTGCATATAATTTTAAAACACAAAACCATTTACTATATGCACAAACCCCAGGGGTAGTTTTGCCCGTATAAATGATCTGTATTTACGGAAATATCCTTTACCTTTCTACCTTCCCATAATAATACCAATATATCTAGCATGTTGCTGTATCATTGGGTGGGAGAATATGTGTGTTGCAGCATCAGCATCCACATGGTGACCAGAACCTTCAACTCCACAGTTAAACCATTAATTTTTTTTTATTGTTTTATATTGTTGAATATACATTTTTTGTTGATTTTGTTACAATTTATATCAAAGTATTGAAGTTATGTAATTGGTCATCTTACGGTAATAAAGATTCTATATCAAATATAATAACTCTTCTTCTGATTGTTTATGTTATTTAGGTCTAGTCCTTAGTCCCTAATTTATGGTCTTTCAGACTGTGAATTTTGATTGTCAGTATTCAAGTCATTTTGTTTTCAACCTTTCCGAAAATTAATTTTTTCTCAGTGTCATCATTTTGGGCAAAAGAACAAAAAATCCCTGCAAGTATATTTTTACATATAGTATGCTTTTCTTTAAAAGTGATATTGGAGTTGCAGTAATTTTTATTTGAATAAGTCGTCAATTTTCTGGTGTTACCTTAGTTTTACATTCTATTCGTAAAATTATGGTATACCTTCATCTTCACATTGTCATTTACAGTATTGTGGTCGTTTTACGAAGTAAAACAAATTCAGTATATCGTAATTTACACATTGTCTATTTTTTGTTTTACCGTTAGAAAAATTATGGTATAGCGTAATTTCTACGGTGTTGAGATCTTTTTCATGGTATAACAATTTGCGGTTTACATCAATTTTACAGTATTGTTTATGGTATAATAGTTTAGGGTATACCGTATTTTGACGGTATTGTTGTATTTTTACGGTATGACAGTTTACAGTATACCGTAATTTCAACGGTACAAATACTGGCAACTGGATTGCCGGTATACTTTTACCATAAAAAATACGGTATATTTTTACAGGGTAGGTGACACGAGAAGAAAGTTGTATAGACGGAGTGCTATATCGTTACAGGCCGGGGGTTGTACTAACCCCGCAAATCCTTCTCTCATCCCACTTAGACGCCAACATTTACATTCTGTAACATTGACCTACAGATAGCATAACATATGGAACGACAGGAAAAGATTATACATTCATGTTAGTATAAGAACTTGTATGCAAGAAGAGGCATAACAAAAACTAAACCGAATTTTTGCTTATTACTATACAATGGAATACATAAAAAAGCATACAAGGGATAACATCAGTCAGCGACGAATACTCTGCTCTATGCTTTTGGCGCACCAAACTTAGCCCCGCGAGCTTTATATTCATCAACAACAAAGAGTTACACCCACCCCACGGGAGCAGGACGTTTCGTACACGGGCATTTCGTACACGACAATTTTTGGACGTTTCGTACACAAAGTGCCAGGATGTTTCGTACACACATCTTTTTATCACTCTTCTTTGAATAAAATTGATTTATTTTAAATAAATCCATGTTTATCTTAAACAAAATGTGATACATGCAAAACACAAAAATGACATGTTGTTTTTGTATTTCTCTGATTTTATTCCAACACGATTTTTATTTACTTTGTATTTACAGCAAATTTTTGTCTTGTTTTTTTTTCTTTGCCCTTAACAATAGTACTACTCTGTGGTTTCATTTCAAAGGAGCCTAAAAAGATTTCTCCGAAATGAAATCACAGACTAGTCCTATTTTGATTAGCAATTAGGTTCAATTGTTACCTGTTTTTCAAGTGACCATTGTAATAACATAGCAGCAATATGCATCCGGCAAATTAACCATTATAATCCTTACACCGAAGGTGCAAAGGGACGATGAAGGATTCTTGGAATCCCTTATGACCCAATTAGCTACTTTGTCCTTGTTCGTTTGTTTTAGACTGCGCAACATGAAAAGCCAGTTTGCAATTTGGGGTATGTGGACTTGATAACTGATTGGGGAAGGTGTTACTCAGCACCTGATATTACAATTAGTATCTAATATTTTGTTTATCACAACCTACTGTATATCAGAAGAAGAGAAATCCAAACAGTAACGCTGGTTTGGAAGCAGCTACAGCATTGTCGCGCCGCAGCGGTTACAAAAAGGAAAAACATGCCACCAATATGTGGTTTTTTGAAGGCTGGAGGTCATCCGTCAGCCTAACGAGGGAGATTGGATGCTGTGTCCTCACTAACTTACATGCGACTTATCTTAAAAATCAAATAGTGAATCAAACAAAAAATCAAAGAGATCAAGGAAATGAATCTATTTAATATGTGATCAAAAATCAACATCATGTACAAAACAGGAAAAATTTTATATAATGAAACTAAAAAATAATTTTAAATAAAATAATGAATAATTTTATAAAACAAACTTATATTTAAATTGTGTACGAAACGATCACCTTGTGTAGGAAACGTTCAAATTTTGTGTACGAAGCGTCCTATTTGTGTACGAATCGTCGCGTGTACGAAACGTCATGTGTACGAAACGTCAAAGATTCACACCCCCACAACACTGTCCAAATCGATAAAAAAAAGCCTCCAAGTCGAACGATTTGTTGACGCTTATTCTCTTCCTGTGATATAGTGACTCAATACAAAAGACCATGAACTTGAAGAGCTCTTTGCCCCCCCCCCCACCCCCCACCCAGCCTCCCTCAACTTTGTAAATCACACCATACTGGGAAATCCGTTTGCTCCAATAAAATTACCACGCTGGCCTCTAGAATATCACGATGCATTCAGAAATCGTTCCTGAGTTTTATCTTTACAATCGGTAAGAAATCATTTTGCAGTCAGAGCAAAGAGCGCAAGAGAAGTTACTCGTGTGAGGTGTTATGTGTGGGGGTAGGGGTTATGATCACTTACGGAGGATTTTAACTGGATATTCCTCTTCTTTCTCAAAACTTGAAGGCGTTCTTTAATTGAGGCAAGATCTGTAAAACAAAATGTACATTCCATTATTTCGCAACCTACCTGATTACCCCAGTAGTATACTGAGGGGGGGGGGGGGGGGCGTTTGGATCTTCAGCTGGTGGGCATAGTGGTCATCGTCATCTGTACACTTCGGCGTGACGACATAACGCGTTGCATGTTGGGTACAGTATATTCTCGTACGACTCAAATGCTGAAACCTATTTACTCATACGTGCCACACATTAGGCACTTATTGCGCACTCATTATGAGTTTTGTGGGAACGATGGCTCCAGATAGAATCATGTCAAAAGACGAGAGTCCTTAAACCAGACACATTAAAAATTTAGGGTTAGACCTGGGAGGTTAACCGAAAACCGAGTTGTTTTATGTTATTAAAACTAGAAACCGAAACCGAACCGAATACTATTTCAATAACCGAAATTTCAGGTTATTAATGTGGATGTGCAGACAACATGTGGAAGAGAATCAATCAAGTACTAGTACATGGCAAAACTTGAGAATTGAAGAATTTGTTTTTCCATCTGACATGTTATTTCTTCACGAAACACTAAAAAAATACTAGAATTTCACATCTTTACCAACTAATTTAAATATTTTCTAAAAAACTCATACACATATGCACATCATTAGAACCAGCTCATTGAGCTGGTTCTAACGATATCCATATTTGTATGTTTTAATTAAAATCTGAGTAGTAACTATATAATGATCGATGCTAATTAAAATCTGAATAGTAACTATATAACGATACAGAGAAGGCTTATACATGTGAGAGGTTGTTCAAACAGAATCAGAATATTGATTTTTTCCTACATGATAACCGAAACCGTAACCGTAAACCGAATCGGAATCCTTTAATCAAAACCGAGTTGCAAACAAAACCGAAGCAAAATTTCATAACCTCCCAGCTCTATTGATGGTACCCATCAAAGTGTATCCACCAGGAGCAAAAAAAGGACCGAGACTGGAAGCCGCAGGGAAGCAATTTTTCCAAGATGTCCCTTAGTAATACTCAAAATACTTCTGCTATACTCCCGACTCCTTTCCCTAATCCTCTGACCTCTTTTCCTTCTATACCTCTCTTTAATTCCAAGGAAGTCCTAATCTAGCATTCTACATATCTGCACCAACACAGTTTACTGTATTAAAAGGTTATATAAGAAATGGAATTTTGTTTATTTTGAAGTTTTCACCTCTCATATTCCTAAGCTTCAAATTAAATATACGCAAATTATACATCAAAATGTCGTAAGTCATAAGTCATAACTCGTAAGTCGTAAGTTGATTTCCCTTCCGGCTTGTAACTCGTAAGTCATAAGTCGTAAGTCATAACTCGTAAGTCGTAAGTTGATTTCCCTTCCGGCTTGCCGTACCGGAGAGTAATACTCCATGAATACAAATTTCGAAATGAATGGCTTCCACTTCCTTTTCCTTCAGCCGTCAACATGGCGTCCCAAGTTTCTAAGAAACGAAAGGTTTGCACCTGATTACTGAATTATGGCGAACACGAAATTGTCAAATTAAAATAAAAAATAAATTTTGAATTATCGTTCTTTATCCCTATTCGTTAAAAACTCCAGGATGCCTAGTAGTTCACGAGATTTAGTGTTGATAAAGTCAACACCATCAATAAAGCTACCACCAAAACCCTAGTTTGGGCAAAACTATATCCAAAGACCACGGTGCTACCTGAACCCCCGTCTGGCGAAACCATCTCCACACCTTTTCCCACAAACCGATCTAAACGTTAAACACGAAGAATAGCGGACCCAACAAATTATGCAAAAATTACCAACTTTTCATGGTTTCCCTACATTCTTTACAGTTTTTTCGGTAATCCTTTACAATGGGAGCGCGGTGGCTTAGTAGGTAGAGGTGCAGGCTGCAAGCCGAGAGGTCCTCGGTTCGAATCCCACCTGCGGCAACCGCGTTGTGTCCTTGGGCAAGACACTTCATGTCCATTGGCATTGCCCGCGTGGGGGCACGATGACGCCGTGTACCAAGACGTACTGCACGTCGATGCATGTCTTCAACCAATCTAACCCTGTCTGTGCTGCATTGCAGAGTTACGATGTTGGGGAGCTGGCAGCTGCTCGGTGGTTCTCTCCGGGTACTCCGGCTTCCTCCACCCGTAAAACTCACGGTCACGATTAGTCATTGTGCATAAATATGTGACCTTAAAACATCAATAAATCCTTTATAATAGCAGGATTTTATTTTTTTTGCAAAAATTAGGCAATTTTGCCTCGCTTCTTTTTGTTTTTTTTTCCATTTTAAAACACATTTCCAACAAAAGCGCATACTTTTTGATGAAAATATTCATATTTTATTAAGAATTACACTATTTTATTGCGCCGTTGAAAATCAGTCGACTCGAAGTCGCCAATGCGGTTGGCTTGTTCTTTCTCACTGGTCGGGAGTAAGTGGGTGTGCTCGTATGAAAGTGTAATATGCACCCTGGGTGGTGGAATACGGGAGAAATCAGTGAAAGATTCATTTTTAACTGGTTGAGGGCTAGATTATTTTTGGTGATCTGAATTTGTTATTCCAAATTTGTTTTATTACAAATTATTGGAGAGTGCCCAAAGGCACTCTCCAATAGTTTGTATTAGAACAAATTTATATACACAAACTATTATTTGTGTTTGACTGAATATGAAACATGAGCAAGGAAAACAGGCTTTTCAGGCCTGGCATTCTGAAAAATGCAGGAGGGCAAAAAATCGCTCTCCTCAATCAGCTTAGGAGAGCAATTAGCTTTACACAGCATTTTAAGTATCCAGTAGAATGAACTCATTGAAACTGAAACCAACAGACTACATCAGTGATTTTATTAACTTTACTAAGGTAAAGCGAAATCTCTTAGACATCTAGATGTCTCACTCAACAACCGAACACACGCTTGACAAGACCTGTGTGTGTACCCAGACCTGTTGTCCAAGAAAGTCATACGCCTACCACTACCACCTTCAACCCCCCAAGGGGGGTTGAAGGTGGTAGTGGTAGGCATATGACTTTCTTGGACAACAGGTCTGCTTGAATCTACAGTCACATCCTGGTGCAAGTGCTTCAAGTGACAGGATAGTAGTAATGGTAGTATACTATAGTGTCAATATTCCTTGAATAATTACCCCTCAAACTGTGATGACAGTTGTTGAACTTGAAACTGACAGAAAAAAAAATTTTGCTGTGACCCATTTTGCTTCAAATGATTGCAACTGTGTTTGGGTATGGTTGCAGCCATTACCTTTTACCACTAAATCACTTTCAGAATGAAATTACGTGATGTTATGTGACTTCGAAGTTAAATTACATTTTTGCTTTACAACAAAAATTTAATGTGAGCATAATACATGTAATCTCAATCATCCCAGACCAAAATATTTAGGAGGCAATTTTTCGCTCTCCTTAATTCTTTCAGGAGGGCTGTAAGGAGAGCTAAAAAATCGCTCTCCTGAAATTGCCAAGCCTGGCTTTTGCTCTGATACCCTCATTTTTTTGAAAGCCCTGATAGCTTCTAGCACTTAACCAGTTAAGGCAAGTGAAAATTAGTGAATAACTTTATATCAATCTAGTATCACTAGGGTCAGTAGTAGCTAGGGTTAGGGTACCCTAAATCATTAGGGTCAGTAGTAGCTGGGGCCAGGTTAGGGTATCCTAACCCTGCCCCGCTGCTACTGACCCTATTTTGATGTCGCCTCAAATCTTGTTACACGTACATTGATGCCTCCCTTGTTTTGAAGAAAACAAATAGAGGGCGCTGATGCTGAAACGAAATTGAGCCGACGACTCCATGCAAAAACACTAGTAGCTACACTCAGTGTGTTATTAAAATGCGTTTTTTAATAAATTTCTTGCCCCAGAATCAAATAGTTTTCTATTAATTTGTTGGAAAAATGTTTTAAAATGGAAAAAGTCCGAAAGAAGCGAGAAAAAAATGCCTAATTTCGCAAAAAACTCAAAACCCGCTATTGTTAAGGATTACCTTCACATATGTACCAAAAACCCTGAGTTTTTAACACATTTAGACATTATTTACCAAGTTTTTCCTTCCCGTAAGAAAGGCACGGAAAAGTCGTCTAATCATGTTTATCAACAGCGACGTTCTTTCAGTGCAAACTGTCAAACATGTGACGTCACAGGGGAACGGGACCACTCGCCCCCGGGCCAACTCGCTCCCAGATGGAATAACGGAATTACAGACAACTCGGACCAAAGACAACTCGGACCAAGACAACACGGACCACTTTTGAAGACAACTCGGACCAACTTTGAAGACAACTCAGACCAACTTTAAGGGCCTATATAAGTAATGAAATTTTGTTTATTTTGAAAATTCTCACCTCTGATATTCCTTCAATTCAAATTAAATATACACAAAATGTACATCAAAATGAAGGTTGGGATGTATAGAACACGAAACACATGTGTAATCAACTCATAGAGTCGACTGTAGGCACCACTGGTTCCTGGAAGTCTGCTGCCGTATTTGCACCAGAACTGATAATTTAATAATATTTCACTAAAACAAATGTGCTTTACATATCCAAGAACAAAGCTAAGGGATAAAAATTCTTCAAAACACGGCGACAGAGCTGGGGAAAATTCCAAAGCCTTTGCTTTTGTTTACGTATGAGTATACTTTTGATTTCCGGTCGACGTCATCGGACAGAAAAAGCATGTAAAAACAACGCCGTCTAAAATCAAATAATGAAAAAGATCGCCTTCATACAGTATACTGTTATTAGATAGAGATTGCACAGTTGTCATATTCAATGCAAGGTATCATGATATCTGTTGAAATTTCTTAGAATATGGTACGATTTTGTTTTTTGATGGAAATTCGTGGTAACGAGTGATTTGCGCATGTCTGTTGAGCATGGAAACCAGCTTCAATAAAAAATGCAGACAGTGTTGTCCTTTTCCAAAATGCAGACCTATCGCTGTATTCGAAAGTGTTTTGAATGCCTAGCTTTGTTCTTGGATATATGAAGCACATTTGGCCCCAAGTGTTATGGTGTGGAATTATTAAGGATATTGGTAACAGAAAGAAATCTGAGAATCAGCAACAAAACTATGAATTTAACTATTCTGAAATTTAATTAAAAAAAATTGATATATTAAAAAAAAATGATACAAAGATCTTTTACACTAATTGGGTTACAGAAAATAAAAAAACAATGGTACTTATCAATTATAGAATTAGTCCAAAGTACAGTTTGACAGAATCCAGTAATCCAGTGGCGTAGTATCTTCTGAAGAAAGTTACCAGCTGGTAGATGATGTATTAAATCCAAGAATGTCTCTTCAGAAACAGTATCCCGTAGATTTATAACAAAATTTTCACTTAGAAATTTCAGCAGTCTCCAATAAAATATAATAAAACGCTCTGCAAAATTCAAATGGAGTAAAAACCCAAGAAGTATTGGCGCCACAGGTAATTTCCAAATAATCCAGTAGAATCCTGGCTTTTCACAAAATAATATTATTCTGTTTCACAGAAAGTATAAATTCTCTTTTCCAAGACGAATAGATTCTCTTCAAAATTCTCTTTTGGAATCAATCTTCCAAAATCACAAAGAAGCACTGCTTCTATAATAAATGCACTGCTCTGAAACAATAATAATCTCCAATGGAAACAATTGAAGTTAGTCTTTCTGAAATGGTTTTCTAAAATGAGTTTTTTAATTCTGTTGACAAACCTTTATATAGTAACCAGATAGAATGTCCCAGAAGAGGAAGTTTCTGCAATGTTCTATTTGTTTCTGGGGGATTCTGTTAAAGTTCAAGTAAACAAGGTCATTGACCTATTTAAACAATTAAACAATCAACAGCTATATGTACAATATATCAGTGTAACAAAGATGTAAACAAGGTCACTGAGTGCAAAAGAGTTAGACCAGTCAGAAAATGCAGAAATAAAAAAAAAAAATCTTTCTCACATAAGTATCAACTTAAGGATATATCAATCTCAATATAATATGGGGGCTATAACACACCCCGCCTTAAAAGAAAAAGTTTGAAGGTACTGAAAACTTTTTACATAATTTTAGCAGACTCTGACTGGTTTACAATACACACACACCATAATCTTCACAATTTTTTTTTTTTTTTAATAAACATATATACACTTGAAGTGAATAGGGACCGATCATATCATTTTAAATTAGGATATTCTGGAAAGAGCATCAGCTACAACATTATCTCTTCCCGAAATATGCCTAATCTCTAAATTATATTCTTGAAGGGCTAAGCTCCACCGCAATAATCTTTGATTCTTGTTTTTCATTTTATTGATAAATGTTAAGGGGTTATGATCGGTGTAAACTGTAATTGGACATTGGGCGGTTCCTAGATACACATCAAAATGGGTTAATGCCAAAATTAGAGCCAAAGTTTCTTTTTCTACTGTAGAGTAATTCTTTTGATGTTTGAGAAATTTTCTGGAAAAATAACATACAGGGTGATCAATACCTTGGGAATCTTCCTGGGCAATATACCCACCTGCTCCATTGTCACTTGCATCTATGAATAATTTGAAGGGCTTTTCATAATTGGGACTGGCCAGGACAGGGGAATTATTTAATAAAGTTTTTATTCTGTTAAAGGATTTCTGACATTCCTCAGTCCAAACAAACTTAACCCTTTTTCTCAATAAACTGGTCAAAGGGGAGACAACATCTGAAAAATTTAAACAAAATTTTCTATAATATCCAGCCATGCCTATGAATCTCATGAGCCCTTTTTTAGAGTTTGGTACTGGAAAATTTACAATGGCATCAACTTTAGCCGCAATCGGCCTCACCTGCCCCTGCCCCACAACATGACCTAAATAATTTACAGTGGCTTTGCCAAATTCTGATTTTACCAAGTTAATAGTTAGGTTGGCTTGGGTCACTTTGTCAAAAAATTCTTGAATATGCTTTAGATGATCAGCCCAAGTTGTATCTGTGTGTATAATAACATCATCAATATAAGCTTCACTGTGATCTAGGTCTTCAATTAAGTGGTTAACCATGCGCTGGAACGTTGCCGGAGAATTTTTCATGCCAAAAGGGGTTACTTTATATTGATACAACCCAAATGGGGTAACAAAAGCAGATATTTCTTTTGCTTTTTCTGTTAAAGGGACTTGCCAATAACCCTTTAACAAGTCAAATTTTGTCACAAATTTAGCATGGCCAAGTTTGTCAATGCAGTCATCAATTCTTGGAATTGGATAATTGTCTGTTTTGGTGAGGCTGTTCACCTTTCGGTAATCCGTACAAAATCTGTAACTGCCATCAGGTTTTGGGACGAGTATACAGGGCGAACTCCAGTTGCTATGGCTAGGTTCTATGATATCATTGTCCAGCATATACTGTATTTCCTTTCGCATGATCTCAGCTTTGAAAGGGTTCAATCTATATGGATGCTGTTTGATGGGATTTGCCTCTCCTACATCAACATCATGAAAAATAACAGATGTCCTACTAGGCACATCGGGAAATAAGTGTTGATATTTGAAAATTAAATCAACTAAATCTTTTCTTTTGTCAGGCAGTAAATAATCTGTTTTATTTTGTAGATCTCTCAGGACATCTGAGTTCTGTAACTTCAGAGGTACATTTTCGCCGCCTTCATAAATATCCTCTACAGGATTTTCCAGCTCATCCGTGTGGGTGACTGTTGAGACTGGTAGAGAGTTTGGTTCTCTCTCATAATAAGTTTTCAACATATTTATATGGCACAGCTGAGTATTTTTGAATCTATCGGGAGTCTCAACAACATAATCAGTATCACTGATCTTGTGCTTAACAATATAAGGGCCTGAATATCTTGCTTGTAAAGCATTGCCCTTTACAGGGAATAATACTAGCACCTTGTCCCCAGGTTTAAAGGAGCGAAATTTTGCCTTTTTATCATACCAGGTCTTCATATGACTCTGGGCTTTCTGTAAATGTTTATTTGCCATTTCTCTGGCCTGGTGCAATTTTTTCTTAAAAGTGGACACATAGTCCAGAAGAGAAATTTCAGGTGGCTCTTCTTCGAGCCATTTCTCCTTCAAAGCAGTGAGTGGACCCCTCACTATGTGTCCAAACACTAATTCAAAAGGGCTGAACCCCAGAGATTCCTGTACAGTCTCACGGACTGCAAATAAGAGAAGATGTACTCCTTCATCCCAATCCTTCTTATTATCCTCCCCATAGGCCTTTATCATGGTCTTCAGTGTTTGATGAAAGCGTTCTAGAGCTCCTTGACTTTCGGGATGGTAGGCACTTGATGTGTACTGCTTAATTTTGAGCTCATACATCACCTGCTGAAAAAGGTTTGACATAAAATTTGAGCCTTGGTCCGATTGCACTGACCTGGGTAGACCGAAAGTTGTAAAAAATTTTATCAAGGCCTTAACTATTGTCTTAGTTTTAATATTTCTTAGAGGTATAGCTTCAGGAAATCGTGTAGAAGCACACATGATGGTAAGAAGATATTCATTTCCAGATCTTGTTCTAGGCAATGGGCCAACACAATCAATAATAATTCTACTAAATGGCTCCTCAAAAGCAGGGATTGGTTGAAGGGGAGCAGGAGGAATCTTCTGGTTGGGTTTTCCTACAATTTGACAGGTGTGGCAGGTTTTACAAAATTCGACAACATCCTGTCGAAGCTTGGGCCAGTAAAAACATTGTTGAATACGAGAGTAGGTTTTCCTAACTCCCAAATGTCCAGCCATTGGATTTTCATGAGCCAGGCTTATTATTTCATTCCGGTATTTAGTGGGGACAACTATTTGATAAATAACCTCCCAATCACTATTGGAGGGTACTTCTGGTGGTCGCCATTTCCTCATGAGTACATCAGATTTTTTAAAATAACAGACAGGGGAGTTTTGGGCTTCAGCCTGTGTTAGAGCCTTTTCACGTGGCTCGGCAAGGTCAGGATCACTTTCCTGTTCCTGAATTAAAGATGTCCGGGAAATGACATTCAAGGAGGTCCCCCTATCACTCTCAGGTGTAGTGGCCTCTTTACAATGTCTGGACGAGTCATCACACTGACTCAAAAATGTCTGAGACAAATCAATGTCTTCAGAATCCGTAATTCTGTGACAGTTCTTATCCTCAGCTTTGCTGTTTAAATCAACACAATTGAGGTTGTTATCAACCTCAGTTTTCTTTGCCATGGACCGAGTCACAGCACATGCTGGAAAGGCAAAAGGAAAACATTCCTTCAAATTAATAATACTTTCATCTGTGCTCGGCTTATCCACCACTTGAGGTTCTACAGTGACTTTGTCACCAGCTAAGTCATTTCCCAATAATAAAGAAATACCTTTTACAGGTAGAGTAGGTCTGATTCCTACTGTCACAGTCCCATTTACTAAGCTACTTCTTAAATTTATTTTATGAAGTGGGACATTTAAAGAGTTTGACTCAATACCTGATATTAGAACTTGTGCCCCTGTAGCACTTTCTTCAGAAAATGGCAAAATGCCTTCTAACATTAATGACTGAGTAGCCCCTGTGTCTCTCAGTATTTTTATTGGTAAGGAACAGTGCTTATCCCCCTCAAGGGAAACAAAGCCTTCAGAAATAAATGGCTTATAATTTTCTAAAGCATCTTGCTTTATTACATAATTTTCAGGGCAGGGAGCACATGCTAGTGCATTCTGTGAAGTAGAGGACTCATTTTTCCTTTTTAACAGCCAGCAATCAGATAATAAATGACCTGGTTTCTTACAATAATTACAAGTTTTACTTGAACTGTTGGGTCGTAATGGTGTGGGACTGACATTAGATGGCTTATTCTCATTAGGCTTCCTATTAAATTTAGGTGGTGAAAAGTTTGTAGGATGGGAAGGATGATTGGAAGGATGTGTTTTATCTGAAGCTGGTCTAGGTCCACTTTGGAAAGAATTCTTGTGGGGCCAAAAATTTGTGGCGTTACGACTCATTTTATGAGTTAAGGCATAGTCATCTGCCAGTACTGCTGCTCTGTTCAAAGTGTCAACTTTTTGTTCATCCAGGTGGGCCTTTATATCTGAATGTATCTTTCCTTTAAACTCCTCAATCAGCATCATTTCCTTTAATTTTGTAAAATCTTTCCCTATTTCTTTTGAGTGGCACCACCTGTCAAATAAATTTTGCTTTTCTCTGGCAAATTCCACATGAGTTTGATTTTCATTTTTATAATAATTTCTGAATTTCTGCCTATAGGCCTCTGGAACAAGTTCATATGCCTTAAGTATTGCCTCTTTAACAGCGTCATAATTGTTGCTTTGCTCAGAAGATAGAGCGGAATAGATTTCTTGGGCCTTCCCTTTCAAAACACTTTGCAATAGCAAAGTCCAGACATCCCTTGGCCACTCTAAACTTGTTGCCACTTTTTCAAAATGTGAAAAATATTTATCAACTTCTTTTTCTTGAAAGGGGGGAACTAGCCTAACATGTTTAGTTGCATCAAATCTACTTGGAGAAATTACATTTGAGCCTTGACGCTGTGATTCTAATTCTTTTATTTTTATTTCCTTTTGGCCCTGAATTTCTAATTCTTTTAAGTGCATTTCTTTTTGAGTTTCTATTTCCCTTAATTTTAATTCCCTATCCTCCTTTTCTTTTTGAGCCTGAATTTGTATTTGTTCCCTTTCTTTTTGAGCTTCTAATTCTTTTAATTTTAATTCCCTGTCTTCTTTTTCTTTTTGAGCCTGAATTTGAATTTGTTCCATTTCTTTTTGAGCTTCTAATTCTTTTAATTTCATTTCATTTTCCTGCCTTTTCATTTCTTGTTGCATTTCTAATCTCTTTAGTTCCAATTCTAACTTTTTAAGTTCAAGAGCATCAGTAGGTTGTGGTTCAGCGACAGGTGACCCAGACTGAGGCAAAAGACCCTCCTCAATATAATGATTAACAATGAGCTGTTTTAAGTTTATGCTTGTTCAGACCAGGGGTGGCAGGTAATTTTAGATTCTGAGCAAGTTGAAATAAATCCTCCTTCTTAAGAGATTCTAAAAGGGCCAAACTAGGAGATCTTTCAAATTCAGAAATAAATTCTGTCACAATAAATACCATGATGAAAAGGTTTGCTGGCTCTCAGATTATATAAATAATAATACTGAAATTTTCTAAGAAAATTTAGATGTTTCGACTATGAGCCAAACTAATAATTGCAATATGCAAATAAAGCTTTCTCGTTATCTTATATTCAATCTCGGCAACGAGCCCCCAATTTCTATTACGGTGTGGAATTATTAAGGATATTGGTAACAGAAAGAAATCTGAGAATCAGCAACAAAACTATGAATTTAACTATTCTGAAATTTAATTAAAAAAAATTGATATATAAAAAAAAAATGATACAAAGATCTTTTACACTAATTGGGTTACAGAAAATAAAAAAACAATGGTACTTATCAATTATAGAATTAGTCCAAAGTACAGTTTGACAGAATCCAGTAATCCAGTGGCGTAGTATCTTCTGAAGAAAGTTACCAGCTGGTAGATGTAGTATTAAATCCAAGAATGTCTCTTCAGAAACAGTATCCCGTAGATTTATAACAAAATTTTCACTTAGAAATTTCAGCAGTCTCCAATAAAATATAATAAAACGCTCTGCAAAATTCAAATGGAGTAAAAATCCAAGAAGTATTGGCGCCACAGGTAATTTCCAAATAATCCAGTAGAATCCTGGCTTTTCACAAAATAATATTATTCTGTTTCACAGAAAGTATAAATTCTCTTTTCCAAGACGAATAGATTCTCTTCAAAATTCTCTTTTGGAATCAATCTTCCAAAATCACAAAGAAGCACTGCTTCTATAATAAATGCACTGCTCTGAAACAATAATAATCTCCAATGGAAACAATTGAAGTTAGTCTTTCTGAAATGGTTTTCTAAAATGAGTTTTTTAATTCTGTTGACAAACCTTTATATAGTAACCAGATAGAATGTCCCAAAAGAGGAAGTTTCTGCAATGTTCTATTTGTTTCTGGGGGATTCTGTTAAAGTTCAAGTAAACAAGGTCATTGACCTATTTAAACAATTAAACAATCAACAGCTATATGTACAATATATCAGTGTAACAAAGATGTAAACAAGGTCACTGAGTGCAAAAGAGTTAGACCAGTCAGAAAATGCAGAAATAAAAAAAAAAAATCTTTCTCACATAATTATCAACTTAAGGATATATCAATCTCAATATAATATGGGGGCTATAACACCAAGTTCTGATGAAATTTTATTTTATTATCAGTTCTGGTGCGAATACGGTAGCAGACTTCCAGGAACCAGTGGTGCCTACAGTCAACTCTATGAGTTGATTACATATGTGTTTCGTGTTCTATACAACCCAACGTTCATTTTGATGTATAATTTGTGTATATTTAATCTGAATTTAAGGAATATGAGAGGTGAGAATTTCAAAATAAACAAAATTCCATTACTTATATAGGCTCTTAAAGACAACTCGGACCAACTTTAAAGACAACTCGGTCCACTTTTGAAGACAACTCGGACCAACTTTCAAGACAACTCGGACCAACTTTTGAAGAAGTCGACCCAAGTTTCAAGACAAGTCGGCCCAACTTTTTAGGCAACTTGGACTGACTCTGTGAATAATTCGGACCTGAATAGTGAACAAACGAAGATTCGGGGTTGGTGGGGAAAGTCACAGAACAACCAATCACGGTTTAAACGATTTATTAAAAATTGAGGCATGACAATCAAAGACATGAATAAATGAATGAATAAAAGTTTTCACATAAAAAACAATGTTCAGCACATACGTGATTCGCTCGTTGCAATGAGGGATCATAATCTATGTTTTGGAAACCAAAAAAATGAAAAAAAGATTGAATAGCTATTTTCGTGTATGAAGGTAAAAGTTAACTTATCCTCTTACAATTATGAGATATTTCTTTCAAGCCCTGTTGACACTTTTGTGAAATTATAATTAATAACAATAACCTTTGAGAAAATGGATAAACCCGAGACAACGAGCAATAAAAAAAAGCCAGTTAACAAATGACACGCTAATTGTTTAACAATTCGTAAAACAAACATTGTATTGTGAAGGTTACCTAACGCTAGTAGCAGACGACACTCGTAAAAAAATCTCGTGTAACTATAAATTTTCATTTTTTTCTTGCAATACATAGGTTATGATCCGTCATTAGAACGAGCACGACGCGCCCATTCCAATGAGGGGTCATAACCTATGTCTTGGAAGAAAAAAACAACACTATAAGGCCATAAAAAAAAGAACCTCTGTTTCTCAGGCCCGTGTGCATGGTCATTTTTGGTGTGCATGCAACCTTTTTATGACACCAAACAAATCTTCAAAACAAATTTGAGATATTGTGCTCATTTCGGTAAATCGATATCGATGCGTTCGCAAATTTTAAATTACAGGGCTTATATTTCGACGAGAATCCGAGAATCAATTCGCACAAAAATTCTCGCAATAAAACCAACGAGAATCCATGTAGATTCTCGCTGCACCCCTGCTAGGATTCGCGTGAAAAGAATTGAGTCAATTTAACCCTTTATCTAACACAGCGGCAACAAATTAACTAATAGAAGGCTAACATGACCTGAAATATCCTGACACTTTGTCAATAAAATTGCACAAATATGGCTGTCATTGGAACCGGCTCATATTTGTAAGATTTTATTGGTAAATATTGTTCATTTAATTATTTTATCATTTATTTATTATTTATTGTTTAAAAATTATCACAATTAGTTTTGAAAATTAAAAAGGTGTGTTGGGTAAAAGGTTAGCATGTGTTATCAGATTACAACAGTGGTTGAACCATGGTGGCGTCGTGGGATCCTGGGACACTCATAGTAGGTATGGATTCTCGCAACCATTTTCACGAGAATCCAAATGGATTCTCACAAATTTAGATGAAATATAAGCCATGAATTAACACACTTCAAGCTTTTTCTACATCATACTTTAATAAAGTGGGTGGGTTTTAGCAATATTCACGACAGAAAGTGTTTTATTCTGTAAAAGGTAAGTCATAATGACAGCAAGAAGGAAGGTGTCTTTCAGTCTGACAACAAACAGTCACAAAGGGGAATGGTCGATTCGCATCACGTTTGATTCGCACCAACCCTCAGAAAGTCTGCAAAGTCAGGTGCTATATTGAATGGAACACAGTCTCCTGGCATTTATTTTTTAGTAACATTTGTATTGTAAATGGCCGTCATTGGGAATTTGTGTACTGTTATTTGAAACCGTTACGAGTTTCCCAGTTAATTTAAATAAATGCATTTGAGATGCAGAATAATTGGATAACTAATAGTAACCGTTGCTTGATATAAAAGTAACAGTCATAGTTGAAAATAAATCGCATATAGGCAGGTATGTGCGGTCGAATTGGTTAATAAAAACATGCAAACATTCGTTTTGTATTTCATTATTAGATTTCCTAAAAATATGATTTATGGATGAACTGCCCGTTCAAATGGGTTGTGATAATTTTGAATATAATGGGGAAAAATTGCGATTCACGATTTTATTAGGCAGGTTGTGAAAGGGTTTTTTTGGGGGTAAAATAAATCTCTGAAAGTTGGCACTTCGACATTTGATTTGTCCCAGAGACGTTTCAACCTGAGACGTTTCACCCACGAAGCTTTTTCGTGACTTTCGTCCTGTGTTATAATTTTCACGTTTCACTGAAAAAACAAACATTCAAACCCCACTTCATTTACGACCCAACACCCCTATGGTGAATAACCAATATATTTGCAAAATTTTGCATGTTCCACTAGGCGTTTGGGTGGGCATCAAATTACCACAAACAACCTCTCGGGGAGAAAATAAAAAAAAAAACACCCGCCCGCATGTTTTTTCGGAAAAAAATGGCCTGAGAAACAGACAGTCAACTTTCTATGGCCTAAAAAAGATTGAATATCAATTTTCGTGAATAGCGCTGGTCGGTTTTGGCCGTTACGTTAGGTAAAGGTTTAATAACCATACAGTTTAATACTCCCACACTTTTTCAACAGTTGGTGGGCACTGACTTCCCCAACAGTGTACCTATTCCATACATCGAAAAGTTTACCTTGTACACAGCGAACATTTTTTTTTCTTTGTATTCTTTTCAACTTACCTTCCAAGACCATTTTTACCTTAGTGGGAAGCTGCTTAGCTTCAGCAAACAATAAAGTTAATAACAAATAAAAATGTAGATTTCCCTTTTTGGCTTTCTGTTTAGCCTAACATGCCACCTTCACAGTCATTATTGGTACCGTATGTATGGTGCGACCAAAAACACTCCAAGACTCCACTGGCCACACAGAATGAATGAATGAATGAATGATCATCTTTGCTTTTACCCGACAGGATGATGAATGAATGAAAGAACGCATCTTTACTTCATCATCCATGATTGAATGATTAAAATTCTTGAAACGAAAAAAAAACAATATATAGAAAAACTAGTGCCTAAAACAACATGTCTGTAATCTGTGAGATCACATTTAATTATTTTCTACATCATTCTTTTCTTCACAGTTGGTCCAACCTGTCTTATAGTCGTTACAACTTGTCTTGAAAGTTGGTCCGAGTTGTCTTCAAAAGTGGTCCAAGTTGTCTTGAAAGTTGCTCCAACTTGTCTTCAAAGTTGGTCCGAGTTGTCTTTAAAGCTGGTCCGAGTTGTCTTCAAAGTTGGTCCGAGTTGTCTTCAAAAGTGGTCCAAGTTGTCTTGGTCCGAGTTGTCTTTGGTCGGAGTTGTCCTGATCCCAGAATAACGAGGATTGGTCATGATGGGTGTTGAGAAATGAGTAACCATGTGCGATTTCAAAAATAATTTTGTTTATTTTAAAAAAAATCTCTTCAAGTTATTAACGATAATATAATTGTTTTACCTCTCAATTTTTACGTAACATAAAAAATGAATTTTTATCAAACATATAATATTTATATAATATTTATTTACAAAAGTATAATAAGTCTACTTCTTTACATAAACCGATGAACATTTCCTTAAAAAGGCTGCCGTTGACAGTTCTGGGGGATCTGCCATATATTTATCCCAATATTGTTGAATCTTTTGAGCCCTCTTTGTGTATTTTGTTCGTGTATCCGTTTCCAAATCTGCAGCTCTAACGTGCAATTCCACTGTCATGTTGCTGGGTTCTAACCTTACTGTTGCAAATAATACATTTGGAAGACATTTTGGAAATGTGATACCGTTACCCACAACATTGCCCTATATATAGGAACAATCATATCGGAACAACAAAGATTAACACCTGTTATTGAGATTCACTGACTGGGTAGGTGTAATGAAAACAATCGCAACAGTCAAAGGAATCAATAACAAAGTGAGTACTGCCAAAGCGTTAATCTGATGACATGTTTTTGTTCATGATTACTCATCTGTTATGTTTACATTGCAACTATGCTGCTTGATTGGATGATGTTTCAGTCAGACTGTAAAATTTATTTGTGCTGGAATGTTCTAAGTCTGTGAAGCTGATGATTAAAAGAAAATCTGATATAATTTTGATTACTAATTCAGAAAACTGTAAGTCAGGGAGCAAAATGACCAGAATCGCATCGCAAAATGCAATGCAATATCCACACACAGCGATGCAAGTTTACGTCTATGAATCGCATTTCCGAAATCTGTTTTACACGCTGTCGCATTCACCAGCGGGGAAGCCAGAAGAGTCTCCTCCATGACGTATCATGGTTATTTTTAATGGGACATCTGACGTCAAATTACTCTATATAGAGTAATTTGACGGCCACCGTTCATATCGGCCGCCAGCAAAATCGGCCGCTGCTATTTCAGACGAATCGGCCACAACAGTTTGAGTCAAATCGGCTGCTGGAAATAATTTTTTTAAAAGAGGAAAATAGACAAAAATTAAGTAATTTTTCACACTCACCCCAAAACTAAGAATAGGATACATTGAATTCCTCGATCTAAATGGGATAAAAATAACATTTATTTTCTTGTAGGAGTGCACTCAATCCCATTAGTGCCACGATTGGAGAAACGATGGAAAATGATTGACACCTGGGCGTGACACTGATGCTTGACTAGTCTGTTTGACATCACTCACTCAACTATCTCTCAGAAAAGGCTTTTTGTGCAGTAATTTAATTACAATGCAAACTTGCCAGCTGACGTAGTGTTAGCGTTTGTTTGTTCAGTAATAATCACTTTGCAAATCGGCAGGCATACTGTTTTGGATTATAAATCAACTTACTTATCCGCTTTATTGTTTCCTAAAACCTTTCATTCATTCATCATTTATTGTTCCAAAGGGAGTCATGGAACTTGCACTTTGTGTGTATTGTGCAATGCTGTGCAATGAGAGAGAGGGGAGCGCACAATGTGACTTGTCACAGATGGCAACATGGAACTTTCCAAACCGATATCTCCCACTGATTTTAATTTAGACTGAAAAGTGGGGTTTTATTCATATGGGTAGCGTACACGTAATTTAAGACATTTATATGCACTTTTAAATATAGGTTACATGAAACATTTTATTAGCTCCCCTGACTGAAAGTCAGGGTGAGCTTTTCTTATCACTTTTTGTCCGTCGTGAAGGTGGTGTTTGGGCCTTTTTCTCCCAAACCACTGGCCGCATATTAATGAAATTTCATGTGAGTAGGGGTTATATAAGGGCATTTTGATTTTTTGTCAAATTAAGTTTCGGCTCATATTGAGCAGAGGGATGCGGCAAAAATGCTCCAATTCTTAAAAAATCTTCTTCTCAAGAACCAGCAATAGCAGAGACTTGATATTTAGTATGCAGCTTCCTTTAGAGGTGTAGACTCAAGTTTGTTGAAGAGAAGTTTGTCGGGCATTATTTGCCTTCGTTATGGGAGGGGCAAAAATTTTGGCCATGCCTAAAATTTCTATTTTCAGAACCGTCAGGTCGATTTGAACCAAATTTGATATGAGATGATAATGGGTCATAAGTAGTTGATTGATACAAAAAAAAAAAAATTCTTATTTCCCCGTGGGAACCTCGGGAGCTAAAAATAGGAAAAACCTTAAAACTCCCATATCTCCAAAACTACACGGCACAGAGAATTCTTATTTTGTATAAAGCTTACTTTTATCCAGTAGAATAGAATGGTTAAAAAAAAATCCCTATCGGTTTGATCACAAGGTACTTTTTTCAGAACTTTGAAAAAGTGCTGAGTCAGCACTTTTTAACACTGTAGGCAATGGGAAAAAGATTAAAAAATCTCCAGATCCAGCAGGCTGAATCTTTTGATATTTGGTATGCAACATTGTAGGGTGGATCTGATTCAAGTTTGTTCAAATCGGCCCACTGTGTTAATATTTGGACTCAGTATAGGAGCCCGATTTCGAACTTAGTGCATTTCAGGCAAATTTCTTAAAAAATCATCTTCTCCAGATCCAGCAGGCAGAATCTTTTGATATTTGGTATGCAACATTGTGGGGTGGATCTGATAGAAGTTTGTTAAAATCGGCTCCCTGGATTCATATTTGGGCTCACTATAGAAGCCCGAATTCGAACTTATTGCATTTCAGGCAAATTTCTTAAAAAATCTTCTCCAGATCCAGCAGGCAGAATCTTTTGATATTTAGCATGCAACATTGTGGGGTGGATCTGATTCAAGTTTGTTCAAATCGGCCCCCTGGGTTTATGTTTGGGCTCAGTATAGAAGCTCGAATTCGAACTTAGTGCATTTCAGGCAAATTTCTTAAAAAATCTTCTTCTCCAGATCCAGCAGGCAGAATCTTTTGATATTTGGTATGCAACATTGTGGGGTGGTTCTGATTCAAGTTTGTCCAATTCGGCCCCCTGGATTCATATTTGGGCTCAGTATAGAAGCTCAAATTCGAACTTAGTGCATTTCAGGCAAATTTCTTAAAAAATCTTCTTCTCCAGATCCAGCAGGCAGAATCTTTTGATATTTGGTATGCAACAATGTGGGGTGGATCTGATTCAAGTTTGTTCAAACCGGCCCCCTGGGTTTATATTTGGGCTGAGTATAGAAGCTTGAATTCGAACTTAGTGCATTTCAGGCAAATTTCTTAAAAAATCTTCTTCTCCAGATCCAGCAGGCAGAATCTTTTGATATTTGGTATGCAACATTGTGGGGTGGATCTGATTCAAGTTTGTTCAAATCGGCCCTCTGGATTCATATTTGGGCTCACTATAGAAGCCCGAATTCGAACTTAGTGCATTTCAGGCAAATTTCTTAAAAAATCTTCTCCAGATCCAGTAGGCAGAATCTTTTGATATTTGGTATGCAACATTGTGGGGTGGATCTGATTCAAGTTTGTTCAAATCGGCTCCCTAGATTCATATTTAGGCTCACTATAGAAGCTCGAATTTGAACTTAGTGCATTTCAGGCAAATTTCTTTGAAAATCTTCTTATCAAGATCCAGCAGGCAGAATCTTTTGATATTGGGTATGCACCATGCTTACAGGGGTGAGATTCAAGTTTGTTCAAGCCAAGTCCCTAGGTCCATATTTGGACTTACTGTGGGAGCTTGAATTTAACTTAGTTCAAAATGAGGAATTTTCTTTAAAAATCTTCTTCTTCAGATCCAGCAGTCGGAATGTTTTGATATTTGGTGTGCAGAATCCTTAAGGGGGTGAGATTCAAGTTTGTTAAAGCCAAGTCCCTGTGGGAGCCCAAATTATAACTTAGTTCAATATGAGGAATATTCTTTAAAAATCTTCTTTTTTTTTTTAGATCCACTGGTCAGAATCTTTGGATATTTGGTATAAGCTTTTCTTAGGAAGAGCTGATGCAACTTGTTGAAATCAATTCTCTGGGTTGATATTTAGGCTACCATGTCAGGTGAGCGCCCTCGGGCCCCTTGGGGCCTCTTGTCACATTTATTTTAATTATAGGCAATTTTTGAAAGGCTGATAATAATGCACTAATTGGGCCAGATCATATAGGAGGGTGCGAGCGCTGAAGGCACGAAGCCTTTGAAGGGGGGTTTGGAGGTACTCCCCGAAAAAAAAATTAAACTTTGAAGCCCTCAGATGTGATCTTGCCCAATTTCCCTGACCCCCCTCCTCCCCCCACCAACAAGAGGGGGACACCCCCTCTCGGGCTCACCCCCAGCGAACCGCTTCGCGATTCGGATGACGCTTCACGTCATCTGCTGCGATCGTCAAGAAAAAACTGCTGTGCAAAATTTTCAAAACAATTTGCTCCCTGTAAGTAACAGGAAATATAAAATAATTCAATTTAATTCAAATAAAAAAAATAATAAATAACGATAATTTTCGAAGTGGACCAACTCACCCCAAAAATCGGGCAAACTCGCCTCCAGGGGGGCGAGTGGTTCCGTACCCACGTCACGGTGGGCGTCTCCTCCCATTTGTGGAGAATTCAGTATCACATCAGTTCAGGAAATCGCACCGTGTTCGACTGATTAGGGTCAGTGTTGGAAGGGTTCAGGTTAGCTAACCCAAACTCTTGCTAGACTGACCCTAACCCGTCGAGCGCGGTGCTATTTATTACATAATAACTTACCTTGAAAATGAAAAAAGTGAATCCAACACCAATTTCCGTCAGAAACATAATAAATTGTACTTACCGAATTCTCCTTGTGGTACTGGTGCAGAAGAAGTACGCTTCAAAATCGAACACGCACTTTCGGATAGAAAAGATGGTTGACGTGCAAGTTGAATTGCTTCATCATGGAAGTTAAAAACTAGTAAAATCAAGTTAAAAAGTGATTTTTATTCTCCCAAATTTATGAATATATAAAGAAAAAACACTAAAGAATGTAGGGAGACCATGAAAAGTTGGTAATTTTTATACGCCCGTTTGAAAAACGGGACGTATTATAGTATGGCGTTGTCTGTCCGTCCGTCCGTTTGGTTTCCGAACAATAACTTTAGTATTTGTTTTCCGATTGGCTCCAAATGTGGTATGTGGTTTAATCACAACAAAATACAGGTCAAGTTCGAATATGGGGTCGGTCCGAACATTTTTCGCCTGAATTATGGCCCCAGTTGGACTTAGAATTCGTCAAATATTTGGTTTTTGGATGATAACTTTAGTATTTGTTTTCCGATCGGCTCCAAATTTGGTATGTTGTTTAATCACAACAAAATACAGGTCAAGTTCGAATATGGGGTCGGTCCGAACATTTTTCGCCTGAATTATGGCCCCTGTTGGACTTAGAATTCGTCAAATATTTGGTTTCCGGATGATAACTTTAGTATTTGTTTTCCGATCGGCTCCAAATTTGGTATGTGGTTTAATCACAACAAAATACAGGTCAAGTGCGAATATGGGGTCGGTCTGAACAATTTTTGCCTGAATTATGGCCCCTGTTGGACTTAGAATTCGTCAAATATTTGGTTTCCGGATGATAACTTTAGTATTTGTTTTCCGATCGGCTCCAAACTTGCTATGTGGTTTAATCACAACAAAATACAGGTCAAGTTCGAATATGGGGTCGGTCTGAACAATTTTTGCCTGAATTATGGCCCCTGTTGGACTTGGAATTCTTCGTCAAATATTTGGTTTCTGGATGATAACTTTAGTATTTGTTTTTCGATTGGCTTCAAATTTGTTAGTCTTTTTCTCAAATGACTGAAAAATTTAGTCATTTCACAAAATCACTGATTTCAAAGTCTGACCGTAACATATATATATATGCCAGTATAAATTTCTCGCACTCTAAAAAAATTGCAAATGTGTTAAAATGGTACAATATGAACAGTTCACGGGCGTATGATGCAATGCCCAGCGGTGCTCTTGTTGTATAATTCGTTGAGTCCGCTGTTCTTCATGTTTACCATAGCAACTTTTTACCTTAAATTGCCCCAAAAGTGGCTAAATCTTGTACTCTTGTTTACGCGGCGTCTGACGAATTGGGTGGGTGCCTTCCCTCCCCCGTGAACTGGACCATTCGTCATGTTTTGTTTGGATTATAAACGCCTATTTTTATCTCCCTTGAAAAAAAAATCTGGGAGATGTAGCCCAGTAGTTGTAGCAATAACCAACGATATTTTTCAGGTGATCAAATGAGCCATATGAAGTTTTGTATGTGTTCAATAAGGTGATGGAAGGAAACGAGTTCAGCGATCTGAATGTAGTGGCTACCCCTCTTGGCCTCTAAGTTCAGATTCCTCCTATTCAAATCAGTGGTAAAATTCCCAACAAGTTTTATTGGGAACACGAAAATATGAATATATATCATTATCAAGCTTTCGCACTTATTACCGACTGCAATCGATTGTACACGTATTTACTTACATTTGGGCAGAGTTTATTGATCCAAACTATGTTTTATCTTTTATCGTGATTTGAACACTGCGAAGCGTCAATGGTCACTTCGATATCGTCCATGTTTTTTGCATAACCCTGAGTTGATGCCGAAACAAATATCGATGCGAAAACAGTAACTCCTAATAAAAAGCCCCCTCGCAATGATCATAATCGACCTTCTCTGCACGAATTGGAGCTGTAGGTTTTTCAAAATCCAGTTTGGTTTCGTTTTTTCGTTGAGGAAAACCTCGGTTCGGTTTTGGTTTTTCCTCCTGTACTCTGTCTTCCATGTAAATTGTGCACATTTCGGATCCTAATGGTACTGGAATTGGCGCAAAGGACAGTTTGACTTCAGAGATTCAAGCGACGGCCCCTGATTGACAATGTGGGAAAATAATGGACAATTGGACATACCTTGACTGTTTGGTAAATTGATTTGGGTATTTACTATTTGTATATTTCATGGTAAATATATGTACTATAATACTACCTAACTTCTACCTTCACATCTTACACTTTTAGTAGATGTCTTCAGTCTTGTGTGATTGCGTCTGTAACTAGTGTAAGTGGGACTGGTCAGTAAGTAGCTGAGTCCGTCACAGACGTCACCGAGTTGTTGACATTCAACTTGGATGGTTTGGCAGCACACTTGAACACAGTCACAGAACAAAAGCGAAGAAAGTTGAAGATACTGACAAGAAAAGTGCCTTTTATTGCAAAAAAACCAAAAAACTTATGAAATAAAAATATTTTAAAAAATACTGGGTTTACTTCTTTTTTCAAGTTCTGATTTTTAAACTTCCCAAGTTAGATCTATTAAATGTATTGAATTTATTCCCATTGGTGTTGATTCTGACGACACGGAATACCGACAAATAAGCATGTTATTGGAGCCGACTGACTCGGCCCAAATTTGTCTGTTACATTAACATGCTTATTTATATTTCAATTTCTATCACTGAGTTAAGTTGAGTAAATTGATAAGTTCAATAGTGCTGTGCGGTATACCGTATTTTTGGTTCGGTTTCGGTATTACAGGGGTACCGAAAACCGTACCGAAACCAAATCGAAATACCGCATATTTCGGAATTTATATATTTTTATACTGTACCAATGACCCAGACTTAGCTGGTGCTAACTCTAACAAAACCAGGGCCAAACACAAATTTTGCCCCCCAATCCCCAAAATTTGTATCCAAAACAAAAAGAAATCATGTCCTAAAGGACCTCCATACTACGCCTCTACTGCGCATGCGCAGTGACGCAGACGTCCCGAAATTGGCGCCAATTATCATTCTCTGTTTGGCCCTTCATCAGTCAACATCTCACTGATCTTTGTGCTTGTAAATCTCTGTTTAAAGGATGCCAGACACGTAATTTTTGGAGAAAATGTGATTCTAAGGAGGATAGAAGGAGGAGAGGAAAAAGAAGTGACAAAAAATAATCAGGGCTGTACTTAAAATTTTTTGATGAAATTATGTTAAGTTGCCTATTTTCGAGGCATGGGCCTCTTGTTGTCATTCTTGTTAAATGTTGCACTGCTTATTCAGTGTTTCCTCTCCCCTAGCCTTCTAAAGTCCCCCCTTGCAATTCTCCCATGCTTTTGGCATATTTTTGAGAAATTTCATTTCTAAAATTTCCTGGGAGAGTTGCTTGGTTACAGAATGTTTTCTGTTATTTTCCCCATAGTTACGTTTTCACCCATGGGTGTATAACGTTTGTGTTCTGCATCTTCCATCTGATGTTCTGCAGATTCTCCCCTGGGAGTCTCTGTTTTGCATCAG
Source organism: Pictodentalium vernedei (assembly GCA_031216915.1). Lineage (NCBI taxonomy): Eukaryota > Metazoa > Mollusca > Scaphopoda > Dentaliida > Dentaliidae > Pictodentalium > Pictodentalium vernedei. Next base: position 193,609,326 of record CM062297.1, on the reverse strand, counting down.
ATAGAGTGTAATTTGATGACTGATTCCGGGCCAGTTTTTTCAGTGCCTGGAGTCATGTTTTCTGTTGTTTTTACACTGTTTGTTTACATTGGCAACAGCCTTTTTTGAGGGGGGGCTGTTTGCCTTTGCTGTAGTTTATCTCACTATAAGATACATTTATATTATCCGTAAGTGTCTCATTAATTATTTAATATAAATTTAAAATATTTGACCACACTTTGCCATCGGATCCATCGGGGCTCAACGTTACTTTTCAGCAACTTTGGCTTCGCTGAAAAAATATTTTTTCAAAATTATTTTGATTTGCAATTGTTTTTTCATTTATTAATGGATCATGTTATTATGTATCTTTGTGTCAGGGGTTTTTGCGAGTAACTAGGACTTATTGTTGTTCTTTCACAATGAAGGGACATTGTTCAAATTGTAATAGGAAGAAATCTTCCTCTGACTTTCATGATCATTGTATTAATTGTAGTCAGTGTTCTCGCATTAATCCCTGTCCTATATGTGAATATTGGGATGAGAAACATTGGAAACGTGTGTCACGATATGTTGTTTCTGGAGAAAGGGCTATGCCGGCTCTTTCTCCGCAAGGTCACTCTACTCTCTCAGTTTCTATTTCAGAGGAACCAGAACGGTGATGTTTCCATGTTATCTTCTACAAGTGTGCGTCCGTCGTCACAAATGAATTCAGAGCTAGCGGCAAAAGTGCTCATGGAGATTAGACAAATGTCGTCAGCTAGCTCGCCCGGTGTAGCGTCCATTCACCGAATGGTTCGGCAGCCGGGTTCGTCCGATGCGGTCCAGGAGGAAATTTTGGGTGATGCGAGCACTATAAACATAATAGATGCACACCCAGTGACGGCGGATAGTAAGCGAGAACGGGGGAAGCCTTTGAGTCCGGTTCCTAGCTCGTCCAGGTCCAGCCGGACCGCGAGCGAGAGAGGCCCCTCTCTCGTACAACAACATCTGGGACCAGATGTTGTGGTACAAAATGTGTCTTTAGCGGAGCATATGTCCGTCGCTCGGGACGCTCCGTTGTATAAGCAGTCCGCAGAGACTGTTAAGGCTTCCTCTTCTCGTCAGCGCACACGACCGCACCTTGGCTGCGTGACCGCCGATATATTACCAGCTTCGCCGATCAAGGATTCTTCGGCGACCAGGTCACACCATCCGGCAGCCAGGGATTCGAGACCGATGGACTCCGGACGTTCGCATAGGAAAAGTATGCGGGAGCCATCTGATGCGGAGCTGCCCTCGGCGAAGCAGCGAAAGACTGCGCCTCCGCAGGTCTCGACGCCGGACATTCTTGTGCAGATAGCACAGCTTATCGCAGCATCCCAGCAGCCGACAGAAAAGATGTCGGATCGAGAATTATCCGACGGCGCTGGGTCGGTACGCTCCGCCGAAGCATCGGGGGCGGACGACCGGGAACATCATGAGGTCCGACCGGATGGTGAAAGGGATACGGATGACTTGGAGCTATCCCTTTCGGAACAACATAAAGCTGCCGTGGACTTCATCCGGCACTTTCTCCCTCAAGTTGTTCCGTCGGGCCAGACTGCTGCGGTTCCGGACAAGAGAATTATAGCGTCATTGGACTCTGAATTTTTTGAGCGGTTCAGGGACATCGCTCCCGAGTTTCCGTCGCAGTCCAATAATGTTGCAAGAACATTTGAATTATTGAACGACGCTATATTTAAACTTGCTTCCAGGACGGGGAAAGCAGGTTTCTTGTCCGCTAATACTCTCAACCTGCCTTTCATTAATGCAAGGAATAAATTCGATACAGCAGGACAGGGTATACCGAGAGTTCCTCTGCGTATGGACGACGAGGCGGAAGACTTAGAGCTATCATTACCGTCGTCAGCTTCTATTCCAACCGCGGTGTTGGAAACAGCTATTGCGTCTAACAGAGCCAATTTAGATGCCTTATCTTACGCAGATCACCTTACTAAGGCGTTATCACTGCGCCTTCAGGGGAAAGAGTTTCAGGATATACAATCCTCTTTAAGACTTCTTTCAAGGGCAGTAGCTTATTCCACGTGTAACTCCGCCCTTTCAGTGGCAAATCTGGAGTTGGTTAGACGTGACGCAGCCCTAGCTACATCCACACTAGTGGATTCTAAGGTGAAGAACTCTCTTAGAGTCGCTTCGGTCTCAGGAGAACTTCTCTTTGACGGCAAGCTTTCCGCTATTTATGATAAAATTACAAAGAAAGCTAAGGATTCTCTGTTGTTCAAATCTGCTCCTAAGAAGTCGGATACAGCAGACACGAATAAGACAGGCACATCTGGGTCTAATGCGCCCAAGAGAGGTTCCTATAGAGGTTCCGGTGCGTCCTCTTGGTCTTATTCGAGAGACCGTCAGGATAGCGACTCTCGTTCGGGACGTCCTTCAGGCCGGGACAATCGGTCGGACGCCCCGAGGTCGACGGGGCGAGGTGCGGACCGTGGAAGACGTGGTTTCTCCTACCGCAGGCCTCGCAGGTCCAGGAGGTGATGGCTTAAACCTCTATCGCGTTCCGGTTGGCGGAAGGTTGTCGAGCTTTTCACAAGAATGGGCGTCGATTACGGACGACCCTTGGGTGAGAGGAGTGATTTCGGAAGGTCTAAAGATATCCTTCAAACGAAAGCCTCCATTAACTCGAAGTCCAAAGTGGACTCATCTTCCATCAAATCCGCAGAAAAGAGACGCTCTGTTATTAGAAGTGCAGTCTCTTTTAATGAAGAACGCGGTAGAGGTCGTAGAAAACCAGGAATCTCCGGGATTCTACAGCCATCTGTTTCTGGTTCCGAAACCAGACGGCTCGTTTCGTCCAGTCATAGATTTGAGCTGGATAAACAAGCTGATCGTCCCTCCGAAGTTTTATATGGAGACGATTCGATCGGTCAGAGCGAGTATTCGGGTGAACAATTATGCAACGAGCATAGATCTCAAAGATGCGTACTTTCACGTCATGGTACATCCGACATTCCGAAAGTATCTACGCTTCGCAGTCCTAGGAGTGGTGTATCAATTCCGGGCGATGTGCTTCGGATTGAATCTAGCACCCTGGGCTTTCACTCGGGTAATGAACTCGGTAATGATCTACTTCCGAGCTCATTCGTCTGCGGTAACGTCGGCCTACCTGGATGACATTCTTCAGAGGTACGGCAACGAGTTAACGCTTCAGAACGATGTTCAGAATCTTCTTCTATTGCTCCGACGTCTCGGTTTTATAGTAAACGAGGAGAAGTCGGATCTGGTGCCGTCCAAGTCATTCACTCATCTGGGAATGAGCTTCGAGACGCACAACAATCTCGTTCGTCTGCCGTTAACCAGAGCGAAATTAGTCAGTTGTTACGCTCGCTATTGTCTGCACGCAGACAAAGTCACGGCGAGAGAATTTATGAGACTGACTTCTGTGCGGAGCCGCCGCGGATCTCATTCCGATGGGGCGGTTACGCACACGTCCTCTTCAAATTTTCTTGACTCAGAATTGGAGTGTGAAAATTCATTCGCTCGATGTAGACGTTCTCTTGTCAGATCAAGTGAAACAAGAGATTCAGACTTGGGCAAACATTCAGTGGTTAACTCAGGGAGTTCCGCTGCAGTTGCCGGATCCGAGTTTTACCATTATGACGGATGCCAGTCAAACAGGTTGGGGTGCATCATTAATCCCAACGGATTCGAGATGCCAGGGTCATTGGGATCCGCAATTCCTGTGCAAGCACATAAACATCAAGGAAATGATGTCAATTTGGCTTGCGTTACGTCACTGGATGGACATCATTCACGATGCTCATGTCCAAATCCTATCCGACAATACGACAGTAGTGGCGTATATACGGAATCAGGGAGGCACTCATTCAGTTCCGTTGTTCAATCTAACGGAAAGAATCCTTCTGTTTGTGCTAGAACATCACGTTCTTCTTTCGGTCCGTCACATACCGGGTCGTCTGAATGTGCTAGCAGACTCTCTTTCACGAAAGGGTCGCTTGTTGCCGTCGGAGTGGACTCTCAACAAACAAGTATTCAATCAGATTTGCTACCAGTGGGAACGGCCAATGATAGACTTATTTGCGACACATCTCAACAATCAGTTGCAGACGTATGTGTCTCCGTGTCCAGATCCAAGAGCATTTGCAGTAGACGCTCTGTCGATCCCTTGGGACGGAATGATAGGATATGCGTATCCTCCAGCGCCGTTAATTCAACAAGTATTGCTAAAGATAAAACAATCTCAATGCAAGATTCTGTTGGTAGCATCTCTGTCGCCACAGAGACCGTGGATAAATCTACTCAGGTGTCTGTTGTGGGACCTACCGCGAAAGCTTCCTCCACGGGAGGATCTTCTTTCGCAGGGGAAATCGCGCCAACTCCATCACAACCCGCAAGGTCTCAACCTTCACGTTTTTCCGTTGTGCGGTCCTTCTTGCATGGCAAGCACTTTACAGGACGAGCAGTGGACGCGATTTCTAACTGTAGGAGGACCTCCTCTTCGCTAAACTATGCGGCTAAGTGGAAGGTTTTTCGTCGTTGGTGTAGGGATCATTCTGTAGATATATTCGATCCCTCTGTACCAGACATTGCAAACTTTCTAGTATACTTGTTTGACGAAATCAAACTGCAGCCTGTTACTATAAAGGGTTATAGATCTATGTTATCTGATACCTATGCACATCATGATAGTTTACAAATTGGATCTAATATCTCTTTATCTAAGTTGGTTAGAAACTTTTCAATACATAGACCCAGAACTCTTAGATTAATTCCTAAGTGGAATTTAGCTTGGGTTCTTCTTAAATTGAAGGAAAAGCCTTTTGAACCTCTTGGGACAGTAGATTTCAAATTCTTATCTTATAAGACAGCTTTTCTCTTAGCTTTCTCTTCTGCTAGAAGAGTCAGTGAGCTTCATGCACTGTCGGTGGATGATTCTCATTATCGTAGTGTTGGGAACACTATCACCTTCACTACTAATGTGGGTTTTTTAGCTAAGAATCAGGCTCTTAATAAATATCCGGAACCTATTGTTATTAAGGCTCTTTCGTCTTCAGACGGGCGTAGGCCTTTACTCTGTCCTGTTAGAGCGTTACGTATCTATAAACAGAGATCTCAGTTTATCAGAAAGGGACGGAAACGTTTCTTTCTGTCTTTGATGCCTAATAGAAAGGACATTTCGGTCCATTCTATTGCTAGATGGATTCAATTAACTATCCGTACTGCTTATGAAGATTTATCTTCTTCTCAGCAGTCTGTGCTTAAGATTTCTGCTCATGAAGTAAGAGCTCTTTCTACTTCCTGGGCTTATGCTAATAGTGTAGCTATTACAGATTTAATGAAGGCTGCTTATTGGTCTCAGCCATCCACATTTACGAATTTTTATCTCAGAAATATTGAGTCCATTTCTGGAGACCTGCATTGTTTAGGTCCGTTATCTGTTGCTCAGAATGTCGTCCACTAAACAGTTGCAACTATAGTTATGCAGGCTTTCTGTTCCGGCAGTGACTCCGTCCGGCTGCCCTCTTCGCTCTGGGCTATTTGACCCAGGGCAAGGGGAAGGTGGGGTGGGGGGGGGGGGGGGCGGGTGTTCCCTTAGGTCACCTGCTTTATAGTGAAAAGCAAGGGAATGCCTCCTCCAGGTCAGTATTTCTGAGTCGCTTCCGGGATGGTTTTAAAGTGTAATATTAATGTTAAAATTCATTCATGTCTTATTTTTAAAGTGTAGCTCGGTGTGAAGCTTTTGTATATGTCAAGTGTCAAACGGGCTTTAATATACAATACTCGGACACTTTTAAATGACTATAAAGAGTCTCAATTCTCTGGACTACTTTATTTATTGGCTTGCTTTAAAAATAATTAGTATAAGGGTTATACTGGATGTTAATAGAGAACATGAATGTTATTGTGCTCAATTATTAAGGGTAGTGTATCTTTCTAATTTAATATTAAATAAGAAAGATACATGTAAAGCCTAATACTCCTTTTCTCCTTAAGGGGTTACCTCTTTTCTATATAGTTGAGCTTATTGGATTTTCCTCTATGTCCTAGGCCCTCCGGCCTGTTTACTATTCAGCTAAGTCTGGGTCATTGGTACAGTATAAAAATGTTAAAAAATTTATAGTAATTTATATATTTTTTATACTTACCAATGACCCAGACGGGGATGGCCCTCCCTGGAGTTGGGAACTCTTGCCTCCCCGCTGAGTACATAGCGCTGACCAGGCACTGCCAGTAAGAATGATAATTGGCACCAATTTCGGGACGTCTGCGTCATTGCGCATGCGCAGTAGAGGCGTAGTATGGAGGTCCTTTAGGACATGATTTCTTTTTGTTTTGGATGCAAATTTTGGGGATTGGGGGGCAAAATTTGTGTTTGGCCCTGGTTTTGTTAGAGTTAGCACCAGCTAAGTCTGGGTCATTGGTAAGTATAAAAAATATATAAATTACTATAAATTTTTTAACTTTTCTGCGAAATTGACAAAATCAACTCTTCAAGGTGAATCGTAAATCTAAAAGCCTGTGGGCTGCATATTTTGATCGAATTGATAAGAGAATGAGCAAATGTGAAGTGTGTAAGTGCCATTTAGGCAGCAGGCGCTGTGGATACGTTAGAAAAAGAAATAAAAAAGGGATGGCAAAAAACGAAAAATGAAAAGTTGTTAACCTGGTACTTCTGTTTCTGAAGAAATACGGCCTGATTCGAGTGTTTCCAACATTCTGGTGGATTCAATATATTGTCTGGAAATAACTGTGCGATTTATTCCCAGATTGGCAGGCTTGGCCTTTTGAAAAATCCAGGGGAGCCACTATGGCCCTCCTAAATCTGTTTCAGGGGAGCTATTCTACACTAATATCAATTATACAAGGTTATTAATATAAAAATTGAGGAGAGCCATTACAGTTTAAGGAGAGGAATTATGGCTCTCCTTAATTTCCCTTTTGGAGAGCCAAGGAGAGCCGGAGCAATAGCTCCTCTCAAACAGCCAGGCCTGGATTGGGGGGGGGGGGGGGGGGGGGGGGGTCGGGTGGGGGGGTTTTCTGACTGGTTGACATTTGGTTGGAAATAATCCACTGGTTCTGAAAATTCAATATGCTGACAACTTGACATACAAACGGGCCAGTGGTTATCACGTCTAAGGCTGTCACGAATGATCGAAAAATCGATCAACCGTCGATTGAGGTCATAATCGACGATTTATTTCAGCGATCGATTATTTGACTGGACATGTGCTGTCATACTACCTTTTTGTTAAACAAAGGGGAAATATTGATTAACATGCTATTGTTTCACATAAAGTACCTATTTCGACAACAAATGTGTGTGTGAACAGGGTTAAAACATAAAACCAATATATAGCTTCAAGTCGCGGCACCATGCGAGAAAGTTAGCCGAAACCCAGTCATCATCGTATGCGTGATCACTCAGTTGAATTTGACCCTAGCTTTCAAAGTGTTCAAGTGTCAAACACCAATAAATAAATGAGTAAATAAATAAAATAAATCCCTGGAAAGATTGAGCCTCCAAGGGAAAGCATTTTCACACTGAACAGGGGCTGAATCATTATCATTCATGGGCCGAACTTTCTGGTTCCAGCATCACTGGCTCACTGCCATTAGCGGTGATATCAATTTAACAAAAATAACATAACCCTCAATGATGCCTTACTGTCAATGGCTACATTGTATTCCTTGCCAATAAGACATCGTCAAGTGTTGAGTTGTTTTTGTTTTTATCAATTTGATACTTGATAATCAATTTTAACATACGGAAAGTAAAGAGGGAAAAATGTTATTTTTAAAGTATGATGATTTATTTTGTTCTCCGACGTATCGCAACCGGAAGTTTCATTTCCACGTGTAAAGCTTTGTTGACTTGACATTCCCTAAGGCTAAATTCATAATCATTACACATTGAGCACGGATGGGGCCATTAGTGAGTTTAGTATGCATTTTTCTATGATTTGAAATTTGAATCAATGCAATATAGATTCTGTTTTGTCAAATTTTTCAAAGTTTGGTGTTCGTTTGCTTCATTTACGATTAGGATATTTTAATTTTTAACCCCTCCCAAGTTATATCATAGACGAAGTCCTAGGAAACAAGACAGAAATATTAACCATAAATAATCGAACAACCGTCAATTTTTATTACAAAATAATCGATTATGAAAATTCATAATCGTGACAGCCTTAATTGCATCTCGGCAATTTTTTTTAGCATTTCTTTCAATTCAGCATTAATATTTTAAGTTCCAGATACTTTTAACAACTGACTATTTTATTAAAATAAAAGCCCCAAAACTTTAACACCCTATCCTCTGCTTTATATTCCTTCGAATAAATAATTTATACTGCACACCAGCGCACATGGAAACACGTGATTGACCTTAATTTTAGGACACATTAAAAAACAATGTATGGAAGCCAACAGGCGACGTAAGATTCAGCATTATTGAAGTTCATTTTGTCAATCGGGGCGCAGCAAGTACTTTGAAAATGATTTGCTGTTATTAGTATATAATCGATTTGTACATTTTTTTCTCATTGTAAATAACAATTTACCCTAATTTGTCATGGAAAATCGTGGATTCTCTGGGATTTTCAGAAACATGTATGAGGCCAAGAACTAAAAGTGAAGTTAGTGAACACTGATAGAGTGATTCCACTCAAAATCCCCAATAATTGCAATTAGGTGAATGTCATAAAACATGTTATTTTATGTTTTTCAAGGATGAAACCAAACAATGAAGGGTGGATGACACCATGTCATTGACGCATTGAGTGATTGGAAATGATTGCACAATGTTTTCACAACTGGGATTATCATAGAGAGATTAATTACAGTTGAATTACTTCAATTTTGTTGCATATTTGTGTGGATATTGGACTCTGAATTCACTGGACAGTAGACATTAATCTAATCTTGTTGCAACTCTGAAAGTGGGTGGGTGGGGGGGGGGGGGGAGGGGGCAGGACCTGATCAAGAGTGCTACTACCAGTGAAAGCTTACTGAAAAGCCCTGAAGTTGAACATAAAGGTTTCTTCTACCCGATTCAATGGGGGAGGGACATGGTACATGTACGAAGGACAGTGAGGCCAACTAATTCACAGTGAACTGAGTGATTTATTAAATAACTTGCTAGACTAATCAGTTATCACAGTAACTTGTCAAGTTCATGAGATATCAGCGCTGAACCTGTTAAGTTACTACGTGGTTGAATGTTGGGAAATTGGGTCAGTTTTCGTCTATTTTCAGTGTTCTATGCATATACCGAATACCATACCGAAACCGAGGTATTTACCTGAAAAATACCGATACCTGAAATTTCAATACCGCACAGCTCTAATGTTCAACTTATGAATAGAACAAAAACAGACGGGGAAGGAAGATGTCAATGACAGAACACATTAGTTTTGTTTTCTTTGTCATGTTGGCGGTCTGCGATCAACGCTGAACTGTCAAATTTAATGCTGTCATAGACTATGTGACAATGGCGGGGGCGTTTTATACAAAAAACGAAAACCGTACAGTGCACATTTTTTTTGGTTCGTTTTTTTTGTAAAAAACAAAAACCGAACCGACATTTCGGTAAACCTACAGCATTAGCACGAATGTGACCATATTTCCATTTCCGTATCGATATTTGTTTCGACAGCAACTACGTGTTGTGCAAAAAACATAGATGACATCGAAGCAATTGTTGATGCTTTGCAGTGTTCAAATCATGATAAATAAAGGATAAAACATAGTTTGGATCAATAAACTCGGCCCAAATATAAGGAAATACATGTACTATCGATTGCAGTTGGTAATAAGGGTTAAAGCTTGATATATATTCCTATTTTCATGTTTTGAGTTCCCAATAAAACTTGTTGGGGAATGTTACCACAGACTTGAATGGGAGGAATCTGAACGTAGGATAGTAGCCAGTACATTCCGATTCCTCCCATTCAAATCTGTCGTAAAATTCGCCAATAAGTTTTAATGGGAACTTAAAACACGGAAAGAGGAATAAATATCAAGCTTTCCCCCTTATTACCGGCTGCATTCGATAGTACATGTATTACCATAAGCTAGTATTGCTATTAGCGTTGGGCGGTAATGGGATAAATAAATACCTCGGTATTCAGAAAATGATACCACAGTATACCGTTATACCGATTATTTTTGACTGCAAAGTTCTAAACAATGTATAGGGACAAAATGTCTGCTTGCAACTTCACCCAAAAAGTCTGTCAGAAAGACCAAAACATCCGCTAATAATTACACCTAAAATGGCAGTTAATTAGCAGTCACTTTATAAGAGGTAACTATATAATTGGGAAAAAGTTGGTTTAGGAATTGTGGCCACCTAGCGTACCTTCTAACTTCCTAGCGTAATTCCTGCTGAATATCAAAAGTAGTGTTGAAACAATTTTTCGGCTAGTTGACGCCAACGTGATTAGTACTGAACAAATCTATTAATCGATTAGTGAATCACTTGTTGATTAGTCACCGGATTGTATTCTCTAAAGCCTTGAAGTTTCCACTTTGTGTTCCTTTAAGAAATTTAATTTAATTTTACTAAAATTAATTTAGTTCTTTTGATTTGAGGTGTGCTATTGCACTCTCACTTCAACATTGGAAACAAGAAGCTCTCTTTTTCGTGCTTCTCTAATTTTCAAGAAAATTGATTAAATTACTGGGCAAAGATTCGAGATTCCATTACACTGATTAAAACACACAAATGAGGTGTGAACAGTATACCTGCAAACTGTTGCATCATTTTAATTAACGCTGACAGGCTGTGACAGCTTCCGGAAATACATCTACAAATGTTCATGCTTTTTCAACATGTTAATGTTTTGGGTAAATGTTGCTCTAATAAGATTGGTCAGAAAACAGAACGTCATATGATATTTACTACTGAATGCAGTTTTACAACTCGCATTACGTAGTGAGCATGCTTCCCAAACAAATCGCACTGTTTGGTCACATGATATATTTAATATTCAATAAGGATATTGTCCAGAGTTTGTCTAGCTTTTCATTGGGGGTTGATTAAGTTATGCAGGTCACGGAACAATCACGTCATCAGAGTACACTTCTTCAGTGACCTGTTTTCTGCTTTCAAAGTTTTTTTTAGCACAATAAAGTGCAGAAATTTCTTATTTGGCCACAATATACAAGGGAATTTGGGGGGGAAATTTCAGTTTCGCTTAAAAATATTTGACAGAACTGAATATTGGAACACTAAAGATTTATTATTGGTCCTATTTATTTTTTGCGACACCGGTTGTTTGGTCGTGAGGACATGGAGACATTGGCTTCTGTAATGTCGCGCTGTAACCCCATTAATTGTATCGTAATTTGGAAGTCACCCCAGCCAATGAATTTAGTTAAAAACCTCAGTTTTGTAAAATTTGTTTAGCACCTGACATTGCATAACCGACTAGTCGATTAATCGTCGACTACTACACGGCGATTTGTAAAAATCCAAATGGCATTAACCATTTCAACACTAATCAAAAGAGTCTAATTGATGGTTCTGGAGAAGATTGTTTTTAATTTTGGAAAACAATTTATGGGTGCTATCAGAGAAATACCCCTTGAGGGCGTGGCAACTTTATTTGAACAAACTTGAATTGACGTATGATATAACTTGTATATCAAATTTAGTTCAATTTGGCCCTGTGCTTTATGCGGAGAAGTCGATAATGTAAAGTTCACGACGGTCGGATGGATGGACGGACGATGGACAGAATGTGATCACTTAAGATTCCCCTGACTTTCAGTCAGGTGAGCTGAAAATTGGACATTATGTCTAAAAATAATCAAATTTTCAATTTGTCCAATCATTGGAGATTACGTCAGGCTTGTCATTTTGAGGCGGGCGATTGCCCTGGGCCACAGTCACCCACCTGAGTTCAAAATTCCGCAGATGGTAAACGTCTGCCTAACCCTGATTTCTGCGGCCCATTAATTCAGTTGAAGGCCCCTCAAAATCGGCCATCTCAAATGGCAAGTTTCACAGACTTTTATTATTTTTGTAATTATTTCTTTGCCATCAAAAAATCAAGTTCTCGGGTTTGTTTTATGTTTTAAGCCTCATAGTTTACAGAATAGGATGAATGGTGGTGTATTTTGTTTTTGTTCATTGAGTGCAGGAAGGCTTTGCAATGCTAAAGCATTTCAAAGCCTTCTTGCACTCAGGGGACAAATTTATCAATTTTATTAACTTGAAAAAAAATATCACACATAAACCGTGTAATTTTTAGGTTATTAAGTTTGCATCCGATACAAGTTGACCCTGGCTGTCAAAAGTGTTTGTTAAAACCCCAATAAGTAAAAAATATTAAGTTTGCATTGATTATAAAAAGAAAGCATGTGGCAGCTAAAAGGACCATGCAGGAACAATATGAGATGTCAGTAGAATAAGAAAATAGAAAATAGTATAATCTTTCAAGACAAGTAAAACTGCTTGTATTTTCAGTTTGTCGGTGATGGTGTATTCAAAGCTGAACTGAATGAATTTCTGACTCGTGAACTGGCTGAAGATGGTTACAGTGGTGTTGAAGTGAGGGTAACACCAACAAGAACCGAAATTATCATTCTAGCTACAAGAACTCAGAATGTTCTTGGTGAGAAAGGCAGAAGAATTAGAGAATTGACGTCTGTTGTTCAAAAAAGGTTCAATTTTCCGGAAGGCACAGTTGAGGTAGTCATTAGTAATTTAGAAATTTTACGGAATTGTCTAAATTCAGACAATCAACAGATATAAAATGACATAGATTTGTTTTAACCCTTCACCCAACGTAACAGTCAAAACCAACCAGTGCTATTCTCAAAAATAGGCAATTAATTTTCATTATTTTTTCATTTTTAGCTCAACTTGACAAAGTCAAGATAAGCTATTGCCATCACGCGTGCGGAAGTCTGTTCGTCTTTGAGTCTGTTCACATTTTCCTTTAGCGCAGGCTACACCCTGTAGTTCTTGTCTGATCGTCATTTCATATGCAGGTTTGGGGTCATGTCTAAATGAGAACGTCCCCTTTTGGTCATGATCGGTCAGCTGTGATGGCTGCAAGAGCCCAAAACCCGAAAACCTTTAGCTAGTGCTGGGCGGTATTTCGGTATACCGATTATAATCGGTATAATTTTCAATACCGTTACCGATACCGCCGAATAAAATCATAATCGGTATACCGAAAAGTCGGTTTTACCGCGGTGTGCAGACCACAGTTTGGTCGTCTCAATTTTCAGGAAGTAATTTTCCATTACTGGGACGGATTATCATTCGTTTTATTTCGGTGTTTTCCCTACCCATCGCCTTGTCCGCCCTCACAGACCTGGGAACATTTCCTTTTAAATTGCTCTAGTGGATTGTCTTGACAGTCACCACAAAAAGAAGGGTGAATAAATATTTATTTACATCGATTCTGAAACAAATTCACTTTTGAAGTGAGAAGACACATGTGTTATACAGGAAGCATGCGCACTGAGTCACGTTGAACATTTTGACCAATGACATTGCTGGGATTTCAATCCAGGAAGTTTTGATTTGGATAACCCAAGGGATTCCCTATATTTTAATACGCGTACGTGAAAGTGATTGGCTATTTTCACACACTGACATGATAACAACATGTGGGCCTAAAAATAGTCAGGACAAAATGTGTCGTGTTTCAACCTCAACGCAAGGAACTTTATTGATTTAATTTCATCAAATAAATGAAAGTAATCTGTTTATGTGCCCATTGTCAAGACAAATACGATGGCACTTAGCCATTCCGCTATCACTATTACTTGAAAGACATTTTATTTTAGGTGTTTAGGTGTGCTAATTTTAGCACTCACAGATGACGTGATTAATTTTAAGGTGGGATGCTTTGATTGCTTTCGCATACAGTTTTCAGAATCTAAGCTTGGGCTACTGTGATTAGAAGACCCCCCCCCCCCCCCCCCCCACTCGCCTCCAAAATCAATCGTCATCAATATGGCCCGCAGCTGGTTTGGGTGAAATCCCAGCAGATGTTTCAGCCCTTATCATGCAGTGTTTCCGCTATACCGAGAGGGGGGGGGGGGGGGGGGGGGCATCCAGGTCTACTCGCCCTCCAGAGGGCGAGTTGACCCGAATTTGAGGGGCGAGTTCACCTGGGAAAAACTTTATTGAAGATATTTTTTTGGGGGGGGGGGGGTTTGTTTTGTTAAATCGCGCATTATAAACTGAAAAATGAAAATTAATATGAAAATAACTGAAGTACTTAACATAATTTGTTTAATCATCATTTTAGTAAGGTAAGTGAAGGTTCGGCCCAGATAATAGGAAGATGGAAAACAGTGGTGGGAGAAAACAAATGTGTTGTACTTTCGGAGTTAAAAACATATAGTAAAACCACTGTCTTTAACTGGGGGCAACTTGACCCGAGGCGACTTGACCCGGGGCGACTTGACTCGGGGGCGACTTGACCCGAGGGCGACTTGACCCGTTCCTGCAGGGGGTCCCTTCAACGGCCCCATTCCCCTAGCTAATATTCCCCTGTTGAAAATACACACAGGTTATTCCTAACGTGCGAGAAGTCAAACAGAACAGTCAAACAGAGCTGAATTGTGAAATGATACCCACATCATAGCAGGCATTTTCCCCGACGTCAAATAAATCGGGGAACTCCAATAACTGATTGGGCAAACCAGTGATGGAACAAGTCTCAATATCCCCACATGGTGACGTATTCACATAGATTATCACAATGAAGAAGGCTTGTTTCTGTATCCCCACTTATCAGTGTATTTAAAAATAACCTTTTCAATTTTAACCAATGAGAAAGCACCCAGTTTGTGTGCGGTGTTACAACATGGCTACGTCCATGTACACAGTGATAGTTCCATAATATATTTGACGCACTGGAAAATTTGGATTGTTAAATTAATGACACAGTTGTAATAAAGGTTTTCATATTTAATTCTGAGCACTACACATTTTTATCTGTCGGAATTCAAACCGGGGGAAAAAAATTGCAGACGCATATGCGTTTTTGCCGATGCAAATTCAGTGCTGGACCCACGGCAATTGTTTTGAACTTTTGTTTTGCCGAGGCTATTTTACGAATTTCCAGGGCTGGTGTTCATAAATTTCCCCTATGACCAAAACGGCCTTGTGTTTTTTTACCCCAGCGGAAACGCTGCCTTATGACACATTTTTGACGGACGTTTCGTGACTTTCGTCCCATACTAGGCGATACGTTGATTGACGCATCACAGTTGAAAATAATCGGTATAACGGTATACCACGGTATTTTTTTGTGAATACCGTGATATTTTTTTATCCCAATACCGCCCAGCACTACCTTTAGCACAGTCTACAGGTTGTATTTATGAATGGATTTCATTGTAACTTGGTAGGATGCCTCTGTATAATGTCTAGATGAGAACGTCCCCTTTAGGTCATGATCTGTCAACCGTGACGGCTGCCCAAGCCTGGACCCCAAAAACCTTTAGCACAGTCTGCAGGTCATATTTACTATGGATGGATTTCATTGTAACTTGGTAGACTGACTCCAGATAATGTCCAGATAAGAATTCCCCGTTTGGTTGCGATCACTCAACCAAGATGGCTGCCCAAGCTCAAAACCCGAAAAGCTATAGCACAGACTACAGGTCGTATTTATGAAGGAATTTCATTGTAACTTGGCAGGATGACTCTGAATGATGTCTAGATGAGAACTTCCCCATTTGGTTTTGATCTGTCAACCGTGACGACTGCCCAAGCCCAAAACCCGAAAACCTTTAGCACAGTCTACAGGTCGTATTTATGGAGGGATTTCATTGTAACTTCGTAGGATGACTCCATATAATGTCTAGATGAGAACGTCCCCTTTTGGTTGCGATCATTCAGCCGTGATGGCTGCCCAAGCCCAAAACCCGAAAAGCTGTAGCACAGACTACAGGTCGTATTTATGAAGGGATTTCATTGTAACTTGGCAGGATGACTTGGTATGATGTCTAGATGAGAACTTCCCAATTTGGTTTTGATCTGTCAACCGTGACGACTGCCCAAACCCCAAACCTGAAAACCTTTAGCACAGTCTATAGGTCGTATTTATGGAGGGATTTCAGTGTAACTTGGTAGGATGACTCCATATAATGTCTAGATGAGAATGTCACCTTTTGGTTGTGATTGGTCAACTGTGATGGCTACAGGGGTCTGAAGCCTGAAAACCTTTAGCACAGTCTGCAGGTCATATTTATGAAGGGATTTCATTGTAACTTGGTAGGATGACTTGGTATGATGTCTAGATGAGAACTTCCCAATTTGGTTTTGATCTGTCAACCGTGACGACTGCCCAAACCCCAAACCTGAAAACCTTTAGCACAGTCTATAGGTCGTATTTATGGAGGGATTTCAGTGTAACTTGGTAGGATGACTCCATATAATGTCTAGATGAGAATGTCACCTTTTGGTTGTGATTGGTCAACTGTGATGGCTACAGGGGTCTGAAGCCTGAAAACCTTTAGCACAGTCTGCAGGTCATATTTATGAAGGGATTTCATTGTAACTTGGTAGGATGACTTGGTATGATGTCTAGATGAGAACTTCCCAATTTGGTTTTGATCTGTCAACCGTGACGACTGCCCAAACCCCAAACCTGAAAACCTTTAGCACAGTCTATAGGTCGTATTTATGGAGGGATTTCAGTGTAACTTGGTAGGATGACTCCATATAATGTCTAGATGAGAATGTCACCTTTTGGTTGTGATTGGTCAACTGTGATGGCTACAGGGGTCTGAAGCCTGAAAACCTTTAGCACAGTCTGCAGGTCATATTTATGAAGGGATTTCATTGTAACTTGGTAGGATGACTCCAGATAATGTCTAGATGAGAACGTCCCCTTTTTGTTGCGATCATTCAACCATGATGGCTGCCCAAGCCCAAAACCTGAAAAGCTGTAGCACAGACTACAGGTCATATTTATGAAGAGATTTCATTGTAATTTGGTAGGATGACTCAGTATAATGCAGGGATTTTTCTAGGGGCATTGGGAATGGGGCCAGGGGCCCATACAATTGGGAAAAATGCCATCTTATTGGACCAAATTGGGAATTCTGGTGACACTGCAGAGTGGAGAAAAATGCACATTTCTTCTCTACAGGCACATTAAAAATGAAGAAGTTGGGTTTATTATTTGAAATTATGGTTTTACAGTTCTTTTATCATCATAATAAGGCCTACTTTCACAGTAAATAATCGCAATTATTATGATGAAGTTGACACTGGGTACCAATTGGGAATTTTATGTTAGAAATTGGGAAAAATCATGCCTAAATCTCATTTGGAATGGGGCCTATATTCGGCCCCTGTCGTCACCTAGAAAAATCCCTGTAATGTCAAGATGAGGACGTCCCCTTTTGGTCGCGATCGGTCAACTGTGATGGCTAAACAGGCCCAAAGCCCAAAAACCTTTAGCACAGTCTACAGGCCATATTTATGAAGGGATTCATTGTAACTTGATAGGATGACTCATTTTGGAATAATTTCACTGCAACTTAGTAACTTTTAGTGACATACATTAACTGTGAGGGCCACATACATTAACTGTGAGGGCCACATTAACCCACCCCGCAGTTCTTTAGTACAGTGTACACCTCATATTATTTTTATTAAAAACATAGCATACAGAGAACAGAAATTAACATATTCCCAATTATCACAATTTTTGTCTTATTTCATAATCCTTTCATCAAACACAATACACAGACAAGTTAAGCTACTGTGTCATTGACCCTTTCATTTGTCTCAAAAACATAGGTTAGGCCACACAAAGTAGATCTTCTGTTTCTCAGGCCATTATTTGTGAAATTGCATGCGTGCGAGCGTTTTTTTATTTTATTTTTTATTTCAGTAATTACTTCTTTGCCATCAAAAGTTCATGTTCTTGGTTCAAGTTTTAGGCCTCATAATCTACAGAATAGCATGGGTGGTGGTGTATTTCATCCCTTGAGTGCAAGAAGGCTTTGCAGTGCTAAAGCATTGCAAAGCCTTCTTGCACTCAAGGGACAAATTCATCAATTTTTTTAACTTTGGTAAAATATCAGACATAAACCATTTAATTTTTATTTTTTTAAATTTAAATTGGTTATAAAAAGAGAGCATGCGGCAGCAAAAAGGACCCTGCGGAAGGGCCTGAGAAACAGATTTTTTATTTTTTTAGGCCTTATTATCCCTCGTTGGAACGAAAATTGATTAGACATTTTCATCTTGACTTTCCAAAAGTGATGAAAAATAGGCAACTTAAAGCTTAACTGACAGAAAATGGTTATCAGTGTTATATGTCCCTATCATAATATCAGAATTGGTATGTCCTTAATTATAAACAATATTTTCTATGGGGGCTAACCCAAACATTACCACTTTTTATGCCACAACTACACAGCTTGGCTGCTCCATATTATGCAAGTGGTGGCTTATCACATGTTAAAATTCTTACTTTAGTTTTAGTCTGAATGTTGATTGTGTTTGACAGGTGGGTGCATTGCCAAACAGTCAGTAAATTGCCCAATTTACATGAATGCGCTTGTTTTTTTCCATGTGCTGGGCTTGTGAACGAAAACCCTTTATTTTGCCTTATCTGTTTATTTTATTTTTAGCTCACCAGACTGAAAGACAGGATGAGCTATACTAATCACTCACCGTCACTCGTCCGTAAATGTTGGGTTTGCACCTGCCCCTCCTAAACTGCCGAACCAATTTTAATTAAATTTGAGGTGATTGCTCTGGCCTGGACATTTGAAAAATCTAGGGGAGCTACTACGGCTCCCCTAAACCTGTGCACATGCCAGGAGAGCTATTCTATACATAAGTCACTTATTAATAAGGGAATTGAAGGTTTAAGGAGAGCAATTACGGCTCTCCTTAAATTGACTTTGCAGGAGCCATGAAAGGCGGGAGCTATAGCTCCCCTCAAAAGACCAGGCCTGATTGCTTGTTCTGACATCACATTTTCAGCTCACCTGACTGAAAGTCAGGGTGAGCAATTCTGATCACTTTTCGGCTGTCTTTCGTTGTGAAAGTGGTGTTTGGGTCTTTTTCTCCCAAACCACTGGCCACATTTTAATGAAATTTCACATAAGTAGTGGTTATATAGGGGCATTTGGGTTTTTCTTCAAATTTGGTTTCTGCTCAAAGTGAGGAAGGGTGGGGCCAAAATGCCCCAAATTTTTTATAAATATTCTCATGAACCAACTGTAGCAGAGACTTGATATTTGGTATACAGCTTCCTTTTGAGGTGTAGACTGAGTTTGTTCAAGAGAAGTTTGAGGGGCAATATTTGTCGTTACGGGAGGGGCAAGAATTTTTGCCCCACCCAGAATTTATATTTTCCAAACTGAGAGGCCGTTTTGAACCAAATTTGGTATGAAATATTAATGGGTCATAAGTACTTGATATACGCAAAAAACATTTTTTCTTTTCAAAATGGGAACTACAGGAGGATAAAAATAGAAAAAAAATTTCAAATTCCCATACCTCCAAAACTACACGGCAATGAGAATTCTTATTTGGTGTGAAGCTTCCTTAGGACCAACCGAATGGAACGGGGACTTTTGACAGAAAATGCTGAGTCAGCATTTTGTAACACTGGGTAATGGGGAAAACCTTTAAGACTTCTTCTCCCAAACCACTGATCCAAAGGCTTTCAAATTTTACATATAACATCTTTGGAAGTTTGTTTCACATATTTGTTGAAATCAAATCCCTGTGTCCATATCTGGGCTCTCTATGGGAGCCCAAATGTTTAAATTAGTGCAGTATGAGGAATTTTCTTTAAAAATCTTCTTCAGATCCACCAATCAGAATCTTTTGATATTTGGTATGCGGCATCCTTGGGGGGGGGGGGGGGGGGGTGGGGGAGGGGGAGATTCAAATTTGTTCAAGCCAAGTCTCTGGGTTCATATTTTGGCTCCCGAATTATAACTTAGTTCAATATGAGGAATTTTCTTTAAAAATCTTCTTGTTCAGATCCAGTAGTCGGAATGTTTTGATATTTGGTATACAACATCCTTAGGGAGGTGTGATTCAAGTTTGTTCAAGTCAAGTCTCTGGGTCCATATTTGGGCTCCCCGTAGTAGACCGAATTACTTAGTTCAAAATGAAGTTTGTTCAAGTCAAGTCCCTAGGTTACTATTTGGGCCTCCCTATTTTCCATTACTAGTAATCTGGGCATTATTTCTGTGGTCGCATCCCTATTGCAGAAAAAATCATCTTAACTTGAACAACAGACTTATGAATAGTTACATGACTTCATTCCTCTGTCGTATTAACTAGCCATAGATGCTCATTAAATCCTTCTTTAAACAACTTGTTGGGTGAGAGCCTCAGACTCCATGGGGCCTTTTGTTTTACTTCTTGTTTCATACGGAGTCTGTGTGATCACAAAAATGAGGGGTTTTGTTTGTGCTGAAAACAGTATTTTCACTTTTGTGACATACATTTACTTCAAAATTTAAACTGGATTTAAAAAATAACTTGTCAGCTTAATATCTGTTTATTTGTATCATATGATACAAGCCATTGCATTAACAAATAGTAAGGAGTTCCTCTCCTCTCCTCCCACACTGAAAAAACCTCCAAAGTTTGTGTATATAACTGGCAAATCACTATGGAAAGGAAGCTTACAATTTTATATGTAAGGTGTGGGGATGACAGAAATTTTTCATTTTTTTTTTCAGTTGTATGCAGAAAAGGTTGCCACAAGGGCATTGTGTGCTATTGCTCAATGTGAGTCATTGAGATACAAATTGATTGGAGGACTTGCTGTTAGAAGGTGAGAAAATTGGCTTCAAATTCTGTTGGTGAAACCTTTTTTTTTTCATTTACAGGTGCTTCTCTCTTTTTTAAAAATAACAAATCTTTTAACCCATTACCTAATGAATTGACTGCATCCCCCTCCCCTCCCCCCATTTAATTTACAAATTAAGTAGTTAAAGAAAAATATATTTAAAAACATTTCAAGGAAACCATATCACGTGACCCCCTCATTGGAACAAGCTCATCGAGCTCGTTCCATTGAGGGGGTCTCGTGATATGGTTTCGTTGAAATTGTTTGAAAAATTTGAAAAAAAAACAAATATTAAAATAATAAATTTTGATATCTTCTGCATTGGGTAAAGGGTTAAGAGGCACATTTTCTATCATCTATGCAGTTTGCTTGACATCACATCATTTCTCTTTGGAAATCTTCATCTGAGGTGTCCATGAGCCATTAGGTTCTTGACATGAAGATTAAAATCTTGTCTCTTCTGTCTTGTCTGAACTGTAAATATATATTTATGTCTCCCCTTCCCAGAAGGGAGACATATTGTATTGTTTTAGTGCATATTCTTCTTCTTCTTTTTTTTTCTCATACAAACTTTGTCCGAGCCATAACTTTTTTGTCTTTTGACCTACACCTTAGATACTTGGCATGTGGATGTATCACCATGAGCCGGTGTGCAGTGTACCATAGTGACCTTTATGTGACCTTGACCTTTGACCTGAAGGTCAGATTTATGTGTTTTTTTAAGGGAAACATCACACAAACTTTGTCCAGGCCATAACTTTTTTGTCTTTTGACCTACACCTTAGATACTTGGCATGTGGATGTATCACCATGAACCGGTGTGCAGTGTACCATAGTGACCTTCATGTGACCTTGACCTTTGACCTGAAGGTCAGATTTATGCACTTTAAGGGAAACTGTCTGGACCAGAACTTTTTTGTATTTCGAGTCAGGCTTTAGATATTTGGCATGTGGATGTATCACCATTAGCTGGTGTGTAGCGTAGCATTGTGACCTTCATGTGACCTCGACCTTTGATCTGAAGGTCAGATTTGTGCTTTTTTCAAGGAAACTTTGTCCGGACCAAAACTTGTTTGTCTTTTGAGCCAGGCCTTAGATATTTGGCACGTGGATGTATCACCATGAGCCGGTGTGTCGCATACCATTGTGACCTTCATGTGACCTTGACCTCAAGGTCAAATGTATGTACTTCAAATAGGGAGTAATTGTCCGACCAGAATTTTTTTTGTTTTTTGACCTAGGACTTGGTTATTTGACATGTGGATGTGTCACCATGAGACCGCATGTCGTCTACCTCGATGACCTTCATGTGACCTTGACCTCTGACCTTAAGGTCAAATTTATGTACTTCAAATAGGGAATAATTATCCAGACCAGAACTTTTTTGTTTTTAGACCTATGACTTAGATATTTGACATGTGGATGTATCGCAATTAGACCGATGTCACATGTAATCATGACCTTCATGTGACCTTGACCTCAAGGTCAAATTTATGTACTTTAAATACAGAGTAATTGTCCAGACCAGATTTTTGGACATGTGGATGTGTCACCATGAAACCGCATGGTCGCTACCTTGATGAACTGCATGTGACCTTGACCTCTGACCTCAAGGTCAAATTTATGTACTTCAAATAGGGAATAATTGTCCAGATCAGAACTTTTTTGTTTTTTGACCTAGGACTTAGATGATTGACATGTGGATGTATCACAATGAGACCACATGTCATCATGACCTTCATGTGACCCTGACCTCAAGGTCAAATTTATGTACTTTAAATAGGGAGTAATTGTCCAGACCAGAATTTTTTTTTTTTTGACATGAAGATGTGTCACCATGAAACCGCATGTCTGCCACCTTGATGAACTGCATGTGACCTTGACCTCTGACCTCAAGGTCAAGTTCAGATATTTTATAGAGTATTATTTGCCAGAGTCATCATAACTTATTTCTCTTTAGAGCTAGACCTTACATATCTGGTATGATTGTCAATATTTTTATGTATATATCATTTGTAGTGCATAAAATAGAAAGGAATTACATATCTGGTATGATTGTCCGTATTTTTATGTATATATCATTTGTAGTGCATAAAATAGAAAGGAAGGGGAGACATATGTTTTAGAGTGCTAAAACACTTTCTAGTTCTTATTGTTTTCTTTCTAATTATACTCCCACTTCAGAAGTGAAGTCTATATAGTCATCATCCTGTACATCCATCCATACATCAGAGAAGTGAAGCAGTGCTTGTTTTCTGTGGTAAAATAGGACCTGGAAACTCACACAAAAATTAATTGATTCTTAGGCTCCCATGGAAACACTGGGAAGTGAAGCTGTGCATGTTTACTGTGATAAGCTCTGTTTACTGGTAAAATTGGACTCTGTCACCAATTCTTACAGTGGAAGTCCTCTAAAATGGGCAACGTATAAACAATTGACTGGATTTTACTTTATATCCATGTTGTGGTCACGATTAGCCATTGTGCCTTAAACAGCAATAAATAAATCAATCTCCAGCTTAACTTGGAAGATTTGTTATGGATGTTTGTTTGAGATTCTCTTGTGTACAACTACTTGTACATTTTTGATCTGATTGGGAGCATGGTGGCTCAGTAGGTAGAGGTGCTGGCTGCAAGCCGAGAGGTCCTTGGTTCGAATCCCACCTGCGGCAACTGCGTTGTGTCCTTGGGCAAGACACTTCATCTCCATTGCCCGTGTGGGGGCACGATGACGCCGTGTACTAAGGCGTACTGCACGTCTATGCTACGCATGTCTTCAACCAACCTAACCCTGCCTGTGCTGCAGTGCAGAGTTACGATGTTGGGGAGCTGGCAGCTGCTCGTCGTTGCTCGGTGGTTCTCTCCGGGTACTCCGGCTTCCTCCACCAGTAAAACTGTCACAGTCATGATTAGCCATTGTGCATAAATATGTGACCTTAAACATCAATAAATAAATAAATAAATAAATAAATAAATAATAATTTTGATCTGATTTTTAATAAACTTCTCAAACTAACAAGGGAAAATATGCATATTTCAGAATATAAAGTCTGCATGAATTTTAGTCAAGTTATCCCCCTCCTGAACTTAAATTTAATGCAGATGTCTGTATAAATTCTTCTGCATGCAAGTCATTTGGCATATATAATTTGATATTGATGAAACATTTTTAGCTTAACTTGACAAAGTCAAGCTGAGCTATTGCCATCACTTCTCGTCCGTCGGTGTACGTACGTACGTTAGTACGTATGTCCAGAATTTCCTTTGGCACACCCCACAGGTCGCATTTATGATCAGATCACTTTGAAACTTGGTATGCTTGTTTGGGGTGACCTCTAGATGGGAGCTATCGATTTTCTTCAATTTCTGTCAAAAAATGTTGCCGCGGCCAACGTTCTTAGAACTTAGTTTAGTCAAACCGCAATATTTCCCTTTGGCACACCCCACAGGGCACATTTATGATTGGATTGTTGAAACCTGGTATGCTTATTTTGGGTGACCTCTAGATGGGAGCTATCGATTTTCTTCGATTTTCTTCAATTTCTGTCAAAAAATGTTGCTGCAGCCAACATTCTTAGAACCTAGTTTAGTCAGAAGACCTCAATATTTCCTTTTGGCACACACTACAGGGCACATTTATGATTGGATTGCTTTGAAACCTGGCATGCTTGTTTGGGGTGACTTCTAGATGGGAGCTATCGATTTTCTTCAATTTCTGTCGAAAAATGTTGCCACGGCCAACGTTCTTAGAACTTAGTTCAGTCAGAAGACCTCATTATTTCCCTTTGACACACCCTACAGGGCACATTTATGATCAGATTGCTTTGAAACCTGGTATGCTTGTTTGGGGTGACCTCTAGATGGGAGCTATCGATTTTTTTCCATTTCCGTCAAAAAATGTTGCCACGGCCAACGTTCTTAGAACTTAGTTTAGTCAGAAGACCTCAATATTTCCCTTTTGCACACCCTACAGGGCCCATTTATGATCGGATTGCTTTGAAACCTGGCATGCTTGTTTGGGGTGACCTTTAGATGGGAGCTATCGATTTTCTTCCATTTCTGTCAAAAAATGTTGCCACGGCCAACGTTCTTAGAACTTAGTTCAGTCAGAAGACCTCAATATTTCCCTTTGGCACACCCTACAGGGCACATTTATGAACGTATTGCTTTGAAACCTGGTATGCTTGTTTGGGGAGACCTCTAGATGGGAGCTACTGATTTTCTTCAATTTCCGTCGAAAAATGTTACTGCTGCCAACGTTTTTAGAACTTAGTTTATTCAGACTACCTCAATATTTCCCTTTGGCACACCCTACAGGGCACATTTATTAGCTCAACTTGACAAAGTCAAGCTGTGCTATTGCAATCACTTCTTGTCCATCGGCGTACGTATGTACGTATATCCACAATTTCCTTTGGCACACCTCACAGGTCGCATTTATTTTCATTTCCTATAAAAAATTGTCGTTTTCACCAGCCTTTGAACTTATTGCATTTGTGTAGCAACTTCTCCCTTTTGCACTCTCTGCAGGGTATATTTATGAATTTCCATAAAAAAGTAAAAAACATTGCCACAAGCAATGACATTCAAACTTAGTGCATTTGTGCATTAACATCTTTCTTTGGCATGCCTCACAGGTGCATTCATTATCAGGTTGTTTTGAAACTTTGTATGCTTATGCAGGATGACAAAGATAGGAGCTATCGATTTTGCTGTTCGCAACAGTCTTTGAATTTATTGCATTTGTGCATCAACATTCCTCTTTGACATGGCCTACAGTCCACATTTATCAGGATTTTTTTAACTTGGTGTGCTCATTGGGTGAGACCTTTAGATAAGAGCTATTGGTTAGCATTCATTCCTGTGAAAAAAGTTGCCATTTACAATAACCTCTGAACTTACTGCATTTGTGTATCAACATTCTTCCTTTAGCCAGTCTTACAGTTTACAATTAGGCCTAAAAAAATAAAAAGTCTGTTTCTCAGGCCTTCCCGCATGGTCCTTTTGGCTGCCGCATGCTCTCTTTTTATAACCAATTTAAACTTAAAAAAATAAAAATTAAATGGTTTATGTCTGATATTTTACCAAAGTTAAAAAAAACTGATGAATTTGTCCCTTGAGTGCAAGAAGGCTTTGCAATGCTTTAGCATTGCAAAGCCTTCTTGCACTCAAGGGATGAAATACACCACCACACATGCTATTCTGTAGATTATGAGACCTAAAACTTGAACCAAGAACATGAACTTTTGATGGCAAAGAAGTAATAACTGAAATAAAAAATAAAATAAAAAACTGCTCGCCCGCATGCAATTTCACAAATAATGGCCTGAGAAACAGAAGATCTACTTTGTGTGGCCTTATAAATTCAAGGATTACTCTTGACGTTGTGCACACACAATGCTGTTATGTTGAAATTTCACCAAATAACATTGGTACCAATGGTCTTCAATTTTGCCATTTCATTTATAACTTATCAAGTTCAAGTTTGTCAAGTTGAGCTACAGTGTCATTGACACTTTCATTAATATTATTAAATTTCGAGGGGGGTGGGATATAGCCACGACTTTGTCCCTCCGTCTGTAGGCGGAATTGGTTTCCGTTCTCTGAAATTCCTCTTGACTGACTGAAACCAAACTTGGCATGTGGGTTAGGCATGATGAGAGGAAGAACCCTATTTATTTTGCGATCATTGTGCCAAAGGTCAAGATCACAGGGACCTTGAACTTTAATTTTTATCAGTGTTGGTTTCCACTCTGTAATTAAAGTTCTGCTTGGCCGACTGAAGCCAAACTTGGCATGTGGGTTAGGCATGATGAGAGGAAGAGCCGTATTCATTTTTGGGTCATTGTGCCAAGACCTTGAACTTCAATTCAATTTTTATCAGTGTTGGTTTCCTCTCTGTAATTAAAGTTTTGCTTGGCCAACTGAAACCCACCTTGGCATGTGGGTTAGGCATGGTGATAGGAAGAAGGCTATCTATTTTGAGGTAATTTTGCCAAAGATTAAGGTCACAGTGACCTTGACCTTAAACATTTACCAGAGTTGGCTTCTCCAATTGAAATTTTGCTTGCCTGATCGATACTAAACTTGGCCTATGGGTTGAGCATGATGAAAGGAAGAACCCTATTTATTTTTTAGGTTATTATGCCAAAGGTCAAGGTCACAGTGACCTTGAAATTGAAATTTTATCGATTGGAGCTGGTTTCGGCTCTATTATTAAAATTATGCATTCCTGATCGAAACCCAACTTGGCATTTGGGTTAAGCATGATGAGAAGAAGACCTCAACATATTTTTAGGTCATTGTGCCAAAGGTCAACGTCACAGTGACCTTGAACTTGAAATTTTATCGGTCCCGATCGAAAACAAACTTGACATGTCATCAAATACAGGTAACCAAGGTTACTGTATCAGGGCGATTTTTGGGGGTGATTTGCCACCCTTGGCGGCTACCTCTAGTGATTTGTAAGGCATAACTTCTACATTTCTGAGAAAAGTTTGATAAAACTTCTCAAGACATGCCCATAACTAAGTGAACGTCTGCGTATTACAGAATTTAGAGACTCCATGCATTTTGGAAATTTCAAAAAGTGGTGGAGGGGTGGGGGGGGGGGGTGCTAGAAGCCACTTAGGGCTTTCAAAAAATGAGGGTACCAGAGCAAAAGCCAACATTTTCTTCGTTCACGTTTCATATTCCTAAAAATTCGTTAATATAAATTTGTAGGCACACTTTAATAATTTGTAATAAAACAAATTTTGATGAACAAGTTCACACCACCAAAAATAATCTACCCCTCAACTAGTTAATGACCTTCAGGGATAGTTCTTGTTTTGTTTGTATGAGGTGTATTTCCTCCTTCCGTGCTTACTGTTCTAGTCGCCTTGACTCAAATTATCCCCGTGGGAACCCCGGGAAGTAAGCAGCACTTGTTTTCTGTGGTAAACCAGTTCCGCTTTACTAGTAAAATAGGACCCAGTCACCAATGCTTGGGGTGAAAGTCCTCTAAAATGGGCAACATGTTGATCAACGATTGACTAAACTTGACTTCATCTCCATGTTGTGTCACGATTAGCCATGGTGCATAAATATGTGACGTTAACCACCAACAAACAAACTTGACTCAAATTAACAAAGAAACAAAAGAAATTCCGAGTTAATGAATGTCTTGAAAAGATTTCTATGTCTCAAAGCAATTAGCTCTGCGAGCTGAATAAAATGAGTTCAGATAAATGTCTTTAATTGGGAATTCGTTGAAAAGATACAGTGGGAGCCCTGTTAACTTACTGAGTTCCAAATTATTTTTCATAGTTGTTTGCAACATGAATATTTTTTTTCCAAGATGCCTTGCATCAAGGTGAACAGTAGTTTTAAGATTTTGTTTTTAATTGTTTTTTGCCTATGCACTCGCCAATAAATTGTAGTGTGGTAAACAAGCTCTGTTTTACTAGTAAAATAAGGACCCAGTCACCAATGCTTCGGGTGGAAGGCATCTAAAATGGACAACATGGGCATAAACGATTGACTAAACTTGACTTTATATCCATGTTGCGGTCACGATTAGCCATTGTGCAGAAATATGTGACCTTAACTCTTTCAACACGAGAGACTTGTTTTTCCTGTCCAGCAACACGATACGTCATAATTTCATTAAGTAGGATGGCTACTAACTGAATGTGTGTGGTAAAACAATTAATATTTTCGAAGTGCAGCCTAAAGGCTTCACGTTGAAAATATTAATTGCTCTACCCCCAAATAATGGATATGGACTCTTCCAATTTCTGCCATTTAACTGGCATGGAAGATACCACCAGTGTTCAAAGGGTTAAACATCAATAAATAAATAAATGGCGCTATGATCGTGACTTCTGCCCCTCAAGTCAGTTAACTGAATACAAACTATCAGTAAAAAATATGCAGTCAAATGGTCAATTATGTTAGCTGTTACTAACTGATGATTCACATTTGAAGCTGAAGAGAAATAACTCTTAAACTTCATTGATTGAACGTGGGCTCTAGCAGGAAGTCGGGGGAATAAGGAAAGGTGTTTAAAGATTAATGCTGGATGCTAGATCCACATACATGTACCTTGAGGAGCAACCTTTTGTCCACATACCAGTATGGTGTGAAAATGAACCCTTTCATAAGTGCAAATGTTTCATTTCTAAAATACTAGACAATTGTGCTTCCGAGGAGTGCAAATAGAACTTCATCATGGTTTGTCTGAATCACTGCCACAAATTGGATCCTATGTCCCCAAATGTCACATTCGCACTCACCACAGTCTTATTCCCATTCGCAGTATACAAAGAAAAGAAAAAAATGTTGATCTGATTAAAAACTGAGCATTTAATCCATTTTATCTTGTTTGACAGAGCTCAGAGTTCTGTCAGAGAAAAGGATAATAGCTTTCATGTACTTATCAGTAATTATCAGTAATTTAATACATAATCCAAATGCACTTAGTAGTTAAAATGAGTAGAAGTATTTCTCTTGTTCTCATATTCAGCACAGATGGTATGAGAATGAAGTTTTGATTGAAGTTGATCCCCATTGGAGACTTCAGAAAGTAGAGTCTTGCTTGTGTACAGGAGTTCTTAACTTGTTTAATAGGACCCAAACTGAGCATCATAGCTATAAACAGTAAGCTAAACTTGACTATATTTGTGTTGTAGTCACATTATAGCCACACATGTATAAAGTGTCCATAATCTGCAATAAATAAATTATTAAAACTGATTTCTAACTTAAATCTTTTTTTTGTGCTACAGAGCATGTTATGGTGTATTAAGATTCATCATGGAGAATGGTGCCAAGGGATGTGAAGTAGTGGTTTCTGGTAAATTGCGAGGACAGAGAGCCAAGTCAATGAAGTTTGTTGATGGTTTGATGATACACAGTGGTGACCCAATCAACGATTATGTTGACACAGCAGTGCGACATGTGTTATTGAGACAAGGTACCTTATAAAGAATATTTCTGCTTTCTCTTTATGCCTTTGCTGTTGAGTGGGTGTGGAAATATTAACTTAATTCCCATCAATCATTCAAATGATAATTTTTTTTGTGCCTGTCATTGTGACAGGTGTCAAAAGTTTTGTACCAGTCATCCGAAACTTTGTATCCAAGGTTTTGTACCCAATAGAGTGATGTACCATTATGATGATAAATGTTATATATTTCTGTATAGAAGCAGCATTATTATTAGGAAGCACACCCTATAGAAAGTATATGTAGGTTTTGATTCATTATGATTTTGTGGATCATATTTTTCTTTACTGTCGACTTGATGAAGATGACAACTCATCATGCAGTTTTCTGAGGAATGAGGTTAATGGCGGTCATCCTAACTAGATTACTCAAAATTTAGTCGGTAAATTCCTTAAAATGTCGTTTGAAGCAATAGTGGAGATCACATAACGTTTTTGCACAATATGTTGCCCCTTGAGTGAGTCAAAGCACCATCTGCAATGTTAAAGCATTGCAAATGGCACCTTGTATCATTCAAGAGATGATATGTGGCTTTATCTTTGTCAACCTTGGAGATAACTGGTCAATTCTCGTTTAAATCTAGTCCCATTGCTAAGATAACTGTGGTGTGAGTTGTCACCTGGAATATTAAGAATAGAAAATTCAAAACTCAGTTTTGGTTATGATAGATTCAAAGCAATAGCTTTGAGTAAGTTGAATGTCAGTGCATCAACCCCCACACTTTGAGATTCTAATATTCATGAAAGTATGTTGCAGATCGGATGTGTGACCTGGTCCATTCTGAAATCTCTACGCCGAATACCTTTAGTTGTCATATGAATAAACTGTTCAACCTTCAGAAACAAGAAAATTGTTCTTGTAGTTGGATGGTTTGAAATAGTCTCAGCAGTATGCATGTTGATACTGTCTTGACAAGGTAGGTGCACAGCACTAGTATGATGGCTGTAGTATCGTAACAATTGCCAAGAGGATTTGGTTTGAGATTTTATTCAGTTATGAACCATTTGCCTGATTTGATTCAGTATGAGCAAAAAACGTGATTTGCCAGACCCTAATTCACTGAAGCCTGGAAATATTTGTAAATAGTGCAGGAGGCAAATAATAGTTCAGCTTATCATTCTCTTTTCCTAAATTCCTAGGACGAATTCTAAAGCATGTGTAATATCATGGCGATGTGTTGAATGTATAATGAAGATCTAACAATAATGTTGACTTATCATATATTGGAAAGCTCTCTTCCAGAGAGCTTTCCAATATATGACATGACAACAGTTTGGTATTGGTGAAACCAACAAAAATGGGAAATGCTTTTCTGTTACAGACTTTTATTGTATTCCAAGAGATTGCAAACAAGCTATTAATTGAAAAGAGAATATGTTTCTATCCCCTGCCAAAAAGAAGTTTGCAGGGGATACAGAAATGGGGTTTGTCCATCCATCCACCTCTGTACGCTGGTCCATCTGTTCATCCGTAACAACTTTGGATGTAAAATTCAAAGAACTAATAGAAATGTTTGTACTGGGTTGTAAAAAATTTGTTTAATCAGTCAACTGCATGTAAACAAATCGGTTAAATTTTACCCCATTGCGTTATAAATTTTGTTATAAACTGTGGCTACATAATACAAAACACTCATTATTTCTGGTAACCGAGTCATTTGCAGCCAGCTCCGAATCAGAATCAGCAGTACTGGAATCCATGCATTCATTTTCAACTTCCGTATCCATATCAGTCGTCCCAAAGAAATAACCTTCCTCCACGATAAATCATCATCGGATTCCAATACACATTGCAAAACTTCACTTTCAGACAATCACTTTTTCTTAGACGCAGACATTTTAGTACAAAAGTCGGCAAGAAACAACAGCCTGGTGTCTCGGAAACAAAACAAAACTGGCGATAAATTATCAATAGACCGGCTTGCTTGGTAATTCCCACATGATGTAGTTTGGTGCTAAATTTATAAGACGAAAATAGCATAGGATGAATGACAACTATGTGTGGAGAATGAGCAAACCTGTGCGCAATTGGTTTATGAACATAACAGGTTCACTGAG
This sequence comes from Pictodentalium vernedei, assembly GCA_031216915.1. Lineage (NCBI taxonomy): Eukaryota > Metazoa > Mollusca > Scaphopoda > Dentaliida > Dentaliidae > Pictodentalium > Pictodentalium vernedei. Next base: position 193,577,484 of record CM062297.1, on the reverse strand, counting down.
GATTCCCTCATGTCAAATCTTGATACTGTAATTATAAGATGGATATGTTTGTCTTACGCATTAGTATAAAAGTTACATGGGGACGGATATATCCGTCATACGCAGTTAAGTGGTTAAAGTGAATTTAAAAAATGAAAACATTCTATTTTCAGTTAATAGCTTGTTTTTAGTGGTCATAACAGGCCTGTCATTTTCAAAATGGGCGGAGAGAAATGGTGGCCCGCCTTAAATGAAGTAAGGAGGGCCAATTTTTGGCCCACCTTAATTTGACACAAGAAGAGCCACTGAGGTCTGTTCCGAGATCGGTAATTTTACCATATCTTTACATCTTATTGTTTGGGTTCTGCAAAAAGTTTCTAATGTAGGTTTGAAAAATGCATTAATTTCTTGACAAACATGTCAGGATTCCTCCCTGAATTATGAATGTAGTCAGACAATTATAGTCAGGATCCGATAAGTAAGCAAAATGGCTACCAGCCTACCAGTAAGTCTCTGTGAGCCCCCCGCACCCTGGACTTTGGCTCAAGATGGAGTCCAGATAAGGTTCTCACAGAGGCTAGCTACTGGTAAGCTTTTCCAAAAGAGCACTATCAAATATTAATATGAGCGATACCGATCACCGGTACCAAACAAAGTTCATTTATGTGGCCCTCCTTGTGTGTGGCAAGGAGGGAGTTTACAGTCCTTGTAAATTTTAGTTTAGGAGAGCCATTGAGAGCGAGAGCGGTTGCCCTCCTTAAAATGACAGGAGGGGTGATTTCAGATAAATTTGAGATGATTGTTCTGTCATCACATTTTGATTTTGTTCAAATCAATTTGCCCAGTCCCGTAGGGAGGGGGTGGGGGAAAATTCTCCCAAATTTATATTTGGTACTGAGCTTCCTTGTGAGTGGTAGAGTCGTTTGTTCAGCCAAAGTTTGTGCAGTAATATTTGCCTATGTATTAGGAAGGAGGGGCAAGATTTTGGCCACACCCAAAAATTTCTATTTTATGAACCTATTTGCCTGTTTGAACCAAATTTGGTATATGCTATTATTGAGACCTAAGTACTTGATTCCCAATAAATTTTCCTGCATCCCCATGAGATCTCCAGGAGCTAAAAATCGAAACATTTTCAAATGCTGATATTTCCCAAAACACATGGAACAGAGAACTGTTATTTGGTATGAAGCTTCCTTAAGACCAGTACAATGGAATGGCAACATAGAAAATTGCCATCGGTTGTGTCATGGTGTACTGCAGGGGAATCGAAAGACTGCGGAGTCGGCATATTTTCAAAAATTAAAAAAAAAATCTTGTCCTAGAACTACTGATCAGAACCTTTTGATACTTGGTATACAGATAGCTCCCATGGGGAATGAGGAGTTCAGATACAGGAGCCTAGATTTTAACTTGGTTAAATACAAGATGTACTCTTTGAAGAATCTTGTCCATAAACACCAGTCAGAATCTTTTGCTTTTTAGTATACAATATCGTTACAGGCGTCGAGGTTCAAGTTTGTTCAAATTATGTCCCTTTGGGAGCCTGAATTTTTGTCCCCTGAAAATTATTTTCTTGGGGGGGGGGGGGGGGCTATTAAAATAGCTGGTGTCTGCGTGCATACATCCATCCCACTTTGGTTTCCCAATGCTTACTTTAGTTATAGTCTGCCAAATCAAATGAAATTTGGTATGTAGGTGTATCAACATAAAATACAGGTCAAGTTTGAATCGGGGTGCAGTCTGACAATTTTTGTCTGAGTTATGCCCCTTTTTTGATATCAAAAATTCATTTTGTTTGGTTTCCCGATGATAACTTCAGTTATAGTTGGTTATAGTTGGCCAAATCTAATGAAATTTGGTATGTAGGTGTATCAACATAAAGTAAGGTCAAGTTCGAATCGGGGTGTGGTTCGACTATTTTTGCCAGAGTTATGCCCCTTTTTCAACTTTGCAAATTCATTTTTAGCTCATCTGGCCTAAAAGGCCATGTTAGCTTTTCTCATCACTTGGCATCCGTCGTCATCTCATGTCCGTCGTCCGTAAACTTTTCACATTTTCATCTTCTCTGTAACCGCTGAGCAGGTGTGAGCCAAACTTGGCAGGAATGATCTATGGGGGGGGGGGGGGGGGGGGTCTCTACAAACGATCCTCATTTTGTTCCTGTCGGATAAAAAACATGGCTTCCAGAGGCATTCTTTGATTCTGGTTGGTGAATTTTCAAAAATCTTCTCTGAAACTACTAGGCCAAATGTTTTGATGTTTCGGCTTGTAAACATAGCCGTAATTGTGGCTTATAGTTACTATAGCAACCCTATGGGAAACCACATTTTCATCTTCTTCTCTGGAACTACTGAGCCGACGTGAACCAAACCTTGCAGTGTTAGTCTGTGGGAGGTCTTCTACAAGTGCTCCTCATTTTTGTTACCATGCATCAAAAAACATGGCTGCCAGAAGCATTTTTTTTATTCTTGTTGGTGGATTTTGAAAAATCCTCTCTGAAACCACAGGGCCAAATGTTTTGAAACTGATGTTGATCATGTTGCAAACATGGCCACAATTGCGGCTTGTAGTTACTACAGAAAACCCTATGGGAAATCACATTTTCATCTCCCTGGAACTATTGAGCCGATGTGAACCAAACTTGGCAGGAATGGTCTTTTGGAGGCCCTCTACAAACGATCCTCTTTTTGTTCCCGTTTTTTGGAAAATATGGCCACCAAAGACATTCTCTGATACTGATTGATGGATTTTGCAAAAATATTCCCCTCTGAAACTACAAAGTCAAATGTTTTGCAACTTCACGTGATTGAGGATTGGAACACCTACCAATGATTCTCATGTAATGTTGATGTAATGTTGCAAACATAGCCACAATTGCAGCTCATAGTTACCATGGAAAGCCTATGGGAAATCACATTTTTTTAGCCCGACTGTTTACAGTGAGGTCTATAGTCATGACTTTTGTCTGTTTGTCCGTCCGTCCGTCTGTTAACATTTAGAGTTTGGGTTAAAGTTTGTGGTTAAAGTTTTTTTTACTGAAAGTTCAAGTGTTCTTTTTTTTTTTTTTCTCCTATTAAGTTGACATTTGGAGTTTTGGTTAAAGTTTGTGGTTAAAGTTTTTTATTCAACCTTCAAGTACAGGCTACACCCAGTAGTTCTTGTCTGATCATCACGAAATTTCATATGCAGGTTTTAGGTCATGTCTACATGAGAACGTCCCCTTTTGGTCATGATCGGTCAACCGGTATGGCTGCTTGAGTCCAAAACCCGAAAACCATTAGCACAGTCTACAGTTCGTATTTATGAAGGGATTTCATTGTAACTTGGTAGGATGCCTCTGTATAATGCCTAGATGAGAATGTCCTCTTTTGGGCATGATCTGTCACCTGTGATGGCTGCCCAAGCCCGAAACCCAAAAACTTTTAGCACAGTCTGCAGGTCATGTTTAATATGGAAGGTTTTCATTGTAACTTGGTAGCATGACACCGTATGATGTTTAGATGAGAATTTCCCCATTTGGGCATGATCTATCAACTGTGATGACTGCCCGAGCCCAAAACACGAAAACCTTTAGCACAGTCTACAGGTCATATTTATGGAGGGATTTCATTGTAACTTGATAGGTTGACTTCATATAATGTCTAGATGAGAAAGTCCCCTTTTGGACGTGATTGGGCAACTGTGACGGCTACAGGGGCCTGAAGCCCGAAAACCTTTAGCACAGTCTACAGATCATATTTATGAAGGGATTTCATTGTTGTAACTTGGTAGGATGACTCCAAATAATGTCTGGATGAGAACGTCCGATTTTGATCGCGGTCATTCAGCTTTGATGGCTGCCCGAGCCCAAAAACATTTAGCATAGTCAAAAGGTCATATTTATGGAAGGATTTCATTGTAACTTGTTAGATTGACTCCATATAATGCCTAGATGATGACACCCTCTTTTTGTCGTGATTGGTCAACTGTGACGGCTACAGGTGCCCGAAGCCCGAAAACCTTGAGCACAGTCTACAGGTCATATTATTTATGAAGGGATTTCATTGTAACTTCGTAGGATCACTCCACATGATGCCCAGATGAGAATGTCCCCTTTTGGTTGCGATCATTCAACCATGATGGCTGCCCGAGCCCAAAGCCCGAAAACTTTTAGCACAGTCTACAGGTCATATTTATGGAGGGATTTCATTGTAACTAGATAGGTTGACTTCATATAATGTCTAGATGAGAACGTCTCCTTTTTGGCAAGTGTGACGGTAACAGGGACCCGAAAACCTTTAGAACAGTCTACAGGCCATAATTATGAAGGGATTTCATTGTAGCTTGGTAGGATGACTCCAAATAATGTCTAGATGAGAACATCCCCTTTTGGTCGAGATCATTCAGCCTTGATGGCTGCCCATACCCAAAAACCTTTAGCATAGTCTATAGGTTGTATTTATGGAAGGATTTCATTGTAACTTGTTAGATTGACTCTATATAATGCCTAGATGATGACCTCCCCTTTTGGTCGTGATTGGTCAACTGTGATGGCTACAGGCGCCTGAAGCCTGAAAATATTGAGCACAGTCTACAGGTCATATTTATGAAGGAATTTCATTGTAACTCTATAGGATCACTCCAGATGATGCCCAGATGAGAATGTCTCCTTTTGGTTGCGATCATTCAACCATGATGGCTTCCAGAGCCTGAAGCCCGAAAACCTTTAGCACAGTCTTCAGGCCATATTTATGGAAGGATTTCATTGTAACTTGGTAGGTTGGCTTCATATAATGTCTAGATGAGAACAGTCCCTTTTGGACATGATTGGGCAAGTGTGACGGCTACAGGGGCCCGAAGCCCGAAAACCTTTAGCACTGTCTACAAGTCATATTTATGAAGGGATTTCATTGTACCTTGGTAGGATGACTCCAATTAATGTCTAGATGAGAACGTCCCCTTTTGGTCGCGATCATTCAGTCTTGATGGCTGCCCGAGCCCAAAAACCTTTAGCATCCTCTATAAGTCATATTTATGGAAGGATTTTCCCTGCGGGAACCCCGGGAAATGAAGCAGTGCCTGTTCACTTCGGTAAACAGGCTCTGTTTTACTGGTAAAATAAGACCCAGTCACCAATGCTTGGGAGGTGCAAACCCTCTCTAAAATGGGCAACATGGCTTATTAACGCTCACCCCTGGTCTTGAGTTGATACTCATGTTGTGGTCATGATTAGCCATTGTGCAGAAATATGTGACCTTAACACCAATACATAAATAAATAAATGGAAGGATTTCATCGTAACTTGTTAGGTTGACTCCATATAATGCCTAGATGATGACATCCCCTTTTGGTCATGATTAGTCAACTATGACTGCTACAGGGGCCCCAAGATATGCCCAGATGAGAATGTCCCCTTTTGGTTGTGCTCATTCAACCATGATGGCTGCCTGAGCCCAAAGCCCAAAAACCTATAGCACAGTCGACAGGTCATATTTATGAAGGGATTTCATTGTAACTTGGTAGGTTGACTTCATATAATGTCGAGATGAAAACGACTGCTTTTGGACGCAATTGGGCAACTGGGATGGCTACAGGGGTCCGAAGCCTGAGAACCTTAATCACGGTCCAGAGGTCATATTTATGAAGGGATTTCAATGTAACTTGGTAGGATGACTCCAAATAATGTCTAGCTGAGAACATCCCCTTTTGGTCGCGATCATTTAGCCTTGATGGCTGCCCGGACCCAAAACCCAAAAACCTTTAGCATAGTCTATAGGTCATATTTATGGAAGGATTTCATTGTAACTTATTAGGTTGACTCCATATAATGCCTAGATGATTACATCCCCTTTTGGTCGTGTTTGGTCAACTGTGATTGCTTCAGAGGCTTGAAGCCCTAAAACCTTGAGCACAGTCTACAGGTCATATATATGAAGGGGTTTCATTGTAACTTCGTAGGATCACTCCAGATTATGCCCAGATGACAACTCCCACTTTTGGTCGCGATCATTCAACCATGATGGCTTCCCGAGCCCAAAAAACTTTAGTACAGACTACAGGTCGTATTTGTGAATGGATTTCATTGTACCTTAGTAGAATGACTCAGTATAATGTCGAGATGAGGACGTTCCCTTTTAGTTGCAATTGGTCTACCGTCATCCCGTCATGGCTACACAGGCCAGAAGCCCGAAAACCTTTAGCACAGTCTATAGGCCATATTTATGAAGAGATTTCAGTGTAACTTGATAGGATGACTCATTTAGAAATAATTTCACTGTAACTTGGTAACTTTCATTGACATATGTTAACTGTGAGGGCTACATACATTAACTGTGAGGTCATATTAACCCAACCCCTCAGCTGTTTAGTAACGTGTACACCTCATATTATTTTTATTAAAAACATAGCAGACAGGGAACAGAAATGAACATATTCCCAATTATCACAATTCTTGTCTTATTTCATAATCCTTTCATAAACATTGAACATTATCCCTTTCATCAAACACAACACAACACATATACAAGTTAATCTACAGTGTCATTGACACTTTCATTATCCCTTCCCACAAGAGAGGGATATAGCACAGAACTCGCTCCGTCTGTCTATCTGCCAGTCCGTCCGTCAGTCCATCCATCCATTCATCAGTCCATCTGTCTGTCCGAACCTTCTTTATGGCATAACTTGTACTAAAGTTAACAGATTTCAATTCGTTTCAGTACATGCCTCTAGATGGTAACTTCCATATGGACATTTGTAAATTTCAGAATTTTCAAGCTTCAACACTTGACCAACATATCACCTATTGAACTTCGATTTAATACAGATTTCTGTCTAATATACTTATGTAGCAATGTCAACATTTCTGAGCTGATTTCAATGAAATTTCTCTGACATGCCTACAAGCAAGTGCTTATCCATATATTTTAAAATTTAAAAAATCTCCATATTCAAAGGTGCATTCTGGAAAGCCAGAAATGTTGTGTTAATCACTTTCACTGATAGTTATTGTTGATACATGTGCTACTGACTGTTAAGTTGTGGGATGTATCTTCTATTCCATAACTATGTCTTATAGCAAACATAAAATCTCTTCAACCAGCATTTCAAATGAAGTTACTTTATTTGAAACCTAGATTGGGAGGACATTTAGTTTTTATACGCCCATTTGAAAAACGGTTGTCTTATGCAATCATTCTGTCTGGCCGTCTGTTAACATTTGTGAGTAGGTAATAAAGGCCGATTCCAACTCAGATGTACATGTACTTGTACATGTACACGTACATCGATGTACACCTCCATAGGGTTTAGTGTTAAAATCGTGTACAGGTACACGATTTATCGTTTTTTTATGGTGATTTGGAATCGGCTTTGCCGATTCCACATCACTGGATTCTATATACACATCGCTCAAGAGTGAAAAAAATGTATGAAATTTTAAGGAAAAAGAGGTGTATCGTCTGATTTGGAATCGGCAAATGGGTTTCCCCCATAGGATTCAGTGTTAAAATTACGAGCAAAAAACGTGTTGCCGTTTCTAAATCATCATCTTGCTGATTCTAAATCATCTGTGTCTGTACACGATTTTAACACTGAATCCCTATGGAGGCGTAAACGGAAATCCATTTGCGGATTTTACGTCTGCGATCATTTAGCTTTGATGGCTGCCCGGGCCCAAAACCCAAAAACCTTTAGCATAGTCTATAGGTCATATTTATGGAAGGATTTCATTGTAACTTGTTAGGTTGACTCCATATAATGCCTAGATGATTACATCCCCTTTTGGTCGTGTTTGGTCAACTGTAATTGCTTCAGAGGCTCGAAGCCCTAAAACCTTGAGCACAGTCTACTGGTCATATATATGAAGGGGTTTCATTGTAACTTCGTAGGATCACTCCAGATTATGCCCAGATGACAACGCCCACTTTTGGTTGCGATCATTCAACCATGATGGCTTCCCGAGCCCAAAAAACTTTAGTACAGACTACAGGTCGTATTTGTGAATGGATTTCATTGTACCTTAGTAGAATGACTCAGTATAATGTCGAGATGAGGACGTTCCCTTTTAGTTGCAATTGGTCTACCGTCATCCCGTCATGGCTACACAGGCCAGAAGCCCGAAAACCTTTAGCACAGTCTATAGGCCATATTTATGAAGAGATTTCAGTGTAACTTGATAGGATGACTCATTTAGAAATAATTTCACTGTAACTTGGTAACTTTCATTGACATATGTTAACTGTGAGGGCTACATACATTAACTGTGAGGTCATATTAACCCACCCCTCAGCTGTTTAGTAACGTGTACACCTCATATTATTTTTTATTAAAAACATAGCAGACAGGGAACAGAAATGAACATATTCCCAATTATCACAATTCTTGTCTTATTTCATAATCCTTTCATAAACATTGAACATTATCCCTTTCATCAAACACAACACAACACATATACAAGTTAATCTACAGTGTCATTGACACTTTCATTATCCCTTCCCACAAGAGAGGGATATAGCACAGAACTCGCTCCGTCTGTCTATCTGCCAGTCCGTCCGTCAGTCCATCCATCCATTCATCAGTCCATCTGTCTGTCCGAACCTTCTTTATGGCATAACTTGTACTAAAGTTAACAGATTTCAATTCGTTTCAGTACATGCCTCTAGATGGTGACTTCCATATGGACATTTGTAAATTTCAGAATTTTCAAGCTTCAACACTTGACCAACATATCACCTATTGAACTTCGATTTAATACAGATTTCTGTCTAATATACTTATGTAGCAATGTCAACATTTCTGAGCTGATTTCAATGAAATTTCTCTGACATGCCTACAAGCAAGTGCTTATCCATATATTTTAAAATTTAAAAAATCTCCATATTCAAAGGTGCATTCTGGAAAGCCAGAAATGTTGTGTTAATCACTTTCACTGATAGTTATTGTTGATACATGTGCTACTGACTGTTAAGTTGTGGGATGTATCTTCTATTCCATAACTATGTCTTATAGCAAACATAAAATCTCTTCAACCAGCATTTCAAATGAAGTTACTTTATTTGAAACCTAGATTGGGAGGACATTTAGTTTTTATACGCCCATTTGAAAAACGGTTGTCTTATGCAATCATTCTGTCTGGCCATCTGTTAACATTTGTGAGTAGGTAATAAAGGCCGATTCCAACTCAGATGTACATGTACTTGTACATGTACACGTACATCGATGTACACCTCCATAGGGTTTAGTGTTAAAATCGTGTACAGGTACACGATTTATCGTTTTTTTATGGTGATTTGGAATCGGCTTTGCCGATTCCACATCACTGGATTCTATATACACATCGCTCAAGAGTGAAAAAAATGTATGAAATTTTAAGGAAAAAGAGGTGTATCGTCTGATTTGGAATCGGCAAATGGGTTTCCCCCATAGGATTCAGTGTTAAAATTACGAGCAAAAAACGTGTTGCCGTTTCTAAATCATCATCTTGCTGATTCTAAATCATCTGTGTCTGTACACGATTTTAACACTGAATCCCTATGGAGGCGTAAACGGAAATCCATTTGCGGATTTTACGTCTGCGATCATTTAGCTTTGATGGCTGCCCGGGCCCAAAACCCCAAAACCTTTAGCATAGTCTATAGGTCATATTTATGGAAGGATTTCATTGTAACTTGTTAGGTTGACTCCATATAATGCCTAGATGATTACATCCCCTTTTGGTCGTGTTTGGTCAACTGTGATTGCTTCAGAGGCTCGAAGCCCTAAAACCTTGAGCACAGTCTACAGGTCATATATATGAAGGGGTTTCATTGTAACTTCGTAGGATCACTCCAGATTATGATCCAGATGACAACGCCCACTTTTGGTTGCGATCATTCAACCATGATGGCTTCCCGAGCCCAAAAAACTTTAGTACAGACTACAGGTCGTATTTGTGAATGGATTTCATTGTACCTTAGTAGAATGACTCAGTATAATGTCGAGATGAGGACATTCCCTTTTAGTTGCAATTGGTCTACTGTCATCCCGTCATGGCTACACAGGCCAGAAGCCCGAAAACCTTTAGCACAGTCTATAGGCCATATTTATGAAGAGATTTCAGTGTAACTTGATAGGATGACTCATTTAGAAATAATTTCACTGTAACTTGGTAACTTTCATTGACATATGTTAACTGTGAGGGCTACATACATTAACTGTGAGGTCATATTAACCCACCCCTCAGCTGTTTAGTAACGTGTACACCTCATATTATTTTTATTAAAAACATAGCAGACAGGGAACAGAAATGAACATATTCCCAATTATCACAATTCTTGTCTTATTTCATAATCCTTTCATAAACATTGAACATTATCCCTTTCATCAAACACAACACAACACATATACAAGTTAATCTACAGTGTCATTGACACTTTCGTTATCCCTTCCCAAAAGAGAGGGATATAGCACAGAACTCGCTCCGTCTGTCTATCTGCCAGTCCATCCGTCAGTCCATCCATCCATTCATCAGTCCATCTGTCTGTCCGAACCTTCTTTATGGCATAACTTGTACTAAAGTTAACAGATTTCAATTCGTTTCAGTACATGCCTCTAGATGGTGACTTCCATATGGACATTTGTAAATTTCAGAATTTTCAAGCTTCAACACTTGACCAACATATCACCTATTGAACTTCGATTTAATACAGATTTCTGTCTAATATACTTATGTAGCAATGTCAACATTTCTGAGCTGATTTCAATGAAATTTCTCTGACATGCCTACAAGCAAGTGCTTATCCATATATTTTAAAATTTAAAAAATCTCCATATTCAAAGGTGCATTCTGGAAAGCCAGAAATGTTGTGTTAATCACTTTCACTGATAGTTATTGTTGATACATGTGCTACTGACTGTTAAGTTGTGGGATGTATCTTCTATTCCATAACTATGTCTTATAGCAAACATAAAATCTCTTCAACCAGCATTTCAAATGAAGTTACTTTATTTGAAACCTAGATTGGGAGGACATTTAGTTTTTATACGCCCATTTGAAAAACGGTTGTCTTATGCAATCATTCTGTCTGGCCGTCTGTTAACATTTGTGAGTAGGTAATAAAGGCCGATTCCAACTCAGATGTACATGTACTTGTACATGTACACGTACATCGATGTACACCTCCATAGGGTTTAGTGTTAAAATCGTGTACAGGTACACGATTTATCGTTTTTTTATGGTGATTTGGAATCGGCTTTGCCGATTCCACATCACTGGATTCTATATACACATCGCTTAAGAGTGAAAAAAATGTATGAAATTTTAAGGAAAAAGAGGTGTATCGTCTGATTTGGAATCGGCAAATGGGTTTCCCCCATAGGATTCAGTGTTAAAATTACGAGCAAAAAACGTGTTGCCGTTTCTAAATCATCATCTTGCTGATTCTGAATCATCTGTGTCTGTACACGATTTTAACACTGAATCCCTATGGAGGCGTAAACGGAAATCCATTTGCGGATTTTACGTCTGCGATCATTTAGCTTTGATGGCTGCCCGGGCCCAAAACCCAAAAACCTTTAGCATAGTCTATAGGTCATATTTATGGAAGGATTTCATTGTAACTTGTTAGGTTGACTCCATATAATGCCTAGATGATTACATCCCCTTTTGGTCGTGTTTGGTCAACTGTGATTGCTTCAGAGGCTCGAAGCCCTAAAACTTTGAGCACAGTCTACAGGTCATATATATGAAGGGGTTTCATTGTAACTTCGTAGGATCACTCCAGATTATGCCCAGATGACAACGCCCACTTTTGGTTGCGATCATTCAACCATGATGGCTTCCCGAGCCCAAAAAACTTTAGTACAGACTACAGGTCGTATTTGTGAATGGATTTCATTGTACCTTAGTAGAATGACTCAGTATAATGTCGAGATGAGGACGTTCCCTTTTAGTTGCAATTGGTCTACCGTCATCCCGTCATGGCTACACAGGCCAGAAGCCCGAAAACCTTTAGCACAGTCTATAGGCCATATTTATGAAGAGATTTCAGTGTAACTTGATAGGATGACTCATTTAGAAATAATTTCACTGTAACTTGGTAACTTTCATTGACATATGTTAACTGTGAGGGCTACATACATTAACTGTGAGGTCATATTAACCCACCCCTCAGCTGTTTAGTAACGTGTACACCTCATATTATTTTTATTAAAAACATAGCAGACAGGGAACAGAAATGAACATATTCCCAATTATCACAATTCTTGTCTTATTTCATAATCCTTTCATAAACATTGAACATTATCCCTTTCATCAAACACAACACAACACATATACAAGTTAATCTACAGTGTCATTGACACTTTCATTATCCCTTCCCACAAGAGAGGGATATAGCACAGAACTCGCTCCGTCTGTCTATCTGCCAGTCCGTCCGTCAGTCCATCCATCCATTCATCAGTCCATCTGTCTGTCCGAACCTTCTTTATGGCATAACTTGTACTAAAGTTAACAGATTTCAATTCGTTTCAGTACATGCCTCTAGATGGTGACTTCCATATGGACATTTGTAAATTTCAGAATTTTCAAGCTTCAACACTTGACCAACATATCACCTATTGAACTTCGATTTAATACAGATTTCTGTCTAATATACTTATGTAGCAATGTCAACATTTCTGAGCTGATTTCAATGAAATTTCTCTGACATGCCTACAAGCAAGTGCTTATCCATATATTTTAAAATTTAAAAAATCTCCATATTCAAAGGTGCATTCTGGAAAGCCAGAAATGTTGTGTTAATCACTTTCACTGATAGTTATTGTTGATACATGTGCTACTGACTGTTAAGTTGTGGGATGTATCTTCTATTCCATAACTATGTCTTATAGCAAACATAAAATCTCTTCAACCAGCATTTCAAATGAAGTTACTTTATTTGAAACCTAGATTGGGAGGACATTTAGTTTTTATACGCCCATTTGAAAAACGGTTGTCTTATGCAATCATTCTGTCTGGCCGTCTGTTAACATTTGTGAGTAGGTAATAAAGGCCGATTCCAACTCAGATGTACATGTACTTGTACATGTACACGTACATCGATGTACACCTCCATAGGGTTTAGTGTTAAAATCGTGTACAGGTACACGATTTATCGTTTTTTTATGGTGATTTGGAATCAGCTTTGCCGATTCCACATCACTGGATTCTATATACACATCGCTCAAGAGTGAAAAAAATGTATGAAATTTTAAGGAAAAAGAGGTGTATCGTCTGATTTGGAATCGGCAAATGGGTTTCCCCCATAGGATTCAGTGTTAAAATTACGAGCAAAAAACGTGTTGCCGTTTCTAAATCATCATCTTGCTGATTCTAAATCATCTGTGTCTGTACACGATTTTAACACTGAATCCCTATGGAGGCGTAAACGGAAATCCATTTGCGGATTTTAAGTCTGCGATCATTTAGCTTTGATGGCTGCCCGGGCCCAAAACCCCAAAACCTTTAGCATAGTCTATAGGTCATATTTATGGAAGGATTTCATTGTAACTTGTTAGGTTGACTCCATATAATGCCTAGATGATTACATCCCCTTTTGGTCGTGTTTGGTCAACTGTGATTGCTTCAGAGGCTCGAAGCCCTAAAACCTTGAGCACAGTCTACAGGTCATATATATGAAGGGGTTTCATTGTAACTTCGTAGGATCACTCCAGATTATGATCCAGATGACAACGCCCACTTTTGGTTGCGATCATTCAATCATGATGGCTTCCCGAGCCCAAAAAACTTTAGTACAGACTACAGGTCGTATTTGTGAATGGATTTCATTGTACCTTAGTAGAATGACTCAGTATAATGTCGAGATGAGGACATTCCCTTTTAGTTGCAATTGGTCTACCGTCATCCCGTCATGGCTACACAGGCCAGAAGCCCGAAAACCTTTAGCACAGTCTATAGGCCATATTTATGAAGAGATTTCAGTGTAACTTGATAGGATGACTCATTTAGAAATAATTTCACTGTAACTTGGTAACTTTCATTGACATATGTTAACTGTGAGGGCTACATACATTAACTGTGAGGTCATATTAACCCACCCCTCAGCTGTTTAGTAACGTGTACACCTCATATTATTTTTATTAAAAACATAGCAGACAGGGAACAGAAATGAACATATTCCCAATTATCACAATTCTTGTCTTATTTCATAATCCTTTCATAAACATTGAACATTATCCCTTTCATCAAACACAACACAACACATATACAAGTTAATCTACAGTGTCATTGACACTTTCATTATCCCTTCCCACAAGAGAGGGATATAGCACAGAACTCGCTCCGTCTGTCTATCTGCCAGTCCGTCCGTCAGTCCATCCATCCATTCATCAGTCCATCTGTCTGTCCGAACCTTCTTTATGGCATAACTTGTACTAAAGTTAACAGATTTCAATTCGTTTCAGTACATGCCTCTAGATGGTGACTTCCATATGGACATTTGTAAATTTCAGAATTTTCAAGCTTCAACACTTGACCAACATATCACCTATTGAACTTCGATTTAATACAGATTTCTGTCTAATATACTTATGTAGCAATGTCAACATTTCTGAGCTGATTTCAATGAAATTTCTCTGACATGCCTACAAGCAAGTGCTTATCCATATATTTTAAAATTTAAAAAATCTCCATATTCAAAGGTGCATTCTGGAAAGCCAGAAATGTTGTGTTAATCACTTTCACTGATAGTTATTGTTGATACATGTGCTACTGACTGTTAAGTTGTGGGATGTATCTTCTATTCCATAACTATGTCTTATAGCAAACATAAAATCTCTTCAACCAGCATTTCAAATGAAGTTACTTTATTTGAAACCTAGATTGGGAGGACATTTAGTTTTTATACGCCCATTTGAAAAACGGTTGTCTTATGCAATCATTCTGTCTGGCCGTCTGTTAACATTTGTGAGTAGGTAATAAAGGCCGATTCCAACTCAGATGTACATGTACTTGTACATGTACACGTACATCGATGTACACCTCCATAGGGTTTAGTGTTAAAATCGTGTACAGGTACACGATTTATCGTTTTTTTATGGTGATTTGGAATCGGCTTTGCCGATTCCACATCACTGGATTCTATATACACATCGCTCAAGAGTGAAAAAAATGTATGAAATTTTAAGGAAAAAGAGGTGTATCGTCTGATTTGGAATCGGCAAATGGGTTTCCCCCATAGGATTCAGTGTTAAAATTACGAGCAAAAAACGTGTTGCCGTTTCTAAATCATCATCTTGCTGATTCTAAATCATCTGTGTCTGTACACGATTTTAACACTGAATCCCTATGGAGGCGTAAACGGAAATCCATTTGCGGATTTTACGTCTGCGATCATTTAGCTTTGATGGCTGCCCGGGCCCAAAACCCAAAAACCTTTAGCATAGTCTATAGGTCATATTTATGGAAGGATTTCATTGTAACTTGTTAGGTTGACTCCATATAATGCCTAGATGATTACATCCCCTTTTGGTCGTGTTTGGTCAACTGTAATTGCTTCAGAGGCTCGAAGCCCTAAAACCTTGAGCACATTCTACTGGTCATATATATGAAGGGGTTTCATTGTAACTTCGTAGGATCACTCCAGATTATGCCCAGATGACAACGCCCACTTTTGGTTGCGATCATTCAACCATGATGGCTTCCCGAGCCCAAAAAACTTTAGTACAGACTACAGGTCGTATTTGTGAATGGATTTCATTGTACCTTAGTAGAATGACTCAGTATAATGTCGAGATGAGGACGTTCCCTTTTAGTTGCAATTGGTCTACCGTCATCCCGTCATGGCTACACAGGCCAGAAGCCCGAAAACCTTTAGCACAGTCTATAGGCCATATTTATGAAGAGATTTCAGTGTAACTTGATAGGATGACTCATTTAGAAATAATTTCACTGTAACTTGGTAACTTTCATTGACATATGTTAACTGTGAGGGCTACATACATTAACTGTGAGGTCATATTAACCCACCCCTCAGCTGTTTAGTAACGTGTACACCTCATATTATTTTTATTAAAAACATAGCAGACAGGGAACAGAAATGAACATATTCCCAATTATCACAATTCTTGTCTTATTTCATAATCCTTTCATAAACATTGAACATTATCCCTTTCATCAAACACAACACAACACATATACAAGTTAATCTACAGTGTCATTGACACTTTCATTATCCCTTCCCACAAGAGAGGGATATAGCACAGAACTCGCTCCGTCTGTCTATCTGCCAGTCCGTCCGTCAGTCCATCCATCCATTCATCAGTCCATCTGTCTGTCCGAACCTTCTTTATGGCATAACTTGTACTAAAGTTAACATTTCAATTCGTTTCAGTACATGCCTCTAGATGGTGACTTCCATATGGACATTTGTAAATTTCAGAATTTTCAAGCTTCAACACTTGACCAACATATCACCTATTGAACTTCGATTTAATACAGATTTCTGTCTAATATACTTATGTAGCAATGTCAACATTTCTGAGCTGATTTCAATGAAATTTCTCTGACATGCCTACAAGCAAGTGCTTATCCATATATTTTAAAATTTAAAAAATCTCCATATTCAAAGGTGCATTCTGGAAAGCCAGAAATGTTGTGTTAATCACTTTCACTGATAGTTATTGTTGATACATGTGCTACTGACTGTTAAGTTGTGGGATGTATCTTCTATTCCATAACTATGTCTTATAGCAAACATAAAATCTCTTCAACCAGCATTTCAAATGAAGTTACTTTATTTGAAACCTAGATTGGGAGGACATTTAGTTTTTATACGCCCATTTGAAAAACGGTTGTCTTATGCAATCATTCTGTCTGGCCATCTGTTAACATTTGTGAGTAGGTAATAAAGGCCGATTCCAACTCAGATGTACATGTACTTGTACATGTACACGTACATCGATGTACACCTCCATAGGGTTTAGTGTTAAAATCGTGTACAGGTACACGATTTATCGTTTTTTTATGGTGATTTGGAATCGGCTTTGCCGATTCCACATCACTGGATTCTATATACACATCGCTCAAGAGTGAAAAAAATGTATGAAATTTTAAGGAAAAAGAGGTGTATCGTCTGATTTGGAATCGGCAAATGGGTTTCCCCCATAGGATTCAGTGTTAAAATTACGAGCAAAAAACGTGTTGCCGTTTCTAAATCATCATCTTGCTGATTCTAAATCATCTGTGTCTGTACACGATTTTAACACTGAATCCCTATGGAGGCGTAAACGGAAATCCATTTGCGGATTTTACGTCTGCGATCATTTAGCTTTGATGGCTGCCCGGGCCCAAAACCCCAAAACCTTTAGCATAGTCTATAGGTCATATTTATGGAAGGATTTCATTGTAACTTGTTAGGTTGACTCCATATAATGCCTAGATGATTACATCCCCTTTTGGTCGTGTTTGGTCAACTGTGATTGCTTCAGAGGCTCGAAGCCCTAAAACCTTGAGCACAGTCTACAGGTCATATATATGAAGGGGTTTCATTGTAACTTCGTAGGATCACTCCAGATTATGATCCAGATGACAACGCCCACTTTTGGTTGCGATCATTCAACCATGATGGCTTCCCGAGCCCAAAAAACTTTAGTACAGACTACAGGTCGTATTTGTGAATGGATTTCATTGTACCTTAGTAGAATGACTCAGTATAATGTCGAGATGAGGACATTCCCTTTTAGTTGCAATTGGTCTACTGTCATCCCGTCATGGCTACACAGGCCAGAAGCCCGAAAACCTTTAGCACAGTCTATAGGCCATATTTATGAAGAGATTTCAGTGTAACTTGATAGGATGACTCATTTAGAAATAATTTCACTGTAACTTGGTAACTTTCATTGACATATGTTAACTGTGAGGGCTACATACATTAACTGTGAGGTCATATTAACCCACCCCTCAGCTGTTTAGTAACGTGTACACCTCATATTATTTTTATTAAAAACATAGCAGACAGGGAACAGAAATGAACATATTCCCAATTATCACAATTCTTGTCTTATTTCATAATCCTTTCATAAACATTGAACATTATCCCTTTCATCAAACACAACACAACACATATACAAGTTAATCTACAGTGTCATTGACACTTTCGTTATCCCTTCCCAAAAGAGAGGGATATAGCACAGAACTCGCTCCGTCTGTCTATCTGCCAGTCCATCCGTCAGTCCATCCATCCATTCATCAGTCCATCTGTCTGTCCGAACCTTCTTTATGGCATAACTTGTACTAAAGTTAACAGATTTCAATTCGTTTCAGTACATGCCTCTAGATGGTGACTTCCATATGGACATTTGTAAATTTCAGAATTTTCAAGCTTCAACACTTGACCAACATATCACCTATTGAACTTCGATTTAATACAGATTTCTGTCTAATATACTTATGTAGCAATGTCAACATTTCTGAGCTGATTTCAATGAAATTTCTCTGACATGCCTACAAGCAAGTGCTTATCCATATATTTTAAAATTTAAAAAATCTCCATATTCAAAGGTGCATTCTGGAAAGCCAGAAATGTTGTGTTAATCACTTTCACTGATAGTTATTGTTGATACATGTGCTACTGACTGTTAAGTTGTGGGATGTATCTTCTATTCCATAACTATGTCTTATAGCAAACATAAAATCTCTTCAACCAGCATTTCAAATGAAGTTACTTTATTTGAAACCTAGATTGGAAGGACATTTAGTTTTTATACGCCCATTTGAAAAACGGTTGTCTTATGCAATCATTCTGTCTGGCCGTCTGTTAACATTTGTGAGTAGGTAATAAAGGCCGATTCCAACTCAGATGTACATGTACTTGTACATGTACACGTACATCGATGTACACCTCCATAGGGTTTAGTGTTAAAATCGTGTACAGGTACACGATTTATCGTTTTTTTATGGTGATTTGGAATCGGCTTTGCCGATTCCACATCACTGGATTCTATATACACATCGCTTAAGAGTGAAAAAAATGTATGAAATTTTAAGGAAAAAGAGGTGTATCGTCTGATTTGGAATCGGCAAATGGGTTTCCCCCATAGGATTCAGTGTTAAAATTACGAGCAAAAAACGTGTTGCCGTTTCTAAATCATCATCTTGCTGATTCTAAATCATCTGTGTCTGTACACGATTTTAACACTGAATCCCTATGGAGGCGTAAACGGAAATCCATTTGCGGATTTTACGTCTGCGATCATTTAGCTTTGATGGCTGCCCGGGCCCAAAACCCCAAAACCTTTAGCATAGTCTATAGGTCATATTTATGGAAGGATTTCATTGTAACTTGTTAGGTTGACTCCATATAATGCCTAGATGATTACATCCCCTTTTGGTCGTGTTTGGTCAACTGTGATTGCTTCAGAGGCTCGAAGCCCTAAAACCTTGAGCACAGTCTACAGGTCATATATATGAAGGGGTTTCATTGTAACTTCGTAGGATCACTCCAGATTATGATCCAGATGACAACGCCCACTTTTGGTTGCGATCATTCAATCATGATGGCTTCCCGAGCCCAAAAAACTTTAGTACAGACTACAGGTCGTATTTGTGAATGGATTTCATTGTACCTTAGTAGAATGACTCAGTATAATGTCGAGATGAGGACATTCCCTTTTAGTTGCAATTGGTCTACCGTCATCCCGTCATGGCTACACAGGCCAGAAGCCCGAAAACCTTTAGCACAGTCTATAGGCCATATTTATGAAGAGATTTCAGTGTAACTTGATAGGATGACTCATTTAGAAATAATTTCACTGTAACTTGGTAACTTTCATTGACATATGTTAACTGTGAGGGCTACATACATTAACTGTGAGGTCATATTAACCCACCCCTCAGCTGTTTAGTAACGTGTACACCTCATATTATTTTTATTAAAAACATAGCAGACAGGGAACAGAAATGAACATATTCCCAATTATCACAATTCTTGTCTTATTTCATAATCCTTTCATAAACATTGAACATTATCCCTTTCATCAAACACAACACAACACATATACAAGTTAATCTACAGTGTCATTGACACTTTCATTATCCCTTCCCACAAGAGAGGGATATAGCACAGAACTCGCTCCGTCTGTCTATCTGCCAGTCCGTCCGTCAGTCCATCCATCCATTCATCAGTCCATCTGTCTGTCCGAACCTTCTTTATGGCATAACTTGTACTAAAGTTAACAGATTTCAATTCGTTTCAGTACATGCCTCTAGATGGTGACTTCCATATGGACATTTGTAAATTTCAGAATTTTCAAGCTTCAACACTTGACCAACATATCACCTATTGAACTTCGATTTAATACAGATTTCTGTCTAATATACTTATGTAGCAATGTCAACATTTCTGAGCTGATTTCAATGAAATTTCTCTGACATGCCTACAAGCAAGTGCTTATCCATATATTTTAAAATTTAAAAAATCTCCATATTCAAAGGTGCATTCTGGAAAGCCAGAAATGTTGTGTTAATCACTTTCACTGATAGTTATTGTTGATACATGTGCTACTGACTGTTAAGTTGTGGGATGTATCTTCTATTCCATAACTATGTCTTATAGCAAACATAAAATCTCTTCAACCAGCATTTCAAATGAAGTTACTTTATTTGAAACCTAGATTGGGAGGACATTTAGTTTTTATACGCCCATTTGAAAAACGGTTGTCTTATGCAATCATTCTGTCTGGCCGTCTGTTAACATTTGTGAGTAGGTAATAAAGGCCGATTCCAACTCAGATGTACATGTACTTGTACATGTACACGTACATCGATGTACACCTCCATAGGGTTTAGTGTTAAAATCGTGTACAGGTACACGATTTATCGTTTTTTTATGGTGATTTGGAATCGGCTTTGCCGATTCCTCATCACTGGATTCTATATACACATCGCTTAAGAGTGAAAAAAATGTATGAAATTTTAAGGAAAAAGAGGTGTATCGTCTGATTTGGAATCGGCAAATGGGTTTCCCCCATAGGATTCAGTGTTAAAATTACGAGCAAAAAACGTGTTGCCGTTTCTAAATCATCATCTTGCTGATTCTGAATCATCTGTGTCTGTACACGATTTTAACACTGAATCCCTATGGAGGCGTAAACGGAAATCCATTTGCGGATTTTACGTCTGCGATCATTTAGCTTTGATGGCTGCCCGGGCCCAAAACCCAAAAACCTTTAGCATAGTCTATAGGTCATATTTATGGAAGGATTTCATTGTAACTTGTTAGGTTGACTCCATATAATGCCTAGATGATTACATCCCCTTTTGGTCGTGTTTGGTCAACTGTAATTGCTTCAGAGGCTCGAAGCCCTAAAACCTTGAGCACAGTCTACAGGTCATATATATGAAGGGGTTTCATTGTAACTTCGTAGGATCACTCCAGATTATGCCCAGATGACAACGCCCACTTTTGGTTGCAATCATTCAACCATGATGGCTTCCCGAGCCCAAAAAACTTTAGTACAGACTACAGGTCGTATTTGTGAATGGATTTCATTGTACCTTAGTAGAATGACTCAGTATAATGTCGAGATGAGGACATTCCCTTTTAGTTGCAATTGGTCTACCGTCATCCCATCATGGCTATACAGGCCAGAAGCCCGAAAACCTTTAGCACAGTCTATAGGCCATATTTATGAAGAGATTTCAGTGTAACTTGATAGGATGACTCATTTAGAAATAATTTCACTGTAGCTTGGTAACTTTCATTGACATATGTTAACTGTGAGGGCTACATACATTAACTGTGAGGTCATATTAACCCACCCCTCAGCTGTTTAGTAACGTGTACACCTCATATTATTTTTATTAAAAACATAGCAGACAGGGAACAGAAATGAACATATTCCCAATTATCACAATTCTTGTCTTATTTCATAATCCTTTCATAAACATTGAACATTATCCCTTTCATCAAACACAACACAACACATATACAAGTTAATCTACAGTGTCATTGACACTTTCATTATCCCTTCCCACAAGAGAGGGATATAGCACAGAACTCGCTCCGTCTGTCTATCTGCCAGTCCGTCCGTCAGTCCATCCATCCATTCATCAGTCCATCTGTCTGTCCGAACCTTCTTTATGGCATAACTTGTACTAAAGTTAACAGATTTCAATTCGTTTCAGTACATGCCTCTAGATGGTGACTTCCATATGGACATTTGTAAATTTCAGAATTTTCAAGCTTCAACACTTGACCAACATATCACCTATTGAACTTCGATTTAATACAGATTTCTGTCTAATATACTTATGTAGCAATGTCAACATTTCTGAGCTGATTTCAATGAAATTTCTCTGACATGCCTACAAGCAAGTGCTTATCCATATATTTTAAAATTTAAAAAATCTCCATATTCAAAGGTGCATTCTGGAAAGCCAGAAATGTTGTGTTAATCACTTTCACTGATAGTTATTGTTGATACATGTGCTACTGACTGTTAAGTTGTGGGATGTATCTTCTATTCCATAACTATGTCTTATAGCAAACATAAAATCTCTTCAACCAGCATTTCAAATGAAGTTACTTTATTTGAAACCTAGATTGGGAGGACATTTAGTTTTTATACGCCCATTTGAAAAACGGTTGTCTTATGCAATCATTCTGTCTGGCCGTCTGTTAACATTTGTGAGTAGGTAATAAAGGCCGATTCCAACTCAGATGTACATGTACTTGTACATGTACACGTACATCGATGTACACCTCCATAGGGTTTAGTGTTAAAATCGTGTACAGGTACACGATTTATCGTTTTTTTATGGTGATTTGGAATCGGCTTTGCTGATTCCACATCACTGGATTCTATATACACATCGCTCAAGAGTGAAAAAAATGTATGAAATTTTAAGGAAAAAGAGGTGTATCGTCTGATTTGGAATCGGCAAATGGGTTTCCCCCATAGGGTTCAGTGTTAAAATTACGAGCAAAAAACGTGTTGCCGTTTCTAAATCATCATCTTGCTGATTCTAAATCATCTGTGTCTGTACACGATTTTAACACTGAATCCCTATGGAGGCGTAAACGGAAATCCATTTGCGGATTTTACGTCTGCGATCATTTAGCTTTGATGGCTGCCCGGGCCCAAAACCCAAAAACCTTTAGCATAGTCTATAGGTCATATTTATGGAAGGATTTCATTGTAACTTGTTAGGTTGACTCCATATAATGCCTAGATGATTACATCCCCTTTTGGTCGTGTTTGGTCAACTGTGATTGCTTCAGAGGCTCGAAGCCCTAAAACTTTGAGCACAGTCTACAGGTCATATATATGAAGGGGTTTCATTGTAACTTCGTAGGATCACTCCAGATTATGCCCAGATGACAACGCCCACTTTTGGTTGCGATCATTCAACCATGATGGCTTCCCGAGCCCAAAAAACTTTAGTACAGACTACAGGTCGTATTTGTGAATGGATTTCATTGTACCTTAGTAGAATGACTCAGTATAATGTCGAGATGAGGACGTTCCCTTTTAGTTGCAATTGGTCTACCGTCATCCCATCATGGCTACACAGGCCAGAAGCCCGAAAACCTTTAGCACAGTCTATAGGCCATATTTATGAAGAGATTTCAGTGTAACTTGATAGGATGACTCATTTAGAAATAATTTCACTGTAACTTGGTAACTTTCATTGACATATGTTAACTGTGAGGGCTACATACATTAACTGTGAGGTCATATTAACCCACCCCTCAGCTCTTTAGTACCGTGTACACCTCATATTATTTTTATTAAAAACATAGACAGGGAACAGAAATGAACATATTCCCAATTATCACAATTCTTGTCTTATTTCATAATTTTTTCATAAACATTGAACATTATCCCTTTCATCAAACACAACACAACACATATACAAGTTAATCTACAGTGTCATTGACACTTTCATTATCCCTTCCCACAAGAGAGGGATATAGCACAGAGCTCGCTCCGTCTGTCTATCTGCCAGTCCGTCCGTCAGTCCATCCATCCATTCATCAGTCCATCTGTCTGTCCGAACCTTCTTTATGGCATAACTTAAACTAAAGTTAACAGATTTCAATTCATTTCAGTACATGCCTCTAGATGGTGACTTCCATATGGACGTTTGTAAATTTCAGAATTTTCAAGCTTCAACACTTGACCAACATATCACCTATTGAACTTCGATTTAATACAGATTTCTGTCTAATATACTTATGTAGCAATGTCAACATTTCTGAGCTGATTTCAATGAAATTTCTCTGACATGCCTACAAGCAAGTGCTTATCCATATATTTTAAAATTTAAAAAATTTCCATATTCAAAGGTGCATTCTGGAAAGCCAGAAATGTTGTGTTAATCACTTTCACTGATAGTTATTGTTGATACATGTGCTACTGACTGTTAAGTTGTGGGATGTATCTTCTATTCCATAACTATGTCTTATAGCAAACATAAAATCTCTTCAACCAGCATTTCAAATGAAGTTACTTTATTTGAAACCTAGATTGGGAGGACATTTAGTTTTTATACGCCCATTTGAAAAACGGTTGTCTTATGCAATCATTCTGTCTGGCCATCTGTTAACATTTGTGAGTAGGTAATAAAGGCCGATTCCAACTCAGATGTACATGTACTTGTACATGTACACGTACATCGATGTACACCTCCATAGGGTTTAGTGTTAAAATCGTGTACAGGTACACGATTTATCGTTTTTATACATCCGTTTGAAAAAACGGGACATATTATGTTATGGCGTTGTCCGTCCGTCTGTCTGTCTGTCTGTCTGTCTGTCTGTCTGTCTGTCTGTCCGTCCGTCCGTCCGTCCGTCCGTCCATCCGTCCGTCCGTTTGGTTTCCGAACAATTACTTTAGTATTTGTTTTCCGAGCGGCTCCAAATGTGGTATGTGGTTTAATCACAACAAAATACAGGTCAAGTTCGAATATGGGGTCGGTCTGAACATTTTTCGCCTGAATTATGGCCCCAGTTGGACTTAGAATTCGTCAAATATTTGGTTTCCAGATGATAACTTTAGTATTTGTTTTTCGATTGGCTTCAAACTTGTTAGTCTTTTTCTCAAATGACCATAACATATATATATATGCCAGTATAAATTTCTCGCACTCTAAAAAAATTGCAAATGTGTTAAAATGGTACAATCTGAACAGTTCACGGGCGTATGATGCAATGCCCAGCGGTGCTCTTGTTTTATGGTGATTTGGAATCGGCTTTGCCGATTCCACATCACTGGATTCTATATACACATCGCTCAAGAGTGAAAAAAATGTATGAAATTTTAAGGAAAAAGAGGTGTATCGTCTGATTTGGAATCGGCAAATGGGTTTCCCCCATAGGATTCAGTGTTAAAATTACGAGCAAAAAACGTGTTGCCGTTTCTAAATCATCATCTTGCTGATTCTAAATCATCTGTGTCTGTACACGATTTTAACACTGAATCCCTATGGAGGCGTAAACGGAAATCCATTTGCGGATTTTACGTCGGCGATCATTTAGCTTTGATGGCTGCCCGGGCCCAAAACCCAAAAACCTTTAGCATAGTCTATAGGTCATATTTATGGAAGGATTTCATTGTAACTTGTTAGGTTGACTCCATATAATGCCTAGATGATTACATCCCCTTTTGGTCGTGTTTGGTCAACTGTGATTGCTTCAGAGGCTCGAAGCCCTAAAACCTTGAGCACAGTCTACAGGTCATATATATGAAGGGGTTTCATTGTAACTTCGTAGGATCACTCCAGAATATGCCCAGATGACAATGCCCACTTTTGGTCGCGATCATTCAACCATGATGGCTTCCCGAGCCCAAAAAACTTTAGTACAGACTACAGGTCGTATTTGTGAATGGATTTCATTGTACCTTAGTAGAATGACTCAGTATAATGTCGAGATGAGGACATTCCCTTTTAGTTGCAATTGGTCGACCGTCATCCTGTCATGGCTACACAGGCCAGAAGCCCGAAAACCTTTAGCACAGTCTATAGGCCATATTTATGAAGAGATTTCAGTGTAACTTGATAGGATGACTCATTTAGAAATAATTTCACTGTAACTTGGTAACTTTCATTGACATATGTTAACTGTGAGGGCTACATACATTAACTGTGAGGTCATATTAACCCACCCCTCAGCTGTTTAGTAACGTGTACACCTCATATTATTTTTATTAAAAACATAGCAGACAGGGAACAGAAATGAACATATTCCCAATTATCACAATTCTTGTCTTATTTCATAATCCTTTCATAAACATTGAACATTATCCCTTTCATCAAACACAACACAACACATATACAAGTTAATCTACAGTGTCATTGACACTTTCATTATCCCTTCCCACAAGAGAGGGATATAGCACAGAGCTCGCTCCGTCCGTCTATCTGCCAGTCCGTCCGTCAGTCCATCCATCCATTCATCAGTCCATCTGTCTGTCCGAACCTTCTTTATGGCATAACTTAAACTAAAGTTAACAGATTTCAATTCGTTTCAGTACATGCCTCTAGATGGTGACTTCCATATGGACATTTGTAAATTTCAGAATTTTCAAGCTTCAACACTTGACCAACATATCACCTATTGAACTTCGATTTAATACAGATTTCTGTCTAATATACTTATGTAGCAATGTCAACATTTCTGAGCTGATTTCAATGAAATTTCTCTGACATGCCTACAAGCAAGTGCTTATCCATATATTTTAAAATTTAAAAAATCTCCATATTCAAAGGTGCATTCTGGAAAGCCAGAAATGTTGTGTTAATCACTTTCACTGATAGTTATTGTTGATACATGTGCTACTGACTGTTAAGTTGTGGGATGTATCTTCTATTCCATAACTATGTCTTATAGCAAACATAAAATCTCTTCAACCAGCATTTCAAATGAAGTTACTTTATTTGAAACCTAGATTGGGAGGACATTTAGTTTTTATACGCCCATTTGAAAAACAGTTGTCTTATGCAATCATTCTGTCTGGCCATCTGTTAACATTTGTGAGTAGGTAATAAAGGCCGATTCCAACTCAGATGTACATGTACTTGTACATGTACACGTACATCGATGTACACCTCCATAGGGTTTAGTGTTAAAATCGTGTACAGGTACACGATTTATCGTTTTTTTATGGTGATTTGGAATCGGCTTTGCCGATTCCACATCACTGGATTCTATATACACATCGCTCAAGAGTGAAAAAAATGTATGAAATTTTAAGGAAAAAGAGGTGTATCGTCTGATTTGGAATCGGCAAATGGGTTTCCCCCATAGGATTCAGTGTTAAAATTGCGAGCAAAAAACGTGTTGCCGTTTCTAAATCATCATCTTGCTGATTCTAAATCATCCGTGTCTGTACACGATTTTAACACTGAATCCCTATGGAGGCGTAAACGGAAATCCATTTGCGGATTTTACGTCAGAAATCGAATCGTGTACGGTACACGGAAAAGAGGTGATTTGGAACCGGCAAACCCACTGCCATGATGATAGTAAAAACTGACACACATGTTTTTGTTGTGATTGAATGAAGGTTTTCGTTCAAAAGAGTCGACTATAAATATGAGCGTCAGTTTTAAAAGAGTTGCATGAATGAAAATATGATCTGTAAAAATAGACATTCATGTTTTGTTTCAATGTAACGAAAAGAAATTGAGTTTAGAAACAATTAGAAAAAATCAGAGGTAAAATCGTTTGTTCGCGTTTTGTTACTGTTAATTTTGTGAAGTAATCTTAATAAACACTTTATGGAATGTTTGATGAAATTGTCGCTCATGTTTTTGTTGTGATTGAATGAAGGTTTTCGTTCAAAAGAGTTGACTATAAATATGAGTGTCAGTTTTAAAAGAGTTTTAAAAGAGTTGCGTGAATGAAAGGCATTCGTTCAAAAGAGTCGACTATAAAATATGATCTGTAAAAATAGACATTCGTGCTTTGTTTCAATGTAACAAAAAGAAATTGAGTTTAGAAACAATTAGAAAAAGTCAGAGGTAAAAATCGTTTGTTCGCGTTCTGTCACTGTTAATTTTTGTGAAGTAATCTTAATAAACACTTAATGGAATGTTTGATGAAAATGTCGCTCATGTTTTTGTTGTGGTGTGAATGAAGGTTTTCGTTTTTAATGGATCGTTTTAATAATGTATAATAAAACGCATTTTCCACTCAATTAGGTTTGAGTGGTAAATTTTTAATATATTCATGATAATGATCAGAGATTTGAATGAATGAATCCTTTTAACGTTAAATTAGAAAAACCGGTTTCTTTTATGTGCTAGAATTTTTTTAACTGTCTTCAAAGGTTCTCTCTTAATTCGACATTGAGTGAATAGTTTTTTGATATATGAATGGAAATTCCTTTTAACAAACGTAAATTACTCTCAAATGCGTTAAATCAGAAACTGGTTTGTCATGTGCTTAATTAAACTCTTTCAAACTTTCAAGTTTTCCCAATTCAATCAATACTGAGTTGAGATATGAATTTTTTAGTTATTATATTAAAGACAGAAGATTTTTATTAACTTAAAACATAAAAAAATAATTATACATTTAATTTTGAAAATAATAAAATAACTCACATTAGCATATTCAAAGGAACATTAACAATTAAAAACGAAAAATGTTTTTACAGATGGATTCTAGAAGCCGAGATCAAATTTTAGGTGAATATGAACGTGCCAAGAAGGGCATTCAATCGGCTGACAGAAGCAGACGTCTCGGAGAGATGGATCTCAGACCCGAGACCACAAAAATATTTAAACCCGTGACGGAGGGTCAAGAGCGAAGCAAGAAGGAGATAGTCGAAGAATTGAGACCTATAAAAGAGAGTTCTTTGAGAATGGGTTTGTTGCCCGGTAGTTTTGGAAATCGATATTCCTTTCAATCTACACCGGATTACGTTCCCACAGGAATTCAAACAGACGTGAGCGACGATGCAACTTCAATTATCACCACTGATAGCGTCGCATCGTCTGAGGATGGCGGTAAGAGAGATCTGTTGTATGGATTTTATAAGGATTCGGACGGGAGAACTTTTGTCGGCGATACAGAAGTGGAAATAGATGATGATGAATTAACCGTCGGCTCGAATAGGTACGAATTAACTTCTGGACTGTGCAAATTGCTCCTTTACGACAAACCTAGTGATTACACGGAACAGGATTTCGACAATTATGGCGACATTCTTTTTCAGACCCACGCCATGAAGAGAAATAACGATGCCAGAGAGACGAGACCCAAAGCCAACAGAGGTTACAAGTGGACGAAAATAGTGAAACCCATATGGGATATGAATAAGAAGTTTGTCGAATCGGTGACTGGCAAAGGGGTGAAAACCACTTTTCTTCCGAGCGATTCTGACGCTCTGTCTCAGAGATTGAGATTGTTGATGGCTAGTAGACGGGCTGGTAACACAGGGTTAGATAATGAAATAGTTACTATATCTGACGAATTGTTAAGACAGGTTTTGAATAAAAACCATTATAAAAGGCTGATGAACGAATTGAAGGATTGATGTATATATAATAAGTAGAGAGAAACAAACAAACAAAAATATATAAAATAAAAAACAGTAAATTTTTGCACTAGAATAATAAAAGTATTTAAACAACAAAATGATTTACCAGTGAAAAAACAAAATATATTATAAAAATAAAAATATGTTGGTGATAAAGAACAGGGGATACATCAGAACTTAACGTTCAAGGCGGTTCTGGCATCGTCGATTCTATAATGCGAGCGTTCACGAGCGTTGCAGGTAGAAAACTCGCATCGACCGCGTTTGAGGTCGGTAAGAAGACGGCTTTGGATGCTGGTAAGAAAGCCGCTTCCGAAGCCAGTGGTAGGATAGCTTCTGTGGCTGGCAAGAGGGCAGCCGACGCGTTGATCGATAAGTTGATCAGTCCACCGGCGAAGCGAGCTGCGTTAGAGCGAACGCCGAAAAGTTGGAAAGATTTTAAGGATGCTGTGGTACCCATACAAGATTTAGCCAAAATGACGAGTGGATTGGATTGAAGAGAACTCGCGACGGTGTGATATAAATAAATAATAATATTAAAAACTGAGTTTGAAAAACATAAAAAAAATTGTGTTTGAAAAAATCTAAAATAACAAACAAACAAAAATAAAACAAAGATAAACATTAAAGATATGTCTTGGAACGATGCCGCGACTAAGGGGTCGAATAATGAGTTCTTTCCCAAAAGCATAAGAGGCTTGATAGTGGGAAAATCGAATTGTGGAAAGACTAATCTGTTGATGAATCTGTTGCCCCGACCCGACTGGTTGGATTACGACAGATTGTTTGTGTTTGGCAAGAGCTTGTTTCAACCCGAATACAGATTGCTTCGAGAGTGCATGGATCGTAGATTGCCCAAGGACGTCATAGCCAGAATCTTTGACAGTAGGGAGGAATTCGACAAAAGTGAAGCTCCTCTTTCGACCATTTTGGACGGTGCGGCGATGGAACTGATGAAGAGAAATGCATCTTCGAATGTCGAGTGTCGATTTTATGAGAACGCTAGCGACGTTCCGGATCCTAGAGAATTGAAATCGGAAGATAAGAATCTCATGATTTTCGACGATCTGCTTTTGGAGAGACAGAACTGATGCGAATCGTATTACGTCAGGGGTCGACACAGCAACGTGGACTGTTTCTACCTGTCGCAGAATTATTTTCGATTGCCCAGACAGACGATAAGGGAGAACGCTAATTTTCTATGTCTCTTTTGCCAAGATCTCAAGAATCTCAATCACATCTACAGCGATCACGTCGCAAACGACATGAGCGTGGCGGAATTCAGGAGATTCTGCAAGAGGGTTTAGGATGGAGGACTTTACAATTTCGTCGTGATCGATTTGACTAGTGAATTTAATCATGGAAAATATCGGTGTGGATTCGACAAGTTTTATTTTTCTGATGATAATAAGATAGAGCGTGAAAATAAAAAAAATTTAGAAAATAATAAATCTTCAAATAATTAGTTTTGAAAAAATAAAAAATAAAATTAAAATATAATGTTCGAACAAGGAGAATTGTTAGAATGGATAGCCGAGAATACGGCTGCAAAACAATCCATTCAAATCGTGGTGAGTGGCGATTCGACTCGATTTGCTATGAAATTCGAACCTTCCATCGAATTGAATAGAGAGAAAAGATACGAGATGGCGTTGGTGAATCTGGAGACGACTTATTCCTTTCCCAACGTCACCGAAAAGAATAACTCGTTCAAGTATTCCGACGGAGTGGATTGGTTGGAGATTCGAATTCCCAAAGGGAGTTACGACATAGACGATTTGAACAATTACATTCAGACGCGAATGAAGACGGATGGAAAGGGAAGCAACAAGATCAGACTCGCTCCCAATCCTAATACCTTACAGACGATGTTGGATTTGGAAGATAATTTTCGAGTGGATTTCAACACGGACGATTCTATAGGCAAGATGCTGGGATTCGATCGAAAGATGTATCGAGGCCACTCGGCATCTGAAAATACTGTCGACATTCTCGCAGTCAATAGCATTCTGGTGAACGTGGATGTGATTGCTGGAAGCTACGTGAATGGTAGCGCTCAACCGACGATCTATTCCTTCTTTCCAAACGTGTCCCTGGGTTATAAGATCGTGGAGCGACCTTGAAATTTAGTTTATCTACCAGTGATTTTAGACATGTTGTATAGTCTCAAAGCCACGTTGACGGATCAAAATGGTGAACTGTTAGATCTTCGCGGAGAGAGGGTGACGATACGATTTCACATAAGAGAAATATAAAAGCAAAAAAAAAAAATATTGTGTATAATATATATAAATAACAAAAAATAAATAAACGCAATATTAATTTTACAAAAATTATTTAATATAAATAATTATCATTAAACAATTATCATTAAACAAGAAAACAGTTGAAGAAAATATATTTTAAAAAAAGAATTATGACAGAATACGTGAAAAAAAACTTGAACGTATCCACGGGACAGAGGAAGAAACTTGAGAGAGCGTTAAGAACTCGAGGCGAGGCGGTGAAATTCAAATTCACTTACAAAGATCTGACGAGAGGCGGTCAGGATTCGATCGCCTGGACCAAAAGTCAAATCAAAAGGATGGAGAAAGCGATTCGTGATGGAAGAGGGTTGACGGTGAGATTGAGTCCCGCTCAATTGATATACAATTTGAGAATGAAAGGTGGTTTCATACCGCTATTGGCAGGAATCGCCGCAAAAGCATTACCCTTCGCCGCAAAGGCACTTCCCTTTCTCGGAAAGACTCTCGGCATGGGAGCTCTCACAGGACTCGCGAGTTCGGCAGTTGAGAAATTAATGGGTGGCAGCGGACTGTTTTTGAAGAAGGGTGGAGCCGTGTGTCGCGTTCACATAGACGACAGCGGTAAAGGATTGTATCTACAACCTGTTAGAGGTGACAACTCTTTGAGTGGAAACGGTCTCTATCTGAAGAGTGGACGGAACGTTGAGCGACTCGGCAAGGGTTTGTAGTTTGGTGAGAATTCGCCATTTAAGAATATACCGATTTTGAATATGTTATTGTCCCCCGACCCTTCGGGGGACTATTGTAATCAGCAGTGTCCGTCCGTCCGTCCGTCTGTCTGTGCATCCATCTGTGCGTCCGTCCGTCCGTGCGTCCGTCACACCCTTGTCCAGATGATAACTTTAGTTTGGATGATTTTACTGAAACTAAATTTGGTATGTGTCTTACTTGGGTGGAAATGCAGGTCAAGTTTGAAAATGGGCACGCTCCACGGATTTCTACTGGATTAATTTTTCGACTTAAAAAATTCAGTTTTTGTGTTGTCCGGATGATAACTTTAGTTAGGATCATTTGATTGAAACGAAATTTAGTATGGCGCTTATTTGGGTGGAAATGCAGGTCAAGTTCGAAAATGGGCACGCTCCACTGATTTTTACTGGATTTATTCCCCTTTTTCGACTTAGAAAATACGGTTTTTGTGTTGTCCGGATGATAACTGTACTTTGGATCATTTGATTGAAACGAAACTAAGTATGTGGTTTAATTGGTTGGAAATACAGGTCAAGTTAAAAAATGGCCATGCTCTGCAAACAAATTGCATCCTAACAGCTCCCTTGAATTTGCCATCTTGGTCGGGGGACCGGGGGCATTGCCCTTGTTTGAGCTGGTTTGGAAAAAGTCTTGGAGAAAACTGAACACAGAAGAGGTGTGTATGGAAAAGTTATGGAATCGATCATTTGTTTTGAAAATCCGAATATTGTTTAAAAAAAAAAAAATGAAAATCTCGATGCGTCGTCGGAATTCACGAACATCTGCTATTTGGCTGGTCTTTATTTGCATTTATCGGGACATTTTAGAAACACCGACGGATGTAAAGTATCAAGAAACCCCGGCGGATGACCTCATTTTTGCAAATCTGTAAATATATCGCAAAACATGCCTTGCAATTGTATCTTCAGAGAAAAGTGGCTATCGGAATCAAAGTTTTGTGGCTGGATACAAAAAGATGTTAATAAACTGAAACCCAGATGCATTCCATGTGTGAAATCGATTGACATTGCCAATATGGGAGAAGCTGCACTTGTCAGTCATTCGAACGGAAAAAAAACATTTGGAGGCAACTACATCCAAGAAAAACAGTCAACTCTTTTATTAGCTATCAAACGAAAAAAAACTGAATGTGCAAGCAATAATAATAGTGACGCATCCAAGATAATATCTTCTGTTGTCAAGTCTGATGTTTTAAAAGCCGAAATTTTATGGACACTGGGGTATGGAAAAGGTATGGAAAGTTTCTCGCCGGTGGTCTTGGAAATGTGTGGAAAGTCCTGGAAAAGTTTTGGAAAAGTTATGGAATTTTTCTCCCTTAGAAGTGTATGAACCCTGTATCAGGAACCAGGGAGGCACTCGTTCCGTTCCGTTATTCAATTTAACGGAAAGAATCCTTCTGTTTGTTCTAGAACACCAAGTTCTGCTTTCAGTCTGTCATATTCCGGGTCATCTGAATGTATTAGCAGACTCCCTTTCACGGAAGGGTTGCTTGTTGCCGTCAGAATGGACTCTCAACAAACAGGTATTTGCTACCAATGGGAGCGGCCAATGATAGACTTATTTGCGACACAACTCAACAATCAGTTGCAGACGTATGTGTCACCATGTCCGGTTCCCCGAGCATATGCAGTAGACGCTCTATCGATCTCGTGGGACGGAATGATAGGATATCCGTATCCTCCAGTGCCGTTGATTCAGCAAATATTGCTAAAGATAAAACAATCACAATACAGTTCTGTTGGTAGCATCTCTGGCTCCACAGAGACGGTGGATAAATCTACTCAGGTGTCTGCTGTGGGACTTACTGCGAAAACTTCCTCTACGAGAGGATCTTCTTTCGCAGGGGAAATCGTGTCAACTTCATCACAACCCGCAAGGTCTCAACCTTCACGTATTTCCGTTGTGCAGTCCTTCTTGCACGGCAAGCATTGTACAGGTCGAGCAGTGGACGCGATTTCTAACTGTAGGAGGACCTCCTCTTCGCTAAACTATGCGGCTAAGTGGAAGGTCTTTTGTCGTTGGTGTAGGGATCATTCTGTTGATATTTTTGATCCCTCCATACCAGACATTGCAAACTTTCTAGTATACTTGTTTGACGAAATCAACTGCAGCCTGTTACTATTAAAGGTTATAGGTCTATGTTATCTGATACCTATGCACACCATGATAGTTTACACTTGGATCTAATGTCTGTTTATCTAAATTAGTTAGAAACTTTTCGATAAATAGACCTAGAACCCTTAGATTAATTCCTAAATGGAATTTAGCTTGGGTTCTTCTTAGACTAAAAGAAAAGCTATTAGCCTCTTGAGACAGTAGATTTCAAATTCTTGTCTTATAAGACAGCATTTCTCTTAGCTTTCTCTTCTGCTAGAAGAGTCAGTGAGCTTCATGCACTATCTGTGGACGATTCTCACTATCGTAGTGTCGGGAACACTATTACCTTTACTACTAATGTTGGATTTTTGGCTAAGAATCAGGCTCCTAATAAATATCCGGAACCTATTGTTATTAAGGCTCTTCCGTCTTTGGACGGGCATAGGCCTTTACTCTGTCCGGTTAGAGCTTTACGTATTTATAAACAAAGATCTCAGTTTATCAGAAAGGGACGTAAATGCTTCTTTCTGTCTCTGATGCCTAATAGAAAGGACATTACGGTCCATTCTATTGCTAGATGGATTCAATTAACTATCGGTACTGCTTAGGATAATCTATCTTTAACTCAGCAGTCTGTGCTCAAGATTTCGGCTCATGAAGTAAGAGCTCTTTCTACATCTTGGGCTTTCGCAAATAGTGTTGCTATTACAGATTTAATGAAGGCTGCATATTGGTCTCAGCCATCCACATTCACGAATTTTTATCTCAGAAATATTGAGTCCATTTCTGGAGACCTGCATTGTTTAGGTCCGTTATCTGTTGCTCAGAATGTCGTTCCCTAAACAGTTGCAACTATAGTTATGCAGGCTTTCTGTTCAGGCAGTGACTCCGTCCTGCTGCCCTCTTCGCTCTGGGCTATTTTACCCAGGGCAAGGGGAAGGGGGGAGGGTGTTCCCTTAGGTCACCTGTTTTATAGTGAAAAGCAAGGGGATACCTCCTCCGGAGTCAGTAATTCTGAGTTGTTACTGGGATGGTTTTAAAGTGAAAAGTTAATGTTTAAAAATTCATTCATGTCATATTTTTAAAGTGTAGCTCGGTGTGAAGCATTTGTATATGTCACGTGTCAAACGGGCGTTAATATACAATCCTCGGACACTTTTAAAAGAGTATAAAGAGTCTCAATTCTCTGGACTATCCTTATTTATTGGCTTACTTTAAAAATAATTAGTATAAAGGGTTATACTGGATGTTAATAGAGAACATGAATGTTATTATGCTCAATTATGGAGGGTGTTGTGTCTTTCTAATTTATCATAAAATAAGAAAGATACATGTAAAGCCTAATGCCCCTTTTCTCCTCGAGGGGATGACTCTATTCTATATAGTTGAGCTTATTGGATTTTTCTCTATGTCCTAGGCCCTCCAGCCTTTTTACTATTCAGCTATGTCTGGGTCATTGGTACAGTATAAAAATGTTAAAAAATTTATAGTAATTTATATATTTTTTATACTTACCAATGACCCAGACGGGGATGGCCCTCCCAGGAGTTGGGAACTCTTACCTCCCCGCTGAGTACATAGCGCTGACCAGGCACTGCTTGTAAGAATGATATTTGGCGCCAATTTCGAGACCTCCTTGACACTGCGCATGCGCAGTGGAGGGAAAGTATGGAGGACCATTTAGGACATGATTTTTTTCAGTTTAACCCTTTACCTAACATGAAAAGCAGACGACACTTGCAAAAAAAATTCTTGAATGACTAATTTTTTTCATTTTTTGTCTCAAAAACATAGGTTATGACCCCTCGTTGGAACGAGCTCGACAAGCTCGTTCCAACGAGGGGTCATAACCTATGTTTTCGAGACAAAAAATAAAAATATTTTGAAAATTAATTGGCGATTTTTGAGAATAGCGCTGGCCGGTTTTGGCCGTTACGTTGGGTAAAGGGTTAAGATGCAAATTTTGGGGATTGGGGGGCAAAATTTGTGTTTGGCCCTAGATTTTTAAGTGTTAGCACCAGCTATGTCTGGGTCATTGGTAAGTATAAAAAATATATAAATTACTATAAATTTTTTAACTTTTGCAAATGCTTTTCTTTAAAATTTGGTAAAAATTTCTTCAACAGTCAGATTTTCGTCAGATTGAAGTACTCCAATGGTTATGTAAAATGGGCTGACATGTCTGTAAAAAGTAGGGAATTTCTTCTGGCATGTAGAAGAACTCTGCCATGTCTTGTGACAAGCACAAGATATCTTTAACCAGCATTTGAAATTGAATTGTTCTGTTTGCAACTTATACTTAACTTAGGAGGAAAAATCAATACTTAGATTTAGGAAGAACAATCTACTTGGATAATATGCAACAGAAAAGTTGTGCTGTTTGTATTAGATTTATTAAATTCCCCACTTCGAATTGTTGGTTTGTATGTCTGGCCACTCGCACGTCAATCCAAAAGTTTTGTGTGCACAACTTTCCCTGCATTTATAAACCTTTTCCGATGAAACATGACCCCAAACAAGTGAACATAGTACAGTGGCACCCTCTTAATCGTATATCTTTTAATTGAATAATCCTGTTTATCTTTTATATAAATGGGTACTGTGTCATTTCAGTCCAGCTAAAAATTCAAGTTTTGATAAGAAATGCAACAAAAAATGTTCTGTCGCATGGGTGTGGCGACACTTTCCTGGGACGGGTCAGTCACTAGTTGTACATGTATGTAACTTACAAACACCAAATCATTTATAATACCTTCAGTAAAAATTTGACCCATTAATTGCATAAAAGTTATCGTGTAAACTCCTGTTAATTGAATAAACAATCCTGTAATCTGTAGAATTACTCTGACATCCACTGACTTTCCAACAATTGGACATTTTTTTCCTCTGCCCATCCAGCATAGGAATTTAAACAATTTTTTCTTGTTCGACACAGCTAAATGAGCTCTCCCAAACAGAATATAATAGAATAAATGCTCAGTTTATAACTATAAAATAGAAAAATGCCCCAATTCCTGTTACAGTGACTGCAGGGAAGAAAATGCAGTCGAGTGAATGATCACTCTCCTCATTTTGATTTTGCGAGAGTGAAAAATTCAGGGGAATGGTTCAACTCCTCAATATAATGATGGCCCAAACTGACCAGCTTTATACACGAAAATGACTATGCAAATTTTATTTTTTAATTTTTAGCTCAACTTCGGCGAAGCCAAATTTGAGCTTTTGTCATGGCCTGTCGTCCATCTGTCCGTACGTCAACAATTGGATACGGCTCGGGCTAGAGGCCGTATTTATGAACCGATCTTTACGAAACTTCTTGGGTACCTTTGTTATGACCGTGGGACGAGAATGAGTGTTTTGGGGTGCGGTCCGAAATTCAAGATGGCTGCCAGCCGGCATTTTATACCGATGATGCAGAAATCTGTTTTTTGTACAGAACTTCCATATGAAAGCTCTGATTTGAATAATTTTTTGTATGAATGTTTAGTACTATGGGATACATCACATATAATACAGGTTTTTTTCTGGTGCGTAAATTGTGCAAATTAGACTAATTTTGATGTTTTTTGGTGTTACTTTCAGCACTGTAAGTGCAAATGCCAATACGGCTCGGGCTAGAGGCTGTATTTATGAACCGATCTTTACGAAACTTCTTGGGTACCTTTGGTATCACCGTGGGACGAGAATGAGTGTTTTTGGGTCCGGTCTGAAATTCAAGATGGCCGATAGCAGCCATTTTGTACAAAATTAGGTGCAATCAGATTTTTGCACAGAACTTCCATATGAAAGCGCTGATTTGAATAATTTTTTTGTGTGAATGTTTAGTACCATGGGATACATCACATATAATACGGGTTTTTTCTCGTGCAGAAATTATGCAAATTAGATGAACTTTGATTTTTTCAGTGTGACTTACACACAGTAAGTACACATGTCAATACGGCTCAGACTAGAGTCTGTATTTATGAACTGATCTTCACGAAATGTCTTGGGTACCTTTGTTATCACCTTGGGACGAGAACGAGTGTTTCTGGGTGCGGTCTAAAATTCAAGATGGCTGCCCATGGCCATTTTGTACCAAAATTAGGTCTAATCAGTTTTTTGTACACAACTTCTATACAGCTCAGACTAGAGGCCATATTTATGAACCAATCTTTACGAAACTTCTTGGGTTCCTTTGTTATCATCGTGGGATGAGAGCGAGTGTTTTTGGGTGTGGTCCGAAATTCAAGATGGCCACCAGCAGCCATTTTGTACCAAAATTAGTACAATCAGTCTTTTGTACAGAACTTCTGAATGAAAGTTCTGATTTGAATAAATTTTTGTATGAATGTTTAGTAACATGGAATACATCACATATTGTAAGGGGTTTTTTTTCGTGCAGAAATTATGCAAATTAGATGAACTTTGATCAGACATGTTAACCTCCCAAAATTTTTTTCAGGGAGATTGAAGAAAATTTTCAAGGAGATGACTTGATTTTCAGGGAGATTTTTTTTTGCGCGTAGAAACCATGTGTGGATCGATCAATTTTAAATATAAATTAATACCAAATACCCCCTCCCCCCCCCCCCCCCCCCCACACACACATAACAGGAAACAGCCCAACAGCAATACATCAAAGGAACATACGTCAACATTCTACTAACTGGTGGTGAGTGACCCAGACCTGTTAACCTCTGGAGGTGACTGTCAGTGAGATTTTGATGAGCTCCCAGTGAGACTTGGATGCTTGTCAGTGAGATTTTTGCACGTGGGCAGCACATCAATAATTTCCATGTTACCCCCCCCCCCCCCTCCCCCCCCCCCCCCCCCCACACACACATACATTAAACATTCCACCCTAATGTGTTTCATTTGAACAATTTGTCCTTTCAAAAGCCAAACCATAGAAATATAGAGAAAAACAGAAATCAGAAATATGGATGTGGTCATGTGCCAATATCTGAGCTTGTTCCAATGACATCCATATTTCAATGGTTTTATGTACAAAATGTTTGGAGATATTTTCGACCTTTTCAGCACTATATCAGTTATGGTGCTGTGTTGAAAGTTTTGGATCCATTTGGGTAATTATGGGTACTTGCGGCGACCTGCGGTAACCTGCGACGATCTGTGGTGTTTAGGCACACCCCAGAGCCCGGTTGTTGTGGTAATTTGATCTTCCAAAGCCCAGCGCCCCACCTAACCACACCGGTTACTCACTGGAAGTAATTGGTCATTTACGAAGGGGATTTGGAATGGGGTGATCATTTTTCAGTGAAACGTGAAAATTATGCCACAGCCAGCCCAGGACGAAACATGTTGGGGATATTTTGTTGTCCATTTATCACTACGAATGAAAAAACGTGCAAGTGCCGTAAATTACCAACTTTTTAGAGATTTTTTTCACCAAAAACATAATTTTTTTCACAGCCTGCTTTATAAAATTGCGAATCGGAAATTTTTCCCAATATATTGAAAATTACAGCAACTCATATGTTTGAGCCGTTTGTCTCCAAAATTGGCTATAATTATCTGAAAGTGAAATCCAAAATGCACAATAAATTTGTGCGTATTTTTGCACATTTTTCGATTGGACAAGATTTTATACGTATGGAATTTATTTTTCGATTTGACTGCTACCTGTATACAAGCAAAGGTGTGCCTTTAATATATAATCAATTTCAGCAATTATCCTGCATCTCAAATTCATTTAATCCACCTGTCAAACGTGTTGCAATAATCACAACACGGCCATTGACAGAAATGAGAATTGGTCATCAGTTCTTACGTAAGTGGTGACGTTTCACACAAACTTAATGACCTTGCCATTGAGAGTAGAGCACATGCTTTTGTATTTGTAAACAAAAGCTGGTGGATTCAGTTTTTGTCTGGTATGTCGACTTTCCGGGAGATTTTTGGTCCAAATTGACTCCCGGGTGGGAGGGCGGGAAGGGATAGCTAATTCTGGGAGAATCCCGGGCATTCCGGGAGAGTTAACATGTCTGACTTTGATTTATTCGGAGCTACTTACACAGTGTGAGCACACATGTCAATACGGCTCAGGGTAGAGGCTGTATTTATGAACCGATCTTCACAAAACTTCTTGGGTACCTTTGTTATCACCTTGGGACGAGAATGAGTGTTTCTGGGTGCGGTCCAAAATTCAAGATGGCTGCCAGTGGCCATTTTGTATCAAAATTAGGTCCAATCAGTTTTTTGTCACAAGTTCTATACAGCTCGTATTTATGAACTGATCTTCACAAAACTTCTTTGGTACCTTTGTTTTCACCTTGGGACAGGAACGAGTGTGTTTTGGGGTGCCTTTGTTATCACTGTGCTATGAGAACAAATATTTTGGGTTTCAGTCAGACCCACTCTGGGACTCAAAGTTTTCTTTTCTAGTTTAGCATCTGACTGTCACCCACCTTTACAATACTTTACCTATACATTTGTTACAGGCAACAGTCAGTATTTATGTACAGACCGTTACAATACTTTATATGTACCTTTGTTATCAGGTCATTACCTAGATGTTTGTCATTGCTGTGTCACATACTATACATGTGCATGTCTTTGTCTTGACAAGTAGAGCTACAGTGTCATTGACACTTTCATTGCTCTAAAACCTAGCTTATGACCCATCATTGGAACGAGCTCGTTCCAGTGAGGTGTCA
This sequence comes from Pictodentalium vernedei, assembly GCA_031216915.1. NCBI lineage: Eukaryota > Metazoa > Mollusca > Scaphopoda > Dentaliida > Dentaliidae > Pictodentalium > Pictodentalium vernedei. Next base: position 193,536,224 of record CM062297.1, on the reverse strand, counting down.
TAAGGTATGTTTAAAGCAAAAAAAGGAAGATTTTAGTAATGCGAAATAATGTTTTGCATGTATTGTTTCCAAGTTGGGTCAGGTAACGGGTGATTGAAAAGCAGTATATAACTTCATGTTTAGACATAATTTCTAAACACACCATGAAGGTGAGTGATTAATTGCTCCCCTAGTGAAACATTTAGGAGAGTGATTCCAAGTGAGAGTGATCACTATCCTTTACTATCAGTCCCTGCTGTTTTACACTCCTGTTAATTGAATATTTTTCTCTGGTAAAGTAGCTATTCAATTAACAGGGTTCCAATGCATATGTACAAGTATATTCCAATATTTTCAATCTACAATCATTTTAATAATGTTATTTTCCTGTGATCTTGAAAGATTTAATATTGATTTCTTGTGTGCACTACTCCTTCTGCACTGGTTTTGATGAACCTTATCAAACACTTTTTCCAAATTCGCAATCTGCTGTAATTTCCAACAAGTTATCCCTCCTTGAACTTAGAAAATTTAATACAGATTTCTTGTGTGCACAATTCCTCCTACATTAATACATTTCAAGAAACGTGTTGGCTCAGTGGATAGGGCTTTGGACTTCAAACCAAAAGGTCCATGGTACTAAGGCATACTGCACCTTGATGGTGCACTTGCCTTCAACCAATACTAACCCTGCTTGTGTGGAGTTAGTACATTATAGTGTTTTAACAGTTGATTGCCACTGCTCAGTGGTTCTCTCTGGCTGCTCTCGCACCTTTTGAACATAAAACTGTTCGACACATAGTGACCCTGGCTGTCAAAAATGTTGCGTATCCCCAATAAATAAATTTCAAAACTGTCAAGCTTCAACAGCTTTGACTAACTTATTTCCCATCAGACATTCATATAATGCAGATTTGTGTACGAAATTTTTTAGGTGTGCAACTCCTGACATTTCTGTGATTTTGATGAAACTTCTCAGACATGCCCACAAGCACGTAAATGTTCACATATTACAAAATTTTGAAACTCAATATTGAAAGGTGAATTCTGGAAAACCAGAAATAAGAAATTAATAATCTTCAGTGTAGAGATGGGCGGTATTGGAATTTTGAGTTCGTAACTGTTTCGGAATTTTTAGGGAGATGTACCTCAGTATTTGTTCAGAATTCGGTATCTGACTTGACCAAAATTTGCTGATAGGACTAGAAGGGAACCTATAACAGGAAAGTACAGAATAAGTTGTTCTTGTATGATTCTGTGTCAGTGCAAAAAAATGCCATTGCCAATGAGCTCAACATTGGCATTCTTTTGCCAACACATATCATAATTTTGTGACTCATTCCAAACACACCTTGACCTTTAAAGGCCAATTTCATACTTTTGTGATCTCAGACATGTCATCATTAGGGGGGCCGGCTAATGATATGCAAAGCACCCGGACAGTAATTTCTAATCAGATCTTGGCTGCCTGTTAAGGCAGCCTAGACCTGTTTAGAAATCATTGCTCAGCAACTGGACACATACGAATTGTAGTCTAGTGCGAATTCAGGACAATTGCCCAGGCCCTGAAGGTTTAATAAAACTGAAAAAAAAAATTAATTGGTATCCTCTTTCATGAAATAAATACTTCAGCTGCTATCAAGCACCAAGAAGGCCTCACAATTAGTGAATGTTGGAAAATTTGAAAATACAGACTGATGGTTTCGGAATTTAATGATTGGTAGTTGATTCATGTGCAACTTATAATAAGCTCACCTGACTTTCAGTCAAGAGAGCTATAGTGATCACTCATCGTCTGTCGTCGTCCGTGTACATGGTGTTTGCGTCTTCTCCTCCCAAACTGCTGAACCAATTTAATTGATATTTGAGATAATAGTTTCTTATGACATCGCAATTTGATTTTGTTCAAATCAAGTTGCCTTGCCCCATGGTAGGGCCATGCCCAAAAAGTGTGCTTAAATCTTAAAAAATTTTCTCATGAACCAGCAGTAGCAGAGACTTGATATTTGGTGTGCAGTTTCCATTTGAGGTGTAGACTCAGATTTGTTCAAGAGAAGGTTTGTGGGGCTATATTTGCCATCGTTATGGGAGGGGCAAGAATTTTTACCCCTCCCAAAATTTCTATATTTTTATACTGTACCAATAACCCAGACTTAGCTGGTGCTAACTCTAAAATATTTAGGGTCAAATGCAAATTTTACCCCCCACTATCCCAAATTTGCATCTAAAACCGAAAATTCATGTCCTATATGGTCCTCCATACTTTTACTCCACTGCACATGCGCAGTGTCAAGGAGGTCTCGAAACTGCTGCCAAAAGTCATTCTTTGTTTGGCCCTCAATACAGTTACACTTCACTGTTATTTGTGCTTGTAAATCTCAGTTTTAAAGATGCCATACGCATATTTATGAGAGAAATGGTGGATATATGGTGGAAATAGAAGGTGGAGAGGAGAAAACAGTGGAAACAAATGTTCAGGGCTGTAACTTATAATTATTTTACGAAATTGTTACATGTTACCTATTTTCGTGGCATGACCTTATTGTGGTCATTCTTGTTATGAATGTTCAGTTATTTAATCAGTGTTTCCTCTCTCCCTTTCCTTTATTCCCCCCTAGCTATTCTCCCATGCTTTTGGCTTATTTTTTGTAATGTTTATTACTAAAATTTCTTGGGAGTTTTGGCTTGGAAACCGAATTATTTTCTGTTTTTTCCCCATGTTTACGTCCTCACCCTAGGGGTGTTGAGGCATTTTGGTCTGCATCTACCATCTGATGTTCTACAGTTTCTTCTCTGGAAGCCTCTGTTTTGCATCAGATAGTGTTTAAATTGGTAACTGATTTCGGGCCATGTTTGTTTCAGTGCCTGGAGTCATGTTTCTGGTTTGTTGACACTTTTACTTGTGTTGACAACTGTTACTTCTGACAATGATTACTTGTCTTCTGCTTAATTTAGCTCATAGCAAGATACATTAATATGGTCCGTAAGTGTTACATTAATTTTTTCTAAATGATTAAAATTTTTGTCCACACTTTGGCTTTTTTGGGCTCATGGTTCCCATTGGGAACTTGGGCTCTTCTGAAAATCTTTTCAAAAAATTTTTTTTGGAAAATTATTTTCTTTTGAAATGTTATAATGAATTATAATATATTATGTATATTTATTTCAATAGTTAGTGCGAGTAATATGACGGTGTATATTTTTTTCTGGTTGAAAAAAAAAAAAATTCTTCAGTCGTAATGCGAGGATATCTTCCTCTAATTCACAAGTTCATTGTGTTTCTTATAGTCAATGTAGTTGCATTAATTCTTGCTCTGTGTGTGTTGATTGATATGACGTTGGAGACGTGTGTCACGGTATTTTGTTGCGGTGAGAGGTCCATTACGGTCCTCTCTCCATAGGGTCACTATATATTATCAGTTTCTTTTTCAGAACTCAGAGTGATGTTTCTGTGATGTCTTCGATAACTGTGTCTCTGTCATTGCAATATTAGGGCTAGCGGGAAGTGCTTAAGGTATTACGACAATTGCTGGGAGTTAGCTAGTTCTATCGAAGGCATTGTCGCCTGCTTGTCCGCCCGGTGTCGCGTCCATTCACCAGGAAATAAAAATGGTACAGCACCCGGGTTAGTCCGTTGCGGTCCAGGGAAGTAGGTTGGGTGATGCTAGCACTATAAAACTTCAGATGTGCACACCCAGCAACGACGGATCTGAGGACAGTACGGAGGAAGCCTGTCAGTCCGATAGCTAGCTCGTCCAGGTCCCCCGGACCGCGAACGAGAGAGGCCCCCTCTCTCTTGCATCAACATCTGCGCTGTGATGTTGTATGTTGTTCGCTTAGTCGGAGCTTACGTCCACTCCTCCAGCTAGGGACGATCCGTCGCATGACAGTTCGACACGGCTGTTAAAGAAGTATTGGCTTCCTCATCCCCGTCAACACACTCGACCGCACCTTGGCTATGTGACCACAGATTTCCAGGGGACGTTCGCATATTATATAATGCAGGATTGAACGTCTCTGGTGCTCTTGCTTCGCCGAATACACGTCGACCTGGTCACTCCATCTGCTAGCCAAGGATACGAGACCTTTCCAGTTGGGACGTTCGCATATTATATAAATGCCGGAATGAATGTCCCGGGAGCTTCCAGCGGATATTTCATGTAGGACCGGCGGCTCCACAGGTCTCATAGGGTAACATGAACTTGATATTGTTACCGTAAAGTGTGCTTCAGTTGTCACAGTGAATGAAGAGTTAGCGGCAAAAGTGCTCATGTAGATACGTCAATTGCCTGGAGTTCCCTAGTACGATAGATGGCAATGGCATCCGCTAACTCACGCGGTGTCGTGACCATTCACAGGTCTCATAGAGTAACATGAACTTGATATTGTTACCGTGATGTCTTCGTAAAGTGTGCTTCCGTTGTCACAGTCAATGAAGAGTTAGCGGCAAAAGTGCTCATGTAGATACGTCAGTTGCCTGGAGTTCCCTAGTACGATAGATGGCGTTGACGCCCGCTAACTCACCCGGTGTCACGACCATTCACCGAATGGCTCAGCACCTGGGTTCATCAGTTGCGGTCCAGGAAGGAGATTTGGGTGATGCGAGCGCTATAAAATACAGTGTGCACACCCAGTGACGACGGATACGAGGATAGTACGGAGGAAGCCTATTAGTCTGGTTCCTATCTCGTCCAGGTCCATCCAGGCTGCGAGCGAGAGAGGTCCCTCGCTCGTATTACAACATCTGGGCTCAGATGTTGTGGTACAAAATGTTCCTCAGTCGGAGTATACGTCTACCTCTCGGGACGCTCCGTTATATAGACAGTCCGGAGAGACTTCTCTTTCGGCTTCCTCATCCTCACGGCAGCACACTCGACCACACCTTGGCTATGTGACCTACGATATTCAACCAACATCGCCGATCAGGGATTCTACGGCGACCAGGTCACGCCATCCGGTAGCCAAGGTACGAGGCCTTCATTCTCTGGATGTTCTCATATTGGAGGTATACAGGAGTGAACGTCCAAGGAGCTTCCAGCCGCAGTATCCTATAAAACCGCAGCTCCACAGGCCTCTGTTGTGGATATGCTATCGCAGATAACACAAATTATCGCAGCATCCCAGTAACTCGGTCAGATCAGGAATTATCTGACGATGCTGGGTTGGTACATTCCGCTGCAGGTTCAGGCACGGATGACCAAGAATTTCAAGTGGTCCCACAGGATGGTGAAAGGGATACGGATGAGTTGTATTTTTTCTTTTCGGAACCACATGATTGCCGTAGAGTGCATCCGGCATTATCATCGGACATTGTTCCTCCGGACCAAAATGCTGCGTTGCCGGATAAGAGACGGATAGCACCACTGGATATAGAATTCTTAATCGGTTTAGGGACATCATCCCTCAGTTCCGACATAGTCCAGATATGTTTCACAGACATTTGATCTGTTGATTGACGCTATATTTATATAACTTGCTACCTAAATGGGCAGGTCAGGTTTCTTATCGGCAATATGCTCTACATCTGCCTTTCATCATTTCATTGAATATTTTGAAACGGCAGGACAGAACATTCTGAGAGTATTGTTTTACTGTCGTCTATGTCATTTCCAACCACGATGATGGAAATAACAATATCGTCTAGCAGGGACAGCTTAGAGACATGATCGTACGCAGATCACCTTACCAGAACGTTATCATTACGTCTCAAAGGGAAAAGAATTCTAGGATGATAATATCCTTAAGAGTTCTTTCAAGGGCCTCACGTAAAACTCCGTCCTTTAGTGGCAATATGGAGTTGGTTAGACGTGACGCGGCCCTGGCTACATCCACGTGTGTAGATAGTAAGGTGAAAAACTCTCTCAAAGTCGCTCCGGTCTCCGGAGAGTTTTCTTCGACGGCAAGCTTTCTGCAGTTTATGATCAGTTAACTAAGAAAGCTTTAGACTCTCTGCTATTAAAATTCGCTTCCATATAGTTGGATTCAGCAGAGAAGAGTAGGACGGGCACTTCTGGGACGAATACGTCCAAGGGAAGTTCCTATATAGGTCTTATTCTAGAGACCGTCAAGGTAGCGACTCAGATAGGGGCCGTAATTCTGACCGAGACATCCGGTCAGATGCCCCTAGGTCGACGAGGCGAGATGCGGGCTTCTCCTTCCGCAAGCCTCGCAGGACCAGGAGGTAATGGTTTTAACCTCTGTCGTGTACTAGTGTGCGGAAGACCGTCGAGTTTCTCAATGATTTGGGATCAGATTACGGACATACCTTGGATTCAAGGGGTGATTTCGGAAGGATTAAATTGTTCCTCAAATGAAATCCTCTGTTAACTCGGAGTCCAAGTTGGACTCACCTTCCGTCAGTCAGTACGATAGACGCTCGCTTCCATCATTAGTCCAGTCTCTTCTGGAATGATCGCGATAGAGATCGTAGAAATCCAGGAATTTCCAAGCTTCTACAACCATCCTTTTCTGGTTCCAAAATCAGATGGCTCGTTCCGTCCACTCATATTCTGAGCTGGATAACAAGCTGATCGTGGCTCCAAGTTTCTATATGGAGTCCATCCAATCAGTCAGAGCGAGTATTCGGGTGTACGACTATGCTACATGCATAGATTTCTAGTTGCATACTTTCACATCAGGGTGCATCAGGCGTTCAGAAAGTATCTTTGCTTCTTTATCATAGGAATTGTGTTTCAGCACCGACCAATGTGTTTCGGTCTGAATCTAGTTCCTGGGCTTTCACTCGAATAACAATCTCGGTAATGACTCATTTCCGAGCTCATTCGTCTGCGGTAACGTCGGCCTACCTGGACGACATTCTTCACAACGAGTTAACGCTTCAGAACAATGTGCAGATTCTGCTTCTATTGATCAGACGTCTCGGTTTCATAAGTAAACAAGAAGTCGGATCTGGTTTTGTCCAAGTCATTCACCCACCGGGGGATGAGCTTCGAGACACATCACATTCTTGTTCGTCTGCCGTCAACAAGAGCGCAGAACCATGTGCAGATTCTGCTTCTATTGATCCGACATCTCGGTTTCATAAGTAAATGAGGAAAAGTCGGATCTGGTTTCGTCCAAGTCATTCACCCACCGGGAGATGAGCTTCGAGACGCATAACATTCTCGTTCGTCTGCTGTTAACCAGAGCGAAAGTAATCAGTTGTTATACTCGCTATTGTCTTCGCTCAGACAAGGTTTCAGCAAGAGATCTCATGTGACTGATACGTTGTGCGGAACTGCCGTGATTTTATTCCAATGGGGCGGTTACGCATTTGTCCTCTCCAAATTTCTTTTAATTCGGAATTGGAGGTTGAAGATTATTTCACTCGATACGGACATCTTCTTGTCAAATCAAGTGAATAAGAGATTCAGACTTGGGAACGTTTTCAGTGCTTAACTCAAGGAGTTCCTCTGCAATTGCCGGATCCGAGTTTTACAGTTTTGATGGATGTCAGTCAAACACTTTGGGTAGTTTCATTAAACCCAACAGATTTGAAGTGCCAGGATCTTTTGTTTCCGTAGTTCCTTATCAAGCACACAAACATCAAGAATGGTGTCATTTTGGCTTGCGCTACGTTATTGATGAACGTTATTCAGAATGCTCATAGGCTAATTCTGTCCGACAACTCGACGGTATTAGCGTATTTTCGGAATTATGGAAGCACTCATTCCATCCTGTTATTCATGTAACAGAAGGAAACTTTCGGTTGGTAGTAGAACATCAAGTTCTTCTGTTGGTCCGTCATGTTCCGGGTCGTCTGAATGTAGTAGCGGACTCCCTTCACAGAGGGGCCATTTGTTGCCACCAGAATGGACATTCAACAAACCAGTATTCAATCAGATTGCTACCAAGAAGAGCGGCCAATGATCGACTTTTTCGTGATGCATCTCAGCAATTAGTTGCAGACGTATGTGTCACAATGTTTGGATCTTCGAGCGTTTGCAGTAAATGCTCTATCGATCTTGTGAACGGAATAAGATATACGTATCTTCCAGTGCCGTTGATTTAACAGATATTGCTCAGTGTAATTATTTCAATGCAAATTCTGTTGGTAGCTTCTCTAGATCCATAAAGACTGAGGATTAAATTACTCAGGCGTCTGTTGTGGGACATGCTGTGGAAGCTTCCTCCACATTTCGGTCCATTCTATGGTCAGATGGATTCAATCTACTATCAGTTCTGCTAATGATTATATCTTCATTCAGCAGTCTGTGCGTTAGTTTTAAGCTCATGAAATAAGAGTTCTTCTACATCATAGGCTTAAGCTAATTATGTTGATACAGATCTAATGACGGCTGCATATTGGTCTTAGCCCTCCATTTTCACGATTTTGTATCTAAGAATATTGAGCCCTTTCTGCAGATCTACATTGTTTAGGTCCGTTATTTTTTACTCAGAATGTCGTCTACTAAACAGTGGCAACTATATGTGTATAGGCTTTCGGTTCCGGCAGTGACTCTGTCCTGCTGCCCTCTTTGCTCTGGAGTTTTTGATCCAGGGCAAGGGGAAGGGGGGGGGGGGGGGGGGGGCGAGTCGGTTCTGAGATGTTTTTAAAGGGTAAAGCATATGTTTACTCATCTGTGTAATATTTTTTAAGTGTTGATTGGTGTGAAGTATCTGTATATATCACATGATTAATTGGGCGTTAATATACATTCTTTGTACACTTTTAAATGAGTATATAGAGTCTCATTTCACTAGACTCCCGTATTTATTGGCTTTCCTTTAAAAAATTTGGATTTTCCTTATGTCCTAGGCCCTCCAACCTTTTTACTATTCAGCTAAGTCTGGGTCATTGGTACAGTATAAAAATGTTAAAAAATTTATAGTAATTTATATATTGTTTATACTTACCAATGACTCAGACGGGGATGGCCCTCCCAGGAGTTGGGAACTCTTGCCTCCCCGCTGCGTACATAACGCTTACCAGGCACTGGTTGTAATGACTTTTGGCAGCAGTTTTGAGACCTCCTTGACACTGCGCATGTGCAGTGGAGTAAAAGTATGGAGGACCATATAGGACATGTAATTTCCGGTTTTAGATGCAAATTTTGGGGATTGGGGGGTAAAATTTGCGTTTGGCCCTAGAATTTAAGAGTTAGCACCAGCTGAGTCTGGGTCATTGGTAAGTATAAAAAATATATAAATTACTATAAATTTTTAGCTTAACTTGACAGTCAAGATAAGCTATTGCCATCACGCGTGCGGAAGTCTGTGAGTCTGTTCGTCTGTGACGTCTGTTCACATTTTCCTTTAGCACGGTCTACACCCTGCAGTTTTTGTCTGATCGTCACAAAATTTCATATGCAGGTTTGGGGTCATGTCTAGATGAGAACGTCCCCTTTTGGTCGCGATCGGTCAACCGGTATGGCTGCCCAAGCCCAAAACCCGAAAACCATTAGCACAGTCTACAGGTCGTATTTATGAAAGTATTTCATTGTAACTTGGTAGGATGCCTCTGTATAATGCCTAGATGAGAACGTCCCCTTTTGGGCATGATCTATCAACCTTGATGGCTGCCCAAGCCCGAAACCCAAAAACTTTTAGCACAGTCTGCAGGTCATGTTTAATGTGGAGGGATTTCATTGTAACTTGGTAGTATGACTCCATATGATGTCTAGATGAGAATTTCCCCATTTGGGCATGATCTGCCAACCGTGACAACTGCCCGAGCCCAAAACACGAAAACCTTTAGCACAGTCTACAGGTCATATTTATTGAGGAATTTCATTGTAACTTGGTGGCTTGACTTCATACAATGTCTAGATGAGAAAGTCCCCTTTTGGACGTGATTGGGCAACTGTGATGGCTACAGGGGCCCGAAGCCCGGAAACCTTAAGCACAGTCTACAGGTCATGTTTATTAAGGGATTTCATTGTAACTTGGTAGGTTGACTTCATATAATGTCTAGATGAGAACGTCCCCTTTGGACGCAATTGGGAAACTGACGACTACAGGGACCCGAAGCGCGAAAACCTTTAGCACAGTTTACAGGCTATATTTATGAAGGGATTTTAATGTAACTTGATAGGATGACTCGTTTTGGAATAATTTCACTGTAACTTGGTAACTTTTGTTGATATACGTTAACTGTGAGGGCCACATACATTAACTGTGAGGTCATATTAACCCACCCCTCAGCTCTTTAGTACAGTGTACACCTCATATTATTTTTATCATAAGCATAGCATACAGGGAACAGAAATGAACATATTCCCAATTATCACAATTCTTGTCTTATTTCATAATCCTTTCATAAACATTGAACATTATCCTTTTCATCAAACACAACACACAAGTTAAGCTACAGTGTCATTGACACTTTCATTTAGCTTTCCAAACCGAGATGCAGATTTGAACCAAATTTGATATGAGGGCTTATTGGGTCAGAAGTACTTACTTTATGGCCCCAATTTTTAGCTTAACTTGACATAGTCAAGATAAGCTATTGCCATCACGAGTGCAGACGTCTGTGAGTCTGTTCACATTTTCCTTTAGCATGGGCTACACCCCGCAGTTCTTATCTGATCATCACAAAATTTCATATGCAGGTTTGGGGTCATGTCTAGATGAGAACGTCCCCTTTTAGTCACGATCGGTCAACCGGTATGGCTGCCCCAGCCCAAAACCCGAAAACCATTAGCACAGTCTACAGGTCGTATTTATGAAGGGATTTCATTGTAACTTGGTAGGATGCCTCTGTATAATGCCTCGATGAGAACATCCCCTTTTGGGCATGATCTGTCAACCGTGATGGCTGCCCTGGCCCGAAATCCAAAAACTTTTAGCACAGTCTGCAGGTCATGTTTAATATGGAGGGATTTCATTGTAACATGGTAGGATGACTCCTTATGGTGTCTAGACGAGAATTTCCCCATTTGGGCGTGATCTGCCAACCGTGACGACTGCCCGAGCCCAAAACCCGAAAACCTTTAGCACAGTCTACAGGTCATATTTATTGAGGAATTACATGGTAACTTGGTGGGTTGACTTCATATAATGTCTAGATGAGAAAGTCCCCTTTTGGTCCTAATTGTGCAACTGTGATGGCTGCAGGAGCCCGAAGCCCGAAAACCTTTAGCACAGTCTACAGGTCATATTTATGAAGGGATTTCATTGTAAATTGGTAGGATGACTCCAAATAATGTCTAGATGAGAACCTCCCAGTTTGATCATGATCATTCAGCCTTGATGGGTGCCCGAGCCCAAAAACCTTTAGCATAGGCAAAAGGTCATATTTTTGGAAGGATTTCATTGTAACCTGTTAGGTTGACTCCATATAATGCCTAGATGATGACATCCCCTTTTAGTCGTGATTGGTCAACTGTGATGGCTACAGGTGCCCGAAATCCGAAAACCTTGAGCACAGTCTACAGGTCATATTTATAAAGGGATTTCAGCGTAACTTCGTAGGATCACTCCAGATGATGCCCAAATGAGAATGTCCCCTTTTGGTTGTGATCATTCAACCATTATGGCTGCCAGAGCCCGAAGCCTGAATACCTTTAGCACAGTCTGCAGGTCATATTTATGAAGGGATTTCATTGTAACTTGGTAGGTTTGACTTCATATAATGTTTAGATGAGAACGTCCCCTTTTGGACACGATTGGGTAACTGTGACAGCTACAGGGGCCCAAAGCCCGAAAACCTTTAGAACAGTCTACAGGTCAGAATTATGAAGGGATTTCATTGTAGCTTGGTAGGATGATGCCAAATAAGGTCTAGATGAGAACGTCCCCTTTTGGTCACGATCATTCAGCCTTGATGGCTGCCCGAGCCCAAAACCTTTAGCATAGTCTATAGGTCGTATTTATGGAAGGATTTCATTGTAACTTGTTAGGTTGACTCCATATAATGCCTAGATGATGACCTCCCCTTTTTGTCGTGATTGGTCAACTGTGATGGCTAAAGGTGCCCGAAGCCAGAAAATCTTGAGCACAGTCTACAGGTCATATTTATGAAGGGATTTCATTGTAACATCGTAGGATCACTCAAGATGATGCCCAGATGAGAACGTCCCCTTTGGTTGCGATCATTCAACCATGATGGCTGCCCGAACCCAAAGCCTGAAAACCTTTAGCACAATCTTCAGTTCATATTTATGAAGGGATTTCATTGTAACTTGGTAGGTTGACTTCATATAATGTCTAGATGAGAACAGGACACCATTAGGCTACTGTGACGGCTACAGGGGCCTGAAGCCCGAAAACCTTTAGCACAGTCTACAGGTGATATTTATGAAGGGATTTCATTGTACCTTGGTAGGATGACTCCAAATAATGTCTAGATGAGAACGTCCCCTTTTGGTCGCGATCATTTAGCCTTAATGGCTGCCCAAGCCCAAAACCCCGAAACCTTTAGCATAGTCTATAGGTCATATTTATGGACAGATTTGATTGTATCCTGTTAGTCTGACTCCATATAATGCCTAGATGATGACATCCCCTTTTGGTCATGATTGGTCAACTGTGAGGGCTTCAGGGGCCCGAAGCCTGAAAACCTTGAGCGCAGTCCACAGGTCATATTTATGAATGGATTTCATTGTAACTTAGTAGGATCACTCCAGATGATGCCCAGATGAGAATGTCCCCTTTTGGTTGCGATCATTCAACCATGATGGCTGCCCAAACCCAAAGCCCACAACCTTTAGCACAGTCTACAGGTCATAATTTTGAAGGGATTTCATTGTAACTTGTAGGCTGACTTCATATAATGTCTAGATGAGAACGTCCCCTTTGGACGCAATTGGGAAACTGACGGCTACAGGGGCCCGAAGCCTGAAAACCTTTAGCACAGTCTACAGGCCATATTTATGAAGGGATTTCAGTGTAACTTGATAAGATGACTCGTTTTGGAATAATTCAACTGTAATATGGTAACTTTCGTTGATATATGTTAACTGTGAGGTCATATTAACCCACCACTCAGCTCTTTAGTACAGCGTACACCTCATATTATTTTTATCAAAAACATAGCATACATGGAACAGAAATGAACATATTTCCAATTATCACTATTCTTGTCTTATTTCATAATCCTTTCCTCTATCCCAGACACAGGCAAAGACAAATACTATAAGAAAACAACCTTGGATTTTGAAGGGCCTCTTGATCTCGTCATTAAATAAACGAAAATTCTACCTGAAAAAACTGAAGTGTCCGAGCGACCGCAATATTCAAAACTACAAAAATTACTGTAGGATATTCAACAGAGTGAAAAAACAATGCAAGGCCATGTATTATAAGAACATTCTAGCTCAAAATAAACATGATATGCGTAAAACGTGGCAAATATTAAATGATAGCATAAACAAAGCAAAACGAGAAGCCAAACTGCCCTCCTTTTTTTAAGCAAGGTGAAAGAGAAATAACTGATCATAACCAAATTGCCACAGAATTTAACAGTTTTTTTGCGAACATTGGGAAACAAACAAGTGATTTATTACCTATGTCAAATAAGCCTTTCTGGGATTACATGAAAGGGGATTTTCGAAATAACTTTTTTATGACACCAACTACGCCAGCCGAAATTGTTAACATAGTGCAGTCAATGAAATCAAAATTAAGTAAAGACAGAAATGATATCACGTCAACTCTCATCAAGCAATCAATCAACCAAATTGTAGTACCCCTCTCACATATTATCAATAACTTCTTTGTCCAAGGAGTAGTGCCAGAACAAATGAAGATTGCAAAGGTAATCCCTATTTTCAAATCTGGAGATGTGCATAATTTTACCAATTATAGACCTATCAGTATCCTTCTCACCTTTTCAAAGGTTCTAGAAAAACTTGTGTCAATTAGGCTGATAAGCTTTCTCGATCGCTTTGAAATTCTATATAGCAGTCAATATGGGTTCAGAAAAAATCACTCAACTATCCACCCTGTCCTACATCTCCTAAAGTACATTGCCGATGCAAATAATAGGCAAAGTAAAGACATAACATTAGCGGTATTTTTGAACATATATAAGGCGTTCGACACCATAAACCATGATATCCTATTGAAGAAACTAGAATGGTATGGAATTAGGGGCATCTCCAACAATTGGTTCAAAAGTTACCTGTCAAATAGACACCAATTTGTTGCATACGGTGAAGGCACATCTGACTTAGCTGAAATAACCTGTGGTGTTCCACAAGGCTCAATATTAGGACCTATTTTATTTTTGCTATACATAAATGATCTTTGCAATTCAACAACATTAAACCCTTTATCTTTTGCCGATGATACCAACGTACACCTTTCAGGATCTAATACTGACAATCTGACAATTATTGTGAATAAAGAGTTAGAAAACATCTCCGAATGGTGTTCCATGAATAGATTGGCATTGAATGCAAGTAAAACTAAATATATTGTGTTTAATCCATCCCATAAGCAAGCGCTCTCTCACAATAATATTTTCGTCAACAACCAAATAATAAATAAGGTTGGACCAAATGAAGCTGAAAAATCACTGAAATTTCTAGGTATATCTATTGATAATTGTCTATCATATAACGTCCACATAGCTCAACTTTGTTCCAAGATTGCACGTGCAAACTTTGCCCTTAACAAGGTAAAGGCAGTCCTTCCTCATGAGGCTATGAGAACACTATACTTCGCTCTGATACATAGTCACTTGGTATATGAAATCCAAGCATGGGGAAATTCGAGATCTATCAATAAACTTCTAACTCTTCAAAAACGTGCACTGCGCATAATTAATAACAAAAAGTATAATGCCCACACAGAACCACTCTTCAAAAGGGACAAAATACTCAAGGTGACTGACCTGTATAAATTCCATGCATCCCTCTTCGTCTTTGATTGGAAAAACGACAATCTTCCCCAGTCATTTGATAACTACTTCAGAGTAGCTAGTATGCCTGTCAGAACCACTAGACAATGTGATCTTCTCCAAATAACTAGAACAAGGACAAAAGCCCTGGACCGTCTACCTACCAACCTGTATCCCAGGATTTGGAATGCGCTAGATAGAGATCTACGTACGATGAACAATAGAAACGTATTTAAAAAGAAGCTGTTGTCCAGGCTTCTAGCACTTTATTCAGACAATGTTGAATGCAGTAATCCTTATTGTCCAGATTGCACTATATAAAACACCGTAGCGGCGGTGATCACATCAGCAGTAGTACAACCCGTTCTCACCCCTGGATTGAGAGAGGGTGTGATCTTGGTGATTTGGACACCGTCATAACACGTCTTCCTGCTTTACTTTACCTATATATGAACAAATTAAATGACCAGACGAAATGACATTCTGTCCTCCAAATAGCTATACCCACCTTGTCCGCATTAAATGACCTCGCCTGGGGATGTCTTATAGCTTTGGGCTGCTCTCAAGATAAATAAAGGATTGAAGCAAATTTTTATATCTCTTTTACTCGAACTGCTCAATTTAGGTTGCTTCATTTGTAGCACACAGCCAGAAGGCCCCAAGCTGAAATACATCCACAAGAAAACACTTTAACTGCCAAGTCTAGCACAACCCTTACATAGTAAATTTTCTATAACCGATGAGATGATTTTTATAAGAACGTCGACAGTCTGGGCCCGTAAACAGTATTGCAAAACATTCCTTAGGGAGATGACTGGAAGACAGCCAATCTGGCTATGTCATCTCCCAGTAGTATACAAAATGTTATATATTAATTGAACTATGTGATTGTAACCATTGTATTTCCTGTATGCTACTGAACGAATAAATATCTATCTATCTAATCCTTTCATAAACATTGAACATTATCTTTTTCATCAAACACAACACACAAGTTAAGCTACAGTGTCTTTGACACTTTCATTTTTCCCATCGCCCCATAGGAACCGCAGGAGCTAAAAATAGAAAAAAAATTAAAACGCCCATATTTCCAAAACTACTCGGCACTGAGAATTCTTATTTGGTGTGAAGCTTCTTTAGGACCAACAGAATTAAATGGTAAAAAAAAAATTGCTATCGGTTTTATCATGGGGTACTTTTCTGGGACTTTGAAAAAGTGTGAGTCAGCATTTTTTAACACTGTGGGTAATGGGAAAAACATGCAATTCTACTTTTCTCCCAAACCACTGCTCCAAAAGTTTTCAGATTTCACATATAACATCTTTGGAAGATTGTTTCACATGTTTATTGAAATCAATTCCCTGGGTCCATATTTGGGCTCTCTATGGGAGCCCAAATGTTTAAATTTGTGCAGTATGAGGAATATTCTTTAAAAATCTTCTTCTTCAGATCTACCAATAAGAATCTTTTGATATTTGGTATGCAGCATCCTCAGGGGGGTGAGATTCAAGTTTGTTCAAGCCAAGTCCCTGGGTTCATATTTAGGCGGAAAATTTGGGGTCCTGTTCCGGACTTAGAAATTTTTGACCAAAATCCGGAAATTTTTAATTGTTTTTATGTGTTTCGGTCAATTTTAAGACAAAAAAATTGTATTTTTTTTTTATACTGAAAATTTGGGGGTCTGGGCTCAGAAAATTTTGGACCAAAATCTGAAAATTAGTTTTTTTGGTTTTTTATGCATTTTGGTCAGTTTTAAGAAGAAAAACAAATTTTAGGCTGAAAATATTTTGTTTGGGATTTCGAAAATTTCCAAACAAAAATTAAAAAAAATCTGTTTTTTTATGCGTTTATCTCAATTTTGGGACGTAAAAGTGCAGGAACTGAAAATAGAAGGAAAATCCTCTGTATTGTGTGGGTACAATTGCTTCATCTAGTTGGTATATCCTTTTCTTAGGAGGGGCGTATGCAGCTTATTCAAGTCAAGTCCCTGGTTTGATATTTAGACTACCATGTCAGGTGAGCGCCCTCAGGCCCCCTGGGGCCTTTTGTTATATTTTTGCTTAAAAGTTTGTGGTTAAAAATCCATTGTGTCTAAGCATTGCCATTGCTGGGACAGACGGGCTGCATGCGTGACATCACTCTAGTTATATGTAGTTCCAGGTGAGCTATTACAGGCTCTTTAGAGCCTCTAGTTTTGTTTCCTGATCATAACTTGAGTTGTTTGACCGATTCAAATAAAATTTGGTATGCAGGTGTATCAACATCAAATACAGGACAGGTTCCAATCCGGGTTTGGTCCGACATTTTTTGCCAGAGTTATGTCCCCTTTTCAACTTTGCAAAATCAAATACCGCGAATTGCACTCTTTTTCGGGGGATGTGTGGCCGGGAGGTCTTTTATTAACTTAATGCAATGTGGGGGGTATCATTACATGAGAACCCTGGTGAAAATGCTAATCAAAATGTTTCGGGTAGCATTTAATAATCCCTTTGTCTGGAGCTAACTTTGTCTGGTCCATAAAATATGATTCATTGTATAGATCTTAATCAAACCTCACACAATGCTTTTAACTGGGGGTGTGTCATGGCCTTGACCAAAGGTCATAACTTCAAGGTCAAGGTCACAGACTGTTTGGCCATTCTGACTGTTCCATAAAAAATGACTCAATGGGCAGATCTTGTTCATACTTCACACATTGCTTGCCCATGACTCGAGAGTGTATTATGATCCTGACCCAAGGTCATAACCCAACAGTCAAGCTCGCAGACTATTCGTGCATTCATGACCCAAGCATGTGTCCTAAGCTTGACTTAAGGTGATACCTTCAAGGTCGAGGTCAGTTAGGTCACAGACCATTTGTCCTTTTTAACTTCGTCTGGAAGTAATTCAATGGACAGATATGGTTCTTTCTTGACACTATGCTTGCTGATGATTCAAGGGTGTGCCGCTATCTGGTCCTTGTCATGGCAGATTCCAAGTCACAAATTATTTGCAGGCTTGTGTACAATCTGTTTTCACTGAAATTTTGACTACTCTTGTTAACCCTTTACCTAACATGAAAAGCAGACGACACTTGCAAAAAAAATTCTTGAATAACTAGCTCGTTCCATTGAGGGGTCATAACCTATGTTTTTGAGACAAAAAATG
This sequence comes from Pictodentalium vernedei, assembly GCA_031216915.1. Lineage (NCBI taxonomy): Eukaryota > Metazoa > Mollusca > Scaphopoda > Dentaliida > Dentaliidae > Pictodentalium > Pictodentalium vernedei. The sequence goes on along the minus strand of CM062297.1, from coordinate 193,518,313 downwards.
AAAAAAATAATGAAAATTAATTGGCGATTTTTGTGAATAGTGCTGGACTTTTTTGGTCGTTACGTTAGGTAAAGGGTTAAATACTACTAACTATCGCTCTCATGTCTTGTCCTTTGGACTAATATTTGGGAAGCATCAGCCCTGCTGATTTTGTACCCCAAAAAATTTTTTTTTCGGGAGTCTATTAAAATAGCTGGTGTCCATCCGTTCCACTTTGGTTTCCCAATGATAACTTTAGCTATACATGTAGTTGCCCAAATCAAATGAAATTTGGTATGCAAGTTCAAATCGGGGTACGATACGACAATGTTTTCCAGAGTTATGCCCCATTTTCGACTTCAACATTTTTAGCTCAACTTTGACGTAAGTCAAATTGAGCTTATGCCATGGCCAGTCGTCTGTCTGTCCATCAACAATTCAATACAGCTCGGGCTAGAGACCGTATTTATGAACCGATCTTTACGAAACTTCTTGGGTACCTTTGTTATCTCTGCTGGACGAGAACGAGTGTTTTGGGGTCTGGTCCAAAATTCAAGATGTCTGCTGGCAGCCATTTTGTACAAAATTAGGTGCAATCAGATTTTTGCGCAGAACTTCCATATGAAAGCTCTGATTTGAATAATTTTTTGTATGAATGTTTAGTACCATGGGATACATCACATATAATATGTTTTTTTTTCTAGTGTGTAAATTAAGCAAATTAGACTAACTTTGATTTATTTAGTGTTACTTTCAGCACTGTAAGTGCAAATGCCAATACGGCTCGGGCTAGAGGCCGTATTTATGAACTGTTCTTTACGAAACTTCTTGGGTACCTTTGGTATCACCATGGGATGAGAACGAGTGTTTTGGGGTCTGTTTTTTGTTTGTTTCCCGATGATAACTTTAGTTATAGTTGGCCAAATCAAATGAAATTTGCTATATAGGTGTATAACATAAAATACAGGAAAAGTTCAACTCGGGGTATGGTCAAGCAATTCTTAAGAGTTATGTCCCTTTTTCAAAATTCTTCTTTTTTTGTTTCCCAGTGAAAACTTTAGTTGTTGTTGACTGAATCAAATACAATTTGGTATGTAGATGTACCAACGTAAAATACAGGTCAAGTTCAAATCGAGGATTTTGTCCGACATTTTTAGCTCAACTTTGACGACGTCAAATTTGAGCTATTGTCATGGCCCGTCGTCCGTCTGTCCGTCCGTCCGTCTGTCAGTCTGTCCGTCTGTCCGTACGTCAACAATTGGCTATGGCTCGGGCTAGAGGTCGTATTTATGAACCGATCTTTACGAAACTTCTTGGGTACCTTTGTTATGACCGTGGGACGAGAACGAGTGTTTTTGGGTGCGGTCCGAAATTCAAGATGGCTGCCAGCCGCCATTTTGTACCGATGATGCAGAAATCTGTTTTTTGTACAGAACTTCCATATGAAAGCTCTGATTTGAATAATTTTTTGTATGAATGTTTAGTACCATGGGGTACATCACATATAATACGGGTTTTTTTCTCGTGGGTAAATTGTGCAAATTAGACTAATTTTGATGTTTTTTGGTGTTAATTTCAGCACTGTAAGTGCAAATGCCAATACGGCTCGGGCCAGAGGCCGTATTTATGAACCGATCTTTACGAAACTTCTTGGGTACCTTTGGTATCACCGTGGGACGAGAACGAGTGTTTTTGGTCCGGTCCGAAATTCAAGATGGCCGATGGCAGCCATTTTGTACAAAATTAGGTGCAATCAGATTTTTGCACAGAACTTCCATATGAAAGCGCTGATTTGAATAATTTTTTGTGTGAATGTTTAGTACCATGGGATACATCACATATAATACGGGGTTTTTTTCTCGTGCAGAAATTATGCAAATTAGATGAACTTTGATATTTCAGTGCGACTTACACACATTAAGTACACATGTCAATACGGCTCAGACTTGAGTCTGTATTTATGAACTGATCTTCACGAAATGTCTTGGGTACCTTTGTTATCACCTTGGGACGAGAACGAGTGTTTCTGTGTGCGGTCTAAAATTCAAGATGGCTGCCAGTGGCCATTTTGTACCGAAATTAGGTCTAATCAGTTTTTTGTACACAACTTCTATACAGCTCAGACTAGAGGCCATATTTATGAACCAATCTTTACGAACCTTGTTGGGTACCTTTGTTATCACCGTGGGATGAGAGCGAGTGTTTTTGGGTGTGGTCCGAAATTCAAGATGGCCACCAGCAGCCATTTTGTACCAAAATTAGTGCAATCAGTCTTTTGTACAGAACTTCTGTATGAAAGTTCTGATTTGAATAAATTTTTGTATGAATGTTTAGTAACATGGAATACATCACATATTCTAAGGGTTTTTTTTTCGCGCAGAAATTATGCAAATTAGATGAACTTTGACTTATTCAGTGCTACTTGCACAATGTGAGCACACATGTCAATACGGCTCAGGGTAGAGGCTGTATTTATAAACCAATCTTCACAAAACTTCTTGGGTACCTTTGTTATCACCTTGGGACGAGAATGAGTGTTTCTGGGTACGGTCCAAAATTCAAGATGGCTGCCAGTGGCCATTTTGTACCAAAATTAGGTCCAATCAGTTTTTTGTCACAAGTTCTATACAGCTCGTATTTATGAATTGATCTTCACAAAACTTCTTGGGTACCTTTGTTTTCACCTTGGGGACAGGAACGAGTGCCTTTGTTATCACTGTGCTATGAGAACAAATATTTTGGGGTTCAGTCAGACCCACTCTGGGACTCAAAAGATTTCTTTTCTAGTTTAGCATCTGACTGTCACCCACCTTTACAATACTTTACCTATACATTTGTTACAGGCAACGGTCAGTATTTATGTACAGACCATTACAATACTTTATATGTACCTTTGTTATCAGGTCATTACCTAGATGTTTGTCATTGCTGTGTCACATACTATACATGTGCATGTCTTTGTCTTGACAAGTTGAGCTACAGTGTCATTGACACTTTCATTTTCCCAGAGTTATGTCACTTTTTCAACTTCAAGTCGAAAAATTCAATTGTTTTCAAATACCTCGAATTGCACACTTTTTTTTCAGGGGATGTGTGGCCAGACTGTGAACCATGAACATGTTCTTTGCACCTGCTCCTCCTAAACTGCTGAACCAATTTTAGTTAAATTTGAGGTGATTGCTTGTTCTGACGTCACATTTTGAGTCAGCATATTTGAAAAATTTTAAAAATAATTTCTCCAGAACCACTGATCAGAATCTTTTGATGTCTGATTTACAGCATCCATATGGGTGGGTGGGTGGGTGGGGGAGGGTAGATACAAATTTGTTAAAATGAAGCCCCTTGGTGTATATTTGGGCTCTGCTCAATAAAGGAGCCCAAATTTTTAACTTAGGGCAATATGGGGGAATAATCACTAAAAATCTTCTTCAAGACCACCAGTCAGAATCTTGTATTGTATGGTATACACCATTGTTATGAGGGGCAGATTCAAGATTGTTCAAATCAAGTCCCTCTGTTAATATTTGGACTCTCCTCTGGGGCCCAAATTTTAACGAAGTGCAATGTGGGGATAATCTTTGAAAATCTTCTTCAGATCCACCAGTCAGACTCTTTTTGATATTTGGTATACAGCATTCTTAAGGAAGTCGGATCAAAGTTTGTTCAAATCAAATCTTCGGGCTAATATTTGGGTTTCCTTTTGGAGCCAGAATTTTAATTTAGTCCCATATGAGGAATAATCTTTAAAAGGTGGTGGGGGGGGGGGGGGGGGGGGGGGGTTAACAAGGTGCAAAATTGGTATTCTTTTTATATTTGGTATACAATATCCTTCAAGTTTGTTCAAGTTCAGTCTCTAGGTTGATATTTGGAATCCCTAGTTTTTTTTTGTATTACTGAAAATCTTGGCATTATTTCTGTGGTAGCATCTTAATACTAGAAAAAAATCATGTGGCATGAACAACAGAGTTATAAATAATCAAATAACTTCATTTCCTGTAGTGTTAACCCCTTGAACCTACGTTTCCTGGAATGGTATCGCCTTTGTGTACACTTACAGTGAGGTGGTCAGTCCATTATCATTACACAGGGAAGATAAAATAACTGCAGTCTGCGGTAATCTGGCTGCAGACTGCAGTTATTATTTTATCATCAATGCCCCGTGTATAGACTTCTTATAATAAGACAAAAATGGGACTGAATTATGCCTCTGACCGAAAAATCGGTCTTACGGGTTCAAAGGGTTAAACTAGCCATAGATGCAAATTAAACCCTTTATACAACTATTATCGGGTGAATGCCACAGGTCCCATGTTTGTTGTCTCAGTTCCATTATGAAATGAATCCATCAAATTATACCTATTATTTTCTGTCTTTTTAGGTGTCTTGGGTATAAAAGTAAAGATCATGTTGCCATGGGATCCAAGTGGTAAAATTGGTCCAAAGCGACCATTACCAGATCATGTCACTATTGCTGAACCAAAAGAAGAAGTGTTACCACAACAACCATATAGTGAACAGAAAGGAACCAAGCCCACAGACACTCCAGCAGCAGCAGCAGGTCCAACAGCAGCAGGGGTCACCCAGTCACCTGTTTGAAAATTGGGTATGTACATTATGGCCAGTGTGGACTGGTCACTTTCCACGGATGGGCAATATAATAATATTAGATTCCAAACACATTATATGAATAATAATTAAAAATTTTAAAATTTAATTAATGAAGCCCTGGTTACAACCAGGTGCTTCATTAATTAAAATTTTGCTGATGGTGATGATTTTTATTACTTGGATTACGACCAGTCTACAATGACTACTGTAAAAGCATTATTGCTGCTTGGGGAAACATGTCAGATATCCAGATAAATTATTACTAATTCTAAGCTACCTGTAGAAATATCTTTTTGCTAGTTTTAATGTGACAAAAACTATTGAAAGACATTAAAGTGGTAGTACTTTTAGTAAACTTTCTTCCATGCTAGTAAGTTGGATGATCATTTGCCTCAACTGATATAAAACTTAAGGACCAGGTACCATCCCCTACCCGTAGTTTGCTGACTATGTAACTAATAATATTTTATGGGAGTTGATAATATTAACAAAAAAGAACCTACCTGAAAGGAGCTGTAACTTCGTGTGAGGAGATTCTATTTGATGCTACTAGGTGATGACTAATTAACATGTTGGTAACTAATAGCTGATGATTTGTTAATTAGAAAACTTCTTTCAGCCAGAACTATTCACAAAACTCGACTTTAGGATTTTCCATTTTTATCCTCCTCCTCCTCCTCCCAAGATTGGGAGTATACTGGATTACATGCATCTGCCTGTCTGGCAATCTGTCCATCTGAAATCATAAATCTAGAATTATTCCACCAATAGTTGACAAATTGTGATGACTGAGGCATATCTACCACCAGATGATTTAGCCCTTGAACTCAGTAAATGTACTCAGTAACTGTGTCATGACAGAAACTATTCCATTCTGGTCGATTCAGGTCTTAACCCTTTACCAAACATAATGGCCAAAACCGGCCAGTGCTATTCTAAAAAAATCGCCAATTAATTTTCATTATTTTTTTTCATTTTTTGTCTCAAAAACATAGGTTATGACCCCTCGTTGGAACGAGCTTGTCGAGCTCGTTCCAATGAGGGGTCATAACCAATGATTTTGAGACAAAAATTGAAAAAAATTACTTATTCAAGAATTTTTTTTGCAAGTGTCGTCTGCTTTTCAGGTTAGGTAAAGGGTTAAAGGATATTGCACACTGAGTCGGTGGTATGATAACAGTGTAGTCGTCTTTTTTTTTAAGTTTCTACCTCCAAAACATAGCATATGACCATCTCTTTCCCACCCCACTTCCATTGGAAGGGGTGCATTGAGCTCATTCCAGTGAAAGGTCATAAGCTAAGTTTGGGAAGCAAAGCCAAACAAAAATTAATTATCCCCTGCCAAAACGAAGTTTACGGGGATATAGAAATAGGGTCTGTCCATCCATTCGATCCTTCGCCTCTCTGTCTGTCTGTCTGTCTGTCTGTAACAACTGTGGACCTTCAAATCTCAGTCAGTGGATGTTGGATTGAAATGGTCTTTGGTATGCTGATAGACCACCATGGAAAGGATATTCATAAGTAACAGGTTTTGTCCATTTTAGGGCCCTGCAGTCTTTCGTCGGAAGCCCTATAGTAATCACTCTGTCCATCCGTTCACCCATCTGTCCATCAGCAAATTCCTGTCCTACGATAACTCTAGTTTTCTTTGACCAATTCTCATGATATTTATACACAGTATTGTAATCGATCAAATGATGCGCCCTTTCATTTTTGATGGTTTTCTTTTTTTTCTTTTCCGGAGTTATGGGACTTGAATCTTTAAAAAAAATGGCAATATTTTGCATGTCGTATGGTAACTCAATAATGCTTTCAGCGAATCTCTTGAAATTTTGTAGCAATGTTACAATCAGTAAAGGCAACACCCCTTTCAATTTTTACGATTTTCCGGTTTGTCATTATGGAGTTATGGGACTTTAATTGTAAAAAATTACAATTTTTCACATGTCATATCATTACTCAAATTTGTTTTCACCGATTCTCAATTTATGTACACACTATTAAGATTAATCAAATGAAGCTCCATTCTCTGTCTGTCTGTCAGTCCGTCCGACTGTCCATCACCATATTCCTGTCGTACAATAAGTTCCAAGCCTGGAAATAAGCAATCTGTCATTTGCAGAATGAGGTCCCTAGAGGGTGAATTTGCTGATGCCCTCCCATACCGTGGGCTAGAATCCCCAATTTATTCTCTGGATACCTCTTTCTGTTTTTGCCTGAAACCTTGATTCTGATTCTGTGCAGGGTAGCATCACCAAATTCACCCCCTGGGGACCTAATTCTGCAGATGACAGTCTGCTTATTTCCAGACCAATTCTCATAATTTATAAACACACTATCGAGATAATCAAATGAAGCTCCCTTTTGACCACAAGCTCTGTCTGTCAGTCCAGCTGTCCATCAGCATGTTCCTATGTCATACGATAACTCAAGTTTCCTTTGACCAATTCTCATATTTATACACAATATTGAAATTGATCAAACACAGCTCCCTTTTGACTACAATCAAATTTTCATTGACATCACAATGAACTTATAAGGTAAATTTTACAAAGTTTCTATTAATAAAGATTCAACTTTCCATTCACATACTTGTCTGCTTGGAGCTACATTTTCTTGGTCTTTTCTTTCAGTGTTTTCTTACATAGTATTTTCCCCAGCGGGGCCCTTTCTGACAATTTTCTAGTTTTTTTTTCCTAGAGTTATGGGCCTTTTTCCACTTTTTAGCTCACCTGGCTTAAAAGGCCATGTGAGCTTTTCTCATCACTTGGCATCTATTGTCGGCCATCATCCGTAAACTTTTCACATTTTCATCTTCTCTGTAACCGCTGAGCCGGTATGAACCAAACTTCGCAGGAATGGTCTGTGGGAGGTCCTCTACAAACGATCCTCATTTTGTTCCCATCGGATGAAAAACATGGCTCCGAGAGGCATTCTTTGATTCTGGTTGGTGGATTTTCAAATGTCTTCTCTGAAACTGCCAGGCTAAATGTTTTGAAACTTCATATATATGATAACTGGGACCCCCTCTACCGACGATCCTCATTTAATGTTGATCAGGTTACAAACATGGCCGCAATTTTTTCAGCTTACAGTTACTATAGAAACCCCATGAGAAATCACATTTTCATCTTCTTCTCTGGAACTACTGAGCTGATCTGAACCAAACTTGACAGGGATGGTCTATGGGAGGTCCTCTGCAAACGATCTTCACTTTGTTCCTGTGGGTTGAAAAACATGGCCGCCAGAGGCATTCTTTGATTCTGATTGTTGGATTTTCAAAAATCTTCTCTGAAACTGCCAGGCCAAATGTTTTGATACTTCATATAAATGATGACTGTGACCCCCTCTACCAACGATCCTCATTTAATGTTGATCGGGTTGTAAACATGGACACAATATTTTGCGGCTTATAGTTACTATAGAAACCCTATGGGAAATCACATTTTCATCTTCTTCTCTGGAACTACTGAGCCGTCGTGAAAACAAACCTGGCATGGATAGTTTATGGGAGGTCCTAACAAACTGTCCTCATTTTGTTCCTGTGGGTTGAAAAACATGGCCGCCAGAGGCATTCTTTGATTCTGATTGGTGGATTTTCAAAAATCTTTTCCTCTGAAACTGCCAGGCCAAATGCTTTGATACTTCACATAAATCATGACTGGGACCCCCTCTACCAACAATCCTCATTTAATGTTGATCGGGTTGTAAACATGGCCATAATTGCGGCATATCCCTCATGTCGGCGTCCGGATTCATACATTTTGAACTTTTGTGTGCAGGTTTTGATTTTTTTTTTTGAGTTTTTTGGCTCATCAACGATAGTTGTGTGAGCCTATGGCATAGCCCTCATGTCGGTGTCGCCGTCCAGATTCTTATATTTTGAACTTTTGTGTGCAAGTGTTGATTTTTGTTTTTAGAATTTTTTTTATGTCAGCATGCTTTTCAGGGATAGTAATATTTTATTCAACCCTTTCCATGCTTAGTTACTTGAATTTTGGACTTTTGTGTACAGGTTTTTGACTTTTGTGTTCAGGTTTATGTTAGAATGCTTCTTGGGGCCTCTTAGGGCCAGTATTATATTATTTAACCCTTTCCCTACTTATTTACCTTAATTTTTGACTTATATGTGCATGTTTCTGACTTTTGTGTGCAGGTTTTTGACTTTTGTGTACAGGTTTTTTTACTTTTGTGTACAGGTTTTGGTAATGGTCTTTTCAAGTGGAGTTTTATCTTACTGGCATATTGCCATGGTGGTTACTGTAACATTTTCAGGGTAATTTTCTCAATTTTAACGCTTTTGATTTTCAGGCTGCGTTTCTCAAATTTGACCCTTTGAAACAAATGTTATAATTTTTTTGACTTTTGTGTGCAGGTTTTCATATTTGTCTTTCTTCTCTTCCAAGAGGAGATTTAACTTGCAGCATATTGCCATGGCTCCCGTTTTATGCTAGCATACTTCCTACAGCTAGTAATATATTAATTAACCCTTTCCCTGCTTATTTACCTTAATTTTGGACTTTTGTGTGCAGGTTTTTGAAAGCCACACTTTACATTGGCCACCTGTTGGTGAGCCACAGGGTACTAATACCCCTTCTAGTTTGATTCCGATTGGTGGATTTTGAAAAATCTTCTCCTCTGAAACCACAGGGCCAAACATTTTGAAACTTTGCATGGTTGATGACTGGGACACCCTCCACCAACGATCCTCATTTTATGTTGGTCGTGTTGCAACCATGGCCACAATTGCGGCTTATAGTTACTATAGAAACTCTATGGGAAATCACATTTTCATCTTCTCTGGAACTACTGAGCCGACGTGAACCAAACTTTGCAGGAATGGTCTATAGGAGGCCCTCTACAAACAGTCGTCTTTGTGTTCCCATTGGTTGGAAACTATGGCGACCGCAGACATTCTCTGATTCTGACTGATTGATTTTTGCAAAAGTCTTCCCCTCTGAAACTACAAAGTCAAATGTTTTGAAACTTCAAATGGTTGAGGACTGGGACACCTTCTACCAATGATCCTCATGTAATGTTGATGCACTGTTGCAAACGTGGCCACAATTGCAGCTCATAGTTACCATGGAAAGTCTATGGGAAATCACATTTTTATTATTCCCCCGAAAAAATTTGGGGGAATCTAGTCGTCCGTCTGTCCATCTGTCCGTCCGGGCGTAGACGGAATTCGTGTCCGCTCCATAACTTCTTACAGCCTTCAAGAATATTAATGATACTTGGTATTATTACTGCCCACAACCAGAGGGTGTGTCACAAATAAGGTTGGAATGGCTATCAAGGCTTTTTTCGGGGGAATCAGCCACCCTTTGGTGGCCATCCTCTAGTTATATGTAGTTCCAGATAAGCGATTACAGGCTCTTTTAAGCATCTAGTTTTTCAACTTTGTCCACTTTTTAGTAAACCACTTCTTGGCGGAGGATACTGGTGACGTTGCACCATGTTGATTCTCAGGCTCCCCATTGGAACCCCAGGAAGTAAAGCAGCGCTTGTATACTGTAGTAAAATAGGACTCTGTCACCAATGTTTGGGGTGGAAGTCCTCCAAAATGGGCAACATGGGTATAAACGATTGTCTGGACTTGACTTTATCTCCATGTTGCAGTCACAATTAGCCTTTGTGCAGAAATATGTGACCTTAAACACCAATAAATAAATTAATTGATTCTCAGACATTTTTAGCTCAACTTTGACGTAAGTCAAATTTGAGCTTATGCCATGGCCAGTCGTCCGTCTGTCCATCTGTCCGTCAACAATTCAGTATGGCTCGGGCTAGAGATCGTATTTATGAACCAATCTTTACGAAACTTCTTGGGTACCTTTGTTATCACCATGGGACGAGAACGAGTGTTTTGGGGTCTAGTCCGAAATTCAAGATGGCCGATGGCAGCCATTTTGTACAAAATTAGGTGCAATCAGATTTTTGCGCAGAACTTCCATATGAAAGCTCTGATTTGAATAATGTTTTGTACGAATGTTTAGTACCATGGGATACATCACATATAATACAGGTTTTTTTCTCGTGCATAAATTATGCCAATTAGACTAACTTTGATCTATTTAGTGTTACTTTGAGCACTGTAACTGCAAATGTCAGTATGGCTCGGGCTAGAGGCCGTATTTATGAACTGATCTTTACGAAACTTCTTGACTACCTTTGTTATCACTGTGGGACGAGAACGAGTGGTTTTGGGTGCGGTGCGAAATTCAAGATGGCCACCAGCAGCCATTTTGTACTTTAGTTCGTGCAATCAGTTTTTTGTACAGAACTTCTGTTTGAAAATTCTGATTTGAATATATTTTTGTATGAATGTTTAGTAACATGGAATACATCACATATAATACGGGTTTTTTTCTCGTGCAGAAATTATGCAAATGAGATGAACTTTGATTTATTCAGTGCTACTTATACACAGTAAGTGCACATGCCAATACGGCTCGGGCTAGAGTCTGTATTTATGAACCGATCTTCACGAAACTTCTGGGGTACCTTTGTTATCACCTTGGGACAAGAACGAATGTTTCTGGGTGCTGTCCAAAATTGAAGATGGCTGCCAGTGGCCATTTTGTACCGAAATTAGGTCCAATCAGTTTTTTGTACACAACTTCTATACGACTCAGGCTACAGGCTGTATTTATGAACCGATCTTTACAAAACTTCTTGGGTACCTTTGTTATCACCGTGGGACGAGAACGAGTGTTTTTGGGTGCAGTCCAAAAGTCAAGATGGCCGCCAGCAACCATTTTGTCCCAAAATTAGTGCAATCAGTTTTTTGTACAGAACGTTTGTGTGAAAGTTCTGATTTGAATATATTTTTGTATGAATATTTAGTAACATGGAATACATCACATATAATAGAAATTATGCAAATTAGATGAACTTTTGATTTATTCAGTGCTACTTATACACTGTAAGTGCACATTTCAATCAATATGGCTCGGGCTGGAGGCTGTATTCTTGAACTGATCTTCACGAAACTTCTTGGGGTACCTTTGTTATCACCTTGTGACAGGAACGTGTGTTTTTGGGTGCCTTTGTTATCACTGTGCTATATTTTTGGGTTCAGTCAGACCCACTCTGGGACTCAAAAGATTTCTTTTCTGGTTTAGCATCTAACTATCACCCCACCTTTACAATACTTTACCTATATATTTGTTACAGGCTACAGTCAGCATTTATGTACAGACTGTTACAATACTTTACATGTACCTTTGTTATCAGGTCATTACCTAGATGTTTGTCATTCCTGTGTCATATACTATACATGTACATGTCTTAACCCTTTACCCAAAGTAACGGCCAAAACCGGCCAGCGCTATTTTCAAAAATCGTCAATTAATTTTCATTATTTTTTTCATTTTTTGTCTCAAAAACATAGGTTATGACCCCTCGTTGGAACGAGCTCAACCAGCTCGTTCCAACGAGGGGTCATAACCTATGTTTTTGAGACAAAAAATGAAAAAAATTAGTTATTCAAGAATTTTTTTTTGCAAGTGTCGTCTGCTTTTCATGTTAGGTAAAGGGTTAAACAAGTTGAGCTACAGGGTCATTGACACTTTCATTTTTCAAATCAAGGAAAGAGGGTGGGTTGGATTTCTTCTTGAAATGTTTTTTTCTTGCATAATATTTTGAGCATGGATTGAGAGCCTAACCCATGCTTTTTCACACACAGAATGTACAGAATGTGAATAATTACTCAAATTCATTTATTACCCCCCCTCCCCAAAGAGTTGGGAGGATACTGGAATCACCTTGTCCGTCTGTCCATCTGTAGACATAATTTTGTCCGGAGATTTTCTCAGACATTTATGGGCCGAATTCTTTGGGATGGATGTCCAGTTCCATGGGAACCTGTGCACCTGCAATTATAGTTTCGATTGGACTTTTTTCTTCCAGAGTTATGTGCCTTTTCGTCTTAGAATATGGTGGCATGGGCTATCGACAGGCCCATCTGGGACACTCACACCTCTAGTTAAATTTTTGAGGACCCAAGGGCTTAAAACCGACATTGATCTTTTTTTCACTGCTACAGGTGCCCCAACTTGCTGTCTGGTAGTTATCTCTGGCCAAGTATTTGCAACCAATATAGGTAGCCACAGGATGTGAGTTGCCTTCAGTTATGCTATTCAGATTTCAGTTACACGGGCAACTATACTGTATTGGAAGACATCGAAAGGCAATAAAACTGCCCAATGAGGGGGTTCAGTTTCAGTGAGCCTGAGAATCAAGCACTTTTTTTAACCTAAAAAATGAAATTTAACTCTAAGAATGTGAGAGCATCTGTTCAGTATCATGGAAGATTCCTCTTCAACCACTCAGTGCCTAACCTATTGCGTTTAATTCAATTATCAGTTATTACCCTGAAAATAATATACTCCAAGTTGACACACAGTTGGTGTGATCTCCTGTGCTCTTTCGGGAAAACCAAAGCCCAGATGTTTTTAGGATCATTAACCCTTTACCCAACATAAGGGCAAAAACCGACCAGCACTATTCACAAAAATTACCATTCGGTTTTCATTATTTCATTTTTAGCTTAACTTGACAAAGTCAAGATAAGCTATTGCCATCACGCGTGCAGAATTCTGTTAGTCTCTGAGTTTGATCACATTTTCCTTTAGCCCGGTCTATACCCCGCAGTTCTTGTCTGATCGTCACGGAATTTCATATGCAGATTTGGGGTCATGTCTAGATGAGAACGTTCCCTTTTGGTCGCGATCGGTCAACCGGTATGGCTGCTCGAGCCCAAAACCCTAAAACCATTAGCACAGTCTACAGGTCGTATTTATGAAGGGATTTTATTGTAACTTGGTAGGATGCCTCTGTGTAATGCCTAGATGAGAACATCCCCTTTTGGGCATGATCTGTCAACTGTGATGGCTGCCCAAGCCCGAAACCCAAAAACTTTTAGCACAGTCTGCAGGTCATGTTTAATATGGAGGGATTTCTTTGTAACTTGGTAGGATGACTCCTTATGATGTCTAGATGAGAATTTCCCCATTTGGGCGTGATCTGCCAACCGTGACGACTGCCCGAGCCCAAAACCCGAAAACCTTTAGCACAGACTGTAGGTCATATTTATTGAGGAATTTCATTGTAACTTGGTGGGTTGACTTCATATAATGTCTAGATAAGAGAGTCCCCTTTTGGATGTGATTGGGCAACTGTGACGGCTACAGGGGCCCGAAGCCCGAAAACCTTTAGCACAGTCTACAGATCATGTTTATGAAGGGATTTCATTGTAACTTGGTAGGATGACTCCAAATAATGTCTAGATGAGAACGTCCCATTTTGATCGCGATCATTCAGCCTTGATGGGTGCCCGAGCCCAAAAACCTTTAGCACAGGCAAAAGGTCATATTTATGGAAGGATTTCAATGTAACCTGTTAGGTTGACTCCATATAATGCCTAGATGATGACATCCCCTTTTGGTCGTGATTGGTCAACTGTGATGGCTACAACCTTGAGCACAATATGCAGGTCATATTTATGAAGGGATTTCATTGTAACTTCGTAGGATCACTCCAGATGATACCCAGATGAGATTGTCCCCTTTGGTTTAGTGTTGAAACAATTAGTGATTTTCAGGAATTGACTAGTTGCCAGCAGTAATCGATTACTAATCGACTAGTCGAAGCCCCCATGTTATTGTTATCGAACACGTGTATCACCGTTCTTCCATGGTTAAAACTAACAGTAATGTTTGCAATGAAACAATGGCAAGTGAAGCTTTCAAAGTCCCCAAAACCTCTTTCAGTTTTGAGAGAGAATTAATGTTGGTAGCTTCTGTTTAAAATCATTTTTAGCTCAACTTTGGCGAAGCCAAATTTGAGCTTATGCCATGGCCAGTCGTCCGTCTGTCCGTCAATTCAATACGGCTCGGGCTAGAGGCCGTATTTATGAACTGATCTTTACGAAACTTTTTGGGTACCTTTGTTATGACTGTGGGACGAGAACGAGTGTTTTTGGGTCCGATCCGAAATTCAAGTTGACCGCTGGCGGCCATTTTGTACAAACTTAGGTGCAATCAGATTTTTGCGCAGAACTTCCATATGAAAGCACTGATTTGAATAATTTTTGTATGAATGTTTAGTACCATGGGATACATCACATAAAACGGATTTTTTTCTCGTATGTAAATTATGCAAATTAGACTAACTTTGATGTATTTAGTGTTACTTTCAGCACTGTAAGTGCAAATGCCAATACGGCTCGGGCTATTTATAAACCAATCTTTACGAAACTTATTGGGTACCTTTGGTATCACCGTGGGACGAGAACGAGTATTTTGGGGTGCGGTGTGAAATTCAAGATGGCCGATGGCAGCCATTTTGTACAAAATTAGGTGCAATCAGATTTTTGCACAGAATTTCCATATGAAAGCGCTGATTTGAATAATTTTTTGTGTGAATGTTTAGTACCATGGGATACATCACATATAATACAGGTTTTTTTCTCGTGCAGAAATTATGCAAATTAGATGAACTTTGATTTTTTCAGTGCGACTTACACACAGTAAGTACACATGTCAATACGGCTCGGGCTAGAGGCTGTATTTATCAACCGATCTTCATGAAACTTCTTGGGTACCTCTGTTATACCTTGGGACGAGAACGAGTGTTTCTGAATGCGGTCCAAAATTCAAGATGGCTGCCAGTGGCCGTTTTGTACCGAAATTAGGTCTAATCAGTTTTTAGCTCATCTTGACAAAGTCAAGCTGAGCTAATCTCATCGGTCTCCGTCCGGCGTCCATCGTCTCTCGTCCGTCGTCCGTCAACACCATGTTTTGGTCTTCGCCTCCAAAGCCACTGGGCCAATTCAAGTGAAAGTTTGTGTGAGTGATGGTCCCAAAGGGGCATTTCATTTTTGTTCAACTCAGCATGCCCAGCCCCATAGGGAGGGAGTGGGGGAAAATGCTCCAAAATATTTTAAAAATCTTCTTCTCAAGAACCAGTGTGTACAATGACTTGATATATACTATGGAGCTTCCATATGAGGTGTAGAATCAAGTTTGTTCAAACGAAGTTCGTGAAGTAATATTTGGCTTTGTAATAGGAGGGGTAAGATTTTTGGCCCCGCCCAAAATTTCTATTTTCTGAACCGATGGTCCGGTATGAACCAAATTTGGTTTGTGGTAGTATTGGGTCATAAGTACTTGACCCATGCAAAAAAAAAAATTCCCGCATCCCCATGGGAACCCTGGGAGCTAAAAATAGAAATATTTTCAAACGCCCATATTTCCCAAACCCCACGGAACAGAGAGCTTTTATTTGGTATGAAGTATCCTTATGACCAGTAGAATTGAATGGTAAAAAAAAATTGCCATCGGTTATGTTAGGGTGTTCTGTAATGGGCATCGAAAAAATGCTGAGTCAGCATATTTGCAAAAATTTAAAAAAATCTTTTCTCCAGAACCAATCATCAGAATTTTTTGATATTTGGTATACAGCATTCATAGGGAGGTCAGATAAAAGTTTGTTGAAATAAAGCTCATTGGTTCATATTTGGGCTGTCTACAGGAGCCCGAAGTTTTAACATAGGGTAATATGGGGAATATGCTTTAAAAATCTTCTTCTTCAGAACCACCAGTCAGAATCTTTTAATATTTGGTATACATCACTGTTATGAGGGTCAGATTCTAGATTTTTCAAACCAAGTCCCTAGGTTAATATTTGGGCTTCCTACGGAAGCCCATATTTTATCTTTGTTCAATATGGAGGGTAATTTAAAAAAATCTTCTTCTTCAGATCCATCAGTCAGAATGCTTTGATATTTGGTATGCAACATCTCTATGGGGGTCAGATTCAAGTTTGTTCAAATCAGATCCCTAGGTATATATTTGGGCTCACTATGGTAGCCCAAATTTTTTTACTTAGTGCAATATGAGGAAATTTCTTTAAAAATCTTCTTCTTCAGATCGACCAGTCGGAATGCTTTTATATTTGGTATACAACATCTCTAGGGGGGTCAGATTCCAGGTTGTTCAATTCGAGTGCCTAGGTTAATATTTGGGCTCCATATGGGAACATGAAATTTAACTTGGTACAGTATGAGGGAATTTCTTCAAAAATCTTCTTCTACAGATTCACTTGTCAGAATGCTTTCACATTTGGTATACAACATCTCTAGGGGGGTCAGATTCAAGTTTGTTCAAATCGGATCCATATGTTAATATTTGGGCTCGCTATGGTAGCCCAAATTTGAACTTAGTGCAATTCGAAGAAATTTCTTTACAGGCTCTCTATGGGAGCCGGAATTGGCCATTTTGCTGAAGAATTCAAAATTTTGTATTCAGTACCCTCTAGAGGTACTAAGATTAATCCACATAAGTTGTATCAAGGGGCTTCATAGGGGAGCTCTACATTTTACTTATGATCGACTGAAGAAAAGGCATGATGCCCAGATTATTTTTGTCACTCCTGAGGGACTCAAGGATTGACAGTGTAGCCTATGGAGATGGCTTGCTTAATGTAGACTCATTCTTGGACTCTGTTTAAATTGTGTTCTGTACAAGATGAGTGCTTCAGGCCCCGTGGGGCCTCTTGTTTGTACACAACTTCTATATGGCTCAGGCTAGAGGCCGTATTTATGAACCGATCTTTACGAAACTTCTTGGGTACCTTTGTTATCACCGTGGGATGAGAACGAGTGTTTTTGGGTGTGGTCCGAAATTCAAGATGGCCACCAGCAGCCATTTTCTACCAAAATTAGTGCAATCAGTCTTTTGTACAGAACTTCTGTATGAAAGTTCTGATTTGAATAAATTTTTGTATGAATGTTTAGTAACATGGAATACATCACATATAGTACGGGTTTTCTTCTCGTGCAGAAATTATGCAAATTAGATGAATTTTGATTTAATTAGTGCTACTTATACACTGTAAGTGCACATGTCAATACAGCTCGGGCTAGAGGCTGTACTCATCAACCGATCTTCACGAAACTTCTTGTGTACCTTTGTTATCACCTTGGGGCGAGAACGAGTGTTTCTGAGTGCGGTCCAAAATTCAAGATGGCTGCCAGTGGCCATTTTGTACCGAAATTACCCACCTTTACAATACTTTACTTATACATTTGTTATAGGCTACGGCCAGTATTTATGTGCAGACTGTTACAATACTTTATATGTACCTTTGTTATCAGGTCATTACCTAGATGTTTGTCATTGCTGTGTCACATACTATACATGTACATGTCTTGACAAGTTGAGCTACAGTGTCATTGACACTTTCATTTCTCAATATAGCCACTGATATTTTAATAAAATAAATCATTATTCAGGTCTATTTTTTATTCGTTCCATCCCATTGAATGTCAACAAAAAGAAGTGCTCTTTACGCATGGCGTGATGCACATCCCCTGTCGAAAATTAAGCACAGTTAAGTTGAGTTAACACCCACAGCAGTCATCAGTCTGTCAACAATTGTACACAGAACACTCCCACACAACTTCTCATATTATGACTTAACCTCTCGTCTGTCCATAATTATGCATACATCGAACATGCCTACTAATTTCCATATTGTCTGCTTTGAAAATCATCACCTGGCCTGATTGGATTTCCTCTTAACTCAGTTGCAGTTCGAGGAAAAGCTAGTTTCACTTTCAAACTCCCAGAAACTCGCAGATTTCCAGGAATTTGTCCGCATGTACCGGTATTTACAAAGTGAAAATGAAAAGCACATGGATTTTGTAATTGGTTCTTTAGTGATAACAAATTGTTCCAAATACGAACTGGTATGTGTTCTTCCATAATTTCTCTTTTATGTTTCTGTAAGACATTTCGAACTTACCAGTACCAGGTGAACAAATTGATGTCCGTAGGTGGCCTAATTCCATGTCAACTTTGGGTCCTAATTTTCCTGCAGGCTGCTCCCTCGAGAATAAGCTCACCCATATATTTTTCCCTGTTTATTTTCCATGTTTACTTCACCAAATCCATCAATGCCTGGATTCGCCCTTGTGGTAAAATAATGTTATTGTAACATTATTGATAGACCGTATAATGAATGTTTCAATGCATAAGGCGAAGTTTTATTTGATGCTTGTCAACCGCATTGTTTGTTTATGCCGAGTCTGAGTTGTTTGAACCTTTACATTGCATTGATATCCACTTCTCAATACAATTTAAAATAGGTCCACCACGAAGCAGAAACATCTCATGTTTGTAATCATTAACCCCCAATAACCCCCAATATTGGCATTTTACGACTTCATCTTTGAGTTTCCCTGACTAGTTGACTGGCATATTTCAGAGTCGATTTTTCCGAAAATCGAATCGACTTCAACTTGTCGACTAATCGTTTCAACACTACTTTGGTTGCGATCATTCAACCATGATGGCTGCCCGAGCCCGAAAACCTTTAGCACAGTCTACAGGTCATATTTATGAAGGGATTTCATTGTAACTTGGTAGGTTGACTTCATATAATGTCTAGATGAGAACGTCCCCTTTTGGACATGATTGGGCAACTGTGACGGCTACAGGGGCCCGAAGCCCGAAAACGTGACGGGTACAGGGGCCCGAAGCCCGAAAACCTTTAGAACAGTCTACAGGTCATAATTATGAAGGGATTTCATTGTAGCTTGGT
Organism: Pictodentalium vernedei; assembly: GCA_031216915.1. Lineage (NCBI taxonomy): Eukaryota > Metazoa > Mollusca > Scaphopoda > Dentaliida > Dentaliidae > Pictodentalium > Pictodentalium vernedei. The sequence continues at coordinate 193,499,116 of CM062297.1, read as the reverse complement.
AGGATGACTCCAAATAATGTCTAGATGAGAACATCCCCTTTTGGTCGCGATCATTCACCCTTTATGGCTGCCTGAGCCCAAAGACCTTTAGCATAGCCTATAGGTTGTATTTATGGAAGGATTTCATTGTAACTTGGTAGGATGACTCCAAATAATGTCTAGATGAGAACATCCCCTTTTGGTTGCGATCATTCAGCCTAGATGGCTGCCCATTCCCAAAAACCTTTAGCATAGTCTATAGGTCGTATTTATGGAAGGATTTCATTGTAACTTGTTAGGTTGACTCCATATAATGCCTAGATGATGACATCCCCTTTTCGTCGTGATTGGTCAACTGTGATGGCTACAGGTGCCCGGAATTGCCCGCGTGGGGGCACGATGACGCCGTGTACTAAGGCGTACTGCACGTCGATGGTACGCATGTCTTCAACCAATCTAACCCTGCCTGTGTTTCAGTGCGGAGTTACGATGTTGGGGAGCTGGCAGCTGCTCGTCGTTGCTCGGTGGTTCTCTCCGGGTACTCCGGCTCCCTCCACCCGTAAAACTGTCGCGGTCATGATTAGCCATTGTGCATAAATATGTGACCTTAAACACCAATAAATAAATAAATAATACAGGTGCCCGAAGCCCAAAAATCTTGAGCATAGTCTACAGGTCATATTTATGAAGGGATTTCATTGTAACTTCGTAGGATCACTCCAGATGATGCCCAGATGAGAATGTCCCCTTTTGGTTGCGATCATTCAACCATTATGGCTGCCCGAGCCCGAATACCTTTAGCACAGTCTACAGGTCATATTTATGAAGGGATTTCATTGTAACTTGGTAGGTTTGACTTCATATAATGTCTAGATGAGAACGTCCCCTTTTGGACGCGATTGGGCAACTGTGTCAGCTACAGGGGCCTGAAGCCCGAAACTCTTTAGAACAGTCTACAGGTCATAATTATGAAGGGATTTCATTGTAGCGTGGCAGGATGACTCCAAATAATGTCTAGATGAGAACGTCCCCTTTGGTCGCGATCATTCAGCCTTTATGGCTGCCCGAGTTGAAAGACCTTTAGCATAGTCTATAGGTCATATTTATGGAAGGATTTCATTGTAACCTGTTAGGTTGACTCCATATAATGTGTAGATGATGACATCCCCTTTTGGTCGTGATTGATCAACTGTGACTGCTTCAGGGGCCCAAAGCCCGAAAACCTTTAGCACAGTCTACAGGTCCAATTTATGAAGGGATTTCATTGTAACTTCGTAGGATCACTCCAGATGATGCCCAGATGAGAATCTCTCCTTTCGGTTGCGATCATTCAACCATGATGGCTGCCCGAGCCCAAAAAACCGTTAGCACAGTCAACAGGTCATATTTATGAAGGGATTTCATTGTAACCTGGTAGGTTGACTTCATATAATGTCTAGATGAGACCATCCCCTTTGGACGCAATTGGGAAACTGACGGTTACAGGGGCCCGAAGCCCGAAAACCTTTAGCAGTCTAAAGGCCATATTTATGAAGGGATTTCAATGTAACTTGATAGGATGACTCGTTTTGGAATAATTTCACTGTAACTTGGTAACTTTCGTTGATATACGTTAACTGTGAGGGCCACATACATTAACTGTGTGGTCATATTAACCCACCCCTCAGCTCTTGAGTACAGTGTACACCTCATATTATTTTTATCAAAAACATAGCATACAGGGAACAGAAATGAACATATTCCCAATTATCACAATTCTTGTCTTATTTCATAATCCTTTCATAAACTTTGAACATTATCCTTTTCATCAAACACAACACACAAGTTAAGCTACAGTGTCATTGACACTTTCATTTTTCGGAAAAACATACCTTGTTCCAGTGAGGGGTCATAAACTATGTTTTTGACACAAAAACTGAAAAAATTTAGTTATTCGAGAATTTTGTTTGCAAGTGTTGTCTGCTTTTAGTGTTAGGTAAAGGGTTATGTAAAACTAGCTGGATTGCTCTCTCTCAGCAGGCTGGGAGACATTGGTGACTATTTTTTGTATACAGAGAGATCATTTCTATTTTTACCGCAAGATGCTCCCAAAGTTCCATTCAGAATTTTGTTTCTCTTTCTTTTTTCATGGAAATATGATTGCTCATCTTATTAACCAAGGGTAAATATCCAAGTCATGTATATTTCATTTGTATTTATTGCATTAGAGAGACAATTGGACATTTTTTGTTTTATAGCTCTCTTTGTAGTGATTAATTTTTCAATAAAGCCCCACAAAGTAGATCTTTTCTGTGGCCATTTATTGTAAAATTGCATGTGGATGGGTGTTTTTTTGTTCTTGGTTTGTTTTATGTTTTAGGCCTCCTAATCTACAGAATAGCAGGGGTGGATGTGGCATTCAAGGGACAAATTTATCAATTTTATTAACTTGTTTAAAATATCAGACATAAACCATTTCATTTTCATTTTTAAGTTTCCATTGGTTATAAAAAGAGAACATGCTTGAGCCAAAAGGTCCTCTGGGAGGGTCTGAGAAACAGATTTTCAACTTTTTTGGCCTATCCAACCTTTTCCCAAACTCGGAAAATCTTTGATTCCGTATTTGAGTTTACACTTCTGTATCTTAATTTTTTTTAATTTAAAAATTTTTTTTTTTATCTTTCAGGTGCTGCACTTACCAGAGAACATATGTAAATTATAAAATAAAAAAAAAATCTCTTTCATTGTTTGTTTCTTTTCGGTCTCCTGATGAAGGGATATAGCTTCATTCCATTTGCTTGTCTATTGTCCATTCAGCACACTTTAGTTTATGCAACAACTAGAACAGAAATGGGATTTAAAAACATTTTGGTGTGTTCCTTTATATTAACAATGTTTCCCCGGGAAATGAAGCAGTGCCTGTTCACTGCGGTAAACAGGCTCTGTTCTACTGGTAAAATAAGACCTAGTCACCAATTCTTGGGAGGTGCAAACGCTCTCTAAAATGGGCAACATGGGTTATTAACGCCCACCCCTGGTCTTGAGTTGACACTCATCTTGTGGACATGATTAGCCATTGGGCAAAAATATGTGACCTTAAACACCAATAAATAAATAAATATTAACAATGTCTGGGCAAGTTTGAAGACTTGAGTGATCCATTGAAAATCGAGACTTATTTCACTTCATTTTTCTATGATTGTTCATTCTCCAGATGTTAGATGTGAAACCTGTTTAATTCGGATGTTGGAGTAGCTGTTTGTCCTGAAAATTCGAAATACGTTTTCAAAACTCGGAAAGTACATGAAAATTGCTTCTGCATCAAAAGTTCCAGAAAGTACATAAATTATTTGCCCTACTGTTTGGAATTGTTTTGGTCTCTTTGTTATCATTTCAGGAGGGTCTTGCAGAACTCCAGATAAGGAATTCTCCCAAGAGTAGAGATGGGTAATATACCAAAAAACCGAACTGATGCCGATATCCTGGGGATACCGAAAAAAACGAACAGAACCAATTGTTGAAAACCAAAACTGTCTGAATTTTCTTACATTCACTATAAGTCCCTGTTGAGGCTTGATAACAGTTGAAAGGTTCATTTTCATGAAAGAAGTGACTGATTTTCTTTTCAGTTTTGATAACCCTCAGTGGACTGTCCTCAATTCCCACTAGACTACAACCTACAACTGTACATAGCCAATTGGCTAGCAGTGATTTCTAGTCAAGTCTTGGCTGCATTTACAGGCAGCTAAAACCTGACTAAAAATCACTGCCCAGAAGTGTTGTCTATTGTCAGCAGGACCTTCCAAAGATGGCATGGTCAGGGCATGAGATCGCAAAAGCCTGAAATAGGACTTTAAACATTAAGGTGTGTTTAGAACAAGTCACAAAATTACTGTAGATATGATTTGTGATCGTAAAAGAATGCCACTGTTGAGCTCATTGGCATTGTCATTGTCATTATAGCATTGCGATAGAATGATACTACAACAACTTGGCCTGTTTTTTGTGATGTGACTTCCTCTTTGGTAATATCAGCAAATTTCACTCCAAGTCAGATGCCAAACCAATACAGAGGTATACCCCCTAAAAATACTGAAACCGTAACCGAACTCAAAATTCCAATACTGTCCATCTCCACCCAAGAGTTGACTTTTGTGATTGTGATTGAATTCCTCTGGTGGGGAGGGAGAGGGTGGACCATGCCTATCTACTAGTGTACACGAGTTCTGCTTTACTGGTAAAATCAATGCCTGTGGCAGACGTTTTGTAAAATGGATATCATAGGTATAAATAGTAGGCTAAATTTGACTTTATTATTTTGTTGTAGTCACACTATACCTATAGATGCTTGACTTAGTCCAAATTAGGACCTTCCAATCAACACCTATGTAATGACCAGGAAGAACCAGGTTAGGACTGATGATTAAATCTGGTTCATCAAGTCGGGGTGATCACGTTTCGAGGCAGTGTTTGAGTCTTCTCCCAAACCATCGATATTTGGCTCCAATTTTAATCAGTACAATCAAATTTTGTGTGAATGATGACTGGATGGGGCTGTGCAGATTTGTTAAAATCGGTGAGCTGTGCCCTGTGGGGATGGGCTAGGGAAAAACCCAAGGATGTTTTTATCTCCCCTCAAGGGAGGGCTTTAATGATCACTTTCCATCAGTCGTGTCTCCAACGTGAACTTGACATTATCAACTTCTTGTATACTGGGCAGAATTGAACCAAATTTGATATGCATGCTCCTCAATCATATGGTAATACAAGTATTTAGCTCAACTTGACAAAGTCAAGCTGAACTATTGCCATCACTTCTCGTCCGTCGGCGTACGTACGTCCACAATTTCCTTTGGCACACCTCACAGGTCGCATTTATGATCAGATTACTTTGAAACTTCTTATGCTTGTTTGGGGTGACCTCTAGATGGGAGCTATCGATTTTCTTCAATTTCTGTCAAAAAATGTTGCCGCGGCCAACGTTCTTAGAACTTAGTTTAGTCAAACCACAATATTTCCCTTTGGCACACCCAACAGGGCACATTTATGATTTGATTGCTTTGAAACCTGGTATGCTTATTTAGGATGACCTCTAGATGGGAGCTATCGATTTTCTTCAATTTCTGGCAAAAAATGTTGCCACGGCCAACGTTCGTAGAACTTAGTTCAGTCAGACCTCAATATTTCCCTTTGGCACACCCTACAGGGCCCATTTATGATCAGATTGCTTTGAAACCTGGTATGCTTGTTTGGGGAGACCTCTAGATGGGAGCTATCGATTTTTTTCAATTTCCATCAAAAAATGTTGCCGCGGCCAACGTTCTTAGAACTTGTTTTAGTCAGAAGACTCGATATTTCCCTTTGGCACACCCTACAGGGCACATTTATGATCGGATTTCTTTGAAACCTTTCATGCTTGTTTGGGGTGACCTCCAGATGGGAGCTATCGATTTTCTGCAATTTCCATCAAAAAATGTTGCCACAGCCAACATTCTTAGAACTTAGTTTAGTCAGACCACAATATTTCCCTTTGGCTCACCCTACAGGGCTCATTTATGATTAGATTGCTTTGAAACCTGGTATGCTTATTTACGGTGACCTCTAGATGGGAGCTATCGATTTTCTTCCATTTCCATCAAAAAATGTTGCCACGGCCAACGTTCTTAGAATTTAGTCTTGTCAGACCACAATATTTCCCTTTTGTACACCCTACAGGGCACATTTATGAACGGATTGCTTTGATACCTGGCATGCTTGTTTGGGGAGGCCTCTAGATGGGAGCTATCGATTTTCTTCGGTTTCTGTCAAAAAATGTTGCCACTGGCAAAAAAACTGACATTGGTCCCCAATGATCTTCAATTTTGCCATTTCATTTATAACTTACCAAGTTCAAGTTTGTCAAGATGAGCTACAGTGTCATTGACACTTTCATTTAAATAAAATTGCCACACCATGAGAAGTCATGCAGGGGACATAACTATGTTAGTACCCCTAAATTTTAAAAAAAATCTTCACCAGAACCACCAGTCAGAGTCTTTTGAGATTAGATATACATCATCCTTAGGAGGATCAAAGTCAAGTTTGTTCTAATCTAGACTTTAACTTAGTTCAATACGAGAAAAATTCTTTAATAATATTTTTCAGATCCATCAGTCAGAATTTTTTTTTTTTTTTGATATTTGGTACATAGCATCCCAAAGCAACCCAGATTCAAGTTTGTTAAAATGAAGTTCCTGACCTCATATTTGGGCCCCTATGGGGACCAATATTTTAACTTTGTGCAATATGAGGTATATTCTTTAAAAGTCTTCTTCGTATACACCAGAATCTTTTCATATTTGGTATTCAGCATCCTTTGAGGGGTCAGATTCAAGTTTGTTGAAATTAAGTTCCTGGGTTGATATTTGGGCTCTCTATGGGAGAGTTAGTATCTTTTAATATTTGATAATCAGCAGACTGGGGGGGGGGGGGGGGGGGGGGGGGGGCTTAGAATCGCCTTATTACCATTTATGGGAGAGTGGCTATAGGCAATCTCCCATAAATTGTAATACGGTAAATCCATGAAGATTAAATAATTCTGCTTCAAAGATATGAAGTACATCCCCCTGAATATGAAGTAAGTTCAATTCAGGCTCATATAGAAGCCCATATATGACCCTAGGGAATTGACTGAAATAAAATTGAATCTGAACCTCCTAAGGATACTGCATATCAAATATCAAAAGATTTTGACTGATGGATCTGAAGAGGATTTTTAAAGACTATTCTTCATATTCCACCAAGTTAAAATTCATTACGTTAAGTTACAGATTGTGTTGCCATATGGAGCCTAAATATGACACCAGGGACTTGCTTTGAACAAACTTGAACAAACCAAGGATGCTCAAAACCAGTCATCAAAAAATTAGAACTTCTGGATCTTAAAAATTAAAATATTTTTCATCATGGACTGAGTTAAAATTTGTATTTCCAGAGGGAGCCCAAATATAAGCCAGGGACATGATTTGAACAAGCTTGAATCTTGCACCACAAAGGATGCTACATACCAAATATCAAAAGAGTCTGCCTGATGGGTCTGAAAATATTTAAAGAATATTCCTCATATTACCCTAATTTAAAATTAGGGCTCCCACAGTGAGCCCAAATATGACCCCCGGAACATGAATTATAGGTGGAAATTCATTTCAGACCATTTCCAGGTAAATGTCAAGAAGTACAATGTTCACCGAAGCGTTATTTGTACAGGATATAAATTTTGAAAGTTTCACTTCATTCCTGTCAATTTATCCACTTGAATGAACAAAGGGATATTCAGTACTCCATTTCTTCCAAGTGGCAGTTTAAACACACACTTCATCTGAAAAGTGTAGGTAACTCTTGGTCTGGGCATGATGGATGATGCCCCAATGAGTGCCATTATTTCCATGATAAATTTTATAAATTTCAAAGATTTTTCCACAGCTGAAATGTGAAAATTTCCATGTTTTCAAATGGCAAAAAATTTGTCAAAGAATTGGTATATTGAATCATTCCCCTAAATGGCTTGCAGGTGACTAGCAACCCCTATGGAAATCCTAGGAAGTGAAACTGCACTTGTTCAGGTGGTAGGAAAATTCTTATTGGAATAAAGGCCCTGGTATCCAATTCCTGGAATGAAAATGGTTGACTTTACTTCATCTCCATGTTGTCGACACAACTGGTCATTGTGCAGATATATTTGACCTGAAAACACAAACGATCTGAAGATAATTTTCAGCTTAACTTGACAAAGTCAAGATAAGATATTATCATCACGCATGCAGAAGTCTGTTAGTCAGTTCACATTTTCCTTTAGCACAGGCCACACACCGTGGTTCTTGTCGGATCGTACAGACTACAGGTCGTATTTGTGAAGGGATTTCATTGTAACTTGGTAGAATGACTCAGTATAATGTCGAGATGAGGACGTCTCCTTTTAGTTGCAATCGGTCAACCGTGATGGCTACACAGGCCTGAAGCCCGAAAACCTTGAGCACAGTCTACAGGCCATATTTATGAAGGAATTTCAATGTAACTTGATAGGATGACTCGTTTTGGAATAATTTCACTGTAACTTGGTAACTTTGGTTGACATACATTAACTGTGAGGGCCACATTAACCCACCCCTCAGTTCTTTTGTATAGTCTACACCTTATATTATTTTTATTAAAAACATAGCATACAGGGAACAGAAATTAACATTTTCCCAATTATCACAATTCTTGTCTTATTTCATAATCCTTTCATAAACATTGAACGTTAACCTTTTCATCAAACACAACACACAGACAAGTTAAGCTCTAGTGTCATTGACACTTTCATTAAAGAATATTCCCCCCAAGGATGCTCTATTCCAGTCATCAAAAGATGAGGACTGCTGGATCGGAAGAAGTAATGACAGGGTTCTGTTTGGGATAGCAAGAGCAAATTCACCCTCTGAGGACCTCATTCTGCAAATGACATTGCTTATTTCCAGGAATCATAATCATTACTTACAAAAACTGGTGTAATTGTAATCATAAAAATAAAAATTGATAATACCTCTTTATTTGCCCATTCACTCCCGATGTAATCCTTGATCTTGGGAGTCTAATACTAAACCAATGAGCCACCTCACTCACACAAGCTTTGCTGTAAGATGGACACAATACTTATTATACCAAGACCCACATGAAAAAAATAATCTTTAAATCTTAGCATTTTGATGCAAAGAATCATTGCTCAAAATTATAATTAACTGGTAAAGTGCTGAGTTTTTTCTGACAACAAATCAAAGCTCATCGTATACTGCTCTATTACATTTAATTGGATAGTGCCTTATAGGCACTATCCAATTAAATGTAATAGAGCAAGGTATTGTATAAAACATCTGATTCATATCAGGGACAATAAAGGTTTCCTCAGGCAAAATGTAGCTACAGACAGTTATTGCCTGTCACTTTTAGTAAAGCCCAAAATAGGGCTTCCAGCACTCTACCAGTTAAGGACTATGTTACCCCAAATTTCAACCAAAATGCACAGTGCCAAAACACACAATTGAAACACTTCGGATGTTGATGTTTCATGTATGTTGGTTGGATCACTGCTCATTGATTAAAACATCAATGATAAATGAAGAGAACAAAAAGTGATTTTGAAGTGAAACTAAAGAGCCTGTAATCACTCACCAGGAACTACACATAAATGAAAGTGTCATTGACACTGTAGCTCAACTTGACAAACTTGAACTTGGTAAATTATAAATGAAATAGCAAAATGGAAGATCATGGGTACCAATGTTATTTGATGAAATTTCAACAAAACAGCATTGTGTGTGCACGTCAGAGTAATCCATGCATTTTTAAATGTAAACTGTAAGACTGGCTAAAGGAAGAATGTTGATACACAAACGCAGTATGTTCAGAGGTCATTGTAAATGGCAATTTTTTTCACAGAAATGAATGCTAATCAATAGCTCTTATCTGAAGGTCTTGGCCTAATGAGCACACCAAGTTCAAAAGCAATCCTATGATAAATGTGGCCTGTTGGCCATGTCGAAGAATGTTGATGCACAAATGCAATAAATTCGAAGATTGTTGCTAACAGCAACAGTTTTTGATGGAAATGAAAAGAAAATCAATAGCTCCTATCTTTGTCACCCTGCATAAGCATACAAAGTTTCAAAACAACCTGATAATGAATGTGCCGTCTGAGGCATGCCAAAGGAAGATGTTAATGCACAAGTAGAAGGTCATTGCTTGTGGCAATGTTTTTGTTTTATGGAAATTCATAAATCTACCCTGCAGAGACAATAATTTTTTATGGAAATGAAAAAAAGCAATAGCTCACATGTAGAGGTCACCCCAAACAAGCATACCAGGTTTCGAAGGGATCTGATCATAAATGCGACCTGTGAGGTGTGCCAATGGAAATTGTGGATGCACTAACGTATGTACGCCGACGGACGAGAAGTGATGGCAATAGATCAGCTTCACTTTGTCAAGTTGAGCTAAAAATGTGAGTTTTCAAAAATCTCTTCGCAGTCATCATTTATGTGAAGTTTCAAAACATTTGGCCTGGCAGTTTCAGAGGAGAAGATTTTTGAAAATCCACCAAACCGAATCAAAGAATGCCTCTGGAAGCCATGTTTTTCATCCGACGGGAACAAAATGAGGATCGTTTGCAGAGGACCTCCCATAGACCATTCCTGCCAAGTTTGGTTCACACCGTCTCTGCAGTTACACAGAGAAGATGAAAATGTGAAAAGTTTACGAACAACGGATGCCAAGTGATGTGAAAAGCTCACGTGGCCTTTTAGGCCAGGTCAGCTAAATATTACTTTGTTATTGAATTTAAAAAAAAACAGCAACAGCTAAATACGTGGGAAATATCTCTGAAATAGTTAAACCAAAATATTCAGTGAACATCCATCTTGTGGCAATTGCCAACTAAATAATTTTAAAACCCCAGAAAAGTATTTTAAAATTGGCACAGAAAATGGTAAATTACCTACATGTTGTTTTACAAAAGATACAGAAGGATATCCTCAAAATCCCAAGACACTTAACCAATACACATGTACAGAGTCATTGTTACTGTTCAGAGTGACCAAACATGCATGATTACAGAACTGATTACCACTTGATACTCAGTAATGGAAAGGAGTTTTCCTTCCAAACAGACAATCTAATTATCCAACAGAGGTTGAATGCTTTTTTCATCACTCTCTATATTATTTATTTATTGGTGTTTAAGGTCACATACTTATGCACAATGGCTAATCGTGACCGTGACAGTTTTACTGGGTGGAGGAAGCCGGAGTACCCAGAGAGAACCACCGAGCAACGACGAGCAGCTGTCAGCTCTCCAACATCGTAACTCTGAACTCTGCACCGCAGCACAGGCAGGGTTAGATTGGTTGAAGACATGCGCACCATCGACGTGCAGTACACCACAGTACACAGCGTCATCGTGCCCCCATGTAGGCAATCGGGGTGAAGTGTCTTGCCCAAGGACATAACGCGGTGCGGTGGGATTCGAACCGAGGACCTCTCGGCTTGCAGCCTGCACTTCCACCAACTGAGCCACCACGCCCCCACCACACTCTATACCTCTCATGCAAAATTGGTCATCCTTCGGTTTTTGTTTTTGTTTTCAAAAGTTAACTGATTTAGAACTAACAAGTTACATTCATGACAAGTTTTTCTCGTTTCATATTAAATGCTCTCTCTTCCCCTTCTACCTGCACGTCTGATTTAAAATATAATATTCTCAAAAAACTTTGTATTTCAATCACAACTGTACCAATTTTTTAGCATTTAGGAGGTTCTGCTTCGGGCATTTGTTCAAAGTGAAACAAAACATATAATTTGATCTTTTCATTTTTAAAATCATTTCGATATTTTTTAAAATTATTTGGTTGGCAATTGCCACTAGATGGATGTTCACTGAATATTTGGGTTTAACTATTTCAGTGATATTTTCTACGATATTCAGCTGTAGCTGTTTTTTTTTTAAATTTGATAACTAAAAGTCATTTTATCACTTCAAATCCATTTTTGTTTTTTTCATTTATCATTGAAGTGTTAATCCGTGATCCAACAGATATGAAACATCAACTTCCGAAATGTTTCAATTGAGTGTTTTGGCACTGCTTTTTGTTTGAAATTTCGGGTAACATAGTCCTTAATGATTGTAGGTCCTTCCCTCTTCATACTGAACTGCGTTGTCTTTCCCCTGTGGGAACCCCAGAAACAGTGCAGTGCTTGTTTACTGCTAAACAAGTTCTGCTTTTCTTGTAAAATAGAACCCGAGACCAGTGCCCAGAGTGGAAGTCCTCTAAAGTGGGCATCATATGAACGATTGGCTAGACATGACTCCATACTAATGTTGCAGTAATAATATTGCCAAAGATGCCGAACATGACCTTAACACTAATAAATAAGTAACTGTCCTTGTTTCAGGCCAGGCATTTTCAGGAGAGCAATTTTATCGCTCGCCCACTGCTCGCCATTCCCCGCAGGAACCCTGGGAGGTGAAGCAGTGCCTGTTCACTGCGGCAAACAGGCTCTGTTTTACTGGTAAAATAGGACTCAGTCACCAGTGCTTGGGAGGTGCAAACCCTCTCTAAAAGGGCAACATGGCTTAATAACGCTCACCCCTGGACTTGAGTTGATACTCGTGTTATGGTCATGATTAGCCATTGTGCAAAAATATGTGACCTTAAACACCAATAAACAACAAACTGCTCGCCTTAAAACAATTAAGTAGGGTAAAAACTAGCCCTCCTTGCCTTAGAAAATAATGATTACCATAACAGCCTATTCCAAAAACTCATATCTTTACAGATATCTGGTATGTCGGTGGTCTTTGTGAGACGATCACACTGCCTCTCCCACACCTCTGGACCTTGCCGGGAGGTGTGTGAGGGCATAGTGTAGCCATCTCACAGAGACTACCTTGTTAGCAGTACAAAGCCCACTAGGCAGAATTCATTAATAGGCAAACTTAACATTTTGCCACTTGTAGCTTTTGAAAACTTGAGAGCCAATTGCTTCCCTTGGCCATGCGAGAGAAGCGATATTTGGCACTCCTGACATGGTAATCTAAATATCAAACCAGGGACTTGACTTGAATAAGCTTCATAATCCCTTCCTAAGAAAAGCACATACCAACTAGATGAAGAGATTGTGCCCACACAATACACAGGATTTTCCTTCTATTTTCACTTCCTGCACTTTTACGTCCCAAAATTGAGATAAACGCATAAAAAACAGATTTTTTTCCCAAACAAAATATTTTCAACCTAAAATTTCTTTTTCTTAAAACACATAAAAAACAAAAAAACTAATTTCCGGATTTTGGTCCAAAATTTTCTAAGTCCCACCCGGACCCCAAATTTTCAGTGCCAAAAAAAAGACGTTTTTTTGTCTTAAAATTGACCGAAACGCCTAAAAAACAAAACAAATTTTTCGGATTTTGGTCCAAAATTTGAAGTCCCACCTGGACCCCATATTTTCAGTGTAAAAAAAAATAATTTTTTTTTGTCATAAAATTGACCGAAACACATAAAAAACAAAAAAAAATTTAGGATTTTGGTCCAAAATTCTTCAAGTCCCACCCGGACCCCAAATTTTCAGTGTAAAAAAAAAAAATTTGTTTGTCTTAAAATTGACCGAAACGCGTAAAAAACCAAAAAAAATTTTGGTCCAAAATTTTCCAAGTCCCACCCGGACCCAAAATTTTCTGTGTAAAAAAAAAAAAAAAATGTTTGTCTTAAAACTGACCGAAACGCATAAAAAAAAAAAAAATTCAGGATTTTGGTCCAAAATTTCTAAGTCCGGAACGGGGGCCCCAAATTTTCAGCCTAAATATGAACCCAGGGACTTGGCTTCAACAAACTTGAATCTCACCACCCCCCCCCCCCCCCCCTAAGGATGCCGCATACCAAATATTTTAAAGAATATTCCTCATACTGTACTAATTTAAACATTTGGGCTCCCATAGAGAGCCCAGATATGGACCCAGGGAATTGATTTCAATAAACATGTGAAACAATCTTCCAAAGATGTTATATGTGAATTTGAAAGCTTTTTGAACAGTGGTTTGGGAGAAAAGTAATCTTGCATGTTTTTCCCATTACCCACAGTGTTAAAAAATGCTGACTCAGCACTTCTTCAAAGTCCCCAAAAAGTACCCCATGAAAAAACCGATAGCATTTTTTTTTTTACCATTCCATTCTATTAGTCCTAAGGAAGCTTCACACCTACTAAGAATTCTCAGTGCCATTTTTAAAGGTGCGTTTTAATTTTTTTCTCTTTTTAGCTCCTGCTGTTCCCATGGGGCGACGAGGGGGGGGGGGGGGGGGGGGGGGAACAATTTCGGCATAAATTAAGTACTTATGACCCAATAAGCCCTGGCATAAATTAAGTACTTATGACCCAATAAGCCCTCATATCAAATTTGGTTCAAATCTGCCTCTCAGTTTGGAAAATGGAAATTTTGGGAGTGGCAAAAATTCTTGCCCCTCCCATAACGAAGGCAAATAATGCCCGACAAACTTCTCTTGAACAAATTTGATTCTAAACCTCAAAAGGCCTCTGTATACCACATATCAAGTCTCTGCTACTGGTGGTTTATTAGAAGAAGATTTTCAAAAAATTTGGCCATTTTTTCCCCACACCTCTGCTCAATATGAGCCGAAACCTAATTTGCATAAAAATCAAAATGCCCCTATATTACCACTATTTACATGAAATTTAATTAAAATGTGGCCAGTGGTTTAGGAGAAAGAGGCTCAAACACCACCATCATGCAGGACGACAAACGACGGATGGAGAGTGGTTAGAAAAGCTCACCGACTTTCAGTCAGGTGAGCTAACAAGTTTTGGATTACAAACACCACATCAACATTTTATTTAATGCAATGGCCAAAATCACCAGTCAAGTTTTATTCTTTCATTTTTAGCTCAACTTTGGCAAAGCCAAATTTGAGCTTTTGTCGTGGCCCGTCATCCGTCTGTCCATACGTCAACAATTGGACACGGCTCGGGCTAGAGGCCGTATTTATGAACCGATCTTTACGAAACTTCTTGGGTACCTTTGTTATGAACGTGGGACGAGAACAAGTGTTTTTGGGTGCGGTCCGAAATTCAAGATGGCTGCCAGCCACCATTTTGTACCGACGATGCAGAAATCTGTTTTTTGTACAGAACTTCCATATGAAAGCTCTGATTTGAATAATTTTTTGTATGAATGTTTAGTATCATGGGATACATCACATATAATACGTGTTTTTTTCTCGTGTGTAAATTGTGCAAATTAGACTAACTTTGATGTCTTTTGGTGTTACTTTCAGCACTGTAAGTGCAAATGCCAATACGGCTCGGGCTGCGGCCATATTTCTGAACTGATCTTTACAAAACTTCTTGGGTACCTTTGGTATCACCGTGGGACGAGAACGAGTGTTTTGGGGTCCGGTCCGAAATTCAAGATGGCCGATGGCAGCCATTTTGTACAAAATTAAGTGCAACCAGATTTTTGCACAGAACTTCCATATGAAAGCGCTGATTTGAATAAATTTTTGTGTGAATGTTTAGTACCATGGGATACATCACATATAATACAGGTTTTTTCCTCGTGCAGAAATTATGCAAATTAGATGAACTTGGATTTTTTCAGTGCGACTTACACACAGTAAGTACACATGTCAATATGGCTCGGGCTAGAGTCTGTATTTATGAACTGATCTTCACGAAATGTCTTGGGTATCTTTGTTATCACCTTGGGACGACGAGTGTTTCTGGGTGCGGTCTAAAATTCAAGATGGCTGCCAGTGGCCATTTTGTACCAAAATTAGGTCTAATCAGTTTTTTGTACACAACTTCTATACGGCTCAGACCAGAGGCCATATTTATGAACCAATCTTTACGAAACTTGGGTACCTTTGTTATCACTGTGGGATGAGAGCGAGTGTTTTGGGGTGTGGTCTGAAATTCAAGATGGCCACCAGCAGCCATTTTGTACCAAATTTAATGCAATCAGTCTTTTGTACAGAACTTCTGTATGAAAGTTCTGATTTGAATAAATTTTTGTATGAATGTTTACTAACATGGAATACATCACATATTGTAAAGGGTATTTTTTCGTGCAGAAATTATGCAAATTAGATGAACTTTGATTTATTCAGTGCTACTTACACAATGTGAGCACACATGTCAATACGGCTCAGGGTAGAGGCTGTATTTATGAACCGATCTTCACAAAACTTCTTGGGTACCTTTGTTATCACCTTGGGACGAGAATGAGTGTTTCTGGGTGCGGTCCAAAGTTCAAGATGGCTGCCAGTGGCCATTTTGTACCGAAATTAGGTCCAATCAGTTTTTTGTCACAAGTTCTCTACAGCTCGTATTTATGAACTGATCTTCACAAAACTTCTTGGGTACCTTTGTTTTCACCTTGGGACAGGAACGAGTGTGTTTTGGGGTGCCTTTGTTATCACTGTGCTTTGAGAACAAATATTTTGGGGTTCAGTCAGACCCACTCTGGGACTCAAAAGATTTCTTTTCTAGTTTAGCATCTGACTGTCACCCACCTTTACAGTACTTTACCTATACATTTGTTACAGGCAACGGTCAGTATTTATGTCCAGACCTTTACAATACTGTATATGTACCTTTGTTATCAGGTCATTACCTAGATGTTTGTCATTGCTGTGTTACATACTATACATATACATGTCTTTGTCTTGACAAGTTGAGCTACAGTGTCATTGACACTTTCATTTTAGACTGGAAAAAACTCAACTATGACCAAGGGCTGCTCGATATATCGATAAACTGATACATAACACTTTTCAAACCTGCATCAATTGAATACCGGTGTAATTACAAAGATATCCATTTATTTTCATTCTTATGCCCCCGAAAAATTTTTTTCAGGGATATATAGTCGAGGTCTCCGTCCTTCCATACGTTCATACGAACATTTTGTATTGTAACTCAAGCATCAGTTGTCAGATTTTAATGTTTTTGGTATGGTGATAGGGCAGCTAGGGGGAACGGATGCCCTCATACCTAGCCCTTTGTCCATTCATGTTTGGTAGAGTTATGACCCCTGTTTCTGACTAAGGTAAACTGTACCATAGCCAAAAGGGTTGTTTGGATGAACAAATTCTCTTCAAACATTCAGAAGTCCCTCTGTCCGTCCGTACGAACATTTTGTATTATAACTCAAGAGTCAGTTGTCAGATTTTAATGTTCATTGGTATGGTGATAGGGCAGCTTGGGGGACGGATGCCCTCATACCTAGCCTTTTGTCCATTCATGTTTGGTAGAGTTATGGCCCCTGTTTGTTTTTGGCCTCTGTTTCTGACTAAGGTAAATTGTACCACAGCCAAAAGGGTTGTTTGGATGAACCAATTCTCTTCAAACATTCAGAAGTTATTTATTTACATGCAAGTCCGACTTTGCTACCTTTGGGGTCATCAGCACATGCGTTAGCATTGCTCTTGTTTACTTACCCACAATTTAATTTTCAAGATGTCTTTAGTTTTAATTGTTGTCCCAAATGAATAATATTATCCCTTTACCCAACGAATCTGCCACATCTGCCTGCGTTATATACAAATTCAGCCATTGAAAAAATATTTTTCCAAAAAATTCAACAAAACCAGAACGAGCTTGTTCCAATGAGGGGTCACATGATATTGCTTTAAAATGTTTGGAAAAATTTGATAAACTAATGTTCAAAATAATAAGTTTTGATAAGAGGTTATTCCAAACTGCATCATCAAGTCACGCTAATTTGTTCCACTGTGATGGCTCAAGTCCCGATTGTGGTGCGTGTGTTCAGATATCTGAACAGTCTTTTGTTATAAGAGGTATTTTTTTTAATACTAATACCGGTATTCAGTCAGGAATATTATGCAGCCCTACTTTGACCCCTCAAGGAGCTCATTCCCATGTTAGTCATAAGTTTGGATTTTATGCTCCTCGGGTCGGGAGGCATAAAGTGATTGAAGTGTGAGTGTGTATGTCCAAGCCATTAATTCGTAACTAATGGGGCTGCAGTCATCAAACTTCACACAATTATATAAAGCGCAATGGGAGGATGTTTCAAAAACCATAGCTGGATCTGTAACCTCAAATTAGTCCATATTTGTGCCATGAACTCCAAAATAAATCAGACTACAATTATCAAATTTCATACAAATATTAAGGACAGTCGGAAGGTGTGTTGCACACAATAGTTGCCAATACATCTTCAAGGTCATACTTGACTTCTATGTGTTCAAGGTCACAAATCAAGTCTCGAGCATAACTCCGAAATTATTGGGGCTACAATCATCACACTTCCCACAATTCCAAAGACTATGGGAGGATATCACACACCCTAGTTTGAACCATTCTTTCAAAGTCGCACTTAAAATCAGTCAATCTTCATATATCTCGGCTATAACTCAGAAATAACTCAAACTTCATATATCAAACTTCATACAAATTTTAAGGATCTTCAAAATGTGTACCATAGAATAGTTGCTGGCACATCTTCAAAGTCAACGTCATATTTGACTTCCATAAATACAAGGTCACAAATCATGTCCGAGACCTAACTCTGAAACTATTGCGGCTACAATCGTCAAACTTCACACAATTATAAAGGAATATAGTAGGATGTGTTACACGCCCATAGCTTGATACATAACTTCAAGATCAAGGTTAGTTTTCAAGCTCACAATTGATCAATATGTGTGTCTCAGCCATAACTCAGAAAAAATCAAACTGCAATAATCAGACATCATACAAATGTTAAGGCCAGTCCAAAGGTGTGTCCCATATAATATTTGTCATGTCTCAGTCATAACGTGTAAACTATTCTGGCTATAATCATCAAATGTTGCACAACTCATTAAGATCACTCAGCTCTATTTGGGGGGGGGGGGGGGGGGGTGGGTGGGGGGGGGGGGGTCTTTGTTAGTTGGTTTTGTGTTTGAAAATTATATTCAATTAACAGGGATATACAATTAAGAGATATCCAGATATCCAATTAAGTGGGCTCCACTGTACTACCAGAGTGCTAGGAGTTAATAATCTGGAGTACAACACTGACATAGAAAGAAAACACAAGTTTGGCTAAGAGTTCCTAGATACCAAATTAATCTATTCTACCACAACAGAGTTGAGAGATTTTAATTCTTTTGAAGTACATCTACCACCATCGATGAAATGAATTCATCATTGCTTCCTGCATAAACATCTGTATTTCTAGTCAAATGTGAACAACATGGACAACAGTCTCATGATTTTCCATCATTTCCATCAGTTTGTAAAAACAGAATACTGTGCTGTACTCTAAATTTCATTTGATAAAGTCTCTATTGCTTGTAGTACTTCATTACTGTTCAGGCCAGATAAAGGTTTATTTGATTCTCTACCATAGTCTGAAATGTAAAACAAATGAAAGTGTCAATGACACTATAGCTCAACTTGAACTTGGTAAGTAAAAAGTGAAATGGCAAAATTGAAGATCATTGTTTCAAATGTTATTTGGTGAAACTTCAACATAACAGCATTGTGTGTACACAATGTCAGAGCAATCCATGCATTTTTAAATGTAAATAGTGACACACAAATGCAGTAAATTTCTAAGTCATTGTAAACGGAAACTGTTTTCACAGAAATTAATGCTAGTCGATAGCTCTTATCTAGAGGTCCCGCATAATGAGCACACCAAGTTAAAAAACAATCCTATGATAAATGTGGCCTGTAGGCCATGTCAAAGAAGAACGTTGATGCACAAATGCAATAAATTCAAAGGTTGTTGCTAACAGCAACAATTTTTGATGGAAATGAAAAGAAAATCGATAGCTCCTGTCTTGGTCACCCTGAATAAGCATACCAAGTTTCAAAACAACCTGATAATGAATGCACCCTCTGAGGCATACCAAAGGAAGATGATAATGCACAAATGTATAAGTTTGAATGTAATGGCAATGTATTTTTCAACTTTTTTTTATGGAAATTCATAAATATGCCCTGTAGAGAGTGCAAATGGGATAATTTGCTGCACAAATGCACAAAGTTCAAAGGCTGACGCTAATGACAATAATTTTTTATGGAAATGAAAGAAAATAAATAGTCGACACCCCAAACAAGTATACCAAGTTTCAAAGCGATCCAATCATAAATGTGCCCTGTAGGGCATGCCAAAGGAATGTACATGTATTGATGCCTGACTAAACCAAGTTCAAAGGCCGTTGCTAACGGCAACATTTTTTGAGGGAAATGGAAGAAAATCGATAGCTCCCATCTAGGGGTCACCTCAAACAAGCATACTGAGTTTCACCTGTAGGGTGTGCCAAAGGGAAACATTGAGGCCTGACTAAACTAAGTTCAAAGGTTGTTGCCAGCCGCCACATTTTTTGACGGAAATGAAATCGATAGCTCCCATCTAAGGGTCACCTCAAACAAGCATACCAGGTTTCATAGCGATCCGATCATAAATGCAACCTGTTGTACGTATGTACGAAAGTATGTACGCCGCCGAACAAGAAGTGACTACAATAGCTCAGCTTGACTTTGTCAAGTTGAGCTAAAAAATCAAGTTTACATAATACGAAAGCCAGATGACAATTCCGAACAAAACTGTTTTAGGCTTACTTGTTTTACAAGGATTGGCAAGCAAGTTATACAATTTATATTAACCCTTTACCCAACATAACGGCCAAAACCGGCCAGTGCTATTCACAAAAATCACCAATTAATGTTCATTATTTTTTTCATTTTTTGTCTCAAAAACATAGGTTATGACCCATCTTTGGAATGAGCTCGTTCCACAGAAGGATCATAACCTATGTTTTTGAGACAAAAAATGAAAAAAAATTATTTATTCAAGAATTTTGTTTGCAAGTGTCGTCTGCTTTTCATGTTAGGTAAAGGGTTAATACCTCTCCTTGGCCCAGTGGTGCAGGTGTGTGGGATGACCTTCGTTGAGGCAACTTTGTGGCCTCGCCTTGCTCGAATACTACAAAATGATTTTTAGCCTGCACAGAGTGTGTCTCGCTTTGCATGGACGACCGCCATTTTACATCCCCATCTCACAAGGCAGTATGCTGTGACAGCATCAAACCCACAATTGAAGCTGAGTGTGTTCGGACACTGCAAGAGCTTTCCCAGACCAAGGATAGATTTCAGGACCTCTAGCATGAGAGACCAGCACATTTATTCACTCTGTCACCACTTTCCATATCTACTCAGCCCCCACTCTCCATATCCACTTGGCCACCACTCTCCATGTCCACTCGACCAAGGCCCTACAATAACCAATTCAAAGAGTTGCAAGGCTTCACCTTCAAAACTAGAGTATATAAAACCTTATAAAAACTGAAGGCCTCCTGGCCCATTTTCTGGGATTTCAAGACCTTGAATGGCCCTGTGTCAAGGGCATTCCTTAAATCCAAGCCCTGTAGGAAACTTGGAATATAATATACAGTACCTCTTTCAATTACCTGGAAAAGTATCAGAAGCCACTAAAATGGCTTTATTAAAAAGTGCTAAAAGACACCTGACACACTTTACATACTATGCATTATCATTCTGTTTGTTCAGTAGTGGAAACAAGTTTTTAATAGAAAATTGTTTCGTTAAAATTTATTTGAGAATGGGAACAGGCACTCTATCAATTGTAACAAAACCATTATTGATATTTATTATTTATTGGTGTTTTTAAGGTCATATATTTCTGCACAATGGTTAATCATGACCAAGACAGTTTTATGGGTGGAGGAAGCCGGAGTACCCGGAGAGAACCACCGAGCAACGGCGAGCAACTGTCAGCTCCCCAACATACCAACTCCACACAAGCAGGGTTAGCATTGGTTGAAGACAGGTGCACTATCGACGTGCAGTACGCTTTCAGTACACAGCGTCACCAAGCCCCCACATGGGCAATGGGGGTGAAGTGTCTTGCCCAAGGACACAATGCGGTTGCCGCAGGTGGGATTCGAACCGAGGACCTCTCGGCTTGCGGCCTGCACCTCTACCTACTGAGCCACCGCGCCCCTACCATTATTGATGACCCTACTATTGTATATATAGACAATAAACATATAGTGTGTTTTTATATCTGTGTTATACGAGTTGAAATATGGTTTATTTTTTCGAGGCTTCGCCGAGAAAAAATAAACCATATTTTAATGAGTTGTATAACACAGATATAAAAACACACTATATGTTTATTGTTTTTATCTGATAACAAACAGACACCCGTCTCGTGCGTTTACCCGACTTATATATGCTTCCCACGGGCCTCCAAAGAAAACCAGTCTACGAGACAAAAGAAATAGGACAAGACGCATAGAGTTGTGTCCCTTACATTACAAAATCGATGACGGCGATTGTAAAGTGCGATTGCACTTCTTGCATCATGTAACTGCGCTGGAACAAAATAAATTTCAACTATTTTATTAACAGTAACAAAACGGTGTTTCAGTAGAGTTATTCTTTTTTTGACATAGTTCCAGTTTTCTTCCGTGTTTTATGCTGTAGTCCCAATATAACAAATAATTTTGCGTTTGTTTACAATTTTTACGAAGTGTTTTTTTTTCAGGTAGAGCAGACGAACTTTTAATTAGCGCAGTTCCGCGAGTACTTTTGATCGAGGCCGTGACTATAAATAGTTCGCAGTCGCCGCATACTAATTACTATTAACATTCAAGTAATTTCTACAATGTTTTGAAGCAAAATTTTAGGTTGCCTTTATTGAAGCAAAATAAATAAGAAATGACACCATCAGAGGATTTTGACAAAGTGCAATAAGCGTACAATTAAAACCTGCCCTGTGATATAACGATGTTTCATGAATGAATGAATGAAAATGGAATTGAAAGAGGTCCGAGGTCTTTCGCATAAATTATAATTATATACAACACCCGTTGTATATACTTCAAGTATATACAACGGTTGTTATACTCTATGGTTATCAGATAAACCAATTTCATTTTTGCCTCAAAAAAAATAGCTGATCATCCCTCACTGGAACAAGCTCAAAAACTGAAAAAAAATGTGAATGGAGATTTATTTGTGAGTTGCTCTGGCTAGATATAATCGTTGTTTGTCATGAGTACCAATGCAAATTCATTCCAATAGGATTCCATTTTATCCAGTCTTTCAAAGAGTATTCAAACCTTACAGTTCCCAAATTATAAATAGGGACAATAAACAATATTATTACATGCCTATTACTTTTCCTCCAGTTCCACATTTACAAACATGCGTTCCAAATGGATTTCCGTTACAGACTACTCTTCCACCTGATGTCATGGATCCATCAAAAGAACTAAACTCTGCCAATTTTCATAATCAGCCAATCAAAATGTCGTAATTTGAACCTTTGTCAACTGGAAAATGTTTTTGTTCAAATCTACAAATAACTAAGAGTTTTCAAGTTCGAAATTTTCTGTGTGTGATGTTTGAATTTTAAATGAATGGATTCTATATCACATAGGCATGTAATAAACACATAATGCCACAACATGTGAATGCATTTGTCAATACGGCTCTCATGTCATGGTGGAAGGATATAACTCGAGTGTGCCTCGAGTTCAATCCTTCCATGCTGTCACTTGTGCCCTATTGGCGAACGCATTCACACATCATGATGTTGTGCATTTAAAAGAGAAGTTTTTAAAATATTACCCAAAATGAACATGGATTTGCATACTATCAATGGCAATATTCATAAGATTTAAAAACACTACTTTTCAAAAAAACTTCAATCCAATAAGTACAACATTAACCGTTAAAGGCAACGAGGGGTCATAACCTATGTTTTTGAGACAAAAAATGAAAAAAATAATGAAAATTAATTGGTGATTTTTGAGAATAGCGCTGGCCCCAGTTTTGGCCGTTACGTTGGGTTAAGGCAATTATTACCATATCGAGCAAATACAACTGGCTGAACACCACTGCATTCTCTTATCAAGATGGGAAACTTTGGATTATTTTTCTTCAGAGCAACATAATGGTTCTCTATAAAGTCCCTGAAATAAGAAATGAAACACTGTATCGTTACTTGGGCAACTGTTGTGTGGTACAGTACACTACAATCTATAATAAAGTGGAAAGCTGTTGGGACAACTAATGCCTTAATAATGCAATATTTTAGCCACAATATTACCACAATGTAACAGAATTGGCCCCTCCCAGCACAATTTGTCACAAATGCTGCCCAAGAAATTTTCTTTCAACAAACTTGAATCTTTCAGGAAATAAGGAAGTTGAATACCGAATTTCAATGTATTGTGACTGGTGTGACTGTGATGGTTTACGAGAAGACTTTTTAGGTGTTATATAAGTAAGGAAAACAATTTACTTTGAAATTCCCAAGTCGAAATTCCATAAATTTCAACTAAATATACACAAATTACATGTTTTAATCAAAATTATAATTGTGGTTTACATAACACAGAGGGGAGCACGGTGGCTCAGTGGGAGCGTGGTGGTTCACTGGTAGACTGTTGGACTTCTATGCTAGAGGTCCCAAGTTCGATCCCCATCCGAGACAACCTGCGTTGTGTCCTTGGGCAAGGCACTTTATCCCGGTTGCATACATGGGGTTACGATGACGCTGTGGACTAAGGCATACTGCACGTCGATGGTGCACATGTCTTCAACCGCTGTAACCCTGCTTGAGCAGAGCTTGAACAGAGTTAGAATGTTGAGGAGCTAAAAGTTGCTCATCGATGCTCGGTGGTTCTCTCCGGCTTCCTCCACCTGTAAAACTATCACGGTCACGATTAGCCATTGTGCATAAGTATGTGACCTAAAACATAAATAAATAAATACAGAACACGAAAAATATAGGTGTTCAACTCACATAGTTGATAGCAGGCATAAACAGTTCCTGAAAGTTTGCCATCACATTTGTACCAGAACCGATAATAAAATAATATTTCCTGAGAACAACCTGTGGCCAAATATGCATAAGATATCGAAGATCAAAGCTAGGAATTCAAGGCTGCATGCAGGAAAATGCCAACACTGTCAGCATTTTTCTAGAAAATGGATGCCATATCTGGAAAACGTGTCTTTTGTCATGTGATAACGGAAACTTGACTGAAAATTACTTTAGAATTCTAGTAAATTCAAACATGTGTTGTGATACCTTGTAAGTAATATAAGTATGCCAACTGTGCAGTTATCTTATGGTGGTGACTGTCAGTTGTGACACTTAAGTCAACATCTTTTTAGAAGGCATTGTATGTGGGTACTTTTTGACCATTGCTGACTTTGACCGAAATGTAAACAAATGACATGGCATTCTTACCGATGTAGTGTCTTTGAACAGGTTGATATGTGTATCAAGGGAGACAATGAGAGGGAGGGTTGAGAGCAGATGTATTGTAAAGACGTTTCAGTTAACAAAATAATTGTTACAATAGAGATCTTTATTCTGTTATGAGACACAATTACTTGCCGACAAGGATGAAAACTTTTTAGATATTTGATGTTCGATCTCTTGATGAAACTCAATTTATGTGTAACAATTTATAATCTGTAGAATGACTAGTTTCTTATTTTTTTGCAAAGACACAAAAGTTGATGTACAAGATGTCACGCATCACCACAGAAAACATTTAAAGAAGCCTATCCACTTGCATAAAAACAAACTAAAATTGTTTGTTCACTTACTTAGAACTGACAATGTCCAATTCCAGCCTCAAATCACTGATGCCACTGAACATGTCATGAATCCCTCTGATATGTATTCAGAAATCAGGTTAGGCATTGATGCGTTTGACATATTTTCAACAGTGAGTGGTCTTGATACCAAAGAGGATTTTGCAACTTTGTTACATTGTCTGGATACACAGTGCCATCAAGTCTTAGCAACTCTCCCCAGAAATAAAGATGCTTTTGACCAAACTAAACAGGTTTTGTCTTCTTATTTCACATCTAAATGAAATGTAGTTGCCAAACGATATAAATTTCGACAACAGACTCAAGGTGTTGATGAGAAAATTGATGCTTATGTCACTGCCTTGCTTGAACTTTGCAACACTTGAGGTGGAAATGACTCTTTACCAAATAGTGGGAAAGTGTGTCTCTCACACACAATGTGAAAAATTGTTGCAACAAGATGAACTTACTTTAGAAAAGAATTTTAAAATTGCCTGACTTTACAAGTGACCTTATGAAGAATCCCATCTAATGCAAGATGAAGCAGCTTGTGCCACTTCAGATATGATAGAATAATTGACGATTAAACATTCCCAAGGTGTATGTTACAGACGTGACTACAAAAACCACACATCCAATGAAAGTGGAACAAAATGGTCTAAGTGTATATTCTGTGGTACCCTTGGTCATTATGCTAATGTTTGCAAAAAGAAAAAAACAAATGGAAAAATCTCATAAGAAAGAATCTTCAGCTTCAAACCAACCAATATGCATACTATCAGACAGACAATCACGTGACTGCCCTTCTTCAGATTTTGAGGGTGATTTTGTATATTTCTTGAATTCAGATCTCTCGGAGAACATTTCCATCAACAATAGAACTGTCGATGTGCTTTTGCATACAGGTTCAAGCCAGAACATACTCTCTGCCCAGTTATTTACCAAAATGTTCCCTCACTATGATCTGACAACATAAAAACAATTTTTTACTTAGGCCTAAAAAAGTTAAAAATCTGTTTCTGGGGCCCTCCACATGGTCCTTTTGGATGCCACATGCTCTCTTTTTATAATCAATTCAAACTTATAAAAATTAAATGATTTATGTCTGATATTTGACCCAAGTTAATAAAATTGATAAATTTGTTCCTTGGGTGCAACAAGGCTTTGCAATGCTTTAGCATTGCAAAGCCTTCTTTTGCACTAAAGGGATGAAATACACCACCACCCATGCTATTCTGTAGATTATGAGGCCTAAAACAAACCAAGAACCTGAACTTTTGGTGGCAAAGAAACAATTACAATGAAAGTGTCAATGACACTGTAGCTTAACTTGACTGTGTGTTGACTTGAATATGTTAATTTCTGTTCCCTACATGCTATGTTTTCAATAAGAATAATCTGAGGTGTAGACTGTACTAAAGAGTGGAGGCCTGGGTTGATGTGGCCCTCACAGTTAATGTATGTCAACCCAAGTTACAGTAAAATCAAACTAAAATGAGTTAACCTACCAAGTTACAATGAAATCCTTTCATAAATATGACTTGTAGACTTTGTAAGACCAGGCACCTCATTAACTTCAATTTATGATCAAACACCTGCTCAGATTCTTTTCGAAACTTTATGGTCCTGCCCAATCACTTGAGAGAGCTTTCTACAGCAAATACTACTGACAAGTGTGAAGAAATCAATTCAATTACCGTAATTACTTTAGATGGTCATTTCCTATCTTGATTTGCAGGAATATCCCATGTGCTATAGTTATAGTTATCTCCTTTCATATACCTGGTCACCAACGTAATAACAAGACCTCAAAGTCAATACGCAAAATTGCCAAAGGTTGGTTATTAGGAATTGGCTCTCTTCCAAAAATATCATTTAAGTCGCAACTTTGGGCTGTTAAAATGACAATTCACCACATCTTTAAGTTCGTAATTCTCAAATTGACAAACAACATGGGTGTGTTACAGTAAAAAAAAAACCTGGAGAATGATCATCAAATTTTCGGGGGATTTATGTTGTAGCGAACATAGATACGGATTGTCCAATTTTTGGTATGAGTTGACGGTTTGCAAATGATTTGGACCTTGGATGATACAGACAATGGAGATTCAGACTCTGGAAGATTTGGACCTTGAACAAATCGGACCTTGGACAATTTGGACCTTTATATTCATTGAAAGTTCCAATCGTCCTGTATACAAATACATGTAGGACTTCACCCTAGAAACTATCCACAACTCAATCGTGTGCGAGTTGTGGTTCAACATGATCATGATTGAAAATAATATGATCAATTTAATTTCTAATAGGGCTGTACGATATTCAAAACTGAATACCGGTATCGGTATTTAAAAAAATACCGAGGTATACTGGTATATCGAAAACTGTTCAGAAAAATGAACATAAGAACCACAACCAAGGCTTGAGACATCACAGTCGAAACGAATTAGCATGCCTTGATGATGCGGTTCGAAAAACCTTTACCCAAGGCAGACGCTATCAAAATATTTTTCAAAAAAGTTTATCAGATTTTCCAAAAAAAATTCTACAAAACCATATCATGTGACCCCCTCATTGGAACGAGCTCAACGAGCTCGTTCCAATGAGGAGTCACATGATATAGTTTTGTTGAAATTTTTGAAAATTATTTTTTTCAACTGCTGAAATTGTATATTACATGAGCACATGCAGACGATTCCTTTGGTAAAGAGATAATATTATTCATTCGGGGCTATAGTTAAAAATCTCATGACATCTTGAAAATTAAATTGTGAGGAAATAATTAATGACGATAATCCGTTATTTTTGTAATTGCACCGGTATTCAATCGATATTGGTTCGAATACCGGTATATATCGGGTTATCGATATACCGTGCAGCCCTAATTTCTAATAAAATAGGGTCACTGTGACCTTGACCTTTGACCTAATGATTCCAAAATAAATAGGGCTCTTTCTTGCACCAATGCCAACCTACCTACATGTATGAAGTTTCATGAACGTAGGTGGAACCATTGTCAAATTATCATCTGGAAACCAATTGTTTACGATTTATTATGTTCAAAGTCACTGTGACCTTGGCCTTTGACCTAGTGAGTCCAAAATAAATAGGGGTCTTCCACTCACCTAGGCCAACCTACCTATGAGGTTTCATGAATGTGGGTCAAACCATTATCAAGTTATAGTCCGGAAACCAATTGTTTATAATTTAATGTGTTGAAGGTCACTATGACCTTGACCTTTCACTTAGCAAGTCCAAAATAAATAGGGTTCTTCCTCTCACTGAAGCCAACGTACATGTACCTATGAAGATTCATGAATGTGGGTCGAAACATTATCAAGTTATCATTCGGAAACCAATTGTTTTCGATTTACTATGTTGAAGGTCACTGTAACCTTGACCTTTCACCTAGTGAGTCCAAAATAAATAGGGTTCTTCCTCTCACTGATGCCAACCTAACTATGAAGTTTCATGAACATGGGTCGAACCATTATCAAGTTATCATCCGGAAACCAATTGTTTTGATTTACTATGTTCAGGGTCACTGTGACTTTGACCTTTGACCTAGTGAGTCCAAAATAAATAGGGTTCTTCCTCTCATGAAGACCAACCTACATATGAAGTTTCATGAATGTGGGTTGAACCGTAGTAAAGTTATCACCCGGAAACCAATTGTTTACAATTTACTATGTTCAAGGTCACTGTGACCTTGACCTTTGACCAAGCAAGTCCAAAATTAATAGGGTTCTTCCTCTCACCGATACCAACCTACCTATGAAGTTTCATGAACATGGGTTGAAGCATTATCAAGTTATCATCCGGAAACCAACTGTTTATGCCCACCCGCCATTCATCAAACTATAAGTCGAGTTTGACTTCAACTCGACTAATAACCAACCCTAAAGTAAATGCAGTGGTATATTTCAATGAATTGTTTTACAAATTATGTACATACATGTAGTATGGAATAAAATACATGAAAAAATAAACAAAATAAAAATATGGTTCATTTCACACATCTCTCTTTCACTGCCCTGCCTTATCAAGTCCTACAGAACTTGTTTATCATGCATTTCTCTCAAGGAAGAAAACAGATATTGTTTATTACTTGACAAAATGAAAAGAAATTGACAGTCTAAGGTATCATTATTTGTCATCCAGTTTACTGCGAAGAACACTATTTCTGGTAGTGGTCAGTTCCTTAGGCATGTGTATCAGTGGTATCTTTTCAGAGCAATTCTTTTTAGAATAAATAAAACATGTCAAAAAGTTGGGAATTGTGTTTTTGTACCATTCCGGTCCCATGTTTATCTGTTTTGGTTCCATGCTGACCCATTTGTGTTGGTCTGTTTCAGTTCATTGCGATCAGTTTCTGTCCTGTTTCAGTCATTCGACACACCAGTTTTAAAGAAGACTGACAATGTAATTTGCAATGGTCATACTAAATAGAGACTTTGGAGACCATAACAAAGATATGTTTTAAATAGTCAAATAAGAATGTGATGTCCAAATATGGGTATATAAACACAGTTGAACAATGAACAATGAAAAATTTAATGGCAGTTAAACAGGCCTGGCATTCTTAAAAATGCAGGAGGGCTAAAAATCGCTCTCCTCACATGGCCTAGGGGAGCGATTAGCTCTCCTCAAGCTTACAAAAGCTGAAAGTGGCAAAATGAAGTTGTACTATTAAAGAATTCTGCCTAGTGGGCTTTGTACATTTTATTTGGTGCTGCTAACCAGATAGTCTCTGTGAGATGGCTACACTGCCCCTCCCACACCTCCGGGCCTTGGTAAGGCCCAGAGGTGTGGGAGGGGCAGTGTGGCCATATTGCAGAGACCACTAACATAGCAGAGATATGAAAACCTGTGGGTTTTAGGAATAGGCTGTTGTGGTAATCATTATTTTCTAAGGCTAGGAGGGCTATTTTTCGCCCTCCTCAATTTTTTTAAGGCAAGCAGTAGGCGAGCGAATAAATCGCTCTCCTGAAAATGCCAGGTCTGGTTAAATATATAAGTAGATGTATAATACGCATATAAAAATATGCAGTCTGTATTTAGTATGTTTAAAGTTGCAGACTCTACAGCCCATCGATCATAGAGACTGTACACTGCAGTTAATTATTAATTGCAGATCCCAAATCCAGTAATGACTAAATAGTTTATCATATTTTCTGTTTGTTCTTTCCTTTCTGTTTTTATTAGTAAGTATAATTTGACTGATAACACAGATGCTCAATTAAAATTTCCTGGAAGTTTATTAAGGGTGCGCTTAAAAAAAACTTACCGACTCTGTATCAAGACCATATGAAAACTCCATGCTGAAAAGTCGTTTAAAATGCAAAACTCATACAGTAGATTGTGTTGAAATATGTAGGAATACGCTAATTTTAACACAGAAAAAAAATTACTGACTGTCAAATCTGCGTTATGAGTTTATGACACGTCTTAAAATCTATGGTCTCTATTTAGCATGTTAGCAATTTTGGACTCTTTGGTTGAACGATCATAGAGTCAGTATGAAGCTGTTAATTATTAATTAATTGCAAATCCCAAATTGAATTATGACTGAATAGTTTATCTTATTTTCTGTTTAAAAAAAATGTCTGTGTAATTTAAATGATACAGGCCTAATTATACTTTATAGTTATCGCTCTAGAAGCATATAAAAATACAGTTATGGGATGAAACATTTACTGGCTGTTCTATAATATTGCGCATAAGTAGAGATGGGCAGTATTGGAATTTTGAGTTTGGTTTTGGTATGGGGGGGGATAACATGGTATGGTTTCAGTGTTCAGTATTTGACTTGACTGAGATTTACTGACAGTACCTAAGGGAAATTCAAATTATGAAAAGTAGTTCTTGGATCACTCTACCACAGAGTTACAACATACAGTTAAAACTAAAAGTTCTGCCACGAACTGTGCGCTTATCTAGGCTTAATTTCGCGTAGGAATTGCGTGCAATTGCCATATCGAATGAAATCCAAAGGTTCTCCTGGTTAACCACTCATTGCAAACACAGGCAATGTTTCAGCCAATGGACCTCCGGGTAACCCGGAGGTCCATTGGCTGAAACATTGCTTGTGCACAGGCCATATGTACAGAATTTGATAGCCTTACTATGGTCATAACACGTAGATTAACGTGCAGATCGATGTGCTATTTGTGCGTATATCATGATAGGTCTTCTAGTTTTAACTGTAGGCCACTGCAAAAGAGTTCAACATTGGATTTTTTTTGCCAACACAAATCATATCTACAGTAATTTTGTGACTTGTTCTAAACACACCTTCACCTTTAAAGGCCTATTTCAAGAATTAGTATCTCGGAACAAGTGTCCTCAGCATGTCATCTTTAGGAGGTCCTGCTGACAACACACATACATGTATTACCTGGGCAGTGATTTCGTGTCAATTCTTGGCTGCCTGTTACGGCAGCCAAGACTTTGCTAGAAATCATTGCTAAGCAACTGGACATGTACAGTTTGTAGTCTAGTGGGCATTCAGGAGGATTACCCAGGCCCTCCTTTTATGAAAATGAACCCTTCAACTGCTACCAAGTATCAACAATACCTTATAAATAGCAAATGTAGGAAAATTTAAAAATTCAGACAGAATTTGTTTGCAATAATGATTGGTTCGGTTTGTTTTTTTTCATATCGGTTCAGTTTTTCGGTATACTGCCCATCTCTAGCAAAAAGACTTAGGTCTCTATTAGAGACTGCCTAAAAACTATGTTTTATAAGTTGTCAGATGTACATAATACATATAATTTGAATTGATAATGTCAGAAAATGCTTTTATGAACATACAAAAAAAATACTACAAACCAATTTTAGGTTGTATTTATAGCTACCGTTCATAGCAAGTTACGGTCACTATTTAATATGTGTTGAATAAGGCCAATAGAGTCTGTGGCTGTTAATTAACACAAAAAATACTTAAGACCGATCCATTATTGACGTTAGTAAGACACATCAGCAGTGCCGGGCTCATGAATAGCAAATCTGACTAACAACCCACACCCGGATAAATTAACCCTTTACATAACTAAATGCCTTTAATTTTCACAAGCTACGGAATTTATTTAATTAGCACCTGCTGACTCGTAATCCAGGCCTGGCATGTTGTGCCCCAGACCCCCCTCCCCCCACCCTGAATGGCAAATTTGACTATAAACCCACACCCAGATAAATTAACCCTTTACATAACAACATACATGTACCTTTAATTTTCACAAGCTACAGAATTTAATTAGCACTAGCTGACCATAAACCCTGTTGATGCCCACGAATGCATTTACCAGGTAATGATGAAAGTGTCAATGACACTGTAGCTCAACTTGACAAACTTGAACTTGGTTAGTTATAAATGAAATGGCAAAATTGAAGATCATTGGTACCAATGTCATTTTGTTTTGCCAGTGGCAACATTTTTTGACAGAAACCGAAGAAAATCAATAGCTCCCATCTAGAGACATCCCCAAACAAGCATGCCAGGTTTCAAAGCCCTGTAGCAGGGCTCGATTTAACTGGATTAGCATAGCACTTTGCTCTCCAATTTTTGAATTTTGCTATTCAAGATTTATTAGTTTCAAGTGCTTTTGGATCAACTGCTAATCAATTTTCCAGGGTGAATAGTAAATTGCTATTCAAAATTTTCAGATTAAATCAAGCCCTGTGTAGGGTGTACAAAAGGGAAATATTGAGGTCTGACTAAACTAAGTTCTACGAACGTTGGCCCTGGCAACCTTTTTTGCCGGAAATTGAAGAAAATCGATAGCTCCCATCTAGAGGTCACCCTAAATAAGCATACCGGGTTTCAAAGCAATCAAATCATAAATGTGTCCTGTAGGGTGTGCCAAAGGGAAATAATGTGGTTTGACTAAACTATGTTCTAAGAATGTTGGCCGCGGCAACATTTTTTGACGGAAATTGAAGAAAATCGATAGCTCCCATCTAGAGGTCTCCCCAAACAGGCATATCAGGTTTCAAAGCAATCTGATCATAAATGTGCCCTGTAGGGTGTGCCAAAGGGAAATATTGAGGTCTGACTACACTAAGTTCTACGAACGTTGGCCGTGGCAACATTTTTTGCCAGAAATTGAAGAAAATTGATAGCTCCCATCTAGAGGTCACCCTAAATAAGCATACCAGGTTTCAAAGCAATCAAATCACAAATGTGCCCTGTAGGTTGTGCCAAAGGGAAATATTGTGGTTTGACTAAACTAAGTTCTAAGAATGTTGGCCGCGGCAACATTTTTTGACGGAAATTGAAGAAAATCGATAGCTCCCATCTAGTGGTCACCCCAAACAAGCATGCCAGGTTTCAAAGCAATCCAATCATAAATGTACCCTGTAGGGTGTGCCAAAGGGAACTATTGAGTCTTCTGACTAAACTAAGTTCTAAGAACATTGGCCGCGGCAACATTTTTTGACAGAAATTGAAGAAAATCGATAGCTCCCATCTAGAGTTCTCCCCAAACAAGCATACCAGGTTTCAAAGCAATCTGATCATAAATGTGCCCTGTAGGGTGTGCCAAAGGGAAATATTGAGGTCTGACTAAACTAAGTTCTACGAACGTTGGCCGAGGCAACATTTTTCGCTGGAAATTGAAGAAAATCAATAGCTCCCATCTAGAGGTCACCCTAAATAAGCATACCAGGTTTCAAAGCAATCAAATCATAAATGTGCCCTGTAGGGTGTGCCAAAGGGAAATATTGTGGTTTGACTAAACTAAGTTCTAAGAACGTTGGCCGCGGCAACATTTTTTGACGGAAATTGAAGAAAATTGATAGCTCCCATCTAGAGGTCACCCCAAACAAACATACCAAGTTTCAAAGTAATCTGATCATAAATGCGACCTGTGAGGTGTGCCAAAGGAAATTGTGGACGTACGTACTACGTACGTACGTACGTACGTACGCCAACGGACGAAAAGTGATGGCAATAGCTCAGCTTGACTTTGTCAAGTTGAGCTAAAAATCATCATCAACAAAATTTTAATTAATGGAGCACCGGGTTGTACCCGGTACTTCATTAATTATATTTTTGATGATGATGATTATTTCTATAATTAGTGTTTGGAATCTAATATTAATGCGCCTGTGGAAATATTACGCACATGCAGAAAGTGACCAGCCCATGGCTGCCGTAATGTATATTTATCTGCAGATTCATTTATGACCGCAGGCCTTTAAATTAATTTATTTTGGGCACACCCTTTTGCCCTAATTTGGCACATTAAAACTAGAAATAACAGCCTTATCCTGCTAGGTTTTATTGCCATGTCTTTCTTAGTGTTTCTATGGCCATATTATGATGGAAGTTATTCTCAAATGTAGAAGAGGCAGAGAGCATTTATATATTTTTCTTGTCTTCACACCTTCTCTAATATGGGCAAACCTGTCAATGTAAATGGTGTGAAATTGGGGTAATCTGAAGGCATGAGCCAGGTGAAGAGATGTGACTGGTTGTGACACAACTGTATATGGGCATACATAGTCCAAGCAGAGGAAAATGCAGCAGATCCTAGATTTTGCACATGCCAACATGGCATCTGAAAAGTCTGGGATGGCAAGTGGTATACTGGTTTTCTTATGGAAAGATTCATAATAATCTTGAATATTTGACATCACGAGACAGGTTTGAGTTCAGCTGACGGTCCTTCGTAGCCAAGTAGTCTCAGACAGGGCATTGAAATGAAAGTGTCTATAAACACTGTAGCTTAACTTGTCTGTGTGTTGTGTTTGATGAAAACGATAATGTTCAATGTTTATGAAAGGATTATGAAATAAGACAAGAATTTTTGGGGTGATAATTAGGAATATGTAAATTTCTGTTCCCTGTATGCTATGTTTTCAATAAAAATAATATGAGGTGTAGACTGTACTAATGAATTGAGGGATGGGTTAATGTGGCCCTCACAGTTAATGTATGTGGCCCTCACAGTAAATGTATTCCCACGAAAGTTACAGTGAAATTATTCCAAAATGAGTCATCCTTTCCAGTTACAATGAAATCCCTTCATCTTTATTATTTATTTATTTATTGGTGTTTAAGGTCACATACTTATGCACAATGGCTAATCGTGACCACAAATCCCTTCATAAATATGGCCTGTAGACTGTGCTCAAGGTTTTTGGGCTTTGGGCCTGTGTGGCCATCATGGCTAACCAATTGCAACCGCAAGGGGGAGCCATCATGTAGACATTATACTGAGTCATCCTACCAAAGTACAAGGAAATTCCTTCATAAATATGACCTGTAGTCTGTGCTAAAGTTTTTCGGGTTTTGGGTTCGGGTAGCCGTCATGGTTGAATGATCGCATCAAAAAGGGGACGTTCTCATTTAGGCATTATCTGGAGTCATCCTACCAAGTTACAATGAAATCTCTTCATAAATATGACCTGTAGACTGTGCTAAAGGTTTTCGGGCTTTGAGCCCCTGTAGCCATCACATTCGACCAAGCACGACCAAAAGGGGACATTATCATCTAGGCCTTATGTGGAGTCAACCTACCAAGTTACAATGAAATCCCTCCATAAATACCCAGAAGAGCTGGGAGGTTAAACGGAGGCCGGGGTCAGTAGTGAGGCTACCGAAAATCGCAACCGCACTCCAATAAACATAACTGCAAATTTGGTTTTAAAATTCCAGCACGTTCTGACAGAAATAAAATGAATATCGAATTACCAAAATGACCATATAATTCAATTAAATGCAATATATATGCATTTGCTGGCCACTGTCAGTCATTTCTATGTATACGTTTTAATGGAATTAAAAAAAAACAAACTGTTGTACACTATACTTGCACCAATGACATTTTCAACACAGTAAGACAAGATTACAGTATCGATACACAAAACTCAACATGATTTCATTAATATTCATGACCTGTCAACACCAACAGTGGAGCATTGTAAAATGTTCATCAGTTTATCAAATGCGTTTCCTTTGTTGAACTAGAACTTGCCACTTGCTCTTCATTTATACTGTCCGATATATATTTATTTCTACACATAAATTTAAAAGCCTGAAGTCCAAAATCGGTTTCAAATTCACAGTTGAAGTCAGATGGAAATTTAGTGTTACAATGACCTAAATGAGTGATTTTTACTTGATAAAATTCTTATGGTCAGCATAATTTTTTAGGGTGAGTTGGGTTACCGTAAACACAGTTTTGGTTTTGTTTGGCCTGACATTTTACAACATTACAGACATAGATATGCTATAATTATTCACATGTATTCAACCGATACAATCAACAGAAGACGGAGTGTTAGTTGTTAGTAGAAGATGTAATTATAGGGACGATCTGATAGGTATATACAGATGGTTTCTATATGCTCACGAACAACCACAACCGAGGTTTTTTTATTTAAAAAACTGAAACTGAACGTAGAGTCTGCAACTTCAAACATACTAAATAGAGACTGTAGATTTATATGTGTGCATTATAGATGTACTCATATATTCAACTGCCATTAAATTTTTCTTTGTTCAACTGTTTACA
Source organism: Pictodentalium vernedei (assembly GCA_031216915.1). Taxonomy (NCBI): domain Eukaryota; kingdom Metazoa; phylum Mollusca; class Scaphopoda; order Dentaliida; family Dentaliidae; genus Pictodentalium; species Pictodentalium vernedei. The sequence continues at coordinate 193,462,460 of CM062297.1, read as the reverse complement.
CACACACATTTTGACACTACCAACTATACTACTCAACGTTTGCTAAGCACCAAGTATATCCAACTACCTGTTTTACGTTTTAATTGAAATATTGTTATGAAAAGTGTATATATTTTTTATTTAATTAGATCTTTAGTGATTTAAGAACAAAAATTAAGATTTTGTTTGTGTTTGACATTATCTTTTAGCTTTTGAATACGATAAGCATGAATGAAAGTGTCAATGACACTGTAGCTCAACTTGTCAAGACAAAGACATGTACATGTATAGTATGTGACACAGCAATGACAAACATCTAGGGAATGACCTGATAACAAAGGTACATATAAAGTATTGTAATGGTCTGTACATAAATACTGACCGTAGCCTGTAACAAATGTATAGGTAAAGTATTGTAAAGGTGGGTGACAGTCAGATGCTAAACTAGAAAAAATCTTTTGAGTCCCAGAGTGGGTCTGACTGAACCCCAAAATATTTGTTCTCATAGCACAGTGACAACAAAGGCACCCCAAAACACACTCATTCCTGTCCCAAGGTGAAAACAAAGGTACCCAAGAAGTTTCGTGAAGATCAGTTCACAAATATGAGCTGTGTAGAAGTTGTGACAAAAAACTGATTGGACCTAATTTCGGTACAAAATGGCCACTGGCAGCCATCTTGAATTTTGGACCGCGCCCAGAAACACTCGTTCTCGTCCCAAGGTGATCACAAAGGTACCCAAGAAGTTTTGTGAAGATCGGTTCATAAATACAGCCTCTAGCCGAGCCGTATTGACATGTGCACTTACAGAGTATAAGTAGCACTGAATAAATCAAAGTTCATCTAATTTGCATAATTTCTGCACGAGAAAAAAACCCGTACTATATGTGATGTATTCCATGTTACTAAACATTCATACAAAAATTTATTAAAATCAGAACTTTCCTACAGAAGTTCTGTACAAAAGACTGATTGCACTAATTTTGGTACAAAATGGCTGCTGGTGGCCATCTTGAATTTTGGACCACACCCAAAAACACTCATTCTCACCCCACGGTAATAACAAAGGTACCCAAGAAGTTTCGTAATGATCGGTTCATAAATACGGCATCTAGCCTGAGCCGTATAGAAGTTGTGTACAAAAAACTGATTAGACCTAATTTCGATACAAAATGGCCACTGGCAGCCATCTTAAATTTTGGACCGCACCCAGAAACACTCATTCTCGTCCCAAGGTGATAACAAAGGTACCCAAGACGTTTCGTGAAGATCGGTTCATAAATACAGACTCTAGCCCGAGCCGTAATGACATGTGTACTTACTGTGTGTAAGCAGCACTGAAAAAATCAAAGTTCATCTAATTTGCATAATTTCTGCACGAGAAAAAAACCTGTATTATATGTGATGTATCCCATGGTACTAAACATTCACACAAAAAATTATTCAAATCAGCGCTTTCATAAGGAAGTTCTGTGCAAAAATCTGATTGCACCAAATTTCGTACAAAGTGGCTGCCATCGGCCATCTTGAATTTCGGACCGGACCCCAAAACACTCGTTCTCGTCCCACGGTGATAACAAAGGTACCCAAGAAGTTTCGTAAAGATCGGTTCATAAATACGGCCTCTAGCCCGAGCCGTATTGGCATTTGCACTTACAGTGCTGAAAGTAACACCAAAAAACATCAAAGTTAGTCTAATTTGCATAATTTATGCACGAGAAAAAAACCTGTATTATATGTGATGTATCCCATGGTACTAAACATTCATACAAAAAATTATTCAAATCAGAGCTTTCATATGGAAGTTCTGTACAAAAAACCGATTTCTGCATCGTTGGTACAAAATGGCAGCTGGCAGCCATCTTGAATTTTGGACCGCACCCAAAAACACTCGTTCTCGTCCCACAGTCATAACAAAGGTACCCAAGAAGTTTCGTAAAGATCGGTTCATAAATACGGCCTCTAGCCCGAGCCATAGCAGCTTGGCACTTACAGCTCTGAAAGTAACACTAAATAAATCAAAGTCAGTCTAATTTGCATAATTTATGCACGAGAAAAAAACCCGTATTATATGTGATGTATCCCATGGTACTAAACATTTATACAAAACTTTATTCAAATCAGAACTTTCATACAGAAGTTCTGTACAAAAAACTGATTTTTGCATCATCGGTACAAAATGGCCACTGGCAGCCATCTTGAATTTTGGACCACACCTAAAAACACTCGTTCCCGTCCCAGGGTCATAACAAAGGTACACAAGAAGTTTCGTAAAGATCGGTTCATAAATACGACCTCTAGCCCGAGCCATAGCCAATTGTTGATGTACGGACAGACGGACAGACGGACCAGACGGACAGACGGACGACGGGCCAAAAATGGATACTATTGATAAAAAAGGAAATTTTTCAAATTTGCCAAAAAGTTGACGGAGCGAACTGATATGGGTACAATATCGAGTATGAGACCCATTATTGTTAATTACAGCTTGACAACACCTTCTCATGCTCCCAATCAGGTTCTAGATGGTCCTATGTGGGATGTTGTTCCATTCTTGGACCAGCATGGCACCAAGCTCCTGGACACTTCTCGGTTGGACTGGATGGACTGAAATTGCAAGCTGCAACTCATTCCAGACATGTTCAATTGGATTGAGGTCAGTGTATCTTGCTGGCCAGTCCATACGCTCAATCCCCTCCCTCTGTCGGTACTCCCGGACAGCATGAGGATGGGCATTATCGTCCATCAGAATGAATCTATCACCCACTGCACCTGCATACAATCTGACGTGGGCATCCAGGATCTCATCAATATACCGCTGTGCAGTCAATGTACCACGGTCAAGGACACAGAGCTCTGTGCATCCATCCCAGCTGATGCCGCCCCAGACCATTATTGACCCTCCACCATAGCGGCCATGCTCAGTAATGTTGGTTGCATGGAATCGCTCCCCTGGTCTTCTGCATACCCTAGAAAGCCTATCTGTGTTGTCTAGGCAGTACCTTGACTCATCTGAAAAAAGGACAGGTCGCCAATCTTCTCTAGTCCATCCGTGATCCATGGCCCATTCATACCATGCATGGCGGTGGTTCTGGGACAACTGAATGCGAACACATGGTCTTCTCGATCGGCGACCACCTTCGTGCAACCTTGCCTGGATAGTCTGCATCGAAACATTTACCCTGGATGCATTCTGAAGATCACTGCGAAGATGGGTTGCTGTGTCAAAGCGGTTCCTATGGGCCTGAATGATCAAAAACCGGTCTTCAGCTGCAGATGTTGCCCTGTCTCTGCCACCACCATGCCGTCTGACTGGTGTGCCATATTGCTGAAATCTTGCCCAGGCTCTGGTGATCACTGTTTGACGTACACCAAGGGCTTCACCAACCTGACGATGGGTAGCCCCTTGTTCCACCATCCTGCCACGTTTCTGCTTCAGACAAATGTCTTTGTACATTTGCATTCGCCATATTCAATCATTATAATGGTTAACCAAGAGGTTAAGCCTTTACCTAACAAAATGGAAAAATGCCCAGAAAATTAGCCAAAGTGTGGCTTACACAACCTCACACATCATGGCAATTTCTCAATAAATTCATACCAATTTGGATATCATTGGAACCGGCTGAATCAGCTGGTTCTAATGATATCCATATTTGTATGCTTCTATTGAAAATTTGGGACAAAGGTTTTAATCATGAAGTTCAGGATATTTGGGGGAAAGGCCCCCAAAATTGGGGCAAAAGATCAAAAGGTTAATGAACATGTGATGGGGCAACCTTCAAATGGGTTCATCAAAATTTTGAATTGTCAAGCCCTGCTCAATCATATCCACCAAAGATATCGCAAATGTGTCACAAGAAAATTTCACAATGATGTGTCAAATATGTGGTGCTTAGCAAACTTTGAGTCGTATATATAGAGAATGCAGTGAGCTCTATAGGTAACACATATGCGTATGTAGAGAAACCTACAAAAAGCCAATAAATTAGTACACTTGGCAAAGTGAAAATTGTGTCTTCCAGTTTGCCCATCGGGGGGCAGCCATTTTTTAGTTTGCTATTGAATTCTGGGATACTTGAAAATAAAAAATAGCAACAAAACCAAGAGATTGCACCAGTGTTCGCAGCGTCAATCTTTCTGAATAAATGACGTTATTATTTCTTTTAACTTGAACACTGGCTTCCTGGAATTCAGTATTAAATTGATTTGTGTTAATTTAAAATTTTAAAATCCTACTTTTGACCACAAATCTTTTCTCTCTAGGTTTACTGCCAGTATCAAAAGTTGACAAAACTACCAGCTAGCAAGAATCATTTTCTTTCAATTTTACGATACAAATTACAATAGAGTCCTTTGCGACTGGGTTCTCTTCTTGGTCTTACCTAATTAATATTACATGGCTTATTTGACTATTCAAAAAGTATTTTTGGTACGGTCTCTGTTTAGTATGACCCATTTGCAAAGCTAATTGACGTCAAGTAATGCCACTAATGCCTGATGGTATTGCACTATTTATGGGTCCAGGTCTTTTCGGCTTCTGGAACATTCGGCCCCAGGTATTTTTCATGTTTGTTTTCGATAATTACTTATCACTGAGTAAACATTATTTGAGTACATTTAATTAATTTAGTTGTGATTAATTGTAAAATGTTTGTTTCGTTATCTCTTTGTACTTGTTTGTATTGTGTATATCATTTCAATGCAGCTGCTGGTCGCAGGAATTTACAATTCTTCCTGCTTGAAGAACTTTTGCATAAAGAGGCCACCTACATTCCATCAGTGAGAGATTTTCTGAACTGAGACCAACTCAGTCGCCATGTAAGCCCCAAGACAAAGAAGTTTAATAAAGCCCTAGAAGAAATATGGAGCACGTATGAATCTAGGGAAAAGACTCCAAGACAAACTTTATCTGCTGTGGCCATTTTAATTAGAAAATGTTAAAACATAAAAACGTAAAAATATCATTTTGTTATTCAAGTATTCAAAATTAAACGTTAATTATTCTTATCTTACCTAGCGACAATTTATAAATGTCATTTTATTACCAAATGTTGAAGACATTTTTCAACATCTGGTAGTAAAATAATATTTATAAATATCACTCCGACAAGAATTTATTTGAAATTATTCATATCAAAGATCAAATATAAAATTTGCCTCGCCAAGAATTTATTTATTTATTTAAAATTATTCCTATCTGACCTATCAATAGTTCATAAATATCATTTTGTTACCAAATGTTCACCATCTGGTGGTAAAATAATATTTATAAACGGTGCTCCGACAATTATTTAAAATTAAACGTTAAATGATTCATGTACATGTATTATACGTTACTATATTTTTCAGGACATTTTTGTTGACAAGATATAATATGTTTATGAAGGAAGTGTTAAAAATAAAACAAAATAATGAAACAGTGCCCCAACATCTTCTACAAAAGACTTACCAAACTCCTAAACTGCTGTCTCTCCTGTGGGTACTTCCCAAAATGCTGGAAAGTGGCCACAGGAGTAATGATACCTAAACCCGACAAAGACCTTACCAACCCTTCTAACTAACGCCCAATCAGCTTGCTTAGCTGTGTTGGAAAAATATTTGAGCGGATTCTCACTACAAGACTTTGCAGCTCTCTCGAATCAATCAACTTTTTCAACAAATTGCAAAGAGCATATAGGAGTCAGAAAGAGGGAATCGAACACGTATCTGTTCCCCCTGAAGGCAGACCAGATGGCCAATACCCAGCATCCACTCTCCCTTATAGGCTGATGGATGACTTCCAGCTTTCAAAAACACATAGTGGTGGATTTTTTCCTTTTTGTAACTGTTAACGATAATATGCTGGGGCTGCTCCCAAACCAGCGATCGTTTGGGTTTCTATTTTCTAAAATAACCACCAAACTGCGATTTCAGTATTACCATAAATTTGCCCACTTCTCTTAGCAAACACGGTGCAGAACTCTTGTAATTATGCAAATTCCTTGTCATTTTCCAGCTCGAGGTTCTCAGGGATCTCAACCCATTGTCATACTGCCAGTTGCACATTCAAACTTATTAAGATTATTGGCTCTCGCTCCCGACTCTCGTGGATTTATAAGCAAATAAAGTTATTAGGGTCGCAAGGGATTTCAATCCCACATCGAAACTTTTCATTCATCATCATCCAACATCACGGAGCAGAACTCTTGTAGTTATGCAAAATTCCTAGCCATCTTCCAGTTTGAGGTCGCAAGGGATTTCAATCTCACATCGTCCCTGCGCACCTTCGGCATGCAGAAACTTTTCATTTCATTCGTCCAACATCAATCTGGCTCGCTGACATACTTGCTGATACCTACCTCAAGTTATAATTAGGTGAGGCCAAGATTGCAAGGGTGAATGTGGTTGACGGCAATTTGGAAATTGTAACAACAAAGATATCCAAGAAGTTAAGAGGAAGCATTGGGAGAAATATAAAGAGAATGATTTTACTACATCTAGATTTTTGAGGTTGTGTTCCAGTATATATAAAGTGTAATTGTATTTTGTATTTGTCAATATATCTGTCAATGTATTTTATATTGTATATTATAATAATAATAATAATAACTCTTTGGCCAGCCGCTGATTTGTCGCGGTCCTCATAAGAGAAGGCCATCATTCCCCCTGCACCCCACCCCCTCTTCCTCTCCTCTCCTCCCAGCATTCAGATATAAACTGCTTAATAGTGTCCCTCGCTTCCTCTTTTTCAATTTCTTCAATAAGCATTCCTACCCTCTCCCTCGTGTCCCCCTTCAGCCATCTATCCTTTGTTTCTTCACCCCACTTCTGCATTATTCTTCCAGTAAATTTTATTCTATGAGGTATATACTGTGGGCATTCCAAGAGAAAATGTTCCAGGGTCTCCACTACTCCAGAGTGACACATTTGGCATCCCTTTTCCCCATCTCTCCCAATTTTTCCCCGAAGCTCCAGTGATCTTGATCTCAGTTTGAACAGCAGTGACCCTCCAAAGGTGCCATCTAGGTACTTCTCAAAAGCTGGCTTTTCTTTATATTGTAACCCCTGCAGTGATCTTTTCACGCTAACCCCTGCACGCCAGTTTCGATTGCAATCTTCCATGACTCTCTCTTTGACAAACCTTTTGCCTTCTTTCATTCCTACTTCTATGTTTGTGACCTCTATAGAGTAATTGTCCATTAGTTCCCTCACATGTTTTGACCACCCCATTTCTATATTAGAATTCCAAATGGTACCGAGCATCAATTTGCACCACCAAGTAGTTAAAGTAACACAGTTTCCCCAAATCTACCCTGTCCTTGATTTTCATCCACCCAAGCTCCCCCCTTACTGCTTCCAAAGCTGCAGCATTACTCGACCCTGTTATCCATCTGCCGACATCATTCTGAGTACTTTCCTACTTCTTAATAACGGTTTGGTTTAATGGAATCACGTCCGTGCCATACGTTATACTTGGTAAACCCACCCTCTCCCACAGTGTTTTCCCCACAAAGACCTTGTCGAAACTATTTTTCCCTAAAAGTTTTAGTTGGTTCAGAATTCTTTTCCCCTTCAGAATCAGTTTGGCTGAGTAATTTCTGTACACCCCTCTTCCCGTTATATTTATGCTTACCCCTAGATACTCATACTCTCCCGTTTCTCCTACAGTGATTTGTTTGCTTTCCCCTTCGGGGATTGAGAACTCCCCCACTCTCCATCTCTTCGTCATATCTACCTTGCGTCCAACGGGTATTACCTTGCTTTTATTTTCATTTAGTTCGAGCCGCCAAGTGTTCCCATATCTACCAACAATTTCCAGCAATTTCTCTAGCCCCTGTTCAGTTCTAGACATTAACACCATGTCGTCCGCAAAGAATAAGCCTGGTATCTTTATGTCTCCAACATTTACCCCCTCCGCACTCTGAATTAGTTCGTCCCCTAAATCTTTAACATACAATGCAAACAAAATCGGTGAAAAGATACACCCCTGCTTGAGGCCTATATACATAGGGACTCGTTTTGTAGTGATACTCCCTGGACTGAGTTGGCTTTGCACATCTGTATACAGTGCTTTCATGATTCCCACAAAGTCACCCCCCAGTCCGATGCCCTCGAGTTTTCGCCACATACCTTCCCTCCACACTCGGTTGTACGCTTTTTTCACATCTAGAAATGCCAGAAACATCTTTTTCTTTTCAGCCTTTGTTGATTCTATCAGTTGGGTGAGTGTAAATAGGTGATCAGTGACTCTTCGTCCTTTCCTGAAACCATTTTGAATTTCTCCTAAAAAACCTTTCTCTTCAATAACTTCCTCTAGTCTACCGTATATGACCTTACAGAATACTTTTCCGATGTTACTACTAACTGATATCCCCCTATAGTTATCTAGAACTTCCTTATCCCCCTTTTTGTGTATGAACGACACCTTACTTTCCCTCCACTCTCTGGGGACCTTTTGCTTTCGCAGAGCCAGGTTGAAAAGGTTTGTCAGGACTTTAATAAGTGCCTCCCCTCCATTTTTGAGGAATTCGTTCGGAATTTCATCAGTCCCTCCCGCTTTACCATTTTTTAATTTCGAGACCACGTTCCGCACTTCTTCTGCCGTTATTTCGCTACATACACGATTGGATAGGTTCTCCTCCACCAGTGTATTTCTTTTTGGTGGGGACCCACTGCCCCATCGCCTATCGTTTATCTTTTCCCAGTGCTTGACTAACTCTGAAGCGATACGGCCTTTATCTTCTGTACTTTCCCCATCCACTTTGATACTCTGCACACTACTTTTCCCCCGTTTATTTACCCAGTTCCAAAATACGTTTGAGCTCGAACCCCCCGTTTTCTTTATTGTTCTGGCAAGACTGCAATTGCGCTCCTTCCTATTATTATTCTTTATCTCATTCACCTTTTTCCGTGCCAATTCATATTCTCCTTTCATTAGTCTCGTGTCATTGTTATCCACCCCTTTTAGCTTCCTACTTCTTCTGTATGCAGCGCATTTTACCTTCCTTTCTTTAAAAGCCTTTTTCAGTCCCTCGTTAACCCTGTATCTAAGCTCTCTCGTGGGGACCCTCACCCTTCCTATACAATCCTTCCCTGCCTCTGTTAGGCTATTTACTATGCCATCTGAAATACTCTGGACATTTGCATCCCTAGGTATACATTCAAGATTTGGTTTTAGTTTTTCCCGAAACTGCTTCCAGTCGGCTCCTTGTTTTAGTCCCCAAACTTCCTTGAAGGTATTTCCGCTAGACCGGCTGCGGGTCCGTCGACCGGACCCATTCCACCCGCCGATCATACTATGATCAGTCAGAAAAGCTGGTGGTTAAAATGTCGAGTAGAATGCTGTATCGCAACGACACTCGGGATCCTTTGTTTTCACGTAATATAGGCATAATTATGTTGTATACTACTATGCCTACTATTACTGACAACAACCTGATACATTATAAACCCCAGGCAAGAGGGGGAAACAAAGTTCAAATCCTAAACGTCGCCTATAAAATTTCAAACTCAAATTGTCGTGTTTGGTCCAAAATCACTGGCTTTTATTTCGAGCGATAAATGATGTAATTCAACATGCATGACATCACATGTCCGCATCATGGTTCTTTTTGAATATTTTGTTCTCTCTGCATTTCCTATTATTTACGTTGGCACGTATCGGGTTGTATAAAACAAAACTGAGGTTAAGCATTGCAGTCACTGTCAGGATTCATGGATTTTGTGTTGTTTTGGGTTTGTATTTTTATGAAACCTCCGACCAGATGTAGCATTGTGCATCCAGTGGGAATTTAGAGAATTGTAGGAGGAAGAAATACATATTTTCCACTTCAATTACTCAGAATTTTAGTGACCAGAATGCCCCCAGAGAGCACCTAAAAATCAAAATTTTCCTGGGGGGAGAACCCCAGACCCCACTCTATAGACTATACGCATGTTCCTCCTTCGGCGTCTCAGTTTCACTTTCTTTAAACTGCCGGACCCACAAATTCTCCCCTAGTGGAAACCCTGATATTACGGTTAATTTTATTTTTGTTTTTGGTTGTAATATAACGGTGTTTAAACTCATCTTAACCCATGTCTCTCTTGGTATCAGGTCGTTTCGGCACCACTTTTTAAGTCGTTTCGGCACCGGGGACAAGTCGATTCTGCACCTATATTTGGTCGTTTCGGCACCTATCTTAGGTCGTTTCAGCACCGGATATTTTCGGCACTATATCTAATAAAACTTATGAGAAAATGAAAAATAAATATCTTAGGTCGTTTCGGCACCGGATATTTTCGGCACTATATCTAATAAAACTTATGAGAAAATGAAAAATAAAGGCTTATTTGCTAAATGTTGTTTATACCTTTATTGTCGGCTGGTTTTTTTTCCCCTCTGATTACTGTTCAGTGTTGTTATATTTACTGATAAGCTACCAACAGTTTTTTCTGTACCTCTATTGTCAGCATTTTTTCAGATGATTATTGTTACTGGGCAGTGTTGTTATATGTACTGATAAGCTATCAATGGTTTTTTCGGTGCCTCTGTTGCCGGCATTTTTTCTAATGATTGTCGTTCCATTCCTGTTTACACAAGTGATGAGCAGTACCTGGCGATTGTTTTCATAAGTGAGAGTATTTTCTATATAACTGACCAGATTTTGAGTTTCGCCAGTCATCTGCGAAATTTCTTTGGATATTTGTGTACAGTGTAACACAGCAGTACGGCCACGCCAAGAGGGACTCCAATGTGATGGGTGCTCAGGATGGCAGCATCGAAAATGTGGAACTGGCATAACCCAACAGGAATATAGACTAGCTAACAGAGAGAACCGAGAGATAGAGTGGTCATGTGCTTCGTGAAGACAACCAGAAGACACCATCAGGAACCATGACGCAACATTCATCATACAGCATCCGTTTGGGCCAGATGAATCGGCAGAGAAAGCACCTAGACAAACAAGGGAATCATTCAATGTTGAATCTTCTTTCCACGATAGACAGCCCTTAATTGAAGATTCTATCACAGAAGACGTTCCCTTAACAGCATCGGCACATGATCCACAGACAGAAACTTTTGGCTGTCAAATAGTAGATCTATTGACAACCCTTTATGCAACATAATGGTCACATTTTATATGCAGTTTTCATTTATATGCAGTTTTCATTTTCTGTTTCAAAAAACAAAACAAGAATTTTTTTGTCACAAAAACATAGCTGATGACCCCTCAGTTGAACGAGCTTGTTGAGCTTGTTCCATTGAGGGTTCATAAGCTATGTTTTGGGAACAAAATAAAAATAAATAGTGATTTTTTAATTTTTATGGCTATTCAGTTTTATACGTTTGTAATGTAAAATTGTTTGTCACAAAAACATAGCTGATGACTCCTCAGTTGAACGAGCTTGTTGAGCTTGTTCCATCGTGGGTTCATAAGCTATGTTTTGGGAACAAAATAAAAATAAATAGTAATTTTTTAAAGATTTTCTGCGAACTGGGTTGATTAACTTTAAAGGGTAAATGTACTCAAGAATAATACATGTTTGATGGTATGATGTACGTTGATGTTCATTTCATGTAATCTAGTCCAGGGTTGGGGCGAATACATTGTAAATGTATTGAATACGAATACAAATACGTTGAAATTTTATGAATACGAATATGAATACGAATACACAAATTTCAAATGTATTGAATACGAATACTTTACAATGTATTCATGAATACAAATATGAATACTTGAATACTTTTCAAAATTATTTCTTGTAAATGGATGATAATTTGATCATTCTTATTGGGATTAAGGGTATAAGGGATTATAGGTGAAGAATTAATTTTTCAGAGGGTGGATCTCTTAATCCTTTAGAATCCAATCAACAGACATAAGTTGGCATTAATGACAAACAAAAGAAATAAAAAAATTTCAAATATCAATTTATTTAGAAAACAATTAGCAAAATGTGCACAGTACTCATCCAATGTTTTGTTGTTTAGTGCATACACAGTAATCATTAAATAGAGAACTGCGAAAAATTTACACAATTTTGGGGGTATTTTTTAAAGTTTTTTTCTTCTAAACTGCATTTTATGACCCCCAATAATGTCTATTCATTATGGCTAAATGTGGCTTCATTGCTTCATGTCTTTTATTAATATTTAAACATACATAGCTGGTGAGAATAAAAAAAAATGGCCAGTGCTATTCACAAAAATCAATTAAGCAATTACTGCACTATTGGAAAAATGTTGTAATTCAAGCACAATAATTTTACAGATCTATCAGTCTACCCCTTATTTCTACTATTACTGCAGAAAAATATTAGATTAGTATTAATTGGATAATGGAGTTGTTTAGGGATTAAAAATCAATACTTTGGTCAGACTGATGTCCTTTGTCCAAAGAATAATCTGTACAATTACAATGTTCAGTTTACAATGAAACAAATTTTGAACAATGAAGAGTTTGCTATCAAAACTAGGCAGATAAATAACTGAACTTACCTTCATGTGTAGTATGAAGTTTGATGTACTATTTGATGGATCTGATATGTGCACTTCAAAAGTATTAGTTTAATTCTTTACTACTTTCTAATAGAGATAATCACAATATTTTTTTTACAAATACTGTATACATGTGTATTAAAAACAAGAAAAGTATTCAAAAAGTATTCAAAAAGTATTCATGAATACACCTCAAATTTGACTGTATTCGAATACGAATACGAATACTTTAAAATTGCATGAATACTGAATACATTTGAATACTTGAAAAAATGTATTGAATACGACTGAATACCGAATACGAATACCCCAACCCTGATCTAGTCTGTAAATATAAGATGTGATATGAATGACAATATCACATTATTCAAAGATATTGGTGTTGTTGTCGAAACAACTTGATTCAGTGCCGAAAACACTCGGTGCCGAAATGACTCGACTCAGTGCCGAAATGACTTGACTCAGTGCCGAAATGACTCAACGCCAAAACGACTCGCTGTCGAAGCGACTTTTTTGGGTGCCGAAACGACCCGGTGCCGAAACGACTAGCATTCTCTCTTTTAGTCTACCTAGTTTGAAACGGAGGCCGAATGTTCCTGAGGCCGAAAAGACCCGCTCCCCTATTTTTTATACTTAGTAAGGTGGCTGGAATGTCAGACAATCCCCCCCCCCAAATTGGTCATTTCCCCCCCCCCCCCCCCCCCCCAAATAGTCATTTCCCCCCAAAGTAGTCATTTCCCCCCCAAAGTTTGTGATCATTCAAAAGTGAACAAAAATACAATTTCTGTCAGGGCAAAGCCAGCCTAAATATAGGGGCAAGGGGCCTCATATTTAAAGATATTGTAAGTTCAAAATATATTCCGCATCAAGGCGAAAAACCTACATGAATTTCACTTCTCTGTAAAGCTGGAAAAAACACACGTGGTGTATATCCAGCTTTAGCGCAGGGACCCAGGGGAGAAACGGTATGTTAGATAAGGTTTAATCTCATTTAATTTATACAGTAGTCGCGAATCTTACGAGACGTAATCGGTTTTCGTCACGGCCAATTGAGAAACGAGATTCTAAAAGATAGAAATGTCGTGTCATCATAAGTTATAGCAATGCGTGTCAGGAACGAATCACCGTTAAGTCACGCGCGAGATGACTTGTATTGATTCTGCCTCGATATACGTCATCTCCCACCGTTTTGACAGGTGGACAGATGAGCGTCGGTCCACCTGACAGTTTAGGGTAAAAAGTATATATACCTTGAAGAGCAGAGCATTAGACACACATTTGGGGTCACACACACGTTGGTGAAGTCCAGGACAGGCGGAGTCTGTTTCCTGGCATAAGGGTACCTTCGATCACAGGACCCTGAAACGGCTGGAATCGCCAGAGAGGGCATTCCATGATTTATTTAGCTTAACGTTGATAGGCGGCTACGGGGCCGAATTCGTGAGAAGGAAGACCCCAGGTGGAACGTTAAAGTTTAGATTGTCGAGTAGCAGGTATCGGCCTGCAATAGTCAGAAGTGTAGGTTAATTGTATTGTGCGTATTAGCCCTTTGAAGCGTCCGACTGATTGCGTTCTGAGTAGTTTGTTTTGCTGTCGAAGCATCGTAATACCGACTGGAGATCGGTGTGAGTGACAATTTCGCCCTAGCACAAAAAGGGCATTTGTGAATCGTGAATTCAACCAGGAACGGTGAATATTTCAATAGGACTTTCACGGAGGACTTTCAAAGGCACATAAGGTATGAATAGACAATATCTGACCCAAATCAGAAGTACGGTGTCCTTGTAGATGACGAACATTGCTGGTCGGAACCCTCCGACAGCTAGAGGTACAGTTACGCGCAGACGTTGACATTTGAGCCTAAGCGGGTGAAGCTCTTATGGCGAGCTCACAGTAATAACATTTCAGATTTGTGGAGCTCTTATGGCGAGCTCACGGTAGTAACATTTCCAGTGTGTAGACTATAGTGCCAGTACAGGGCTATAGAATGACTATATGATTGTTTAGAATTATTTAACCGTAGCGACCCATTTTCTGTGAAAAGAATCGAATTGTTGATTGTTGAAATATTGAAACGGATTTATTTTTATGTGTAAATAAAAGAATCGTTGTTACTTTAAATCATTTTAGTTGAAAAATCAAAATAGTCTTGATTTTTAGCTGGCCGAAAATGCTCACCTAAACCACAACATATACAGACCCCCAGATTCCCTAGCCTCTCCCCAATTCGCCACTAAAAATGCCAAAAACTAAAATTACAGTACACTGAAAAAAAAATGTTAAAAAAGGGGAGGACTGAAAAAAAATGTTAAAAAATGTTGGAGGGGGTAAAAACCAAAAAATTGGATTTGTTTGTTCATTTAGTTGGAATTTTAAACAGCCATTTAATTTGGGACTGATGGAGTCCCACATTAAATGGCCGTTTAAAATTCCAACTAGATGAACAAACAAACAAATTCAAGGAGTGTTTAGGGAATGTAACAGTCTGTATACAGCTATATGGTATCTGTGTGCCATGTGCTATCTATGTAGTTCTATGAATCGTAATTATTCGAACCCCACCTCTGTTGAATATTATTTTTTTGTGAGTGTATTATATTTTATGATGTTTATTTTATATGTTGAGCATGTTTTGAAGAGAATAAAAGACTTGAAGTTGTATTTTTTTAAAGGACGATGGCGCCGAAGGCGCCCGAGTGAAGACGTTGAAGACGTCTTCATTCGATCGTCCTTTATACTAAAAACACTTTTTCTTTTTTAAAGGAAGTGGCATCCGAGAAGAGACTCTACGAGATTTACTTTCGTCTGGGGAATTTTTCAAAGGAAACAAAGGCAGAAAAAAGCACATCTCAATGAACCCTTGGACACTAACACACATTCGGGATGTACTGCCTTTGCTTCGACCTGACTTAGTTCGAGCACCCTCATTTGGTATATTGACCCATAATACATTGGGAGTCAGACCTAGTAGAGCACCGATTATGTCACATGACTCCTATAGCAACCCACGCAACTCCATAGCAACAAGGAAACTACTGGGCCGATTTGGCCCAAATTTAGTATATGGACCCATAATACAGTATGACGCCAAACAGGAAGTCCGATGATGATGTCACGTGACTTCCCTAGCAACCAAAGCAACTCCATAGCAACGGACAAACTATTGGGCCGATTTTGATCAAATTTGGTATATGGACGCATAATACAGTGGGAAGCCAAACAGGCAGCCAATGATGATGTCACGTGGCTTCCATAGCAACCAAAGCAACTCCCTAGCAACGGACAAACCACTGGGCCGATTGTGATCAAATTTGGTTTATGGACCCATAATACAGTGGGAATCCAAACAGATGTGCCAATTGTGATGTCACGTGACTTCCCTAGCAACCAAAGCAACTCCCTAGCAACGGACAAACTATTGGTCCGATTTTGACCAAATTTAGTATATGGATCTACATTGCATTCGGAATCCAAATAGACAGGTCAATGATGATGTCACGTGACATCCCTAGCAACCATAGCAACTCCATAGCAACGGACAAACTATTGGGCCGATTTGGACCAAATTGAGTACATGGATCTATATTACATTGGGAATCCAAACAGACAGGTAGATGATAATGTCACGTGACTTCCCTAGCAACCAAAGCAGCTCCCTAGCAACAGACAAACTACTGGGCCGATTTTGATTAAATTTGGTATGTGGACCCATAATACAGTGGGAATCCAAACAGACAGGCCAATGATGATGTCACGTGACTTCCATAGCAACCAAAGCAACTCCCTAGCAACGGACAAACCACTGGACCGATTTTGATCAAATTTGGTAATGGACCCATAATACAGTGGGAATCCAAACAGACAGGCTAATGATGATGTCAAATGACTTCCTTAGCAACCAAAGCAACTCCCTAGCAATGGACAAACCATTGGGCCGATTTTGACCAAATTTAGTACATGGGTCTATATTACATTGGGAATCCAAACAGACAGGTCGATGATGATGTCACGAGACTTCCCTAGCAACCAAAGCAGCTCCTTAGCAACAGACAAACTACTGGGCTGATTTTGATAAAATTTGGTATATGGACCCATAATACAGTGGGAATCCAAACAAGCAGGCTACTGATGATGTCACGTGACTCGCTTAGCAACCAATGAACTCCTTAGCAACGGACAAACTATTGGGCCGATTTTGACAAAATTTAGTATAAGGATCTATATTACATTGGGAATCCAAACAGACAGGTCGATGGTGATGACACATGGCATCTCTAGCAACCCCATAGCCAATTTTGAAAAAAAGTAGTAGATGGACCCATAATACTATAATAGGAATCCAAAGAAACAGGTCGATGATGATGTCACGTTAATTCCTAGCAACCATGCCAACTCCCAAGCAACTGACAATCTACTCGGCCAATTTTGATCACATTTGGTAAATGGATCCAAAATACGTTTAGAATACAAACAAAAAGGTCAATTATTATGTCACCTGGTTTCCTCAGCATCCAAAGCGACTCCCTAGCAATGGGAAAATTCCTGGGTCGGTTTTCACCAAATATGGTTTATGGACGAATAATACATCATTTGGTTAGGCTTATACAATGAATGTCATGTGATGTCCCTGGTAACCAAAGCGGCCCTCCAGCAATGAACAAACTATTGGGTTGATTTTGATCAGTACACGGGCCAATATTAAATATAGAAAAAGCAGAAAAGAACACCAAATTATTGAACCATCATCATTACGTTTGTCCTGTGGGTAGAGTCATTGAATTCTATTGAATAAGCAATCATATAAAAAACAACTATGGATGGTGGGGGAGTTGAACCTGAAACACAAAATTAGTGGCCTTGATAAATACACGTAAACAGAGTATTTTTCATCGTCCTTTTTTGCATAGCTTTGCTATATTTTCTTGTTTCACTTTTGAATGATCACCAACTTTGGGGGGAAAATGACTATTTTGGGGGGGAAATTGTTAGGGGGGGGGGGGGGGGGAAGTGTCTTGCACCCGGTGGCTAAAACCACGGTTGTCACTATTCGACCCCGAAATGGTGCCTAGACCGAAACCTAAAATAGCAATGGGGTTCGAATATTACGAGGGATTAAAGAAATAGAACCCACGAGAATTTTCCTGCCCAAAGTCGTGACTTGTCATTTTGACCTCCAACCCGGGTATGTTCGAAATTAGGCAACTAAAATAAAAACTTTAGTTTCATATCGTTCTTTCATATAAAGTTTTTTGGACAAAACATTTAAAACATTAAGCGTTTAAGTGGAATCATACCGAACACCCTGACTATTTGTTGATTTTTGACAGAGGTGGATTCTCAATTCTTTCAGATGTCTTCCAAATTTTAGGGCAGTGGAAGCCGCCATTTCGATTATTAAAAGTTTCTTCTCAGTTTTTACGAATCGGTTTTCGCAAAAGAATTAAATTACAAATTTGTATACGTAACAACAATTTAGCAATCTTTTAAGCATAAAATTTCTTATGTAAAGATCTGAAACTTAGAATTTCTTCGGTGTTTTCAAACATATTAATTTAAGTATAAAATATTTCGTTCCGAATCAGATGTCAATTCTTAACATTTCCCAGAATCCCCGATGTTATGGGAAATATGTACACAAATCATGTCTGGCTTCCTTCCTTGAGATTTGAGTTTCACATTTGTTGTCAAAAATGAGAATGTACTGCAGCAGATTGTGGATAACCAATAAGTCAGTAAAAATCACCTAAACCCATGGATTCTTCATTCTCAGTTCAAAAGCAGAAATCAGTTTTCGTTCTTTTTTCTATCATCGTATTTGCCCTCGAAATGTTTTCTTCATGAATGAATTCACGAACTTGGCTGAAACTTGAAAGGGAAAGAGACAATTCAATAAGTCAATGTCAGTGATAAAGTGAGTACTATAGGTGTCTATCACACTCTATTGTATATAACAGATTTACGTTTGTACACTTAATAAACTCACACAATCTTGTAATATACAAAACTGGTTCTAATTGAAAATCTTGTATTATTAATAACATTCAACCTCAAGTCTTTGATTGCTCATATTTATTTATTGCCCTACAGGCTACACTACAGTATAGGCTATATTACCAATAGGCTATAACTGGAACCTTTTATAAGTAAGAGATTAGCAAGAAGAAACCAGGTGACTCCAGAGTTATGTAGTTGGATTATTTGTGTCCATTTCTCAAAGACTTTGTGAAAGGTATTCGAATGCGGTAAAAAAAAAACAATGACTGGAGACCAATAAGGCAATATTGAATGATCATTGACATTATTAACACTTTTGCAGGCATTCTCTAGTATATTAACGAATGCCAGTAACTTCGACCCACAGTAATTTCGACCCAAAGTAACTTCGACCCAAATCGGTAATTTCGACCCCAAAAAAGTAATTTCGACCCAATTTCGGTAACTTCGACCCACTATTTTCCCCGACTCAAGAACCATCCCGCTGACCGCAGTGTCAATAAGCCTTTAATGAGACAATCGCCTCAGTGGGATTAGCACCCAGGAACAGAATCAAACAGCTGACGAAAATTATATAAGCCTTCCGATGTTCCCAATAGCATATCATTTTTTTTCCATTGCCCGCCATCATTCAGACCTCTGACTTCAGAGTGATGAGACTTTAATTAGCTGCGTGATGAATTTCCTCACACTTCAAATAAAGGACACTTTGACACCTTCGCAGGGCCCCCTACACTGGTCCACATCAGAGGAAGGGACCAAAGGGTAAGAAATGATGGGGGGGGGGGGGGGGGGGGACAGGGCAGGGGCTAAAAGTCGAATGTTCGAGGGAGCAGTCGATAGACATGAAAGAAAACTTTTCACTCTGTCTTTTTTCTTATTTTATGTATTTATGTATTTTTTTTAAACTTTGATTGATAAAAAGATACATTAAAAGATCCCATTAAAATGCATGTCGCCTTTGTTAATTGAAATCTCTTTCTCCGACATAAAGCTTTGAACAAAAAAACATAGCAGTTTATGGTGGAATATTAACTTACAAAGAACATACAACAATTTCCTCTCTATCTTTTGTCACGGTAACAATCCTTTGTGTTCACTAAATGTAGTGCAAACTTTTAGTCATGTATCTTTATGAAAACTCACTTGTGACACTAAAGGCGTATTTTAAAAAAAATAATATTGCCCACAAAGTTGAAAAAGCATGGCCATAAAAAAGAAGAAGAGATTTTGTATAAATTGTGATACAGGTCCCAAAAGTTAAAACCAATCTGGTGAAATAAGCCTTCGCCATCGTGTGTATTCCTTGTCATAATTTCCAATCGCACGTAATTTATGCTTTATAAAATTGCGAGGACAATTCGCGGTGCCATACCGAACCTTCCCACATCCTAGTGTTGATTAACTGAAAATTTTCGTAACAATTTTATAAAGCATAAATACCGTGTAAATGGGGGGAAAAAGTGACACACGAACGGTATTTACAAAAGATTCACCAATAAAAGACGAGACTAACCAAGCTGATCATTACTTGAATAAAGCTTTATATTTATGGGAAAAGTCTGGAAAAATAGTGATTGAATTTACCGAAGTGGGTCGATATTACTTTAGGTCGAAATTACCGATCAGTAAGGCGGTCAGCGGGAGAGAGTCTGAGTCAGGGAAAATAGTGGGTCGAAGTTACCGAAACTGGGTCGAAATTACTTTTTTGGGTCGAAATTACCAATTTGGGTCGAAGTTACTTTGGGTCAAAATTACTGTGGGTCGAAGTTACTGGATACCATATTAACAGAATTTAGTAGTGCTGTAAAACTCCCAAAATTATGGTAACATATGCAACTGGATGAGGGCCATAAATGAAAACAGACCTCATAAAGAGTGCCTGCCACTGATGTTATTACAATATACTACTAATAATAATAACATGATTTTGCAAGTCATTGTCAGGCAGTTTATTAACGACCCTC
Source organism: Pictodentalium vernedei (assembly GCA_031216915.1). Lineage (NCBI taxonomy): Eukaryota > Metazoa > Mollusca > Scaphopoda > Dentaliida > Dentaliidae > Pictodentalium > Pictodentalium vernedei. The sequence continues at coordinate 193,442,054 of CM062297.1, read as the reverse complement.
AAGAAATAAATAACAGCCCTTGATCTCATCTTGGGCCAGTAATAAACCCTTAAGCTGTTATTCATTCCTCGCGTGCAAGCCCAAAATCCACACTTGTGCTCTTTGGCTTTACCTTAGATCACTTACATTCAAAACATTAATCAAAACGGTATCCAGTCACTTCGGCCCCAAGTTATTTCGGCCCCTAGTCACTTCACCTGAAAGTCATTTCAGCCCCATTTAGAGTGTAGAGATCTATAAACAACAATGCATAGTTTATGTTTAGAAATGATTGGTAATTAATTTATCTTTAGTCATTTAGTTTAAACAATATTTATTAATGAAAACACTGAAGTTGCAAACAGTATGATTTACAATAAAGGAAAGAAACAAATATAATTATGAAACAGTGAATGCAACAGAAACATTACTAGGTAAGTCACAAAAATGAAGGGATTTAAGTTATTTATATTTACACAGTGTACAGAAAAGTTTTACATGACATTAAACATTATCCATGAGTTCAATTTTGCATACATTGAACAATTGTACAGAAAAGTTAAAGTCTAATATATACAAAGTGTGAATAATATAATTATTAGTCAGTTGATTCATCTATAGGTATTGGCATGGTGTATATATTGCCGACTTCTTGCAGAAACTCTGATGTTCTCAGTTGGCCATTTTCAGACCTCTCTCACAGGACACATACATGTAACAGGTCACTCAACTTTCTGGTATTTCACTCTTGCTGGTGTGCCATTGAATCTCATTGTAATGTCAGGGAGTTTCTTTCTTTTGTTAGGAGTGGGACCAGTAAATAAAAAAGTAGCTGCGACTTTGCAGCCTTTCCATTAAACCAACGGTGCCATCCGTGATACAAAGAGGACAAATCAAGAGGATATGGGTGGGAAATATTACCGGACATATTTGGGAAACAAACGGGTAGAGTTAAAAGCCTATGGCTAAATAGTTCCATTGTATTTATTTAATCATTGGTTGAATAAAACAATGATGCCCTTTGTTAATGCAGGTAAAAAGATAAAGGTTATTATTGCATAAGCCTAACTCGTCGGTGTGGTTCTGAATTATTGACACTAATCAACTTGTCGTACATGTGGTGAGCTAGATTTTGTTGACTGACAGAAAATCTGAAGGGACATAACAAAAATCGATATTAGGGGCTGGGTTTCTTGGTTTATGCAGTTATAATTGTAAAGTTACCATCTGTTCTTATGCCTCAGTGAGTGATGTTTGGACAATGAAAATATGCTAGGGGAGTAAGCCGAACTTGATTAAGGACAATAAAAATACATTTATAGATTAGTCATCATGAATAAAAAAAAAAGGGATGCTTGAACAGCAAAATCAAGCCATCAAAGTAATTACCAAACAAATCAAGCATATATATGCAGTAAGAAAATTCATCATAAAAGAAAATCTACTAAGTATGAAGGAATATCATATGTATACCTCCATATCTTTTTGAGGAATAAATGTTGAAAAACAATTAAATAAAAAAAATGTTAAAATTTTTTAAATAATTTTTGGGGTAAAAATGACTTGGTGTATTGGGGCCAAATTGACTTGAGGCCAAAATGACTTGAGGCTGTAGTGACTTGGGGCTGTGTAGAGCTGTGTTTTCAAGTTTGATTTGAATGACATAGTACTCTTTTTTTCCCTCAAGTGATAGGATAATGAGTTCCAGTGTCTGGGAGCAGCGATGGCAAAATCTCCATCACCTGCTGTATTTAACATGCACTTGGGTTGAGCCAGTGTTAGGACATTAGATGAATGCAATGCTCGTTTGTAAACATATATGAGATTGGTTAGGTATTGCAGCATCATACCGTTGAAGTATTTGAAGATGAATAAGATGAGTTTATATTCTTTTTGCTGTTTTGCAATCACTGGCGTAATTTGGCAAACGTTTTGGGATTTGGTAACATGCAGCACGGTTCTGAACACATTGAAGCTTCTTGAGCAGAGATTTCTAGCAACCATATAGAAAGGAGTTGAAGTAATCCTAGTGGCTTGTGATGAAGACATGGACTAGTTGTTCAGTTGTCTTATCATCTAAGGATGGTCTTATTTTAATGATTTTCCAAAGGTGGAAAAATGAATGCCAACTGGCAGATGTGTCTAAAATGTCTGTCAAACCCCCCCCCACCCCCCCAAAGAAAAAAACTTTCCTTCCATTACATTCCCATGAACAGAGCTCAATTGCCGAATCATCAGCCAGCAAATGTAGTTTTGGTATGTTTGAAATTTGGTTTGGCATTATTAGCATTAAGTTTTAGATAATTGTTTGTCATCCAGGTTTTGATGTCAGTGATACACTGTTCCAGCCTACACACTGCCACCGCCTGACTACTGGGGTGGAAATGGATATACAACTGTGTGTCATCGGCGTAAAAATGAAATTGCAATCCATGTTTGTGTATAATATCCCCTAATGTAAGACATAGATTACATATAAAAGAGGCCCAAAAACAGACCCTTGTGGGACACTATAGCAGAAAGTGGTCTTGTTGGAACCGACACCATTTATGAGAACACTTGAGAGCGGTTGATGAGGCAGGATGAAAACCATTTTAGGGTACTCACATCTATATTGTAAAAGGTTTTCGCTGTCGGTGGTATCAAAGGCAGTACTCAGATCGAGGAGCACCAGGCATGAGATGAGGTGTTTATCCATTGCCAGCTGAATGTTGTTTTAAACTCGAACTAATTCTGTCTCTGTGCCACAAAAAGGATGATAAGCTGACTGAAAACCTTCAGATAGGTTATATTCATCTAAATATCTTTTCAGTTGATGAGCAACCACTCGCTCGATAACCTTTGATAAGAATGAAAGGTTAGATACTGGCCAGTAGTTCTTCAATATTTCAGTATCCAGATCGAGCTTATTCAACAATGGTGTAACAAGCACACATTTCAGCATAATTAAGCATGACATTTAATATGTTTGAGTTGACAGGTAGGCCCAAATCTATCTTGGCCAAACTATGTATAGCCGAAACAGTGCTAAACTTTTAAACATCGGTTGTGAGTTGTGGTGATGGAAGTTGCCATCTCTTCTGCTCTTTTGATTTTTTGTTTCCAAGACCTCCACATACTAGGCATCCCATCACTTGGTTGAGGGGCTCTTTTCTTCATGGTATTTGATGGTGGATTCTGAACCATTTTTATGTGTACCCATACTATGTATGGTACACATAATGCTGGCATCCGAGGTGGCCATCCGTCGTTTGTCCATCCTTTGTCTGTCCGTCTGTCCGTCCGGCATCCATATCCATTTCTTTTGGCATTCGATAACTTGAAAAATATTGCATGGATTGTCAAGTTACTTTATATTTGTGTTCAGGTTACTGATGTGCCAAGCTGTATAGTTTTTGGTGTAAATCTGATAATTTGATCCTGAGATATTAACTCTTTATCCTTCAAATTGAGAATTCTTCCAATCCCTTTGGCATGAGATAACTCAAAAAATATCAATCCAATTGTCATGTTACTTTATATATATCTTCAGGTTACTGATGTTCCGAGCTGTATAGTTTTTGGTGTAAATCTGTTATTTTGATCCTGAAATATTAACCCTTCATCCTTCAAATTCAAAATTCCTTCAGTCCCTCTGGCATTCGATAACTTGAAAAATATTGCTTGGATTGTCAAGTTACTTTATATTTGTGTTCAGGTTACTGATGTGTCAAGCTGTATAGTTTTTGGTGTAAATCTGATAATTTGATCCTGAGATATTAACCCTTTATCCTTCAAATTGAAAGTTCCTCCAAATCCCTTTGTCATTCGATAACTTGAAAAATATTGCTTGGATTGTCAAGTTACTTTATATTTGTGTTCAGGTTACTGATGTGCCGAGCTGTATAGTTTTTGGTGTAAATCTGTTATTTTGATCCTGAGATATTAACCCTTTATCCTTCAAATTGAAAATTTCTCCAGTCCCTTTGGCATGAGATAACTAAAAAAATGTCAATCCGATTGTCATGTTACTTCATATATATGTTCAGGTTACTGATGTGCCGAGCTGTATAGTTTTTGGTGTAAATCTGATAATTTGATCCTGTGATATTAACCCTTTATCCTTCAAATTGAGAACTCCTCCAATCCATTTCTTCTGCATGCGATAACTCAAAAAATATTAATCCGATTATCAGGTTACTTTATATATGTATTCAGGTTACTGATGTGCTGTGCTGTATAGTTTGTTATGTAAATCTAATAATTTGATCCGGAGATATTAACCCTTTATCCATCAAATTAGGCACTCCTCCAATCCATTTCTATGTGTACCCTTACCATGTATGGTGTACATAATGTCGGCATCCGTGGTGGCCCTCCGTCATACAGCTTTCTACTAGTTGCGCGTATGGGTACACATCTGACGATTTCATCGGCCTATTTTTGTAGTTCACTCCCATTCAGGTGGGCCCCCAGTGTGAGAGGAGGTGCTTCCACTAAAGGCGCTACCCTTCTCCAAAGAAGGTAGGGGTTGTGCCCTTTCAAATCCACTGTCAGCTAGGCACTCCTTCTCATGTTGTGGTAAAGTAAATGGTTTGGCAACAGAAAGAAATCTGAGTCAAACCAAAATAACACTAGTAAATTAATAGGTCTGGAATTTAATTTAAAAAGAAAATGGTCCAAAATCTTTACACCCTGTGATTTATAAATTTAAACAAATATAATGTAATGGCATTATTGCAATTAGTGCTGAAATGGTTAACCGATTGATTAATCAATGATCAACATCTTGATCAATCCAAAAAGTAATTGTTCGATTAACTTTTACTTTTGAACTACTGTATTATATGGGTCAACAAAGGAAACAAACTTGCTCCAAAACAGGCAAACATTGTCACACTGACTCACATCAATTACATGAGACAGAGTAAAGCATTCAAGTTAATTGCTGACATACTTGTTTACTTGCATGATCATCATACTGTATCAGTAGCTGGAAATGGTCATTCTTAACCCTTTACTCATTGTGGGTAGCAGACGATACTTGCAAAATAAATTCATGAATTTGTAAAAAATTTCAATTTTTGTCTCAAAAACATAGCTTATGAAGCCTCATTAGAACGGTTTTGTTTGTTACATTGGGTAAAGGGTTCATGCTGTAAATCATCAAGAGTATGGCAATTATTCAGATATCTATTTGGACAAGTGATTAATCGGTTAACCAAGGTTAATCCATGTGATTAATCGATCAAGAAAACCCCGTAACCGTTTCAGCTCTAATGACAGTCATCCCTAGAGCCTTGACATTATTAACACATTTTCGATTTGAATCGAATCTTAAATTAAATCAGATTTAATATTTGAAATCAAATCAAATCATCTTATCGGAATTGCCCTATCAAACCGATAAGTGTGCACCAAACATTATGGTAAACTACATGTACAACATGTTTATTGTATCATGTTTGCTGTTTCTGACCACCTGGGAGGTCACTGAATGAAAATTTAAAATATTTGTCACTATTTTGTGCGCCGGCAGAACAACTGAAAATGTTGTCTGAAGTAGACTTCCCATGGGGGAATGTACATGTAAAATTGAACTTTTGACAGAAACAGTGTAAGAGTAACATTTCCCAAGTACTGGATGGGAATGTCATCTGAGAGTTGATTCCATCGACAAGCTCATTCTGCTTCATCCTAAACCAAATGGAATGGGAATGAGAATAACCAGTATTATGCACTGCACAGGGCTAGCAACAGCTCATCATCATCATTGTTTGGAAACTTTAAATTTGCTTCCAGCAGCGGAAGTGACTACAGTACAGTCACTGTGGACAGGTCATAATCCCCTTGTGGACAGTAATGTCCACACATGCATTTACCAAGTTATAAAAATCATCAGGAAAATTTTGTACCCGGTGATTCATTAATTAAATTTTTGATGATTAGGCCACACAAAGTAGATTTTCTGTTTCTCAGGCCATTATTTGTAAAATTCCATGCAGGCGAGCGGGTTTTTATTTTATTTTTTATTTCTGTAATTATTTCTTTCCCACCAAAAGTTCATGTCCTTGGTATGTTTTAGGCCTCATAATCTATGGAGAAGCATGGGGGTGGTGTATTTCGTCCCTTGAGAGCAAGAAGGCTTTGCAATGCTGAAGCATTGCAAAGCCTTCTTGCACTCAAGGGACAAATTTATCAATTTTTTTTAACTTTGGTAAAATATTCGACATAAACCATTCAATTTTTATTTTTTTTAAAGTTTGCATTGCTTATAAAAAGAGAGAGTGCGGCAGCCAAAAGGACCATGCGGGAGGACCTGAGAAACAGATTTTTAATTTTTTTAGGCCTTATTCCTATAATTAGTGTTTGGAATCTAATATTATTGTGTCCCTGGAAATATTGCCCACCGTGCAAAGTGATCAGTCCCCGGTGACTGTACTGTAGCATGAGGGATGGTGCAGGGGCACATTTTATTTATATTAGCTGAAACTACACCCAGTCTTTATTCTCAGCATTATTTATGTTCAATTTCCATCTTAACTTGACATTTTGTGAGACGATGTAGATGACTAGCAATGAGCTATAGTCTTGTGAACAGATTTTAAAGGAAATGGATCGGGCAGGTGATTTTGAATAGAACTGAATAGCAATTTAACTCTTTACCTAACGCATTGGTCAAAACTGGCCAGCGCTATTCACAAAAATCACCGTTCAAATTTCACTATTGGAATGAGCTCATTGAGCTATTCCAGTGAGGGGTTAAAAGCTATATTTTTGATGCAAAAAATTAAATAGTTATTCCAGAATTTTGTTTGCAAGTGTCGTCTGCCTTTTGTGTCAGGTAAAGGGTTAATATTCATTATCAAATCGAAGCTTCGCAGGGCTCTAGTCATCCTAAAGGCCTGTGTCACTGGGTCAAAGAGAGGTGTTAATCTAAATTGTTCAACTTGCTTGCTGATCCTTGCAAGAAAAGTCAGTGGGCATATATAAAGTGCTCTTTAGGCCGAAAAAAATAAAAAAATCTGTTTCTCAGGCCCTCCCACATGGTCCTTTTGGCTGCCGCATGCTCTCTTTTTATTACCAATTTAAACTTAAAAAAAATAAAAATTAAATGGTTTATGTCTGATATTTTACCCAAGTTAAAAAAATTGATGAATTTGTCCCTTGAGTGCAAGAAGGCTTTGCAATGCTTTAACATTGCAAAGCCTTCTTGCACTCAAGGGATGAAATACACCACCACCTATGCTATTCTGCAGTTTATGAGGCCTAAAACTTGAACCAAGAACATGAACTTTTGATGGCAAAGGAGGAATTACTGAAATAAAAAATAAAATAAAAAACCGCTCGCCCGCATGCAATTTCACAAATAATGGCCTGAGAAACAGAAGATCTACTTTGTGCGGCCTTATACTGAAATGATCTGTACAGTTCTGATTTGAAATGAATATTGTTATATTTTAGGAGAAAGTTGATTGAAGTATAAAAAACAGACAACAGGAATTTTTGTCATGGATGCCTATGAACGAGTGAAAAAAATTGGTGAAGGAGCTTTTGGCAAGGCCATTCTTGTAAAACACAAAGGCACTTCAAAGCAGTATGTTGTCAAGGAGATTAATGTCATTAGGGTATGTATTCTCTTTGTGGAAGGGGTCTGAATTTGTCAGCCTTGAAATCAAGATTCTATTGCTGTGGCACTATTTTGCCATAACCGTTTTGGTCCACTATGGCTTAGCAACAGCATTTTTGCCTAATTATTCCTACACTTACAGTGCAGAGAGGGAGGATTATCACTAAATGACAGTGGGATAGTTTTTATATCCAACAGTTATTTGACAGTTGCTGAAAATAAATCACAAGAAGTACCAGCAAACTTTTGGCTCACAATTCACTAGGGCTGCACAGGATTATTGAAACCTATATACATGTATATATCATCCACAAAAATGAATACCAGTTTATCATGAGTAATGATATTTAATTTACCGGCCTGGCATTCTTAAAAATGCAGGAGGGCTAAAAATCGCTCCCCTCGCATGGCCTAATAGAGCGATTAGCTCTTGTCAGGCTTACAAAAGCTAAAAATGAAGTTTTACTACTAATGAATTCTGCCTTGTGGGTTTTGTACATTTTATTTATCTGTGAGACAGCTTCGCTGCTCCTCCCACACCTCAGGGCCTTGGCAAGGCCCGGAGGTGTGGGAGGGCCAGTGTGGCCGTCTCACCGAGACCACTAACACAGCAGCAATCGGAAAAAGTGTGGGCTTTAGGAATAGGCTATTATGGTAATCATCATTTTCTATGGCCAGGAGGGCTAGTTTTCGCCTTCCTTAATTTTTTTAAGGCAAGCAGTAGGCGAGCAAATAAATCGCTCTCCTGAAAGTGCCAGGCCTGAATTTAGATCGTGCAATACCAGGATTTATGGTTTGTTGAAAAAAAAAATGTATATGATATGATATGCGACAATAGTGAAGATATACTTATGACATATTCAATTATAAACTGAATATGTTTTCAAAACTATTTGAATATTACCTAATACTTACTGCTCTGGTAAGATACATAATTGATGAGATAGCTAATTTTGTCTGAACAGTGTTGAAACAAAAAGGGAATTAAAAAATATTGTTTTGAAAAACATTTATACAAGACATTTCACCACTGTTATTTAAACTCCTATAAAAACACCAGTGTGCAGTTAATGAGCATAAATTCATTTAATCAGTAATCAGTGAACCGTGTTATTATTACTAATTCCTTGTTAGTTGCATGGGTGTGGCTTAATGAGAAACAATTGTATTAAATATAAGACAAAGCCCACCTCAGGGACTGGTAGCACCTTTCGTGGGCCCACACTCACTGGTCCACACCAGGGGAAGGGAAAGAAGACTGCCACCTTGAAACCAGTGGAAGACAAGAAGAAACAAAAGAAGAAGTCACCAAACGCCGGGATGCCAGGCAAATGGAGGTGTGGATCAAGAGGAAAAGGGCTGATACTGGGAATCAGAAGGCGGAGAGGGTGACAACTATCAACTCACCTCCAAAACCAGCACCTCCAACCCCAAACCATACCTCTACACCAAAGAGGTTGGAAGGAGAGGAGAAGCAGAGAGTGGAGGCTGAGAAGATGGAAGCCGTCCATACCGCACCTATCAACTCCAATCCATCGGACCACAAACCCAGTTCAACCTCGGACTCGGAGTACGAAACTGTGAAAATGGAAGATATGACCCTAGGGACCTATACAGAATGCCTGGACGAGTTCGCCATGGAGCACTTCGGCGAACTGAAACTGGACTTCAATGGAACCTCGGAGGACAACCTGGCATACCTAAAAACACAGAAGCGACCAAGATCCGCACCCGCTTCTTCTACAAATGGCTGCAATGAAAGACAGCAGAAACAACAGCAACATCAACTACCACTACCTCTCCCTCAGAGCCTCCTCCTTTCAAGAAGAGAAGAAAAAGACACAAGTGCCGCTAGCTTTCTTCCTTTCCCTTTCTTCCTTTAAGACGCTCAGACATGGTGCAGAAAACTTAAAAACAAGAGTACCACTATTATACAATTAGAGAAGGGTCGAAAGGGGCTTGCCCCACACTGTCCCTGCGTGCCTTTGGCACGCAAAAACCATTTCGTCTCTTCACCTTCATCTCATTAGGGTAGAAAGGGGCTTGATCCTATCAGTAGCAGTAACTAGCAAAGCTTATTGGTTGGATGCACTGAGGCCAGATAATATGAGTAGAGATGGGTGGTATTTGAATTTTGAGTTTGGTATTGGTATGTTTAGAGCAGGTATACTATGGTATCGATTCTGAATTCAGTATCTGACTTGACTAAGATTCTGTTCATTTTTCGGTATCGCCATTATATCTGTATTGGTTCATTTTTTTTGGTGTACATGTATTGCCTATCTCTAATAATGGCATTCCTATGCATGTCACAAAGATAAATGCCTTGAAATTCATAAATTTAGGTTTACATGACTGTATGATTTTCATATTTTTATACTGTACCAATGACCCAGACATAGCTGGTGCTAACTCTTAAAATATAGGGCCAAACACAAATTTTGCCCCCCAATCCCCAAAATTTGCATCTAAAACCAAAGAAAACATGTCCTGAATGGCCCTCCACACTTCACCTCTACTGCGCATGCGCAGTGTCAAGGACGTTCCAAAATTGGCGCCATTAATCATTCTAAGTTTGGCCCTTCATCAGTTAACATCTGACTGATCTTTGTGCTTGTAAATCTCAGTTTAAATGATGCCAGACACATAAATATTAGTGAAATGGTGATTCTAAGGAGGATAGAGAAGGAGGAGAGGAAAAATGTGTGACAGAATATTATCAGGGCTGTAACTTAAAATTTTTTAATGAAATTATGTTAAGTTACCTATTTTCGAGGCAGCAGCCATTTTGTTGTCATTCTGATTATTTAGTTACACTGATTTTTCAGTGTTTTCCTCTCTCCCTGTCCTTTAAGTCCCCCCCTTGCTATTCTCCCATGCTTTTGGCATAGTTTTTGTAATTATTATTACTAAATTTTCTTGGGAGTTTTAGCTGAATAACAGAATGAATTCTGTTCTTTTCCCCATGTTTACGTCTTCACCTACGGGTGGTTAGGCGTTGTGTTCTGCATCTACCATCTGATGTTCTGCAGTTTCTTCCCTGGAAGTCTCTGTTTTGCATCAGATAGTGTATTTTTGGTAACTGATTCCGGGCCTGGGTGCCTGGAGTCTTATTTTAGTGTTTTTACATTCATTGTTTACATTTACAACAGCCCTCTGTGTGAGGGGGGGATTTCTGGAAAATAATATCTTGATGTTATTTTAATCATAACTAGATACATTATTATTGTTCGTAAGTGTTGAATAAATTGTTTAAAATATTTTTAAAATTTTTGTCCACACTTAGGCTTGGGATCCATTGGGGCTCAACGTTACTTTTCAGAAACTTGGGCTGTTCTGAAAAAATATTTTTTCAAAATATTTTGATTTCAATTATTTTTTCTATATTAATGGATCATATTATTATTATGTATTTTGATTGCCAGGGGTTAGTGCGAGTACCAGGACTTGTTTTCTTTTCACATTGAAAGGATATTGATCAATTGTAATAAGAGGAAGTCTTCCTCTGACTTTTATAATCATTCTATATGTGGTCAGTGTACTCGCATTAACTCCTGTTCTGTATCGTATGATTTCGATGACAATATGGGAAGCGTATGTCACGGTATGTTAGGGGGGAATTGGACACTCCGGTCCTTTCCCCGCAGGGTCACTCTACTTTATCAATTTCTATTTCAGATGATCAAGATTAGGGTGATGTATCTGTGATGTCTTCCAACAGTGTGCCTCCGTCGTCACAATTAATGAAGGGCTAGCGGAAAAGTGCTCATGTAAATACGCCAATTGCCTAAGAGGACCCTAGTAGGTTTGTCGGCCTTTGACGTCCGCTAGCTCGCCCGGTGTAGCGTCCATTCACCGAATGGTTCGGCAGCCGGGTTCGTCCGTTGCGGTCTAGAAGGAATTTTGGGGTGATGCGAGCACTATAAATCAACCAAATGCACACCCAGTGACGGCGGATCAGAGGGAGAACGGAGGAAGCCTTTTAGTCCGGTTCATAGCTCGTTCTGGTCCATCCGGACGGCGAGCGAGAGAGGCCCCTCTCTCGTACAACAACATCTGGCCCCAGATGTTGTGGTACAAAATGTTTCGCATTCGGAGCATACGTCCGTCGCTCGGGACGCTCCGACATATAGTCAGTCCGGAGTAGACTGTCAATAAGGCTTCCTCATTCTCATGGTAGCGCACACGACCGCTCTTGGCTACGTGACCTCCGATATCCAGTCAGCTTCGCCAGTCAGAGAATCATCGGCGACCAGGTCACACCGTCTGGTAGCCAGGGATACGAGGCCTGCAGACTCCGGACGTTCGCATAGGAAGTGTGCGGGAGTCAACGTACACGGAGCTTCCGGCGGCAATGCATCGTAAGACCGCTACTGCACAGGCCTCGGGAACGGACGTGCTTTCCTAAATAGCACAGTTTATCGCAGCATCCCAGCATCAACTGAATCTGTCGCATATTTTTTATCCGACGATGCTGGGTCGGGACACTCCGCGGAAGCGGGTACGGACGTCCGAAAATTTCATCCGGTCCGACGGGATACCGAAAGGGATTTGGAGGATTTCGAGCTTTCCCTTTCGGAACAACATATGCTGTTGTGTGTGTCATCTGACTTGGTCTTCTACAGCTTCTTTCGTCGGACCAGAATGCTGCGATGCCGGATAAGAAACTGATAGCGTCGGTGGACTTAGTAATTTTTGGTTCGGTTCAGGGACATCGTCCCTCAGTTCCGACATAGTCCAATAATGTCACACAAACTTTCGAATTATTGAACGACGCTATATATATTATTATTATATGCTTGCTATAACCAAGCATTTCTGGTTTCTTGTTCGCAAAGTTACGGAGATGTCTTTCAAAAGTGTGCCTCTGTCGTCATAGTTAATGAAGAGCTAGCAGCAATAAGTGCTCATGGAATATGTCTATCGCCTAAGAGATCCCTTGTAGGATCGACGGAGTGACATTCGCTAGCTCACCCGGTGTAGCGTGCATTCATCGAATGGTTCGGCTGCCGGGTTCGTCCGTTGCGGTCTAGGAAGGAGATTTGGGTGATGCGAGCACTTTAATTACTTTAGTACTCACCCAGTGACGGCAGATTGAGGACAGATCGGAGGAAGCCTGTTAGTCCGGTTCCTGGCTTGTCCAGGTCCGTCCGGGCTGTGAGCGAGAGAGGTCCCTCTCTCGTCCAACAACATAGGGGACCGCATGTTGTGGTTCAGATATTTTACATTTGGAGTATACGTCTGTCGGTCGGGACGCTCCGTTATATTGACAGTCCGAGAGACTGTCCATAATGCTTCCTCATCCTCACAGCAGGGCACACGACCGCACATTGGCTACATGACCTCGAGTATCCGATCAGTTTCGTCATTCAGTGATTCCACAGCGAATAGGTCACGCCATCCGGTAGCCAAGGGACACGAGGCCTATACACTCCGTTCGCTCGCATATTGGTAGTATGCACGAGGTAACGATCACGGAGCTTACAGCGGCAATGCATTGTAGGACCGCTTCTCCTTAGGCCTCAGTGACGGACGTGCTATCCGAGTTAGCACAGTTGTTTCGCAGCATCCCAGCATTTGACAGTTTCTTGGTCGAATCAGGAATTATCCGACGGCGCTGGGTCGGTGCGGTCCGCGGTTGCATCAGGTACGGACGACCGAACGCTTTAAAGGGTCCGACAGGATGGCGAAAGGGATTCGAAAGATTTCGAGTTTTCCCTTTAGTAGTATCGGAAGCTGCCATTTATATCTTCTGGCATTATCTTCCAGTGATTGTTATTTCGGACTACATTGCTGGGATGTTGGATAAGAGACTTATAGCGTCATTGGACTCGGAATTTTGGATCGGTCCAGGGACATTGTCCCTGACTTACCGACGCAGTCCAATAATTTCATTACAACATGTGTTTTATTTTTCGACGCTATATATGCATACAAGCCTGCTACCAAGCATGATAGTTTAGTTTCTTGTCCGCGTTGCTCATTTCTGCCGTTTTATCATTTATACGAATAGTTTATTTAGGCAGAGCAGGGCATACCGAGAGTTCATATGCGTCTAGACGGTGTGGTTAAAGACTGGAAATATTCTTTTTCGCCGTCTATGTCTTTTCCAACCTCAATGTTGGAAACGACAATGATGTCTAGTAGACTTAACTTAGACGCTTTATCATACGTAATCCACCTTACTGAGGCGTTATCATTACGTCTTCAAGAAAAGATTTACGGGATATTATTCTCAATGTAATTTCTTTTGAGGACAGTAGTTTGTTCACGTATAACTCCGCCCTTCAGTGGCTGATTGGAGTTGGTTAGACGTGACGCAGCCCTAGCTACATCCACGCGCATGGATAGTAAGGTTAAGAACTCTCTCAGAGTCGCTTCGTTCTCGGAGAAGCTTCTCTTCGACGGCAACTTTTCAGCAATCCATGAATTGCTCGATTTACTCGTTCTCTTGTCTATCTAGTGTTACAAGAGATTCAGAATGGGGCAAACATTCAGTGGTTGACTCAGAGAGTGCCACTGCAGTTGCCGGACCCGAGTGTTGCAATTATGACGGTTGCCAGTCAAACAGTTTGGGATATATTATTGATCCCAACGGATTCGAAGTGCCAGGGTCTTTGGGTTCCGCAGTCTCTTAGCAACCAATTATCTTCCGCGGAATAATGTTTTTTAGGCTTGCTTTATTTCATTGCATGAACATTATTCAGAAACGCATGCCCAAATCCTGTCCGCAGTAGTGGCGTATCTCCGGAACCAGGGAGGCACTCATTCGTTTCCGTTATTCAATTTAATGGAAAGAATCCGTCTGTTGGTTGTAGTACACCAAGTTCTGTTTCGGTCCATCATATTCCGGGTCGTCTGATTGTTTTACCGGACTCCCGTTCACTTAGAGGTCGCTTGTTGCTGTCAGAATGGACTCTCAACAAACAAGTATTCAATCAGATTTGCTATCTATGGGAGCGCCCAATGATGATTATTTACGACACAGCTTGCTAATCAATTGCAGACGTATGTGTTGGCTTGTCCGGATCTCTGAGCTAATGTTGTTAACACTCTATTGATCTATAGGACGGAATGATAGGATACGCGTATCCTCCGGCGCTGTTGTTTCAGCAGGTATTGCTAAGATAAACAACCACAATACATTTCTGTTGATAGCATCTCTATCTTCACAGAGACCATGGGTAATTTACTCTGTTGTCTACTGTGGGACTTAACGTGAAATCTTCCTCAATGAGAGGATCTTTTTTCGCTGGGTAAATCGTGTCATCTTTATCACAACCCGCAAGGTCGCAACCTTCACGTATTCCGTTGTGTGGTCCATATTGCATTGTAAGCATTGTACTGGACGAGCTTTGGACGTGATTTCTTACTATAGGAGATCCTCTTCTTCGCTATTCTATGCGGCTAAAGTGGAGGCTCTTCCGTCGTTGGTGTAGGGATCATTATGTTCATATTGTTGATCCCTCCATACTACTCATTGCAACTTTTTAGTATACTTGTTTGACAAGATCTACTGCAGCCTGTTATTATTAATGTTATAGGTTTATGTTACCTCATACCTATGCACTCTAGGATTGTTTACAATTGAGTCTTATGTCTCTTTATCTAAGTCAGTTAGTAACTTTTTGATAAATAGACTTAGAATCTTTAGATTAAATTCCTATATGGAATTTAACTTCGGTTCTTATTTAGCTAAGTAATCATTTGAGCCTCTGGAAACAGTAGTTTTCAAATTATGACCTTTTAGACAGTAATTCTGTTGGTTTCTCTTTTACTGAAGAGTCAGTGAGTTTCATGCACTATCGATGGATGATTTTCACTTTCGTAGTTTCGGAATCACTACTTCCTTTACTATTTAGGTTGGATTTTTGCATAAGAGTTAGGCTCCTAATATCCGGAACCTATTGTTATTAAGGTCCTTCCGTCTTCGTACGGGCATAGGCCTTTACTCTCTCCGGTTAGAGTTTATGTATTTATAAACAGATATCTGTTTATTACTACGGGCGTAAGCTTCTTCTGTCTTTGATGCCTAATAGAAGTACGTTACGCTCCATTCTATTGCTAATGGATTCTATTAACTATCGGTACTGCTTATGGTATATCATTGACTCAGCAGTTGTGCTTAAGATTTCGGCTCATGAAGTAAGAGTTCTTCTACATCTTGGGCTTACATTAATAGTGTCGCTATTATAGATTTTTGAAGGCTGCTCATTGCGCTCAGCCATCCACATTCATGAATTTTTATCTCAGAAATATCGAGTCCATTTCTGGAGGCTTCTATTGTTAGGTCTATTATCTACTGCTCAGAATGTCATTCACTTAACAGTTGCTACTATAGCTAGGTAGGCTGTCTGTTTCGGCAGTGACTCCGTTCTGCTGCCCTCTTCGCTCTGGGCTATTTGACCCAGGGCAAGAAAAAGGGGGGGGGGGGGGAGGGTGTTCCCTTGGGTCACCTGTTTTACTATGAAAACAAGGGGATACCTCCTCCGGAGTTAGTAATTCTGAGCTGTTATTGGGATGGTTGTTTAGTGTGAAGTTTATGTTTTAAAAATTCATTCAAGTCTTAGTTTTTAAAGTATAGCTTTTGAATATTGCATGTGTCAACGGACATGATTATGCAATCCTCAGACACTTTTAAGGAGTATAAGAGTCTCTATTCTCTAGACTTACTTTATTTATTGGCTTACTTTAAAAATTATTAGTATAAGGATTATATTGGATATTAATAGAGTACATGGATGTATGATGCTCAATTTTGGAAGGTGTTGTATCTTTCTAATTTATCATAAATAAGAAAGATACATGTAAGGCCTATTACTTCTTTTTCCCTAGAGGGGATGACTCTATTTTATATTATTGAGCGTATTCCATCTTGCTCTATGTCCTTGGCCCTCCAGCCTTTTTACTATTCAGCTATGTCTGGGTCTTTGGTACAGTATAAAAATGTTAAAAAATTTATAGTAATTTCTATATTTTTATACTTACCAATGACCCAGACGGGGATGGCCCTCCCAGGAGTTGGGAACTCTTGCCTCCCCGCTGAGTACATAGTGCTTACCAGGCACTGGTTATTAAAATGATTAATGGTGCCAATTTCGGAGCGCAGTATGCGCAGTAGAGGTGAAGTGTGGAGGGCCATTCAGGACATGTTTTCTTTGGTTTTAGATGCAAATTTTGGGGATTGGGGGGCAAAATTTGTGTTTGGCCCTATATTTTAAGAGTTAGCACCAGCTATGTCTGGGTCATTGGTAAGTATAAAAAATATAGAAATTACTATAAATTTTTTAACTTTCAGATGTCTGCAAAAGAGAAGAGTGATTCTCGGAAAGAGGTAAAATAATTATTTGCTATATTGGTCAGCAGAACTTTTATCCTTCACATGACATGTATTCACTAATACATTTTGTTGTTTTTAGCCCGACTGTTTACAGTGAGGGCTATAGTAATGACTTTTGTCCGTGCGTCCGTGCGTCTGTCCGTCTGTTAACTTTTAGAGTTTTGGTTAAAGTTTTTTTTACTGAAGGTTCAAGTGGGTTTTTTTTTGTTTTTTTTCTTTTCCTTTTCCTGTTTAGTTGACATTTGGAGTTTTGGTTAAAGTTTGTGGTTAAAGTTTTTTATTCAACCTTCAAGTACAGGCTATACCCAGTAGTTCTTGTCTGATCATCACAAAATTTCATATGCAGGTTTTAAGTCATGTGTACATGAGAACGTCTCCTTTTGGTCGTGATCGGTCAACCGGTATGGCTGCCCGAGCCCAAAACCCGAAAACCATTAACACAGTCTACAGGTCGTATTTATGAAGGGATTTCATTGCAACTTCATAGAATGCCTCTGTATAATGCTTAGATAAGAACGTCTACATTTCGGCATGATCTGTCAACTGTGATGGCTGCCCAAGCCGGAAACCCAAAAACTTTTAGCACAGTCTGCAGGTCATGTTTAATATGGATGGATTTCATTGTAACTTGATACGATGACTCTGTATGATGTCTAGATGAGAATTTTCCCATATGGCCTTGATTTATCAACCGTGACGACTGCCTGAGCCCAAAACCCCGAAAACCTTCAGCACAGTCTACAGGTCATATTTATGGAGGGATTTCATTGTAACTTGATAGATTGACTTCATATAATGTCTACATGAGAAAGTCCCCTTTTGGACGTGATTGGGCAACTGTGATGGCTACAGGTGCCCGAAGCCCGAAAACCTTCAGCACAGTCTACAGGTCATATTTATGAAGGGATTTCATTGTAACTTGATAAGCTGACTTCATATAATGTCTAGATGAGAACATCCCCTTTTGAGCAACTGTGACGGCAACAGGGGCCCGAAGCCCGAAAACATTTAGCACAGTCTACAGGTCTACCCCCCCCCCCCCCCCCCCCGGGGCGGCCAATTAGGCTTTTTTTTTTCTTTTGTCAAAAATACTGGTTTACAGTTTTGTTTAAAAACCCAGACAAACACCACCGCGCCCACCCTCCCCAAATTGGGGATTTTTTTTTTTTACTTCCTCGAATATGCATTTTGAACTATTTACAGTCACTACATGCAGAACCTTTTTTTAACCACATGTAACCCCCCCCCTCCCACCTCCACCCCACCCTCCCCACCCCCTGGGGGTGGGGCAGTTAGGCACCTTTTTTTTCTTTCGTCAAAAATGCTTTTTTACAGTTTTGGTTGAAGTTTGTGGTAACCACAAAAACCCAGACAAACACCACCCCACCCCCACTCCCATGGTGCCAGTTAGGTATTTTTTTTTTCTCTGCTTAAAATGCATTCTGAAGTATTTAGACTGACCACATGGAAAAAAAAATGGACTCCCCCTGACACACCCCCACTCTCCCCCACCTCCTCCTCACCCAGGGCCATTCATGCAATATTTTTTCTTTGGTACAAAATGCATTTTTAGCCTGACTGTTTATAGTCATGGCTATAGTCATGACTTTCGTCTGTGCGTCTGTCGGTCCATCCATCTGTCTGTAAACAATTGGTTGCCGACTGATAACTCCAGTTTGGATTATTTGATTTCAACCAAAGTTGATATGTGTAATTTCCAGCTAGTAATACAGGCCAGGTTTGAATATAGGTTCCATAACTCCCCCCTCCTCCCCAACTCCCTGTGTCACTTAGGCAATTATTCCCAAAATGCATTTTGAAGGATTGGGAGTTATTACATGCAAAAAAGAAAATTGACTCGTATAGCCCAGCATTGCTTTATGTACTGCATCTTTAATCCTTTACCTAACACAAGTTGAAGCCAACAGTACAAATTATTTTTCTGAAACATAAGATTTTTTCATTTTTAGCTCAACTTTGACGAAGTCAAATTTGAGCTATTGTCATGGCCTGTCGTCCGTCTGTCCGTCTGTCAACAATTGGCTATGGCTCGGGCTAGAGGTCGTATTTATGAACCGATCTTTACGAAACTTCTTGTGTACCTTTGTTATGACCCTGGGACAGGAACGAGTGTTTTTAGGTGTGGTCCGAAATTCAAGATGGCTGCCAGTGGCCATTTTGTACCAATGATGCAAAAATCAGTTTTTTGTACAGAACTTCTGTATGAAAGTTCTGATTTGAATAAAGTTTTGTATAAATATTTAGTACCATGGGATACATCACATATAATACGGGTTTTTTTCTCGTGCGTAAATTATGCAAATTAGACTGACTTTGATTTATTTAGTGTTACTTTCAGAGCTGTAAGTGCCAAGCTGCTATGGCTCGGGCTAGAGGCCGTATTTATGAACCGATCTTTACGAAACTTCTTGGGTACCTTTGTTATGACCGTGGGACGAGAACGAGTGTTTTTGGGTTTGGTCCGAAATTCAAGATGGCTGCCAGCTGCCATTTTGTACCGACGATGCGGAAATCTTTTTTGTACAGAACTTCCATATGAAAGCTATGATTTGAATAATTTTTTGTATGAATGTTTAGTAACATGGGATACATCACATATAATACGGGTTTTTTTCTCGTGCGTAAATTATGCAAATTAGACTAACTTTGATGTTTTTTGGTGTTACTTTCAGCACTGTTAGTGCAAATGCCAATACGGCTCGGGCTAGAGGCCGTATTTATGAACCGATCTTTACGAAATTCCTTGGGTACCTTTATTATCACCGTGGGACGAGAACGAGTGTTTTTGGGTCCGGTCCGAAATTCAAGATGGCCGATGGCAGCCATTTTGTACAAAATTAGGTGCAATCAGATTTTTGCACAGAACTTCCATATGAAAGTGCTGATTTGAATAATTTTTTGTGTGATGTTTAGTACCATGGGATACATCACATATAATACGGGTTTTTTTCTCGTGCAGAAATTATGCAAATTAGATGAACTTTGATTTTTTCAGTGCTACTTACACACAGTAAGTACACATGTCAATACGGCTCGGGCTAGAGTCTGTATTTATGAACCGATCTTCACGAAACGTCTTGGGTACCTTTGTTATCACCTTGGGACGAGAACGAGTGTTTCTGGGTGCGGTCCAAAATTCAAGATGGCTGCCAGTGGCCATTTTGTACCAAAATTAGGTCTAATCAGTTTTTTGTACACAACTTCTATATACAGCTCAGGCTAGAGGCCGTATTTATGAACCGATCTTTACGAAACTTTTTGGGTACCTTTGTTATCACCGTGGGATGAGAACGAGTGTTTTTGGGTGTGGTCCAAATTCAAGATGGCCACCAGCAGCCATTTTGTACCAAAATTAGTGCAATCAGTCTTTTGTACAGAACTTCTGTATGAAAGTTCTGATTTGAATATATTTTTGTATGAATGTTTAGTAACATGGAATACATCACATATAGTACGGGTTTTTTTCTCGTGCAGAAATTATGCAAATTAGATGAACTTTGCTTTATTCAGTGCTACTTATACACTGTAAGTGCACATGTCAATACGGCTCAGGCTAGAGGCTGTATTTATGAACCGATCTTCACAAAACTTCTAGGGTACCTTTGTTATCTCCTTGGGACGAGAACGAGTGTTTCTGGGTGCAGTCCAGAATTCAAGATGGCTGCCAGTGGCCATTTTGTACCGAAATTAGGTCCAATCAGTTTTTTGTCACAACTTCTAGACAGCTCATATTTGTGAACTGATCTTCACGAAACTTCTTGGGTACCTTTGTTTTCACCTTGGGACAGGAATGAGTGTGTTTTGGGGTGCCTTTGTTATCACTGTGCTATGAGAACAAATATTTTGGGGTTCAGTCAGACCCATTCTGGGACTCAAAGATTTCTTTTCTAGTTTAGCATCTGACTTTCACCCACCTTTACAATACTTTACCTATACATTTGTTACAGGCAACGGTCAGTATTTATGTACAGACCGTTACAATACTTTATATGTACCTTTGTTATCAGGTCATTACCTAGATGGTTGTCATTGCTGTGTCACATACTATACATGTACATGTCTTGACAAGTTGAGCTACAGTGTCATTGACACTTTCATTTACTTCTAACCATGGCTTATTACTCCTTATTGGAACAAGCTCATCAAGTTTGTTCCATTAATAGGTCATGAGGTATGTTTTGAAGTAAAGAAATGAAAAAATAAAATTTGAATAGCAAAATTTGTATATCACGTGTGCAGATATGGCAGATTCGTTAGGTAAACTGTTAACAAAAAATGGCTCCGACTATTTTGCGTCTGAGCATTGCCATTCCTGGGAAAGTCGGTCTGCATGCGTGACATCACTCTAGTTTTTCACCTTTCGGTTATCAGATGTTTATACTCAAGTGTAAACTTTGATCTTTCACTGGAGCAAGTTTAAGGATGAGACTTTTCAGGGGGTTTTTAGCTCACCAACGAAGTTGTGTGAGCTTATGTCATGACCCGAGGCGCGTCGTGTTAAAGTTATTGCACCAGTCCACTTTGACTTTCAGCCCTGTCACTATGCACTTAATACTGTGTTTCTGTGGCTTACTATTACCCACAGACCCTTAACCAGTGATATTTTATTGATTTTTAGTGTTTTTGCAATGTTAGACTTTTTTGTCAGTGTGGACTCTGAAAATTTCTGACCTGTTTTGCTGTACATGAGTGGAGGCTACCACCAGTATGTTGTGGTTTTAATATTTCATATAGGTGTTAAATGCATCAGTATAAGATGACATTAACCCTTGGGCAGACATTTTTCGGAGATTTTTTACTTTTTTAATGCAATGTTAGACCTTTTTGTCAGTGTGACCTGTTTGCTATGCATGTACATGACCGGACATTTTTTGCAGATTTGTAATAAGCCTAGATTTATTGCATGCCATGTGTTGGTGAGCTAATGGGGATGGACACACCACTCTTATTATTTTTTAGCTCACCTTACTGCAAGTCAGCGTGAGCTATTGCCATCACTTGGCGTCCATCGTCTGTTGTCCGTTAACTTTTGCAAACTTGGCTTCTTCTTCACAGCCATTCAGCCAAAGTCAAACATATATTGCACAAACTGTCCCTGGAGTATACCCTTTCTGTTTTGTTCAAATGAAGTGGCTGCCTTCTTCGGGCTCTGGTCAATGATGCCAAAGCCTAAAAATATTTAAAAATCTTCTTCTCATGAACCACCCAAGAGATTGCCTTGATATATGGTATGGAACACTCTTTGGTGTTGAAGATTAAAGTTTGTTCAAGGGAAGTTGGTAGATCAATATTTGGGCTCTCTGTGGGCACATACCCATTTTAGACTCTGCCTAAAATTTCTATTTCAAGAACTGACGGGTAGATTTGGACCAAATATGGCATGTAGTATAACTGGGCCCAAAGTTCTTGATTGATGCCAAAATCTTTTTTTTCATAACCCCGTGGGTACCCCAGGGGCTAAAAATAGAAAAAAAAATTCAAATGCTCATATTTTTCCAAAACTACGCAGAACAGAGAACTGTTATCTGGAATGAAGCATTGATTTGACCAGTAGAATGGATTAAAGAAAAAAAGGCTATCTGTTGTATCAGGGTGTTCTGTAGGGGGCGTTTGAAAAAATGCGGAGTCGGCATATTTGCAAAAATTGAAAAAAAAATTTTTCTTCAGAACCGCTGATTAGAATCTTTTGATATTTGGTATACAGCATCCATAGGACATTCAAATACAAGTGAGTTCAAATCGAGCCCCTCGGTTCATATTTGGGCTCAACACAGGAGCCCAAATAATTAACTTAGGGTGCTATGGGGAATAAGCTTTAAAAATCTTCATCTTCAGATCAAAAAGTCAGATTCTTTTGATACTTTGTATACAACATCTCTACAGGGGTCAGATTGAAGTTGGTTCAAATTGAGGACCTGGGTGAATATTTGGGCTTCCTATGGGGGGCCCAAATATTAACTTCAATATGGGGAATAATCTTTCAAACTCTTCTTCAGATCCACCACTCAGATTCTTTTGATATTTGGTATGCAGCATCTCTAGGGGTGTTAGATTCAAGTTTATTCAAATGGGATACCTGGATGAGTATTTAGGCTCTTTATTGGAGCCCAAATTTTAACTTAGTGCAATATGAGAAAATTTCTTTAAAAATCTTCTTTTTCAGACCCACTAGTGAGAATCCTTTCATATTTAGTATGTGACATCTCTAGAGGTGTAAGGTTCAAACTTATTCAAATCGAGTACCTAGGTTAATATTTGGGTTCCTCAAGGTAGCCCAAAAATTTACTTAGTGCAATATTGGGAATTATCGCTTAAAATCATCTCCTTCAGATCCAGCAGGCAGATTCTTTTGATATTTGGTGTACAACACCTCTAGGAGGGTTAGATTGAAAGTTGTTCAAATCAGGTCCCTGGATTTTTGATTGAAGCCCAAAGTTTAACTTAGTGCAATATGAGAAAATTTCTTGAAAATTCTTCTTCAGGCCCCACCAATGAGAATCCTTTCATATTTGGTATGTAACATCTCTAGGGGTGTCAAATTCCAGTTTTGTTCAAATCGAGTCGCTTGTTTTTTCTTGTCTTTTTATCTCAACTTGACAAAGTCAAGCTGAGCTATTGCCATCACTTCTCGTCCGTCGGCGTACGTACGTACGTACGTGCGTATGTATGTACGTTAGTACGTACATCCACAATTTCCTTTGGCACACCTCACAGGTCGCATTTATGATCAGATTACTTTGAAACTTGGTATGCTTGTTTGGGGTGACCTCTAGATGGGAGCTATCAATTTTCTTCAATTTCCGTCAAAAAATGTTGCCGCGGCCAACGTTCTTAGAACTTAGTTTAGTCAAACCACAATATTTCGCTTTGGCACACCCTACAGGGTACATTTATGATCGGATTGCTTTGAAACCTGGTATGCTTATTTAGGGTGACCTCTTGATGGGAGCTATCGATTTTCTTCAATTTCCGGCAAAAAATGTTGCCACGGCCAACATTCGTAGAACTTAGTTTAGTCAGACCTCAATATTTCCCTTTGGCACACCCTACAGGGCACATTTATGATCATATTGCTTTGAAACCTGGTATGCTTGTTTGGGTAGACTTCTAGATGGGAGCTATCGATTTTCTTCAATTTCTGTCAAAAAATGTTGCCGCGGCCATAGTTCATAGAACTTAGTTTAGTCAGAAGACTCAATATTTCCCTTTGGCACACCCTACAGGGTACATTTATGATTGGATTGCTTTGAAACCTGGCATGCTTGTTTGGGGTGACCTCTAGATGGGAGCTATCGATTTTCTTCAATTTCCGTCAAAAAATGTTGCCGCGGCCAATGTTCTTAGAACTTAGTTTAGTCAAACCACAATATTTCCCTTTGGCACGCCCTACAGGACACATTTATGATTTGATTGCTTTGAAATGTGGTATGCTTATTTAGGGTGACATCTAGATGGGAGCTATCGATTTTCTTCAATTTCTGTCAAAAAATGTTGCGGCCAATATTCTTAGAACTTAGTTTAGTCAGAAGACTCAATATTTCCCATTGGCACACCCTACAGGGTACATTTATGATCGGATTGCTTTGAAACCTGGCATGCTTGTTTGGGGTGACCTCCAGATGGGAGCTATCGATTTTCTTCAATTTCCGTCAAAAAATGTTGCCGCGGCCAACGTTTTTAGAACTCAGTTTAGTCAGACCACAATATTTCCCTTTGGCACACCCTACAGGGCACATTTATGATTTGCTTGCTTTGAAACCTGGTATGCTTATTTGGGGAGACCTCTAGATGAGAGCTATCGATTTTCTTCAATTTCCGTCAAAAAATGTTGCCACGGCCAACGTTCTTGGAATTTAGTCGAGTCAGACCACAATATTTCCCTTTTGTACACCCTACAGGGCACATTTATGATCGGATTGCTTTGAAACCTGGCATGCTTGTTTGGGAAGGCCTTTAGATGGGAGCTATCGATTTTCTTCGGTTTCTGTCAAAAAATGTTGCCACTGGCAAAAAAAAATGACATTGGTACCAATGATCTTCAATTTTGCCATTTCATTTATAACTTACCAAGTTCAAGTTTGTCAAGTTGAGCTACAGTGTCATTGACACTTTCATTTAATTTTTTTTATATTTTTTGTTTTTGCGAGGTGGGGGGGGGGGGGGTGGCTAAAGAGAACCACAGTAGTTGAAAACAAAACAAAAATTTTTTTTTTTTTTAATTCTTCACAGAACAGAGCTTGCTAGGAAGCTTTCCTTGGACCGGCAGAAATGAATGGCCAAAAAAGTTGCCTTAGGTTGTGTCATAGGAAATCAAAAAAATGCTGTTGCTGCTGATCACGCACTAATACACTCATCTCTTTCTCTAGAGAGGACCAAAGTAGTTGAAAACAAAACAAAAATTTTGTTCGGTTTTTTTAATACATCACAGAACAGAGCTTACTAGGAAGCTTTCCTAGGACCAGCAGAAATGAATGGCCAAAAAAGTTGCCTTAGGTTGTGTCATAGCAAATCAAAAAATTGCTCTTGCTGCTGATCACTTACTGATACACTCATCTCTTTTGACAATTTGATCCAGGTGAGTGTTTTAGGCTCACTTGAGCCTTTGCTTTAATTATGCATTGTTGGTGTCTAGAGGAAGCTTCCTTTCAACTTTGGACCGGTCAGCTGAAACAAGATGGCCGCCAGTGGCCAATTCATTAGGGAGGCCATCTTGAATTTTGTTTCTGCCCAATAGCTAATGAATACTGACTCAATCAAATCAATTTCATTTTTAGCTCAACTTTGGCGAAGCCAAATTTGAGCTTATGCCATGGCCAGTCGTCCGTCTGTCCGTCAACATTTCAATATGCCTCGGGCTAGAGGCCGTATTTATGAACCGATCTTTACGAAACTTCTTGGGTACCTTTGTTATGATCGTGGGACGAGAACGAGTGTTTTTGGGTCCGATCCGAAATTCAAGTTGGCCGCTGGCGGCCATTTTGTACAGACTTAGGTGAAATCAGATTTTTGCGCAGAACTTCCATATGAAAGCGCTGATTTGAATAATTTTTTGTATGTACCATGGGATACATCACTTATAATACAGGTTTTTTTCTCGTACATAAATTATGCAAATTAGACTAACTTGGATGTATTTAGTGTTAATTTCAGCACTGTAAGTGCAAATGCCAATACGGCTCAGGCTAGAGGCCGTATTTATAAACCGATCTTTACGAAACTTCTTGGGTACCTTTGGTATCACCGTGGGACGAGAACGAGTGTTTTTGGGTGCGGTCCGAAATTCAAGATGGCCGATGGCAGCCAATTTGTTCAAAATTAGGTGCAATCAGATTTTTGCACAGAACTTCCATATGAAAGCGCTGATTTGAAAAATTTTGTGTGTGAATGTTTAGTACCATGGGATACATCACATATAATACTGGTTTTTTTCTCGTGCAGAAATTATGCAAATTAGATGAACTTTGATTTTTTCAGTGCTACTTATACACAGTAAGTACACATGTCAATGCGGCTCGGGCTAGAGGCTGTATTTATGAACCGATCTTCACGAAACTTCTTGGGTACCTCTGTTATCACCTTGGGACGAGAACGAGTGTTTCTGAGTGCGGTCCAAAATTCAACATGGCTGCCAGTAGCCATTTTGTACCGAAATTCGGTCTAATCAGTTTTTTGTACGCAACTTATATACGGCTCAGGCTAGAGGCCGTATTTATGAACCGATCTTTACGAAACTTCTTGGGTACCTTTGTTATCATCGTGGGATGAGAACGAGTGTTTTTGGGTGTGGTCCAAAATTCAAGATGGCCACCACAGCCATTTTGTACCAAAATTAGTGCAGTCAGTCTTTTGTACAGAACTTCTGTATGAAAGTTCTGATTTGAATAAATTTTTGTATGAATGTTTAGTAAAATGGAATACAGTACGGGTTTTTTTCTTGTGCAGAAATTATGCAAATTAGATGAATTTTTATTTATTTAGTGCTACTTATACACAGTAAGTGCACATGTCAATACGGCTCGGGCTAGAGGCTGTATTTATCAACCGATCTTCACGAAACTTCTTGGGTACCTTTGTTATCACCTTCGGACGAGAACGAGTGTTTCTGAGTGCGGTCCAAAATTCAACCTGGCTGCCAGTGGCCATTTTGTACCGAAATTAGGTCCAATCAGTTTTTTGTCACAACTTCTATACAGCTCGTATTTATGAACTGATCTTCATGAAACTTCTTGGGTACCTTTGTTTTCACCTTGGGACAGGAATGAGTGTGTTTTGGGGTGCCTTTGTTATCACTGTGCTATGAGAACAAATATTTTGGGGGTTCAGTCAGACCCACTCTGGGACTCAAAGATTTCTTTTCTAGTTTAGCATCTGACTGTCACCCACCTTTACAATACTTTACCTATACATTTGTTACAGGCTTCGGTCAGTATTTATGTACAGACCGTTACAATACTTTATATGTACCTTTGTTATCAGGTCATTACCTAGATCTTTGTCATTGCTGTGTCACATACTATACATGTACATGTCTTGACAAGTTGAGCTACAGTGTCATTGACACTTTCATTTGGTTATGCATTATTGGTGTCTAGAGGAAGCTTCCTTTTGATTTTGGATCAGCTAGCCAATTCAGTATGGCTGCCATATTGAATTTGGTTTCTGCCCAACAACTATGCATTGTTGGTGTCTAGAGGAAGCTTCCTTTCAATGTTGGACCAGCCAGCTGAACCAAGATGGCCAACAGTGGCCAATTCATTATGGCTTCCATGGTGGCCATCTTGAATTTGGTTTCCGCCCAATAACTACTGAATACTGACTCGAATCAATTTCATTTTTTGGTTATGCATTATTGGTGACAAAAGAAAGCCTCTTTCGATTTTGGAAGCTTCCTTTTTATTTTGGTTATGCCCTCTATAGACTTACCTACCCTTTTATGACACCCTCAGGGGCAAATGCCACTCTTGCTTTTCTCTTGTCTTTTCTTACAATTTACATAAAAGTTGTCTTCAGACAAAAAGCAATATTTTGCTACATTTCCCTGTATAGTGCAACCTGTTTCGTAGGGTTTCTTAACCCTTTACCTAATGAATCGCCCGCATCCGCTGCATAATTTGCAAATTGAGCCGTTGAAAAAAAAATGTTCAAAATATTTCAACAAAACCATATCATGTGAGCTTGTTCCAATGAGGGGTCAAATGATATGGTTTTATTGAA
The DNA here is from genome assembly GCA_031216915.1 of Pictodentalium vernedei. NCBI lineage: Eukaryota > Metazoa > Mollusca > Scaphopoda > Dentaliida > Dentaliidae > Pictodentalium > Pictodentalium vernedei. The sequence continues at coordinate 193,413,891 of CM062297.1, read as the reverse complement.
TTTTTTTTAAAAATTAAAAAAATTAGTAATTAAAATAATAAATTTTGACATTCTCTGCGTTGGGTAAAGGGTTAAAGTGCTTAAAAGTGCTTGAATTTTTGGTTTGAAATTCTAGGTCCTTGAAAGTACTTGGAAATTCAGTTTTCTTGGAAAAAGTCGTGGGAAGTTCTTGAAAAACTTATTGAGATCGCTGCCTGGCTCATTGTGGCTAGGACATGAGAAGCATTTGAACATGGGGAGGGGAGGGCATGATATATATTGAGATCATTGCCCAGTGATGAATGGGAGCAATGGAAAATCGCTCACCTCAAATAAAGTTTGCGAGAGTGAAAAATGTGACAAGAGTGATTTTGATTGAGAGTGTTGATTTCAATGTTTAACTTCAACTGACAAGCGTCCTTCAAAATGAATGTATGAATACAATTGAACATTGATGGAAATTTTGACAATAAAAATATATGTAACCCATTAAAATTAGGTCTGGATTTTAAATGGCAGATTATTAAAATCATGGAAAATGGATGGGTAAATTCCTAATCAGGCACATTAATTCGTGTCACTGGTGAATTGGAGCAACAGGTGTCACATGTATCAAAGGAAATAAGGAGCGGGGCAACATTCCACATGTCTTTGATAAAAAAAAATACGGACGTATTAAAACGTTTCTCAGATCTCAGAATGGCCACAGTTTTTTTTATCTGAACATGCATGTTTGTTTTGTGCCGGGAGTAAGCTCTGGGCGAGTTGTCAATGTACAACCCTCTGTTACTCTTAGTGTGTCATGTATGGATGTATAAGAAAACTATTGTGTATCATGTTCATAACGACGGAAAGGAAATTATTTGGAATTTTACTATAAACGCTTCAAATTGTGAGTGATTCTTGAAAATTTCCCAACATCAAAACTTAATTGAATGTTTCTGTTGACGCAACTCAAAAGGATGAAAACACACTCAAGAATAGAGGCGAGCGATTATTTGCACACCTTGGACAATTTTTGTGTGAGAGATGGTGTGCGAGAGCGATCGCATGCCCCTTTCCCATGCAACACTGATTGCCTGGGTCATTGTGGCTGGGTCATAAACATCATTTCAGATGGGGGAGAGGGTGAGGCAAAATCATGCAAGGCAGCCACACACTGATAAATATCAGTGTTTGCTCATGTGCCTTAGTGGCCTGATAGGAATACAATACACAAAGATATGTTTGGGACTCTAGGACCTCTATATTAGGAAGAATACACATTTTTGGCTCCATACTTAACAAATTTCAAAGTCAGTATACGTAGTAGCGACAAATCAAATGATGGAATCTTTTGTCATATCTTAAGAGTAAATTGTTTGTGCAACCAATCCCTGCTGATTCCCAATAAGATTGCAAGGACGGGTTGGTAAATATAATATTGATCTAAATTTAAGATCCGTCTTTCAACCCCCCACCCCCACCCCCACCCCCCTCCCCTCTCTCTCTCTCAGCTATTCTCGACTCATCTCCTACCTGCTCATTCCTACTGCTCTGCATCATTGTCAAAATGTGTAATGCAAAAGGACTGGGCAGTTTTTCGGTTTTCTGGTTTGGTTCCGGTTTGTGCAACAAACTTCTAAAACCAAACCACAGTACCTGGCAAAAAACTGCTGGACGATTTTGCTGTGTTTGTGCATAAACTGATTAAACTACCTTACTGGGAGGGAACTGAACTAACGACCACTATAGCCTCTCGTCACTTAATCTATCCCGCAAAGGGGTAAATACACATGTACGTCATGTACTCATTGTCACATATTCTCCCTTATTGAATCATCCACCAGGGAGAAAATGTGCCAATGAGAATACAACATAGTTTAGATGAATGCTATTCATTTGTTACCCTCATTTATGATTTTTTCTTACTGAATAGTAGGGCTGCACGGTATATCGATAAACCGATATATACCGGTATTCAAACCAATATCGATTGAATACCGGTGTAATTACAAAAATATCGGTTTATCGTCATTATTTATTTATCCACAATTTAATTTTTAAGATGTCTTGAGTTTTTTAACTGTAGCTCCGAATGAATAATATAATCCCTTTATCCAAGGAATCGTCTGCTTGTGCCCTCGTAATATACAAATTCAGCAGTTGAAAAAATAATTTTCAAAAATTTCAACAAAACTATATATCATGTGACCCCTCATTGGAACGAGCTCGTTGAGCTCGTTCCAATGAGGGGTCACATGATATAGTTTTGTTGAAATCTTTGGGGAAAATCTGATCAACTAATTTTGAAAATAATAAATTTTGATATCGTCTGCGTTGGGTAAAGGTGTTTCAAACCGCATCATCAAGGCATGCTAATTCGTTCCGACTGTGATGCCTCGAGTCTCGACTGTAGTACTTGTGTTCATATATCTGAACAGTTTTCGATATAACGGTATACCGCGGTATTTTTTTGAATACCGATACCGGTATTCAGTTTTGAATATCGTGCAGCCCTACTGAATAGCAACTGATCCGCTAGAACCTAAGGAGAAGTTAGGCTGAACCTGATATAGATAGGGTTTTTGAGGTGAGTGGTGTCGTACAAACTATTGCTTTTTTTTTAAGGATCCTGAAATGTTATTTACTATCTGTTCTTAACCCTTTACCCAACGTAACGGCCAAAACCGGCCAGCGCTATTCACAAAATCGCCAATTAATTTTCATTATTTTTTAATTTTTTGTCTCAAAAACATAGGTTATGACCCTTCTTTGGAACGAGCTCGTCGAGCTCGTTCCAATGAGGGGTCATAACCTATGTTTTTGAGACAAAAATGAAAAAAATAGTTATTCAAGAATTTTGTTTCCAAGTGTCGTCTGCTTTTCATGTTAGGTAAAGGGTTAACAAACATAAAAATAAATCCAAACTGAGGTTTTTTCCTGAAACTGAATCTGAAAAATCAAAACCTCCCAGCTCTAACTGCAAACTGCATGTGTTTTTGATGATGTTCGATTTTTGCACTAAAATAATACCTTACCTGACACTGATCTTTGGTTGGTTCTCTCGGGTTCCAAAGAATCTGAGTCAGGTGCATTAATTATTCGTTTGGAATATATGTCTGAGAATTGGTAAGGTTGTATTTATACATGTACACACATACATAAAAGATGGTTAGGCCTAAAAAAGTTAAAAATCTGTTTCTCAGGCCCTTTCATGTGGTCCTTTTGACAGCCGCATGCTCTCTTTTTATAACTTAAAAAATAAGAATTAAATGGTTAACCCTTTACCCAATGCAGACGATATCAAAATTTATTATTTCAAATATCATTTTTTTAAATTTTTCAAAACATTTCAACAGAACTATATCATGGGGCCCCTCGTTGGAACGAGCTCGACGAGCTCATATTATGCGGGCGGATGCGGCCGATTCGTTGGGTAAATGGTTAATGTCTTGATATTTTACCCAATTTAATAAAATTGCTAAATTTGTTCCTTGATTGCAACAAGGCTTTGCAATACTTTAGCTTCTTGCACTCAAGGGATGAAATACACCACTACCCATGCTATTCTGTAGATTATGAGGACTAAAACATAAAACAAACCAAGAACATGAACTTTTGATGGCAAAGAAATGATGACAAATATAAAAAATAAAATAAATAAAATGCACATCCACATGCAATTTTACCAAAAATGGCCTGAGAAACAGAAGATCTACTTTGTGGGTCCTTAAAATAATTTCATGTGCAGGTCCTGGATAGTGCTTAATAATTCCTAGAGAAGTGCAAGAAAGTTCTGTAATTTTTGGCTCTGCAACATGTACAAACCCTGCTTCTGTACCTGGAAATGGAGTATTAATAAAACTCTTGTATGGCGTACCTCTCACCAAAATATTATTTTGCATTCTGTAAAATGCTTAATAACCTGAAAGGTCTATTGGCTGAAATTTGTACTTGTGCTTTTGTACAGAATTTGAAAGTACGGTATGCAGTTTGGAACTGCAGTTCAATGGTATTTTAGCGATAATCAACTCCCCACATACCACATTCAATATATACTCAATGAATTTTCTGGACTATGCTTGAAATGAGATCTGTGGGCCTTTAGCTTGAAAATTAACCCCTTGGTGGGAAGGAATTGTGAATTTAAAAAATTTGTGAAAAGTTACTTTTCAGTGATAAAAAGTGAAAAGATACTTTCCTTTTATGACTATTTGTCCTTATTGCTTAACCCTTTACCCAACGCAGATAATATTAAAATTTATTATTTTAATTTAAATTTTTCAAAATTTTCCAAAAAATGTCAACAAAACCACATCATGTGACCCCTCATTGGAATGGGGCTCGACGAGCCCATTCCAATGAGGGGGTCACATGATGTGGTTTTGTTGACATTTTTAAAATTTTTCAACAGCTTAATTTGTGAATTACACGGGCAGATATGGCCGATTCGTTAGGTAAAGGGTTAATCCTTTCCTTTGCCTAACATGAGTAGAGGATTACACTTTAAAAATATATTCTTGAATAAATAACAACTTGGCTCTTTGCAATGAACTAGGGGTCATTAGCTATGTTTTGGGGTAAAAATTTAAAAAATAATAAAATTTTGAGTCCAAATTTTTGTGAAAAGCACTAACCGGTTATGGTTATTATGATAGGTTAAGGGTTAATATTCCAACAGCAGCAAATGCCGATGTCTCAGAACTGCAGTGATGGCTTAAACCATCATTGATGGCTTAAGTCATCTTGAAAATGATAAAATTATCATGGCAGTGGTTTTTAGTGCCGTTTAAACTTTATTTGAAATCATTGCCTTACCACTATACTCACAGATTGTGGTGTAGTAGAGTTTCTTGAAAAATTATCCTGGCTCTTAACCCTTAAGGGCCTAGAGATTGTTTTTGACTACAGATTGCAGGGCTCGCCTTGAGTAAAATGGTCGGAGCCTAAAAAAAGTGGCCCACATATTGAGGTCGGGGCCTTTTCGGGGCTGATTTTCCATTTTGTCCATTATTGTTAGTGCTTTTTTGTGGAAAATGTCGGGGCTTGAAAAAAAGCCCCCAGCAAGTGCTCCTCGGGGCTGATTTCGGGGCCTGGGCTGATCATCCCCGACTCAAGGCAAGCCCTGAGATTGATAGTCTACATCCTGTGGCTTTGCTTGTTTCTAGGCAAATGTTATCTTTTCAAGTAAGTACTTGTAAAGAAATAAAGATAATTGAGAGTGTTACTTGAAGTGTTTCATAGAATGCATATTGGGGCACCTGTTCTGTTGCAGCTAAAAATGATTGAAGTCTTAATTGTCCTTTTAAGAGTTAAGCTTTAACGTTCTTTAAAAGTATGATGAGTGGGAATTACTGGCTGGCAATTTGGAAAAAGGTAGACTAAATCACATTGAGATTGGGTCTCATGACCAGAGACCATAGAAAATTAGAAAAATACTTCTACTCTTTTTGCCTGTGTGCATGAATTATGTTGCATATATTCCTCCATCAAGCAGTAAATGCAGTAAATCTATGAATCTTGGAACTTCTCAAGCTATTTACCGTTTAGTGATGGCAAATTTATGTCACTGATTAAGATTGATTTACATTTCTTTGTAGACTGCAGTTTTAGCTCAGCTGAATCACCCAAACATTGTGAGATATAAAGAATCATTTGAAGGTAAATATCACAAGTCAGTTAGGGTTTGCATGTGACTTAAAACTGTTAGACAATCATTGAATTTAACCCTTTACCTAACGTAATGGCCAAAACCGGTCAGCGCTATTCTAAAAAATCACCAATTAATTTTCATTATTGTTTTCATTTTTTGTCTCAAAAACATAGGTTATGACCCCTCGTTGGAACGAGCCCGTCGAGCTCGTTCCAACAAGGAGTCATAACCTATGTTTTTGAGACAAAAAATGAAAAAAATCAGTTATTCAAGAATTATTTTTGCAAGTGTCGTCTGCTTTTCAGGTTAGGTAAAGGGTTAAGGATTAACTGGTAGAGTGTTACATTTTCTTGACCACAGATTTCATATCTCCATGTTTTGATCTGTTATATTTGATTGGATAGATGGCACTATCCCATCAAATGTAACTCAACAATGAGTCATAAACAAAATATGATTTTTGTCAGGTCAATACGGAAGCACCTCCAACAGAGTTTAGACATGATAGCCACAACCTGTGGTATTTAGTAATGCCCATATATGGGCTTTCAGCACTCTACCAGTTAACTGACATTGTCAATAGTTTTTCATTTGAGACTGGGATTTCCGGGTTCCAACCCCAAAAACAAGCCAAGACCAATACCGGATCTGGACCTGCGTCGCTGCATGCAATTGAATCAGCAAACAGGAAGTGGCTGCACGGCAGATCTGAAAATTGCATACACGATACAACTGATCATTATCAGGCTCCAGATGAAATATAAAATCAATCCCTTTCATAGATGCCGAGAAAAGTTTGACGAAAAATTTCAGTGTTCAGTGGGTACAGTAAAATTTCAAAGTATCGGCAAACAGGAAGTGGCTGCACGGCAGATCTGAAAATTGCTTACATGATACAACTCAACATTATGAAGCAGCAGACCAAATATAAAATCATCCCCTTTCATAGAAGCCAAGAAAACCTTGACGGAAAAAGTGTTTCGGACCAATGGACTGACGGACGGACTGACAGACCGAGTCGAGCGGTTACTAAACCTGCTCTGCCACTGGCGACGCAGGTAATAAGGGTAGAACATGAAGTAAATATTCATTCATTGGCCATACCAGTGGCAGAGTTTTTCTCAAAACTATCTGCAAATTTTCTTTATATTTTGTGGGGTTTTTTCACCCATAGCTGCTCCTTGATAACTGATAATGTCACCACTACATGTATCTTTTTACCGTTCCCAAATGCATACAGTTCAGAGTCCCCAATGTGAGCTTTAGTATTTAGAATTGTGTGCATACAAAAGTATATTGCCCAAAGGAACATTAATAGTTTGTCTACTATATATCTGCTGCTAATCAGGAAATTCTAGCTTTCATAAATCTTAATGATAATTACGACCAGCAGGCTGCTGGTCACCTTATTTAATGGATGCAGTAAAATTCCCTGTTGGACTGGTAATGACTGATTTCCCTGTTCCACCATCTATCAGTAATCCTGTCCCGTTCAGGGTAAAAATTTTGCCAAATCGTGGGCGAATCTAAGTGGATTCTCATGAAATGGAGCTCATGCGAATCCTGGGAATCATAGTGCCAAGCAACATGACAGAACATCTCCATGCTTGTATATATGAAATCTAATTTCCAAAATGATTGTAAAGGTTCAGAGAGTTGGGAAATTGTTTTTAGGAAATCATCCTTAGCTTTTACGGTAACATATTATTCAAGTTATTGTCAACAATAAAGTTTTACGATTATATATATTCCTTGTTATTATGACTATAAAATTTGCTTTTATTATATGTGTCTCTTTATATTCTCATCTTATATTTGTTTCAAATGTTGCTTTCAAAGTCAGAATAAAAATATTACAGAAATGCTCCACTCTATTAATTCAAACACCCATAAAGTGTTTGTAAGTTTTTTTTTTGTATTTTTTTTTTTGGGGGGGGGGGGGGGGGGGGTGGGGTGGGGGGGGGGGGGATTTTGCACACAAAAAAAAGTAGCTTTTTGCAAAAGAAATAGCAAAAAAGATTTTCAGTCCAGTGCCAACTCTGGTATGAGCCCTGTGCTAAGCTATCTAGTATTGGAAGGAGGTGTAGATTAAACTATACCTGAACAGTTACAAGCTATTTCCAGTTATGATTTTTTGTTCAATCAGGACAGAAATGTGGAAATCTTTGCAATTGTGAATTCAGACATTGTGAAATAAGTAGAATGTAACCTATGCAATCTTGCTTAGAGTACTTGAACCTGATCATCAGGCACAAGTATTTAAAACAAGACTTGAATAAGTATATATTCTTTCTGTCCAGAATACTTTATGCAGATTTACATATTGAAATTCATAGATTTTTATACTGTACCAATGACCCAGACTTAGCTGGTGCTAACTCTAAAAAATCCAGGGCCAAACACAAATTTTCCCCCCCAATCCCTAAAATTTGCATCTAAAACCAAAAGAAATCATGTCCTATAGGACCTCCATACTTTGCCCTTACTGCGCATGTGCAGTGTCAAGGACGTTCCGAAATTGGCGCCAATTATCATTCTCTGTTTGGCCCTTCATCAGTCAACATCTCACTGATCTTTGTGCTTGTAAATCTCAGTTTAAGGATGCCAGACACGTAATTATTGGAGAAATGGTGATTCTAAGGAGGATATAGAAGGAGGAGAGGAAAAAGGAGTGACAAAAAATAATCAGGGCTGTACTTAAAATTTTTTATGAAATTATGTTAAGTTACCTATTTTCGAGGCATGGGCCTCTTGTTGTCATTCTTGCTAAAAAGTTGCACTGCTTATTCAGTGTTTCCTCTCCCCTAGTCTTCTAAGTCCCCCCTTGCAATTCTCCCATGCTTTTGGCATATTTTTGAGAAAGATCATTTCTAAATTCTCTTGGGAGAGTTGCTTGGTTACAGAATGTTTTCTGTTATTTTCCCCATAGTTACGTTTTCACCCATGGGTGTATAAACGTTGTGTTCTGCATCTTCCATCTGATGTTCTGCAGATTCTCCCCTGGGAGTCTCTGTCTTGCATCAGATAGAGTGTAATTTTGATGACTGATTTCGGGCCAGTTTTGTCAGTGCCTGGAGTCATGTTTTCTGGTGTTTTTACACTGTTTGTTTACATTGGCAACAGTCTCTTTTGAGGGGGGCTGTTTGCCTTTGGAGTAGTTTATCTCACTATAAGATACATTTTTATTATCCGTAAGTGTTGCATTAATTATTTAATATAAATTTAAAATTTTTGACCACACTTAGCCATCGGATCCATTGGGGCTCAACGTTACTTTTCAGAAACTTGGGCTTTGCTGAAAAAATATTTTTCAAAAATTATTTTGATTTTCAATTGTTTTTTCATTATTAATGGATCATGTTATTATGTATCTTTGTGTCAGGGGTTTGTGCGAGTAACTAGGACTTGTTGTTGACTTTTCACAATGAAAGGATATTGTTCAAATTGTAATAGGAAGAAATCTTCCTCTGACTTTCATGATCATTGCATTAATTGTAGTCAGTGTTCTCGCACTAATCCCTGTTCTATATGTCAATATTGGGATGACAAACATTGGAAAAGTGTGTCACGATATGTTGTTAGTGGAGAAAGGGCTATGCCGGCTCTTTCTCCGCAGGGTCACTCTACTCTATCAGTTTCTATTTCAGAGGAACAAGAACAGGGTGATGTTTCCATGTTATCTTCCGCAAGTGCGCTTCCGTCGTCACAAATGAATACAGAGCTAGCGGCAAAAGTGCTCATGGAAATTAAACAAATGTCGTCCGCTAGCTCGCCCGGTGTAGCGTCCATTCACCGAATGGTTCGGCAGCCGGTCCAGGAGGAAATGTTGGGTGATGCGAGCACTATAAACATTCAACGTGCACACCCAGTGACGGCGGATAGTAGGCGAGATCAGAGGAAGCCTTTGAGTCCGGTTCCTAGCGCGTCCAGGTCCAGCCGGGCCGCGAGCGAGAGAGGCCCCTCTCTCGTACAACAACATCTGGGATCAGATGTTGTGGTACAAAATGTGTCGCAAGCGGAGCACACGTCTGTCGCTCAGGACGCTCCGTTGTATAGGCAGTCCGCGGAGACTGCTCAGGCTTCTTCCTCTCGTCAGCGCACACGACCGCACCTTGGCTACGTGACCGCCGATATTTTACCAGCTTCGCCGATCAGGGATTCTTCGGCGACCAGGTCACACCATCCGGTAGCGCCAGGGACACGAGGCCGATGGACTCCGGACGTTCGCATAGGAAGAGTATGCGGGAGTCATCAGATGCGGAGCTGCCCTCGGCGAAGCAGCGAAAGACTGTGCCTCCGCAGGCCTCGATGTCGGACGTACTTGTGCAGATAGCACAACTTATCGCAGCATCCTAGCAACCGACAGAAACGGTGTCGGATCGGGAATTATCCGACGGCGCTGGGTCGGTACGCTCCGCCGAAGCATCGGGGGCAGACGACCGGGAGCATCATGAGGTCCGACCGGATGGTGAAAGGGATACGGATGACTTGGAGCTATCCCTTTCGGAACAACATAAAGCTGCCGTGGACTTCATCCGGCACTTTCTCCCTCAAGTTGTTCCGTCGGGCCAGACTGCTGCGGTTCCGGACAAGAGAATTATAGCGTCATTGGACTCTGATTTCTTTGAGCGGTTCAGGGACATTGCTCCCGAGTTTCCGTCTCAGTCCAATAATGTTGCAAGAACATTTGAATTATTGAACGACGCTATATTCAAACTTGCTTCCAAAACGGGAAAAGCAGGTTTCTTGTCCGCCAATACTCTCAACCTGCCTTTCATTAATGCAAGGAATAATTCGACACGGCAGGACAGGGTATCCCGAGAGTTCCTCTGTGTATGGACGACGAGGCGGAAGACTTAGAACTATCATTACCGTTGTCAGCGTCTATTCCAACCGCGGTGTTGGAAACAACTATTTCGTCTAACTGAGCCAGTTTAGATGCCTTATCTTACGCAGATCACCTTACTAAGGCGTTATCACTGCGCCTTCAAGGGAAAGAATTTCAGGATATACAATCCTCTTTAAGACTTCTTTCAAGGGCAGTAGCTTATTCCACGTGTAACTCTGCCCTTTCAGTGGCAAACCTGGAGTTGGTTAGACGTGACGCAGCCCTAGCTACATCCACACTCGTGGATACTAAGGTGAAGAACTCTCTCAGAGTCGCTTCGGTCTCCGGAGAACTTCTCTTTGACGGCAAGCTTTCTGCAATTTACGATAAAATTACAAAGAAAGCTTCGGATTCTCTGCTGTTCAAATCTGCTTCTAAGAAGTCGGACACGGCAGATAAGAGTAAGACAGGCACTTCTGGGTCTAATGCGCCCAAGAGAGGTTCCTATAGAGGTTCCGGTGCGTCCTGTTGGTCTTATTCAAGAGACCGTCAAGGTAGCGACTCACGTTCGGGACGTCCTTCGGGACGGGACAACTGGTCAGACGCCCCGAGGTCGACGGGACGAGGTGTGGGTCGTGGAGGACGTAGTTTCTCCTACCGCAGGCCTCGCAGGTCCAGGAGGTGATGGCTTCAACCTCTATCGCGTACCGGTTGGCGGAAGGTTGTCGAGTTTTTCTCAAGAGTGGGCGTCGATTACGGACGACCCTTGGGTGAGAGGGGTGATTTCGGAAGGTCTAAAGATATCCTTCAAACAAAAGCCTCCATTAACTCGAAGTCCAAAATGGACTCAACTTCCGTCAAATCCGCAGAAAAGAGACGCTCTATTATCAGAGATGCAGTCTCTTTTAGTGAAGAACGCGGTAGAGGTCGTAGAAAACCAGGAGACTCCGGGATTCTACAGCCATCTGTTTCTGGTTCCGAAACCAGACGGCTCGTTCCGTCCAGTCATAGATTTGAGCTGGATAAACAAGCTGATCATCGCTCCGAAGTTTTATATGGAGACGATTCGGTCGGTCAGAGCGAGTATTCGGGTGAACGATTATGCAACGAGCATAGATCTCAAAGATGCGTACTTTCACGTCATGGTACATCCGACATTCAGAAAGTATCTACGCTTCGCAGTCCTAGGAGTGGTGTATCAATTCCGGGCGATGTGCTTCGGATTGAATCTAGCACCCTGGGCTTTCACTCGGGTAATGAACTCGGTAATGATGTATTTCCGAGCTCATTCGTCTGCGGTAACGTCGGCCTACCTGGACGACATTCTTCAGAGGTACGGCAACGAGTTAACGCTTCAGAACGATGTGCAGAATCTACTTCTATTGCTCCGACGTCTCGGTTTTATAACAAACGAGGAGAAGTCGGATCTGGTGCCGTCCAAGTCATTCACACATCTGGGAATGAGCTTTGAGACGCACAACAATCTCGTTCGTCTGCTGTTAACCAGAGCGAAATTAGTCAGTTGTTACGCTCGCTATTGTCTGCACGCAGACAAAGTCACAGCGAGAGAATTTATGAGACTGATAGGTCTGTGCGGAGCCGTTGCGGATCTCATTCCGATGGGACGGTTACGCACGCGTCCTCTCCAAATTTTCTTGACTCAGAATTGGAGTGTGAAAATTCATTCGCTCGACATAGTCGTTCTCTTGTCAGATCAAGTGAAACGAGAGATTCAGACTTGGGCAAACATTCAGTGGTTAACTCAGGGAGTTCCGCTGCAGTTGCCGGATCCGAGTTTTACCATTATGGCGGATGCCAGTCAAACAGGTTGGGGTGCATCATTGATCCCAACGGATTCGAGATGCCAGGGTCTTTGGGATCCGCAATTCCTGGGCAAGCACATAAACATCAAGGAAATGATGTCAATTTGGCTTGCGTTACGTCATTGGATGGACATTATTCACAATGCTCATGTCCAAATCCTATCCGACAATACGACAGTAGTGGCGTATATTCGGAATCAGGGAGGCACTCATTCAGTTCCGTTGTTCAGTCTAACGGAAAGAATCCTTCTGTTTGCTCTAGAACATCAGGTTCTTCTTTCGGTCCGTCATATACCGGGTCGTCTGAATGTACTAGCAGACTCCCTTTCACGAAAGGGTCGCTTGTTGCCGTCGGAGTGGACTCTCAACAAACAAGTATTCAATCAGATTTGCTACCAATGGGAACGGCCAATGATAGACTTATTTGCGACACATCTCAACAATCAGTTGCAGACGTATGTGTCTCAGTGTCCGGATCCAAGAGCATTTGCAGTAGACGCTCTGTCGATCCCTTGGGACGGAATGATAGGATATGCGTATCCTCCAGCGCTGTTAATTCAGCAAGTATTGCTAAAGATAAAACAATCTCAATGCAAGATTCTGTTGGTAGCATCTCTGTCTCCACAGAGACCGTGGATAAATCTACTCAGGTGTCTGTTGTGGGACCTACCGCGAAAGCTTCCTCCACAGGAGGATCTTCTTTCGCAGGGGAAATCGCGTCAACTCCATCACAACCCGCAAGGTCTCAACCTTCACGTTTTTCCGTTGTGCGGTCCTTCTTGCATGGCAAGAACTTTACAGGACGAGCAGTGGACGCGATTTCTAACTGTAGGAGGACCTCCTCTTCGCTAAACTATGCGGCTAAGTGGAAGGTTTTTCGTCGTTGGTGTAGGGATCATTCTGTGGATATTTTTGATCCCTCTATACCAGACATTGCAAACTTTCTAGTATACTTGTTTGACGAAATCAAACTGCAGCCTGTTACTATTAAGGGTTATAGGTCTATGTTATCTGATACCTATGCACATCATGATAGTTTACAAATTGGATCTAATGTCTCTTTATCTAAGTTGGTAAGAAACTTCTCGATAAATAGACCCAGAACTCTTAGGTTAATTCCTAAATGGAATTTAGCTTGGGTTCTTCTTAAACTGAAGGAAAAGCCATTTGAACCTCTTGGGACAGTAGATTTCAAATTCTTATCTTATAAGACAGCTTTTCTCTTAGCTTTCTCTTCTGCTAGAAGAGTCAGTGAGCTTCATGCACTGTCGGTGGATGATTCTCACTATCGTAGTGTCGGGAACACTATCACCTTCACTACTAATGTGGGTTTTTTAGCTAAGAATCAGGCTCCTAATAAATATCCGGAACCTATTGCTATTAAGGCTCTTCCGTCTTCAGACGGGCGTAGGCCTTTACTCTGTCCTGTTAGAGCGTTACGTATCTATAAACAGAGATCTCAGTTTATCAGAAAGGGACGAAAATGTTTCTTTCTGTCTCTGATGCCCAATAGAAAGGACATTTCGGTCCATGCTATTGCTAGATGGATTCAATTAACTATCCGTACTGCTTATGAGAATTTATCTTCTTCTCAGCAGTCTGTGCTTAAGATTTCAGCTCATGAAGTAAGAGCTTTTGCTACTTCTTGGGCTTACGCTAATAGTATTGCTATTACAGATTTAATGAAGGCTGCTTATTGGTCTCAGCCATCCACATTCACGAATTTTTATCTCAGAAATATTGAGTCCATTTCTGGAGACCTGCATTGTTTAGGTCCGTTATCTGTTGCTCAGAATGTCGTCCACTAAACAGTTGCAACTATAGTTATGCAGGCTTTCTGTTCCAGCAGTGACTCCGTCCGGCTGCCCTCTTCGCTCTGAGCTATTTGACCCAGGGCAAGGGGAAGGGGGGGGGGGGAGGGTGTTCCCTTAGGTCACCTGCTTTATAGTGAAAAGCAAGGAAATGCCTCCTCCGAAGTCAGTATTTCTGAGTCGTTTCCGGGATGGTTTTAAAGTGTAATATTAATGTTAAAATTCATTCATGTCATATTTTTAAAGTGTAGCTCGGTGTGAAGCATTTGTATATGTCAAGTGTCAAACGAGCGTTAATATACAATCCTCGGACACTTTTAAAGAATATAAAGAGTCTCAATTCTCTGGACTAACTTTATTTATTGGCTTACTTTAAAAATAATTAGTATAAAGGGTTATACTGGATGTTAATAGAGAACATGAATGTTATTGTGCTCAATTATGAAGGGTATTGTATCTTTCTAATTTAACATAAAATAAGAAAGATACATGTAAAGCCTAATACTCCTACTCCTTTTCTCCTTGAGGGGTTGCCTCTATATTATATAGTTGAGCTTATTGGATTTTCCTCTATGTCCTAGGCCCTCCAGCCTTTTTACTATTCAGCTAAGTCTGGTTCATTGGTACAGTATAAAAATGTTAAAAAATTTATAGTAATTTATATATTTTTTATACTTACCAATGACCCAGACGGGGATGGCTCTCCCAGGAGTTGGGAACTCTTACCTCCCCGCTGAGTACATAGCGCTGACCAGGCACTGCCAGTAAGAATGATAATTGGCGCCAATTTCGGAACGTCCTTGACACTGCGCATGCGCAGTAAGGGCAAAGTATGGAGGTCCTATAGGACATGATTTCTTTTGGTTTTAGATGCAAATTTTGGGGATTGGGGGGCAAAATTTGTGTTTAGCCCTGGATTTTTTAGAGTTAGCACCAGCTAAGTCTAGGTCATTGGTAAGTATAAAAAATATATAAATTACTATAAATTTTTTAACTTTTAACTTTATTCAAACCCACTACAGTGGATTCCACTTAATTGGGTATCTCTTAATTGAATAACTTGTTTAATTGATTGTAACTTTATTTGTTTATAGATCTATTTGGCCTAAGTACACCCAATGCAGACATTTAATCTATTACAGTACGTGGAGAGTGTAATATCATTAAATCACCCACAGAGTGGAGATTCCACCCAAGCAATAATTGCAAATTTGTTACAAAGCATAACAAGCACAGGCAAAGTTTCAACCAATGGACCTCCGGGTTAAACCCGGAGGTCCATTGGCTGAAACATTGCTTGTGTTTTTTGTCCATATGTACAAAATTTGAACGTTAAAGGTTGGGTGATAACTCCACTCCATGGATGATTTAGTTACAATCCACTCTCCACATACTCTATATCTTGTTTGACAGAGCTCCATGACCAAACAAAGGTATACTAGAATGAATGCTCAGTTTATCTCAAAAATACAGGAAAGTGACCAAATCCCTGTTAATTGAATAGTCCTGTTAATTGCATACTTTTCATTGGCAAAGTGGTAGTCAATTGACATGGTTCTACTAAAATACAATATTTCCATCTAAATCCTGAATACATTATCAGGCCTGATCATTTGTAAAATCCAGATCCAGGAGGGCCATTATAATCCTCCTTGTTCTAGTCCAGGAGAGCAATTTTACTTTAATTTAGTTGATTTGAGTGTTCCACTTTGCAAATGTTGAGGAATAAAAGTACTACCACGGGGGGTGTTTATGGCTCTCCTTATTTTGATTTTGTGAGAGCCATAAAGAGTGAGGGCAATCACCCGCTTCAAATCATCAGGCCTGCATTATCGCAGTTCAATATCATAGCATATTTATATTGTTTGCTCTAAATAACTGGTAGTCATGAGATTCCCCAATTGTTTCAGCACTAGGGCTGTCCACTTACTGCAGGAGAGAGCAAAAACTTATAACCATAGATATAATTCAGTTAACTATAAAACTTAATTACCTTGTTAAGTTAATGATATTGAATGAGTTATTTATTATGTATTTTCTCTTTTGTAGAGCGAGGTAGTTTATACATTGTAATGGACTATTGTGCTGGAGGTAAGTAAATTTGACTGCTGTAATTTTTTTTAAAATTTCTGTGATTTAGAGATAACATGTATGTCCTATCATATTATACGCCCGTTTAAAAAACGGTTGTGTTATGTTATCAGTCTGTCTGTCTGTCCATCTGTCTGTCTGTCTGTCCGGGCCATCATTGGGGGTTTAGGGGATATTATTATTAGGGGCTACCTCCAAATTAAGGTAGTGTTAGGGTTAGGAGTGGGGTGGGGTTAGGGTTAGCCCCAGAGTAGGGATTAAGGTTGGGGAGGGTTAGGTTCTGGGGGGGGGGGGGGGGTAGGGGTGGGGTCAGGGGGGGGGTTTAGTTTTAGTAGCCCCATAACCGAAAAATAGCTCCTAATCCTATTGGTTTGGCTAGGGTGGGGTTGGGTCAGGGGTGGGGTTAGGGTTAGGGGTAGCCCCAGAGTAGGCCTTAAGGTTGGGGGTTAGTTCCTGGGGGTGGGTGGGGGTTAGGGTCTGGGTGGGCTTTTAGGGTCAGGGTGGGGTAGGGTTAGGGTTGGGTGTTGTTTTTGGGTGGAGGGTGGGGTTAGGGTTAAATATAAGTTATAGGGTGGAGGGGGTGGGGTTCTGGGTAAAATAAGGTTTTGGACTTACAAAATGTTTTTTTGGTAGCCCATAAACCCGAAATGTTGGAACGTCCATCTGTCCGTCTGTCTGTCCATAAACAATTTGGTTTCCATTCATTTAAAGTCGAATGCCATGACGGATCGACATCAAACTTTCAGAAGTTGTTTTTAACATTAAAATACAGGTCAAGTTCGATATTGGTGTTTCTCAGTCCATCTTCTGCTGAGATATGGCCCTTTAAAAACACAATTTTTCTAAAACAAATTGGTTTCCGTTCATTTAAAGCTGAACGCTTTGACGGATTGACACCAAATTTTTCAGATGTTGTTTTTAGCAATGAAATACAGGTCAAGTTCGATATTGGTGTTTCTCAGTCCATCCACTGCAGAGTTATGGCTCTTTGAAAACACAATCTTTCGAAAAAAATTGGTTTCCCTTCATTTAAAGTCGAACGCCTTGACGGATCGACATCAAACTTTCAGATGTAGTTTGTAGCAATAAAATACAGGTCGTGTTCGATATTGGTGTTTCTCAGTCCATCCGCTGCAGAGTTATGGCCCTTTCAAACCACAATTTTTGAAAAAAAATTGGTTTCCGCTTTTTTAAAGCCGAACGCCTTGACGGATTGATACCAAATTTTTCAGATGTTGATTTTATACACCCATTTGAAAAATGGGATGTATTATGTGAATGGTCTCTCCACCCGTCTGTCTGTCTGTCCATCCATGGACACATTTCGTTTCCGGACGATAACTTTAGTTGTAATGGATTGAGCTGAGTTAAATTTGGCATGTGGATTTAGTATGACAAAATACAGGATGGGTTCGATTTCCGTTTCTAGCGGCCCATTTGCAGTAGAGTTATGGCCCTTTATTTATGGGAATTTAGCCCAACTTTTTTTTTCCGGACGATAACTTTAGTTTGCCTTGACCGATTTATTTCAAATTTTCAGTTTTTTGTTTTTGACCACAAAATACAGCTCATGTTCACTTTTGACCACAATCGCATATACCTTTCCAGAGTTATTCCCCTTGAATGATTGCAAATTTGTGGATTTTGTGGTTTCCGGATGATAACTTTAGTTTGCCTTGACTAATTTGTTTCAAATTCTCAGATTTTGTTTATGACCACAAAGCACAGCTCAGGTTCACTTTCGGCCAAAACCACATGTACCTTTCCAGAGTTATTCCTCTTGAATTTGTGCATTTTGTGTTTTCCGGATTACAACGTTAGTATGGCCTAACTGTTGGGCATAGAATGCATCAAATATTTGGTTTCCGGATAATAACTTTTATTATTTGTTTTCCGATTGGTTCCAAACTTGGTATGTTGTTTAATCACAACAAAATACAGGTCAAGTTCGAATATGGGATTGGTCCAAACAATTTTCACCCTCACCCCCATCCTTACCCCAACCCTTCAAAAATACAAAATGGGCGTATATTGTCCCGCTACGCGGTGCTCTTGTTTTTTATCATGTGAGGCCTATCTCCTTACATGTTTCTGGCGGATATTCCTGCCCAGTACATAAAATCTCTTGCCACTTAAATAAGTATAATTTGCGCACATTTAACCAAACTTCTCCCTTGTAGATTTAATGGAGTTTTTGATCAGTGATTGCTTGATTTAAACTTAGATGAATTTTTCATCAAATCTAGTCATGGCTGCTTCACAACAGCCATGACTAAATGTTATGGAAAATGTATTGAAAATATTCAGTGGGCTAAGAGTTAATATACAGAATTTGTCAGAATATTTTGTGGAATATCACCCAACAGAACAACACACTGCTCTGCTCTGAGGTGGATGATCAGTTACACTGACAATTGTATGCAAATGTGTCTCCAATTCGAATCACATCACATGATACTGTTGTCTTTCAACATTCAACATTTACTGTCAATGTCTGGTATTGGGGAGAAAAGTTTTAAGCGAAATCTTATATTTTATCTAATAAGAACCTATTTTCCCCAATACAAGTGCAAACATCTAGACAAAATACAAATCTGTATTGTGGGTAGCAACTGCACATGTGATTCAGAAAGAGAAAGTCTTTTACATTATATTCAGTTAACAGGGTTATTCAGTTAAGAGATGTCCAGTTATGTGGGCTCCACTGTATTTACTATTCTGCTTCTTTATCTTGTGCTGCAAGTAATATATCATGTAAATTAATTGTACATAGCATATGGCACACTGTTTTTGAACTACAAATGTGAATGGATTTGTGAAAGATATATTTTTTTGCATTGTTAGAATGTGTAAGGCATACAGCTAAATTAAACCTGCTTTGCGAATTTCTGGTACTGATATATAAAGAGAGTTATATAAGAATTCGAAAGAATTATCTGTCGCTTTATTGGATAATGAATGTGGGATTTGTGTGTTAAAGTTGGGAATGAAGTGTTATGCACTTCATACAACTTAATATGCTCCTCTGACAATGACAACAGGAAAAGCAACAAATAATTCATTTCAAGTGTTATAATTTAAATGAAGGTGGTTGTTTTTATTAGAACATACCCTCAGGTGGCCAAAGTCTTATTGTATCCATATCAAGTTTTATGCAGATGACAGTTTTATTTTTTTTAATTGATGGAGTGCTGGAATTCACTATCATGGCTCTATTGAAAAGTGCTAAAAGCATCTTTAGTGGCTTTAGACTATATCCATTAGCTTGTTCTTTGCTCAGCAGTAGGAAGAAATTGTTGCACAAATTTGTTTTATCAAAATTTATTGGAGAGTGCCAACACGCACTCTCCAATAAATTTTGATAAAACAATTATGAATAAAATATTGCTTATATGTAGCTCGTCTTGCTGGTAGAATGGTATCCTAAAAATAAAATAGTCATGTTACAATCACTTTCGAAAAAGACTTTAACACACTACCAGTTAACATAGGCTAATGCATACATTCTCAAATACTCAAGAGAAAAACTAGTGTGAACACAACCCACACGAATACTAACAGCCCATCTGCAGCAAATATTGTTTAATTGTGCCCTTGGACCCCCCACAATTTTTTTGCCAAATGGGTAAGACATAGCAAAACATTCATACAATTGGAAAATTATTCGAGTTATAAAAAACTAATCTCATGGAACCATATGCAAGGAAATCTGATATCAGTAAAGAAAATTAAATTCTGAAGAAATGTAAAACATTGTTCTATATATATTTCAATACCTCATTCTATTGGTATTACAGGTGATTTGTACACAAGAATTAATAATCAAAGAGGAATATTATTTCCCGAAGATCAGGTTAGTATTTTATTGTCAACTTTTTTTAAAGTTCTTTTTTAGAATACAGCACATAAAGGTGAATTTAGTGTTTGCCTATTGTGATGACTTGATGTGATAAATAAATTTTCTTGATTAATGAACATTTTTTGATTTTTTGCCTCAAAAACATAGCTTCTGACCCCTTACTGGAGCAAGCTTATTTAAGATAAAAAAGGAAAATTTTCTATTTCCGGTATTCAAGAAATAGCTTTGCTACAGCCATCTGTGGTTTGCAAAACAATTCGGAAGGGGAAGTAACCTTGTTTTTCCTTTCTCATATTCCCCTGAAATGACGAGTATCTTGCTCTGAACACAATGAGTGCCACATCATTTTATTTGTGAAAATATTCATCAACCACATCTTACTTTGGGTGCATTCTCATGATTTGGACATGGCATTTGCCATCACAATTTTGGGTTGAATTTAAGAGCCTAACATTTCCAACACAGAAGGATTCAAAAAACAACATGGATATCCCCAAATTATGACACTAAGAATGAAATAGATCGTATCTGCATTACCATATGATTCATAAGGCCACTTATTTGTGCCCACGTCATGTGAGGAGTGGGTGTTGCATGCGACCACCATTTATTCACTGCAAAGTTCAAACTGAAATTGAAGAGGAACACAATACACCAAGAAAACAGAAGGAAGGCATGATTCAGTGTAAGAAGAGAACAATTCAACATCTCCCTCACCAACAGATTTGATGCCCTACAAGATTTAGACGACAAAGATTACAACATCAATGGAGAGTTGCAGAAAATCAAAGAGACCCTTACTGGAACCTGTAAGGAAGTGTTATCCCTTTACCTAACTAATCGCCCAAATCCGCCAGTGCAATTTGAAAATTGAGCAGTTGAAAAAAACAAATTTTTGAAAATATTTTAACAAAACCGTATCATGTGACCCCCTCATTGGAACGAGCTCAATGAGCTCATTTCAATGAGGGGTCACATGATATGGTTTTATTGAAATTTTGTTTAAAATTTTAAAAAATACTAAGTAAAATAATAAATTTTGATATTCTCTGCATTGGATAAAGGGTTAAGTAGAAGTAAGCCACATCAAAAAGAATGGCTGACAGTAGAATCGCTCAGAAAGATTCAGGAATAGAAAGGAAAGAAAGCTGCAGTTAACAACAGGCAAACTAAAGCAGCAAAGGCAACAGCACAGGAAGAGTACACTGCAGCCATCAAAGAAGTGAAAAAAAGCATCAGATGTGAAAAAGGAAGTTTGTAGAGGAATTGGCTCAAGAGGTTGAAGAAGCTGCAGTCTGTAGGGACATCAAGAAGCTATACAACACAACCTAGAAACTTTCAGGAAAATTCACACACCCTGAGCAATCAGTTAAAGAAAAGACGGTAAAGTGATGATGGTAATGCAACAGGTACTCCAAAAATAGGCTGAGCACTTTGAGGAACTTCTCTTCAGACTGATATCAGATAACCTGCCTTATGTTGTAAGGAGTTAGAGACAGGCCTTCAGACTTCAAGAGAGAAAATCAGAAAAGCAATCAAGTAATGGAAAGGCATTGGGACCAGACAAGATTCCAGCCGAAATGCTCCAGGCAAACCCCAACAAAATGGTGGAGATGTTCTTTAAACTGCTTGGACAGATATGGGAGGATGAAGATATACCAGCAGACTGGAGAAGAGGGTCATCTGATTAAGCTTCCCAAGAAAGGAGACCTCAGCCACTGCTCCAAACACAGAGGCATCAGTCTCCTATTTGTACCAGAGAAAGTTTTCAGCAGCTGTCCAAATGGCCTTGTGGAGGGAAATGCCATGGTAACAATGTACATCGTCGGCAAAAATATTGCCCGGGGTGTAATCTTGAAAATGTCAGAAAGACTGTCACAGCATACCCAGCAATGATGATTCGATATATGTATGCTTCCTGTATTTTCGATATTTAATTCTCCTCCAGTGAGAAACAAGTATTGTCTAGTTGGCTCACCAATGATAGTTGTGTGAGCCTATGGCATAGCCCTCATGTCGGCGTCTGGATTCATACATTTTGAACTTTTGTGTGCAGGTTTTGATTTTTTTTTTTTTTTTTTGATTTTGTTTTATGTCAGCATGCTTTTCAGGGACAGTAATATTTTATTCAACCCTTTCCATGCTTAGTTACTTGAATTTTGGACTTTTGTGTACAGGTTTTTGACTTTTGTGTGCTGGTTTTGATATTTGTCTTTCTTTTCTTCCAAGGAGTAATTTACCTTGCAGTGTATTGCCATGGTTCCAGTTTTAACGATAGTTGTGTGAGCCTGTGGGAAAGCCCTCATGTCGGCATCCGCATATCTACATTTTGAACTTTTGTGTGTAGGTTTTGATTTTTTTTCGTTTTGATTTTTTTCCATTTTAATGTAGCATACTTTTCAAGGATAATAATATTTTATTTAATCATTTCCATGCTTATTTACTTGAATTTTTTACTTTCGTGTGCAGGTTTTGGACAGCCACACTTTACATTGGACACCCGTTGGTGAGCCACGGGGTACTAATACCCCTTCTAGTTTTTGGCTCACCAACGTTAGTTGTGTGAGCCTATGGCATAGCCCTCATGTCGGCGTCGGCGTCCGCTCTCAAATATTTTGAACTTTTGTGTACAGGTTTTGATTTTTTGGCTTTTCAATTTTTTTTTTAGTTTCAGCATATTGCTATAGTGGTTCACTATAACATTTAACTCTTTTCCAGAGTATTTTGTCATAATTTTAACCCTTTCAATCAAATTTTAGACTTATTTTGATGTTTGCGTGCAGGTTTTGATGTTTTTTTTTTCCTTTTTTTCAAGTGGAGATTTACCTTGCAGCATATGTCCATGCTTTCTATTGTATGTAAACATGCATCTTAGGGCTATGTTTGTATTATTTAACCCTTTTCTTGCTGAATTACTTCAATTTTGGACTTTTATGTACAGCTTTCGGACTTAGGCTTACAGCTTCTTACTTTTATGTACAGGTTGTGATAAAAAAAAACAATTTCAAGTGAGGTTGACCTCACTGCATATTGCAGTGGTGGTTATTATAACATTGATATCTTTCCAGTGCATTTCTAAAAAAATTTTAACCCCTTGAATAGATTTTTAGACTTATTTTGACGTTTGCGTGCAGGTTTTCATGGGTTTTTTTTTTTTCCTTTCTTCCAAGTGTAGAGTTTCTGCATATTGCTATGGTGGTTCACTATAACATTTAACTCTTTTCCAGGGTATTTTGTCTTCATTTTAACCCTTTGAATCAAATTTTAGACTTATTTTGATGTTTGCGTGCAGGTTTTGATGTTTTTTTTTTCCTTTCTTCCAAGTGGAGATTTACCTTGCAGCATATGTCCATGCTTTCTATTGTATGTATACATGCATCTTAGGGCTATGTTTGTATTATTTAACCCTTTTCCTGCTGAATTACTTCAATTTTGGACTTTTATGTACAGCTTTTGGACTTAGGCTTACAGCTTCTTACTTTTATGTACAGGTTGTGATAAAAAAAAAAACAATTTCAAGTGATGTTGACCTCACTGCATATTGCAGTGGTGGTTATTATAACATTGATATCTTTCCAGTGCATTTTTAAAATTTTTTTAACCCTATGAATAGATTTTTTAGACTTATTTTGACTTTTGTGTGCAGGTTTTCATGGGTTTTTTTTTTTCCTTCCTTCCAAGTGTAGAGTTTCTGCATATTGCTATAGTGGTTCACTATAACATTTAACTCTTTTCCAGGGTATTTTGTCTTAATTTTAACCCTTTGAATCAAATTTTAGACTTATTTTGATGTTTGCGTGCAGGTTTTAATGTTTTTTTTTCCTTTCTCCCAAGTGGAGATTTACCTTGCAGCATATTTCCATGCTTTTTAGGGGTTATTATTATATTATTTAACCCTTTAGCTGCTTATTTTCTTTAATTTTGGACTTTTGTGTGCAGGTTTTGAAATTTTTTTTCACTCCAGCCACCCCTTTACATTGGCCACCTGTTGGTGAGCCACGGGGTACTGATACCCCCTCTAGTTATTAGCTCACCTGACTGAAAGTCATGGTGAGCTTTTCTTATCACTCTTCGTCTGTCGTCTGTCATCTGTCGTCCGTCGTCCTGCGTGAAGGTGGTGTTTGAGCCTCTTTCTCCTAAACCACTGGCCACATTTTAATTAAATTTCATGTAAGTTGTGGTTATATAGGGGCATTTTGATTTTTATCAAAAATAGGTTTCGGCTCATATTGAGCAGAGGTGTGGGGAAAAAATGGCCAAATTTTTTGAAAATCTAATGAACCACCAGTAGCAGAGACTTGATATGTGGAATACAGAGTCCTTTTGAGGTTTAGAATCATGTTTGTTCAAGAGATGTTTGTCTGGCATTATTTGCCTTCGTTATGGGAGGGGCAAAAATTTTGGCCACGCTTAAAATTTCTATTTTCAGAACCGTCAGGTCGATTTGAACCAAATTTGATATGAGATGATAATGGGTCATAAGTAGTTGATTGATGCCAAAAAAATTTTTCTCATCGCCCTGTGGGAACCTCGGGAACTAAAAATAGGAAAAACCTTAAAACTGCCATATCTCCAAAACTACACAGCACAGAGAATTCTTATTTTGTGTAAAGCTTACTTTTATCCAGTAGAATAGAATGGTTAAAAACAATCCCTATCGGTTTGATCACAAGGTACTTTTTTCAGGTCTTTGAAAAAGTGCTGAGTCAGCCCTTTTTAACACTGTAAGCAATGGGAAAAAGATTAAAAAATCTTCTTCTCCAGATCCAGCAGGCAGAATCTTTTGATATTTGGTATGCAACATTGTAGGGTGGATCTGATTCAAGTTTGTTCAAATCGGCCCCCTGGGTTCATATTTGGGCTCAGTATAGGAGCCTGATTTCAAACTTAATGCATCTCTGGCAAATTTTTTTTAAAAATCTGCTTCTCCAGATCGAGCAGGCAGAATCTTTTGATATTTGGCATGCAACATTGTGGGGTGGATCTGATTCAAGTTTGCTCATATCGGCTTCCTGGATTAATATTTGGTCTCACTATAGAAGCCCGAATTCGAACTTAGTGCATTTCAGGCAAATTTCTTAAAAAATCTTCTTCTCCAGATCGAGCAGGCAGAATCTTTTGATATTTGGCATGCAACATTGTGGGGTGGATCTGATTCAAGTTTGTTCAAATCTGCCCCCTGGGTTTATATTTGGGCTCAGTATAGGAGCTCGAATTCGAACTTAGTGCATTTCAGGCAAATTTCTTCAAAAATCTTCTTCTCCAGATCGAGCAGGCAGAATCTTTTGATATTTGGTTTGCAACATTGTGGGGTGAATCTGATTCAAGTTTGTTCAAATCGGCCCCCTGGGCTTATATTTGGGCTCAGTATAGAAGCTCGAATTCGAACTTAGTGCATTTCAGGCAAATTTCTTCAAAAATCTTCTTCTCCAGATCGAACAGGCAGAATCTTTTGATATTTGGTATGCAACATTGTGGGGTGGATCTGATTCAAGTTTGTTCAAATCGGCCCCCTGGGTTTATATTTGGGCTCAGTATAGAAGCTCGAATTCGAACTTAGTGCATTTCAGGCAAATTTCTTTAAAAAATCTTCTTCTCCAGATCCAGCAGGCAGAATCTTTTAATATTTGGTATGCAACATTGTAGGGTGGATCTGATTCAAGTTTGTTCAAATCGGCCCCCTGGGTTCATATTTGGGCTCAGTATAGGAGCCTGATTTCAAACTTAATGCATCTCAGGCAAATTTTAAAAAAAATCTTCTCCAGATCGAGCAGGCAGAATCTTTTGATATTTGGCATGCAACATTGTGGGGTGGATCTGATTCAAGTTTGCTCAAATCGGCTTCCTGGATTAATATTTGGGCTCACTATAGAAGCCCGAATTCGAACTTAGTGCATTTCACGCAAATTTCTTAGAAAATCTTCTTCTCCAGATCAAGCAGGCAGAATCTTTTGATATTTGGTATTCAACATTGTGGGGTGGATCTGATTCAAGTTTGTTCAAATCGGCCCCCTGGATTCATATTTGGGCTCAGTATAGAAGCTCGAATTCAAACTTAGTGCATTTCAGGCAAATTTCTTCAAAAATCTTCTCCAGATCCAGCTGGCAGAATCTTTTGATATTTGGTATGCAACATTGTGGGGTGCATCGGATTCAAGTTTGTTCAAATCAGCCCCCTGGGTTTATATTTGGGCTCAGTATGGAAGCTCGAATTCGAACTTATTGCATTTCAGGCAAATTTCTTCAAAAATCTTTTTCTCCAGATCGAGCAGGCAGAATCTTTTGATATTTGGTATGCAACATTGTGGGGTGGATCTGATTCAAGTTTGTTCAGATCGACCCCCTGGATTCATATTTGGGCTCAGTATAGAAGCCCGAATTCGAACTTATTGCATTTCAGGCAAATTTCTTAAAAAATCTTCTTCTCCAGATCCAGCTGGCAGAATCTTTTGATATTTGGTATGCAACATTGTGGGGTGGATCTGATTCAACTTTCTTCAAACCGGCTCCCTGGATTCATATTTGGGTGCACTATAGAAGCTCGAATTCGAACTTAATGCATTTCTTAAAAAATCTTCTTCTCCAGATCCAGCAGGCAGAATCTTTTGATATTTGGTATGCAACATTGTGGGGTGGATCTGATTCAAGTTTGTTCAAATCGGCCCCCTGGGTATATATTTGGGTTCAGTATAGAAGCTCGAATTCGAACTTAGTGCATTTCAGTAAAATTTCTTAAAAAATCTTCTTCTCCAGATCCAGCAGGCAGAATCTTTTGAAGTTTGGTATGCAACATTGTGAGGTGAATCTGATTCAAGTTTGTTCAAATCGGCCCCCTGGATTCATATTTGGGCTCAGTATAGAAGCCCGAATTCGAACTTAGTGCATTTCAGGCAAATTTCTTATAAAATGTTCTTCTCCAGATCCAGCAGCAGAATCTTTTGATATTTGGTATGCAACATTGTAGGGTGGATCTGATTCAAGTTTGTTCAAATCTGCCCCCTGGGTTTATATTTGGGCTCAGTATAGGAGCTCGAATTCGAACTTAGTGCATTTCAGGCAAATTTCTTCAAAAATCTTCTTCTCCAGATCGAGCAGGCAGAATCTTTTGATATTTGGTTTGCAACATTGTGGGGTGGATCTGATTCAAGTTTGTTCAAATCGGCCCCCTGTGTTTATATTTGGGCTCAGTATAGAAACTCGAATTCGAACTTAGTGCATTTCAGGCAAATTTCTTTAAAAAATCTTCTTCTCCAGATCCAGCAGGCAGAATCTTTTAATATTTGGTATGCAACATTGTAGGGTGGATCTGATTGAAGTTTGTTCAAACCGGCCCCCTGGGTTCATATTTGGGCTCAGTATAGGAGCCTGATTTCAAACTTAATGCATCTCAGGCAAATTTTTAAAAAAATCTTCTCCAGATCGAGCAGGCAGAATCTTTTGATATTTGGCATGCAACATTGTGGGGTGGATCTGATTCAAGTTTGTTCAGATCGACCCCCTGGATTCATATTTGGGCTCAGTATAGAAGCCCGAATTCGAACTTATTGCATTTCAGGCAAATTTCTTAAAAAATCTTCTTCTCCAGATCCAGCTGGCAGAATCTTTTGATATTTGGTATGCAACATTGTGGGGTGGATCTGATTCAACTTTCTTCAAACCGGCTCCCTGGATTCATATTTGGGTGCACTATAGAAGCTCGAATTCGAACTTAATGCATTTCTTAAAAAATCTTCTTCTCCAGATCCAGCAGGCAGAATCTTTTGATATTTGGTATGCAACATTGTGGGGTGGATCTGATTCAAGTTTGTTCAAATCGGCCCCCTGGGTATATATTTGGGTTCAGTATAGAAGCTCGAATTCGAACTTAGTGCATTTCAGTAAAATTTCTTAAAAAATCTTCTTCTCCAGATCCAGCAGGCAGAATCTTTTGAAGTTTGGTATGCAACATTGTGAGGTGAATCTGATTCAAGTTTGTTCAAATCGGCCCCCTGGATTCATATTTGGGCTCAGTATAGAAGCCCGAATTCGAACTTAGTGCATTTCAGGCAAATTTCTTATAAAATGTTCTTCTCCAGATCCAGCAGCAGAATCTTTTGATATTTGGTATGCAACATTGTAGGGTGGATCTGATTCAAGTTTGTTCAAATCTGCCCCCTGGGTTTATATTTGGGCTCAGTATAGGAGCTCGAATTCGAACTTAGTGCATTTCAGGCAAATTTCTTCAAAAATCTTCTTCTCCAGATCGAGCAGGCAGAATCTTTTGATATTTGGTTTGCAACATTGTGGGGTGGATCTGATTCAAGTTTGTTCAAATCGGCCCCCTGTGTTTATATTTGGGCTCAGTATAGAAACTCGAATTCGAACTTAGTGCATTTCAGGCAAATTTCTTTAAAAAATCTTCTTCTCCAGATCCAGCAGGCAGAATCTTTTAATATTTAGTATGCAACATTGTAGGGTGGATCTGATTCAAGTTTGTTCAAACCGGCCCCCTGGGTTCATATTTGGGCTCAGTATAGGAGCCTGATTTCAAACTTAATGCATCTCAGGCAAATTTTTAAAAAAATCTTCTCCAGATCGAGCAGGCAGAATCTTTTGATATTTGGCATGCAACATTGTGGGGTGGATCTGATTCAAGTTTGCTCAAATCGGCTTCCTGGATTAATATTTGGGCTCAGTATAGAAGCTCGAATTCGAACTTAGTGCATTTCAGGCAAATTTCTTAGAAAATCTTCTTCTCCAGATCAAGCAGGCAGAATCTTTTGATATTTGGTATTCAACATTGTGGGGTGGATCTGATTCAAATTGGTTCAAATCGGCCCCCTGGATTCATATTTGGGCTCAGTATAGAAGCTCGAATTCAAACTTAGTGCATTTCAGGCAAATTTCTTAAAAAATCTTCTTCTCCTGATCCAGCTGGCAGAATCTTTTGATATTTGGTATGCAACATTGTGGGGTGGATCTGATTCGAGTTTGTTCAAATCAGCCCCCGGGGTTTATATTTGGGCTCAGTATAGAAGCTCGAATTCGAACTTATTGCATTTCAGGCAAATTTCTTCAAAAATCTTTTTCTCCAGATCGAGCAGGCAGAATCTTTTGATATTTGGTATGCAACATTGTGGGGTGGATCTGATTCAACTTTCTTCAAACCGGCCCCCTGGGTTTATGTTTGGGCTCGGTGTAGGAGCACGAATTCGAACTTAATGCATTTCAGGCAAATTTCTTCAAAAATCTTCTTCTCCAGATCCAGCAGGCAGAATCTTTTGATATTTGGTATGCAACATTGTGGGGTGGATCTGATTCAAGTTTGTTCAAATCGGCCCCCTGGGTTTATATTTGGGATCAATTCGAACTTATTGCATTTTAGGCAAATTTCTTCAAAAATCTTTTTCTCCAGATCGAGCAGGCAGAATCTTTTGATATTTGGTATGCAACATTGTGGGGTGGATCTGATTCAAGTTTGTTCAAATCGGCCCCTTGGGTTTATATTTGGGTGCACTATAGAAGCCCGAATTCGAACTTAATGCATTTCTTAAAAAATCTTCTTCTCCAGATCCAGCAGGCAGAATCTTTTGATATTTGGTATGCAACATTGTGGGGTGGATCTGATGTAAGTTTGTTTAAATCAGCCCCCTGGGTTTATATTTGGGTTCAGTATAGAAGCCCGAATTCGAACTTAGTGCATTTCAGTAAAATTTCTTAAAAAATCTTCTTCTCCAGATCCAGCAGGCAGAATCTTTTGATGTTTGGTATGCAACATTGTGAGGTGAATCTGATTCAAGTTTGTTCAAATCGGCCCCCTGGATTCATATTTGGGCTCAGTATAGAAGCCCAAATTCAAACTTAGTGCATTTCAGGCAAATTTCTTATAAAATGTTCTTCTCCAGATCCAGCAGCAGAATCTTTTGATATTTGGTATGCAACATTGTAGGGTGGATCTGATTCAAGTTTGTTCAAATCGGCCCCCTGGATTTATATTTGGGCTCAGTATAGAAGCTCAAATTCGATCTTAGTGCATTTCAGGCAAATTTCTTAAAAAATCTTCTTCTCCAGATCGAGCAGGCAGAATCTTTTGATATTTGGTTTGCAACATTGTGGGGTGGATCTGATTCAAATTTGTTCAAATCAGCCCCCTGGATTCATATTTGGGCTCAGTATAGAAGCCCGAATTCGAACTTGGTGCATTTCAGGCAAATTTCTTTGAAAATCTTCTTCTCCAGATCCAGCAGCAGAATCTTTTGATATTTGGTATGCAACATTGTGGGGTGGATATGATTCAAGTTTGTTCAAATCGGCCCCCTGGGTGTATATTTGGGCTCAGTATAGAAGCTTGAATTCGAACTTAGTGCATTTCAGGCAGCTTTCTTCAAAAATCTTCTTCTCCAGATCCAGCAGGCAGAATCTTTTGATATTTGGTATGCAACATTGTGGGGTGGATCTGATTCAAGTTTGTTCAAATCAGCCCCCTGGATTCATATTTGGGCTCAGTATAGAAGCCCGAATTCGAACTTAGTGCA
Source organism: Pictodentalium vernedei (assembly GCA_031216915.1). Classification (NCBI taxonomy): domain Eukaryota; kingdom Metazoa; phylum Mollusca; class Scaphopoda; order Dentaliida; family Dentaliidae; genus Pictodentalium; species Pictodentalium vernedei. Next base: position 193,383,351 of record CM062297.1, on the reverse strand, counting down.
TTTCAGGCAAATTTCTTATAAAATGTTCTTCTCCAGATCCAGCAGCAGAATCTTTTGATATTTGGTATGCAACATTGTAGGGTGGATCTGATTCAAGTTTGTTCAAATCGGCCCCCTGGATTCATATTTGGGCTCAGTATAGAAGCCCGAATTCGAACTTATTGCATTTCAGGCAAATTTCTTTGAAAATCTTCTTCTCCAGATCCAGCAGCAGAATCTTTTTATATTTGGTATGCAACATTGTGGGGTGGATCTGATTCAAGTTTGTTCAAATCGGCCCCCTGGGTGTATATTTGGGCTCAGTATAGAAGCTTGAATTCGAACTTAGTGCATTTCAGGCAGATTTCTTCAAAAATCTTCTTCTCCAGATCCAGCAGGCAGAATCTTTTGATATTTGGTATGCAACATTGTGGGGTGGATCTGATTCAAGTTTGTTCAAATCAGCCCCCTGGATTCATATTTGGGCTCACTATAGAAGCTCGAATTCGAACTTAGTGCATTTCAGGCAAATTTCTTCAAAAATCTTCTTCTCCAGATCCAGCAGGCAGAATCTTTTGATATTTGGTATGCAACATTGTGGGGTGGATCTGATTCAAGTTTGTTCAAATCGGCCCCCTGGGTTTATATTTGGGCTCAGTATAGAAGCTTGAATTCGAACTTAGTGCATTTCAGGCAGATTTCTTCAAAAATCTTCTTCTCCAGATACAGCAGGCAGAATCTTTTGATATTTGGTATGCAACATTGAGGGTGGATCTGATTCAAGTTTGTTCAAATCGGTTCCCTGGATTCATATTTGGGCTCACTATAGAAGCTCGAATTCGAACTTAGTGCATTTCAGGCAGATTTCTTCAAAAATCTTCTCCAGATCCAGCAGGCAGAATCTTTTGATATTTGGTATGCAACATTGTGGGGTGGATTTGATTCAAGTTTGTTCAGATCGGCTCCCTAGATTCATATTTGGGCTCACTATGGAAGCTTGAATTCGAACTTATTGCATTTCAGGCAAATTTCTTTGAAAATCTTCTTCTCAAGATCCAGCAGGCAGAATCTTTTGATATTGGGTATGCACCATGCTTAGGAGGGTGAGATTCAAGTTTGTTCAAGCCAAGTCCACAGGTTCATATTTGGGCTCACTGTGGTAGCCCAAATTATAACTTAGTTCAAAATGAGGAATTTTCTTTAAAAATCTTCTTCAGATCCAGCAGTTGGAATGTTTTGATATTTGATATGCAGCATCTTTCAGGGGGTGAGATTCAAGTTTGTTCAATCCATGTCCCTAGGTCCATATTTGGACTCACTGTGTGAGCTTGAATTGTAACTTAGTTCAAAATGAGGAATTTTCTTTAAAATTCTTCTTCTTCCGATCCAGCAGTCGGAATGTTTTGATATTTGGTGTGCAGCATCCTTAGGGGGGTGAGATTCAAGTTTGTTAAAGCCAAGTCCCTGGGTTCATATATGGGCTCCCTGTGGGAGCCCAAATTATAAGTTAGTTCGAAATGAGGAATATTCTTTAAAAATCTTCTTTTTTTTTTTTAAATCCACTGATCAGAATCTTTGGATATTTGGTATAAGCTTTTCTTAGGCGGAGCAGATGCAACTTGTTGAAATCAATTCTCTGGGTTGATATTTAGACTACCATGTCAGGTGAGCACCCTCAGGCCCCTTGGGGCCTCTTGTTATGTTTTGCACTTGGGACATTTCATGACCTGTATGTTCTGCATCCAGTGGTGAGTTCAGCCCCATCCATTATAATGACTTTGTTCCATCTAATTGACTTGGGGGACCACACATGAATTTGGCCCACTCAGTGATTTTTCCCAGGAGGAGAGTAGATTATGATGAAAATGATTACATCTTGTTCCAATGTTTTATTTTATTATAAAGTAACACTCAATATTTTTTTTTATATAAAAATGGCACTCAATATTTTTTTTTATCTATAAAATAGCATATGTTCAAAAATAAATAACAAAATCAAAGTTGTAGGATGTTTCCATCTTTCACAACAGGGCATTGTAGCCCTTCCTGACCAGGTCTGACAGTTGTTTTACTTTTCATATACTTGTTATCCATGGTGATCTCCAAGAAACTGGTGCTCCAAACATAAGTAAACTGAAGGTGATCCAAACTCGAAACCTTGTGATTTTTGTATACTTCTGTGCTGTGTGTTGTTTTAGCGTAACATTGATCAGTGATGTGTAATCCGGGATACTCAACATTAATCAAGTACAGTAGCCCACTTAATTGGATATCTCTTAACTGAATAACCCTGTTAATTGAATATAATTTCCCATCACAAAACCATTTATCATACCTCCTGTACAAATTTGACCTGTTAATTGAAAATAGGTTATAGAGTAAACTCCTGTTAATTGAGTAAACAAATCTTGTAACATGTCGAGAAATTACCCGGACTCTCACCAGTTTTCCTTTTTTTATTGACCTATTTGGCCTCAGTACATCAAATACAAGCATTTAATCTATTATATCATGTTTTACAGAGCTCATAGAGCTCTGTCAAACTAGATATAATAGAATAAATGCTAAATTTATTTGTAGAATTCAGGAAAGTGACGCAATCCCAGTTAATTGAAACCTCCTGTTAATTTAATAATTTTCATTGGCGAAGTGACTATTCAATTACCAGGGTTCATCTGTACTGTCACTTGAAAAAGAAAACAACAATCCCAAACTGAGACAAATCATGGCATATGTTGTTTTTATGAGACTTTTGATATCATTCTACAGTAAATAAAAATCATCACTTGAAGATATATCTGCTTTGATGAGTAATCAGAAACACCTATCTTGAATCAATCAATTGTTTAAACAAATAGGCTCAATTTACAATTGAGGATGCATTAAAATACAGTGAATAATGTTTATCCTGTCAGTGGAAACGTGGCTCCACCCATTTTATTAAAATGTGTTCTGAATTCACCAATAGTGTTAGGGACGTCCAAACATAGTGACGGCTACTTACGTCTAGGCCACACTCACTTTTAAGGGGGCCAAACTAACTTGGGCCGAATTCACCAAATTGGCCTAAGTCACCTGGGCCGAACTTGCATTGGGGCAAACTCACCTCTCACTACTGGAAGTTTTGAAATTTAAAACTGTGGTTGTTTTGGACTTTTCATTCTCTGTATTGGACATATTGTACACGTGTTCGATGTTTGTATGTACATATATTGGACGTATTGTTGTCACCATAGGACAGGACATGGTACAACCTCCACAGAGTGGAGGCACAACAGGTTGACATAGTGGGGGAGGGGGGAGGGGGAAACAATGACAGACTGGAGAGTTTGCACAAGAACAAAACACACTGTGTCTACATTTTGTTGGGTTTCTTTTACTTTATGTTTTTTTCTTCTCTTTGCTTGTTTTGAAGAAATAAAGAAACATATATAAATTCTGTAATGGGCTATTCTTTGTTCCATTCTTACTTGTCTTCTTCCCTGATTAAACCATCCACAATATATTTTTCAATGGTATGAATTGTCCAATTTCCATAAAAGGGAGTACGAAATGTCCAGAAAAAGGTATACGAGTCAACCAAGAAAGGTTCGGATTGTCCAACTCAAAAGCATGATCCTCCAGAGCACAATTTGTCCTAACTCTCCAAGGCACTGCTACGGAAAACTTCCAAAAGCAATCGAGGGAGCTGTTTGACAGTTGGAAATTGCAAGGAATTGAATTATTACAGAATGTTTTACCAGATAGGAAAAAAAAGTTACCAGAAGAACTATTTGAATACACTAACATGGGTAACCGCTTTAAATTGAATTTGAATTGCCTTGATAATAGATTAAGCTTAGTACATTTTAGAATAGAGTATATGCGAACCAGAAAGCCTGTCATTATATTTATAAACAGACAAAATATTGGCAGATGAACAGGAATTTTGGGGCAATTTAAAAAAATCCTATCAAACATACCAGCCATCCAAAAACACAAGTGCATTTGCTTCCAAAAAGCCAAAAAGAAGGCTTCATTTGATGGGACATTTCAAAAAAATTTTCTGCCCCTGCCCTCCTCCTCAAATTGCTCCTGCCTTTGGCACTCTCCCATAAATTACAACAACTCAAAGACGTGTACAAGATTTGATGGTCAAAATAATTTAGCACTCTACCAGTTAAGAAAACCAGGTAGTAACATTATGAGACAGGCCCTCATGTGGAAACCCCAAGGAAAAGAGAAAGCAAGGGATCCCCAAAACACATGATGCAGTGACCTAGATGTAGACGGAACTGCGGTGAGAGACAACTAATGACAGAGTCACAGGACACACTGTACTGGAGGACTCTTATCAATGGCTTTACTCCATGGAGAGCTGAGGGCCTAAGAGGAATAACTTTTGGTTTATTGTCAACATTTTTTAATTATATACATATTTGAATCATTACAGAATTTGATCACTGTCTCTATATTTCAATTAACCCATTATCTAACATGAATTGGTGATGACACTCATAGAGAAAAAACATCCTGAAATGCTCAGATTTTCATTTTTGGCTGAAAAATATAGCTTATGACCCCCTATTGGAATAACCTTGTTCCAATGAGAGTTCAGAAGCTATGTTTTGAGGCAAAAATTGATTACAATTGAATGGTGATTTTTGTAAATCAAACTGGCTGGTTATGTTATGTTATGTAAAGGATAAAGCAATTTTTCAAGTTGTTTGCCTGTTTAAGAATTTTGTTTTCTCTCGTGAAAAAAAGTTGGGGTTCCATCCATGATTGAGAATAGGTCAGCCAACACACAATCTGGACTTGGGAACCCCAAAAATTAGAAAGAATCTGTTTATAATAAATGCATGAAAAAGAAACATTTCTCTGTATAAAAAATTGTGTGAAAGCACAGAGAACAACTCCTGGTATGAGAAAGATTGTTATGGTATTTTTTCAGAGATTTTTTTGTAACGTGAGTATTTTTTTAAAAGATACCATGCTACCAGCAAAAGAAGCCTAAATTCAACAAGGTTTTGTTCATAAATAATTTCTTTGTTGCAATTATAACAAAACAATTTTATTTAAGGCTCAAAAAAGTTCTCAGGCCCTCCCACTTTGTCCTTTTGGCTGCCGCATGCTGTCTTTTTATAACCAATGCAAACTTAAAAAATTAAAAATTATATGGTTTATGTCTGATATTTTACCCAAGTTAATAAAATTGATAAATGTTTTCCTTGAGTGCAACAAGGCTTTGCAATGCTAAAGCATTGCAAAGCCTTTTTTGTGCTCAAGAGACGAATACACCACCAACCATGCTATTCTGTAGATTATGAGGCCTTAAACATAAAACAAACCAAGAATATGAAATTTTGAGGGCAAAGAAATAATTACAAAAATAAAAAATGAAATAAAAAAACGCACGCCCGCATGCAATTTTACAAAAAATGACCTGAGAAACAGATCTACTTTGTGGGGCCTAAACATTTTTGTTTCTGTTGCTGAGAAAATATCACATGTAGTGCATACATAGTGTACAGCTGGTAAAGTGGTGTTCAGCACTTCAGTACAGCTATGACCGTGTCTTCTAGCAGTAAACCAGTTAGTGAGAGTAAGGTTGATTCCTAACATCTGGTGCTAAATTGAGAATTTAATAAGTTATATCTTCTTTAACAGAGTTCAAACAGTTCTGTCCAGCAATATATAATAATTTAAATACTAATGTTAGAAATAGTAATTCCAAATAGGGGCTATAAAATAGATGAATTTTGTGATTATCTGTTTCAATTTCTGATGAATTACAAGAATTTTTTTCAATCAGCAGAGATTTACTCTTTAATACATACACTGTTAACCGGTGAAGTCCGAAAATAATTTTGTTGTTAAAATTTATTCCCAGGTCTGTATCATGTAGCAATTTATTGGAGAATGCCTACAGGTACTCTCCCATAAATGGGAGCAATCAAAATGCATACAAAAGAAATAATTTCACTTCAGAGATAATATGAAGCATAACATCTCAATATGAAGTCATTATTGTTGTTGTACCTGCACTTCAGAATGGAAAAAATATGGGCTTCCAGCACTAACCCATTTGACAGATACAAATTATGCTGATGATTCAGTAAAAGATTTGGCAAGATTTTTGTTTAATTCTTGTTATTTCTCATTTGTCTACAGGTCCTTGATTGGTTTGTACAGATTTGTTTGGCAATGAAGCATATTCATGACAGAAAGATTCTTCATAGAGATATTAAATCACAGGTACATTGAACTTTCTTTAGGCCACACACAAAAATTAATTGATTCTCATACAATTTTTTTTTTCAAATCAGTGAGGAAGGGTTTTATTTTTAATTTATTTTTTTTCTTGCATGTAGCGAGCATGAATCAAGAGGCTTTCTACTGTCTTTTTACACACAGAAAATATAGAAATTGTATATTTATCCAACATTACCACTGACCCAGACTAGCTCACTACTCTATTTGTAAGAATCAAGCCAAACGCTTAAATTTTGAACCCTCAAACCCCAAAATTAAGCCAAAAAAAGATAAAAAAAAACTAGAGTCCTCTATCAAATGATGTAGATAGATGTCTGCGTTGCGCAGAGGTCCAGGAAGTGACCTCCAATCCCGCCAATAACCATTCTTTTGATGGCTTCAATTTCTGGATCAACAGGAATGTGCTTCTAAAAAAACACCAATGAAAAACTCTTTTAAGTATGTTATGCTGTGTTTAACTTTAACATTCAGCAATTTACGCTATAGCTGGATATTATTGGATATTATTGCGGTGAATTTTCATTCCGAAACATTTTCGATTTTTGGAACTGTTATAGCTGTTGAATGTATAGGAGATCAAGATGACATGTTTTGTAATAGTAATATGAATCGTCTTAATTATATTGCCTCTGGATACATTTATATTTGTTTTGTTTGATCAAAATTATTTCATTTCTGGAAATGCTTGGTTTTAACTCTTTGTATGCTGCTGGCAAATAATCTTGCCCAGCCCAGGGTTTGTCTTGTCTCTGAAATAAGTATAATTTGTGCACTTTTAATCATATTGTCTCCCTGTAAATGGAATGGATTTTTTCAATAATGATTTCTTGTGTTACATTTAGATGAATTTTTTATCAAATCAAGTCATGGCTGTTTTAAAGCATCCATGACTAAAATTGATGAAAAATATCTAGAAAATACTCAGCAGATTAAGAGTTATATTTATTTATTGGTGTTTAAGGACACGTATTTCTGCACAATGGATAATCATGACCACAACAGTTTTATGGGTGGAGGAAGCCGGAGTACCTGGAGAGAACCACTGAGCAATGGTGAGCAACTGCCAGATCCCCAACATACTAACTTTACACAAGCAGGGTTAGCATTGGTTGAAGACAAGTGCACCATCGTCATGCAGTATGCATTAGTACACAATGCCACCATGCACCCACGTGGGCAATGGGGGTGAAGCGTCTTGCCCAAGGACACAACGTGGTTGCCGCAGATGAGATACGAACCAAGGACCTCTCGGCTTGCAGAATGCACCTCTACCTACTGAGCCACCTTGCCCCCAAGACTAAGAGTTAAAAGAGGTAATAACTCTTCCTTCAGGTTAGGATTGTTGTATCCAATATATATAGCCTCTCCATTTGTCAATTGTTATTTACCATATATTGTCAGATGTAGACTCTTATTGTTATCTCAGATCTCTTTTAGAGATTCCTTTCTCCTGGAGTTAATTATGCAAGCCTGCTTACAACTCTTCTCCATTGTCCTGTGTTGGCCTTCCAACCTGTTATTTCTTATGTTCTGGGCCAGTGGTAATGGTTTATAAATATTGGAAATTTTAAATTAATTTCTCTTTTTATTATACCATCCACTGGCCCAGACAGAAAGTGCCCTCCTGTGAGTTGTTCACTCACACCTCCTCACTAGAGATGATTAACACTGGGCAGGAACTACAAAAGAAAGGTTATTGGCAGGGATTGATGGTCACTTCCTGGAGCTTTGTGTGCAGTGCGGACATCTATCTAAAAACTGGACTTGACATTTTGCGGCTTAATTTGGAGGGTTGGGGGGGTTGGGGGGGGGGCAGTTAGTCAAAGTTTAAGCATCTGGCCTGATTCTTACCGAATAGAGCAGCCAACTGGTCTGGGCCAGTGGCAAGTAGAATAAATATAGAAATTATTTTAAATTTTCAATAATTATTCAAATAAACTGTTTAATTTGAAAAAATAAAACTGTTATGCACTTCAGATTTCAGTTTCCAAATCCCTTCCTTGTAAACATTAAAGCCTTCTATCTGAATCATCTGGTTTTGGATTGAAAGGAAGACACTGCAATACAATAAAACATCCAATTAGGAGGTTCAGTTTTAACCAGGAATTGCCAGAGAATCAAAACTTCTTTCGGGGGGCTTTAGTTTAATTTTTAACAAGCACAGTATAGATTGTCATATTGAGTCTTGACAAGGCCCCACAAAGTAGATCTTCTGTTTTTCAGGCCATTTTTTGTAAAATTGAATGTGGGTAGGCAGGTTTTTATTTTTTATTTTTTTTTTGTAATTATTTCTTTGCCACCAAAAGTTCTTGTTCTTGGTTTGTTTTCTGTTTTATGCCTCATAATCTACAGAATAGGTAGGGTGGTGGTGTATTTCGTCCCTTGAGTGCAACAAGGGTTTGCAATGCTTTAGCATTGCAAAGCCTTGTTGTACTCCAGGAAAAAATTTATTAATTTTATTAACTTGGGTAAAATATCAGACATAAACCATTTAATTATTATTTTTAGCTTAACTTGACAAAGTCAAGATAAGCTTTTGCCATCACGTGTGTGGAAGTCTGTTAGTCTGTGAGTCTGTTCACATTTACCTTTACCACAGGCTACATCCCATAGTTTTCGTCCGATCGTCACAAAATTTCATATGCAGGTTTGAGGTCATGTCTAGATGAGAATGTCCCCTTTTGGTCGCTATCGATCAACCGTGATGGCTGCCCGAGCCGAAAACCCCAAAACCATTATCACAATCTACAGGGCGTATTTATCAAGGGATTTCATTGGAACTTAGTAGGATGCCTCTGTATAATATCTAGATGAGAATGTCCCCTTTTGGTCATGATCTGTCAACCGTGACGACTCCCCGAGCCCCAAACCCAAAAACTTTTAACACAGTGTACAGGTCGTATTTATGAAGGTATTTCATTGTAACTTGGTAGGTTGACTCCATATAATGTCTAGATCCCCTTTTGGTCACGATTGGTCAACTGTGATGGCTACAGGGGCCCAAAGCCTGAAAACCTTTAGCACAGTCTATAGGTCATATTTATGAAGGGATTTCATTGTAACCTGGTAGGATGACTCCAGATAATGTCTAGAAGAGAACGTCCCCTTTTGGTCACGACCAGTCAGCCATGACAGCTGCCCGACCTGAAAACCTTTACCACAGTTTACAGGTCGTATTTATGGAGGGATTTCATTGTAACTTGGTAGGTTGATTCCATATAATGTCTAGATGATAACATCCCCTTTTGGATGCGATTGGACAACTGTGATGGCTACAGGGGCCCGAAAACCTTTAGCACAGTTTACAGGTCATATTTATGAAGGGATTTCAATGTAACTTTGTAGGATGGCTCCAGATAATGACTAGATGAGAACGTCCCCATTTGGTCGCGATCATTCAACCATAATGGCTGCCCCGGGCCCAAAACCCGAAAAACTTTAGCACAGACTACAGTTCATATTTATGAAGGGGTTTCATTGTAACTTGGTAGGATGACTCAGTATAATGTCTAGATTATGACATCCCCTTTTTTGGTTGCGATCGGTCAACCGTGATGGCTAAACAGGCCCAAAGCCCAAAAACCTTTAGCACAATCTACAGGCCGTATTTATGAAGGGATTTCATTGTAACTTGATAAGATGACTCGTTTTGGAATAATTTCACTGTAAATTGGTAACTTTCATTGATATACATTAACTGTGAGGGCCATATGCATTAACTGTGAGGGCCACATTAACAAACTCATCAATTCTTTAGTACAGTCAACACCTCGTATTAATTTTATTGAAAACATAGCATACAGGGAACACAAAATAACATATTCCCAATTATCACAATTCTTGTCTTATTTCATTATCCTTTTATAAACATTGAACATTATCCTTTTCATGAAACATAACACAAAGACAAGTTGAGCTACAGTGTCATTGACACTTTTATTTTAAGTTTGCATTGGTTATAAAAAGAGAGCAAGCGACAGCCAAAAGGACCATGCAGGAGGGCCAGTGAAACAGATTTTTTACTTTTTTAGGCCCTATTGATGTTCTTTTCACCCTTTACCTTACATGAATTGCAGACAACACTTGTTTGTAAAGGAATATTTTTATACTGTACCAATGACCCAGACATAGCTGCTGGTGCTAACTCTTAAAATATAGGGCCAAACACAAATTTTGCCCCCCAATCCCCCAAATTTGCATCTAAAACTAAAGAAAACATGTCCTGAAAGGCCCTCCACACTTCGCCCCTACTGCGCATGCGCAGTGTCAAGGACGTTCCGAAATTGGCGCCATTTATCATTCTAAGTTTGGCCCTTCATCAGTTAACATCTGACTGATCTTTGTGCTTTTAAATCTCAGTTTAAATGATGCCAGACACATAAATATTAGTGAAATGGTGATTCTAAGGAGGATAGAAAAGGAGGAGAGGAAAAGAATGTGTGACAGAATATTATCAGGGCTGTAACTTAAAATTTTTTAATGAAATTATGTTAAGTTACCTATTTTCAAGGCAGCAGCCATTTTGTTGTCATTCTGATTATTTAGTTACACTGTTTTTTCAAGTGTTTTCCTCTCTCCCTGTCCTTTAAGTTCCCCCTTGCTATTCTCCTATGCTTTTGGCATAGTTTCTGTAATTATTATTACTAAAATTTCTTGGGAGTTTTAGCTGAATAACAGAATGAATTCTGTTCTTTCCCCATGTTTACGTCTTCACCTACGGGTGGTTAGGCGTTGTGTTCTGCATCTACCATCTGATGTTCTGCAGTTTCTTCCCTGGAAGTCTCTGTTTTGCATCAGATGGTGTATTTTTGGTAACTGATTTCGGGCCTGGGTGTCTGGAGTCTTATTTTAGTGTTTTTACACTCATTGTTTACATTTACAACAGCCCTCTGTGTGAGGGGGGGATTTCTAAATAATAATATCTTTATGTTATTTTAATCATAACTAGATACATTATTATTGTTCGTAAGTGTTGAATAAATTGTTTAAAATATTTTTAAAATTTTTGTCCACACTTAGGCTTGGGATCCATTGGGGCTCAACGTTACTTTTCAGAAACTTGGGCTGTTCTGAAAAAATATTTTTTCAAAATATTTTGATTTCAATTATTTTTTCTATATTAATGGATCATATTATTATTATGTATTTTGATTGCCAGGGGTTAGTGCGAGTACCAGGACTTGTTTTCTTTTCACATTGAAAGGATATTGATCAATTGTTTTAAGAGGAAGTCTTCCTCTGACCTTATTATCATTCTATATGTGGTCAGTGTACTCGCATTAACTCCTGTTCTGTATCGTATGATTTCGATGACAATATGGGAAGCGTATGTCACGGTATGTTGTTGGGGATTTGGACACTCCGGTCCTTTCCCCGCAGGGTCACTCTACTTTATCAATTTCTATTTCAGACGATCAAGATTAGGGTGATGTATCGGTGATGTCTTCCAACAGTGTGCCTCCGTCGTCACAATTAATGAAGGGCTAGCGGAAAAGTGCTCATGTAATACGCCAATTGCCTAAGAGGACCCTAGTAGGTTCGACGACCTTTGACGTCCGCTAGCTCGCCCGGTGTAGCGTCCATTCACCGAATGGTTCGGCAGCCGGGTTCGTCCGTTGCGGTCTAGAAGGAATTTTGGGGTGATGCGAGCACTATAAAATTAACTTAATGCACACCCAGTGACGGCGGATCGGAGGGAGAACGGAGGAAGCCTTTTAGTCCGGTTCATAGCTCGTTCCGGTCCATCCGGACGGCAAGCGAGAGAGGCCCCTCTCTCATTCTACAACATCTGGCCCCAGATGTTGTGGTACAAATGTGTCGCTAGCGGAGCATACGTCCGTCGCTCGGGACGCTCCGTTGTATAGGCAGTCCGCTGAGACTGCTAAGGCTTCCTCTTCTCGTCAGCGCACACGACCGCACCTTGGCTGCGTGACCGCCGATATATTACCAGCTTCGCCGATCAAGGATTCTTCGGCGACCAGGTCACACCATCCGGCAGCCAGGGATTCGAGACCGATGGACTCCGGACGTTCGCATAGGAAAAGTATGCGGGAGCCATCTGATGCGGAGCTGCCCTCGGCGAAGCAGCGATAGACTGCGCCTCCGCAGGTCTCGACGCCGGACATTCTTGTGCACATAGCACAGCTTATCGCAGCATCCCAGCAGCCGACAGAAACGGTGTCGGATCGAGAATTATCCGACAGCGCTGGGTCGGTAGCCGGGGACTCGAGGCCTGCAGACTCCGGACGTTCGCATAGGAAGTGTGCGGGAGTCAACGTACACGGAGCTTCCAGCGGCAATGCATCGTAAGTCCGCTACTGCACAGACCTCGGGAACGGACGTGCTTTCCTTAATAGCACAGTTTTTCGCAGCATCCCAGCATCAACTGAATCTGTCGCATATATTTTATCCGACGATGCTGGGTCGGGACGCTCCGCGGAAGCGGTTACGGACGTCCGAAAGTTTCATCCGGTCCGACGGGATACCGAAAGGGATTCGGAGGATTTCAAGCTTTCCCTTTCGGAACAACATATGCTGCGATGCCGGATAAGAAACTGATAGCGTCGGTGGACTTAGAAATTTTTGGTTCGGTTCAGGGACATCGTCCCTCAGTTCCGACATAGTCCAATAATGTCACACAAACTTTCGAATTATTGAACGACGCTATATATATTATTATTTTATGCTTGCTATCCAAGCATTTCTGGTTTCTTGTTCGAAGAGTTATGGAGATGTCTTTCAAAAGTGTGCCTCTGTCGTCATAGTTAATGAAGAGTTAGCGGCAATAAGTGCTCATGGAATATGTCTATCGCTTACGGAGTGACATTCGCTAGCTCACCCGGTGTAGCATACATTCATCGAATGGTTCGGCTCCCGGGTTCGTCCGTTGCGGTCTAGGAAGGAGATTTGGGTGATGCGAGCACTTTAATTACTTTAGTACTCACCCAGTGACGGCAGATTGAGGACAGATCGGAGGAAGCCAACAACATAGGGGACCGCATGTTGTGGTTCAGATATTTTACATTCGGAGCATATGTCCGTTGCTCGGGACGCTCCGTTATATTGACAGTCCGAGAGACTGTCTTTAATGCTTCCTCATCCTCACAGCAGGGCACACGACCGCACATTGGCTACGTGACCTCGAGTATCCGATCAGTTTCGGCATTCAGTGATTCCACAGCGAATAGGTCGCGCCATCCGGTAGCCAAGGGACACGAGGCCTATACACTCCGTTCGCTCGCATATTGGAAGTATGCACGGGGTAACGATCTCGGAGCTTCCTGCGGCAATGCATCGTAAGACCGCTTCTCCTCAGGCCTCAGTGACGGACGTGCTATCCGAGTTAGCACAGTTGTTTCGCAGCATCCCAGCAATTGACAGTTCTCGGTCGAATCAGGAATTATCCGACGGCGCTGGGTCGGTGCGGTCCGCGGTTGCATCTAGCTACGGACGACCAAACGCTTTATAGGGTCCGACAGGATGGCGAAAGGGATTCGAAAGATTTCGAGTTTTCCCTTTAGTAGTATCGGAAGATGCCTTTCATATCTTCTGGCATTTCTTCCAGTGATTATTTTTCGGACTTCATTGCTGCGATCTTGGATAAGAGACTTATAGCGTCATTGGACTCGGATTTTTCGATCGGTACAGGGACTTTGTCCCTGACTTACTGACGCAGTCCAATATTGTCATTACAACATGTGTTTTATTTTTCGACGCTATATATTTATATATATATACAAGCCTGCTACTAAGCATGATAGTTTAGTTTCTTGTCCGCGTGGCTCATTTCTGCCATTTTATCTTTTTTACAAATAGTTTATTTTGGCAGAGCAGGGCATACCGAGAGTTCATATGCGTCTAGACGGTGTGATTAAAGACTGCATATATTCTTTTTCGCCGTTTATGTCTTTTCCTATTTCAATGTTGGGAACGACATTATGTATAGTAGACTTAACTTAGACGCTTTATTATACGTAATCCGCCTTACTGAGGCGTTATCATTACGTCTTCAAGAAAAGATTTACGGGATATTATTCTCAATGTAATTTCTTTTGAGGGCAGTAGTTTGTTCACGTATAACTCCGCCCTTCAGTGGCTGATTGGAGTTGGTTAGACGTGACGCAGCCCTAGCTACATCCACGCGTGGATAGTAGGTTAAGAACTCTCTCAGAGTCGCTTCGTTCTCGGAGGAGCTTCTCTTCGACGGCAACTTTCCGGCAATCCATGAATTGCTCGATTTATACATTCTCTTGTCTATCTAGTGTTACAAGAGATTCAGACTGGGGCAAACATTCAGTGGTTGACTCAGAGAGTGCCGCCGCAGTTGCCGGACCCGAGTGTGGCTGTTATGACGGTTGCCAGTCAAACAGATTGGGATATATACTGATCCCTACGGATTCGAAGTGCCAGGGTCTTTGGGTTCCGCAGTCTTTTAGCTATCAGTTTAACTTCCGCGGAATAATGTTTTTTAGGCTTGCTTTATGTCATTGCATGAACATTATTCAGAAACGCATGCCCAAATTCCTGTCCTTTAATTCGACAGTAGTGGCGTATCTCCGGAACCAGGGAGGCACTCTTTCGTTTCCGTTATTCAATTTAATGGAAAGAATCCGTCTGTTGGTTATAGTACACCAAGTTCAGTTTTGGTCCGTCATATTCTCGGTCGTCTGATTGTTTTATCGCACTCCCGTTCTCTTACGGGTCGCTTGTTGCTGTCAGAATGGACTCTCAACAAACAAGTATTCAATCAGATTTGCTATCTATGGGAGCGCCCAATGATGTTTTATTTATGACACAGCTTGCTAATCAATTGCAGACGTATGTGTTGGCTTGTCCAGATCTCTGAGCTAATACTGTTAACGCTCTATTGATCTATAGGACGGAATGATAGGATACGCGTATCCTCCGGCGCTGTTGTTTTAGCAGGTATTGCTAAGATAAACAACCACAATACAGTTCTGTTGATAGCATCTCTATCTTCACAGAGATCATGAGTAATTTACCCTCTTGTCTACTGTGGATCTTAACGTGAAATCTTCCTCTATGTGAGGATCTTTTTTCACTGGGTAAATCGTGTCATCTTTATCACAACCAGCAAGGTCGCAACCTTCATGTATTCCGTTGTGTGGTCCGTATTGCATTGTAAGCACTGTACTGGACGAGCTTTGGACGCGATTTCTTACTATAGGAGATCCTCTTCTTCGCTATTCTATGCGACTAAAGTGGAGGCTCTTCCGTCGTGGTGTAGGGATCATTATGTTCATATTGTTGATCCCTCCATACTACTCATTGCTATTTTTTAGTATACTTGTTTCACAAGATCTACTGCAGCCTGTTGTTATTTAGGTTATAGGTTTATGTTACCTCATACCTATGCACTCTACGATAGTTTACAATTGAGTCTTTTGTCTCTTTATCTAAGTCAGTTAGTAACTTTTTGATAAATAGACTTAGAATCCTTAGATTAAATTCCTATACGGATTTTAACTTCGGTTCTTATTTAGCTAAGTAATCATTTGAGCCTCTGGAAACAGTAGTTTTCAAATTCTGACCTTTTAGACAGTAATTCTGTTGGTTTCTCTTTTACTGTAGAGTCAGTGAGTTTCATGCACTATCGATGGATGATTTTCACTTTCATAGTTTCGGAATCAATACTTCCGTTACTATTTAGGTTGGATTTTTGCATAAGAGTTAGGCTCCTATTATCCGGAACCTATTATTTTAAGGTCCTTCCGTCTTCGTATGGGCATAGGCCTTTACTCTTTCCGGGTACAGTTTATGTATTTATAAACAGATATCTGTTTATTACAAGGGCGTAAGCTTCTTCTGTCTTTGATGTCTAGTAGAAGGACGTTACGCTCCATTTTATTGTTAATGGATTCTATTAACTAGCGTACTGCTTATGGTATATCATTGGCTTAGCAGTTGTGCTTAAGATTTCGGCTCATGAAGTAAGAGTTCTTCTACTTCTTGGGCTTACATTAATAGTGTTGCTATTATAGATTTTTGAAGGCTGCTCATTGCGCTCAGCCATCCACATTCATGAATTTTATCTCAGAAATATCGAGTCCATTTCTGGAGGCCTCTATTGTTAGGTCTATTATCTACTGCTCAGAATGTCATTCACTTAACAGTTGCTACTATAGCTAGGTAGGCTGTCTGTTTTGGCAGTGTCTCCGTTCGGCTGCCCTCTTCGCTCTGGGCTATTTGACCCAGGGCAAGAAAAAGGGGGGGGGGGGGGGGGGGGAGGGTGTTCCCTTGGGTCACCTGTTTTTACTATGAAAACAAGGGGATACCTCCTCCGGAGTTAGTAATTCTGAGCTGTTATTGGGATGGTTGTTTAGTGAGAAGTTTAAGTTTATAAAATTCATTCAAGTCTTAGTTTTTAAAGTATAGCTTTTGAATATTGCATATGTCAACGGACATGATTATGCAGTTCTCACACACTTTTAGGAGTATAAGAGTCTCTATTCTCTAGACTTACTTTATTATTGGCTTACTTTAAAAATTATTAGTATAAGGATTATTGGATATTAATAGAGTACATGGATGTATGAAGCTCAATTTTTGGAAGGTGTTGTATCTTTCTAATTTATCATAAATAAGAAAGATACATGTAAGGCCTATTACTTCTTTTCCCTACAGGGGATGACTCTATTTTATTTTATTGAGCGTATTCCATTTTGCTCTATGTCCTTGGCCCTCCAGCCTTTTTACTATTCAGCTATGTCTGGGTCATTGGTACAGTATAAAAATGTTAAAAAATTTATAGTAATTTATATATTTTTTATACTTACCAATGACCCAGACGGGGATGGCCCTCCCAGGAGTTGGGAACTCTTGCCTCCCCGCTGAGTACATAGCGCTTACCAGGCACTGGTTATTAGAATGATAAATGGCGCCAATTTCGGAACGTCCTTGACACTGCGCATGCGCAGTAGGGGCGAAGTGTGGAGGGCCTTTCAGGACATGTTTTCTTTAGTTTTAGATGCAAATTTTGGGGACTGGGGGGCAAAATTTGTGTTTGGCCCTATATTTTAAGAGTTAGCACCAGCAGCTATGTCTGGGTCATTGGTAAGTATAAAAAATATATAAATTACTATAAATTTTTTAACTTTTTGAATAACTGAACATTTTTATTTTTTGACTCAAAAACACATCATTTCACGTTTCATTTGAACGAGCTCAACAAACATTTCAAGACAGCACTTTTTAAGACTAGCTTGTAGATATCCTACCAAACCATTTTGTTTCCAGGACATTTCCCCAGCTAGCAAGAGATATAAATATAATTATGATTCATCAGTGATTCAGCTACACATTTTGTAACATAGGCTTTCAGAAAACATTTTACATACCCTTCCCTAAGAAGATTTGTAATGGCACTTTTGGTCCTCCAGCACCCACACCTCCACTAGCTGAGGGCTGAGTGCAGGGTTGAGAAGCATATTAACTGGCAAAGATAGATTATGCAGAGAAAAGAATGAGGTGAGAATGAAATGAGGTACAAACAAATACATTATCAGTTATGCATAAGTTGCACCTACTTTTTAAGTTTGATGGAAATTGGACCATTTTTGGTAATGTTTTTTTATATTTTTAAAATGTGACATCATAAAAAATATTATTTCCTTCTTCCTTCTTTCCATAAAAAATAGGACGAGAACTTTGGGAATTTAATAATTAATTATCTTTGTGTAAAAGATTGCATCATTATATATACTTTAAGCGTGTGCAGTGACCAGATGGGGGCAAAACAACACTTGAGTGTCAATTGGTAATTCTGCAGCTACTATTGTATAAGATATATACCTGATTTTTTGATTGTACAAATCCTTGAGGTAGCTGTTGGGATGGCACGCTCCATTCTTTAGCATTCTGTTCCTAGTTTGCTGCTAAGATTAATCTTTTTTTCAGGAGTATATTTATTTATTTATTGGTGTTTAAGGTCACTTACTTGAGCACAATAGCTAATCATGACAGTTTTACAGGTGGAGGAAGGCGGAGTACCCAGAGAGAACCACTGAGCATTGACGAGCAACTGTCAGCTTCTCAACATTGTAACTTTGTTCAAGCTCTGCTCAAGCAGGGTTACAGTGGTTGAAGACATGTGCACCATCGACGTGCAGTATGCCTTAGTACACTAGTACATGGCCCCATCGAGCCCCCTTATGAGCAACCGGGATAAAGTGCCTTGCGCAAGGACACACCGTGGGTCGTCCCTGACGGGGATCGAACTCGAGGCCTCTTGCATAGAAGTCCAACAGTCTACCACTGAGCCACTGTGCACCCTTTTTCAGGAGTATTTAACCCTTAACCCTTACCCAACATAATGGCCAAAACCGGCCAGCGCTATTCACAAAAATCGCCAATTAAATTTCATTATTTTTTCATTTTTCATTTTTTGTCTCAAAAACATTGGTTATGACCCCTCTTTGGAACGAGCTCGTCGAGCTCATTCCAAGGAGGGGTCATAACCTATGTTTTGAGACAAAAAATGAAAAAAAAATAGTTATTCAGGAATTGTGTATGCAAGTGTTGTCTGCTTTCCATGTTAGGTAAAGGGTTAAAGGTCTGAACAACTTTTCATAAATTCTGCATATTACAGCCTACAAGTCTCGTGACTTAGCAGTAGCTTCTGGTAAAGTCTTGGCTTCCTGTATAGGCAGGTAAGATTTGACCAAAACAACTCTCAGTGTGCTTGAACTATTATCTGAAAGATTGACTTTGTAGTACTTGTTGATGCACCTGTTTCAAGACGAGAAAAAGTTGTCAAAGTTTAGCCTTTAAGGGTTTGACTGATTAGTGCATATTTCAAACTTTTAGCTTGTTTCAAAAAGGTTTTTCTTTTTCAGAATATATTTTTAGATGGAGATGCTACTGTTAAAATAGGTGACTTTGGTATAGCAAAAGTTTTAAATAGGTAAGATTTTTATGTTTTGCCTTAACCCTTTACCCAACGAATCGTCCACATCCACCCGTGTAATACGCAAATTCAGCAGCTGAAAAAGTACTTTTTTTCAAAAAAATTCTGCAAAACCATATCATGTGACCCCTCTTTGGAACGAGCTCATCGAGCTCGTTCCAATGAGGGATCACATGATATGGTTTTGTTGAAATTTTTTTTAAATTTAAAAGAATCATGTTTAAAATAATAAATTTTGATGTCGTCTGCATTGGGTAAAGGGTTAAAATATTTACATTATATTAGTAATTTGAAATTATCAACGGGGGTCAGATACATGTTTGTTAAAATGTCGCCCATTGTTTCATATTTGGGCTCAATATAGGAGCCCAAATTTTTAACTTATGGTAATATAGGAAATATTCTTGAAAAATCTTCTTCAAAACCACCAGTCAGAATCTTTTAATGTTTGATATTCATCATTGTTATGAGGGTTAGATTCAAGATTGTTCAAACCAAGTCCCTGGGTTAATATTTGGGCTTCCTATGGAAGCCCAAATTTTAACTTAGTGCAATAAAACTTAGTGCAATATGAGGGATAATATTTAAAAATCCTCTTCTTCAGATCCACCTGTCAGAATGCTTTCACATTTGGTATACAACATCTCTAGGGGAGTCAGATTCAAGTTTGTTCAAATCGGGTCCCTAGATATATATTTGGGCTTGCTATGGAAGCCCAAATTTAACTTAGTGCAATATGAGAAAATTTCTTTAAAAATCTTCTTCTTCAGATCCACAAGTTGGAATGCTTTCATATTTGGTATACAACATCTCTAGTGGGGAGGGGGGGGGGGGGGGGGGGGCAGGTGGGGGGGGGGGGGAGGTTTAGTTTCAAGTTTGTTCAATTCAAGAGCCTGGGTTAATATTTGGGCCCCATATGGGTACCTGAAATTTAACTGAGTACAATATGAGGGAAGTTTACCTGAAATTTAACTGAGTACAATATGAGGGAATTTCTTAAAAAATCTTCTTCTTCAGATCCACCCAGTCAGAATGCTTTCATATTTCGCATACAAGATCTCTAGGGAGGTAAGATTCAAGTTTGTTCAAATTGGGCCTATAGGTTAATATTTGTGCCCGCTATGGTAGCCCAAATTTTGAACTTGGTGCAATATGAGGAAATTTCTTTAAAAATCTTTTTCAGATCCTTTTTCTGCTCTGTCTCACATAAAAAAAAATACATAAACTTGGAGTATTCTGATTTAATCATATTTTCTTGAGTAATAATCTATTCCTTTTTTCAGTACCATTGAATTAGCAAGAACATGTATTGGTACACCCTATTACTTATCACCTGAGATTGTGGAGAACAGGCCATATAATAATAAAAGGTAATAATTAAATCTATTGAAAAAAAATCTTGTTTCTCAGGCACCTGGAAATTTCCTCAATGGTACTATTTTGCACTTGTGGGACTAAAAATTTAACCAAATATATCTGGTATGGCAAAGCGCATTGATATAGTTGGTTAAATTTGCAACCGTAGAAGGATTAATATTTATTGCTGAAAACTTTTTCCCAGAATAGTGTAAGAAGTTAAATTAATAAATCCAACTATTTTTATACTGTACCAATGACCCAGACTTAGCTGGTGCTAACTCTAACAAAACCAGGGCCAAACACAAATTTTGCCCCCCAATCCCCAAAATTTGCATCCAAAACCAAAAGAAATCATGTCCTATAGGACCTCCATACTTCGCCCCTACTGCGCATGCGCAGTGTCAAGGATGTCCCGAAATTGGCGCCAATTATCATTCTCTGTTTGGCCCTTCATCAGTCAACATCTCACTGATCTTTGTGCTTGTAAATCTCAGTTTAAAGGATGCCAGACACGTAATTTTTGGAGAAATGGTGATTCTAAGGAGGATATAGAAGGAGGAGAGGGAAAAGGAGTGACAAAAAATAATCAGGGCTGTACTTAAAATTTTTTATGAAATTATGTTAAGTTGCCTATTTTCGAGGCATGGGCCTCTTGTTGTCATTCTTGCTAAAAGGTTGCACTGCTTATTCAGTGTTTCCTCTCCCCTGGCCTTCTAAGTCCCCCCTTGCAATTCTCCCATGCTTTTGGCATATTTTTGAGAAAGTTCATTTCTAAAATTCTCTTGGGAGAGTTGCTTGGTTACAGAATGTTTTCTGTTATTTTCCCCATAGTTACGTTTTCACCCATGGGTGTATAAACGTTGTGTTCTGCATCTTCCATCTGATGTTCTGCAGATTCTCCCCTGGGAGTCTCTGTCTTGCATCAGATGGAGTGTAATTTTGATGACTGATTTCGGGCCAGTTTTTTCAGTGCCTGGAGTCATGTTTTCTGGTGTTTTACACTGTTTGTTTACATTGGCAACAGCCTTTTTTGAGGGGGGTTGTTTGCCTTTGGTGTAGTTTATCTCATTATAAGACAGGCTTGGCAATTTCAGGAGAGCGATTTTTTAGCTCTCCTTACTGCCCTCCTGAAAGAATTAAGGAGAGCGAAAAATTGCCCTCCTAAATATTTTGGTCTGGGATAATTGAGATTACATGTATTATGCTCACATTAAATTTTTGTTGTAAAGCAAAACTGTAATTTAACTTCGAAGTCACATGACATCACGTGATTTCATTTTGAAAGTGGTTTAGTGGTAAAAGGTAATGGCTGCAACCATACCCAAACACAGTTGCAATCATTTGAAGCAAAATGGGTCACAGAATATTTTTTTCTGTCAGTTTCAAGTTCAACAACTGACATCACAGTTTGAGGGGTGATTATTCAAGGAATATTGACACTATAATATACTACCATTACTACTATCCTGTCACTTGAAGCACTTGCACCAGGATGTGACTGTAGATTCAAGCAGACCTGTTGTCCAAGAAAGTCATACGCCTACCACTACCACCTTCAACCCCCTTGGGGGGTTGAAGGTGGTAGTGCTAGGCGTATGACTTTCTTGGACAACAGGTCTGGGTACACACACAGGTCTTGTCAAGTGTGTGTTCGGTTGTTGAGTGAGACATCTAGATGTCTAAGAGATTTCGCTTTACCTTAGTAAAGTTAATAAAATCACTGATGTAGTCTGTTGGTTTCAGTTTCAATGAGTTCGTTCAATTGGATACTTAAAATACTGTGTAAAGCTAATTGCTCTCCTAAGCTGATTGAGGAGAGCGATTTTTTGCCCTCCTGCATTTTTCAGAATGCCAGGCCTGATAAGATACATTTCTATTATCCGTAAGTGTCTCATTAATTATTTAATATAAATTTAAAATTTTTGACCACACTTAGCCATCGGATCCATCGGGGCTCAACGTTACTTTTCAGAAACTTGGGCTTCGCTGAAAAAATATTTTTTCAAAATTATTTTGTTTTGCAATTGTTTTTTCATTATTTATGGATCATGTTATTATGTATCTTTGTGTCAGGGGTTTGTGCGAGTAACTAGGACTTGTTTTTGACTTTTCACAATGAAAGGATATTGTTCAAATTGTAATGGGAAGAAATCTTCCTCTGACTTTCATGATCATTGTATTAATTGTAGTCAGTGTTCTCGCACTAATCCCTGTTCTATATGTCAATATTGGGGTGACAAACATTGGAAACGTGTGTCACGGTATGTTGTTACTGGAGAAAGGGCTATGCCGGCTCTTTCTCCGCAAGGTCACTCTACTTTCTCAGTTTCTATTTCAGAGGAACAAGAACAGGGTCATGTTTCCATGTTATCTTCTGCAAGTGCGCTTCCGTCGTCACAAATGAATACAGAGCTAGCGGCAAAAGTGCTCATGGAGATTAAACAAATGTCCGCTAGCTCGCCCGGTGTAGCATCCATTCACTGAATGGTTCAGCAGCCGGGTTCGTCCGATGCGGTCCAGGAGGAAATGTTGGGTGATGCGAGCACTATAAACATTCAATGTGCACACCCAGTGACGGCAGATAGTAGGCGAGATCGGAGGAAGCCTTTGAGTCCGGTTCCTAGCTCGTCCAGGTCCAGCCGGGCCACGAGCGAGAGAGGCCCCTCTCTCGTACAACAACATCTGGGACCAGATGTTGTGGTACAAAATGTGTCGCAAGCGGAGCATACGTCCGTCGCTCGGGACGCTCCGTTGTATAGGCAGTCCGCGGAGACTGCTCAGGCTTCTTCTTCTCGTCAGCGCACACGACCGCACCTTGGCTGCGTGACCGCCGATATCTTACCAGCTTCGCCGATCAGGGATTCTTCGGCGACCAGGTCACACCATCCGGCAGCCAGGGACACGAGACCGATGAACTCCGGACATTCGCATAGGAAAAGTATGCGGGAGACATCTGATGCGGAGCTGCCCTCGGCGAAGCAGCGAAAGACTGCGCCTCCGCAAGTCTCGACGCCGGACATACTTGTGCAGATAGCACAACTTATCGCAGCATCCCAGCAGCCGACAGAAACGGTGTCGGATCGGGAATTATCCGACGGCGCTGGGTTGGTACGCTCCGCCGAAGCATCGGGGGCAGACGAACGGGAGCATCATGAGGTCCGACCGGATGGTGAAAGGGATACGGATGATTTGGAGCTATCCCTTTCGGAACAACATAAAGCTGCCATGGACTTCATCCGGCACTTTCTCCCTCAAGTTGTTCCATCGGGCCAGACTGCTGCGGTTCCGGACAAGAGGATTATAGCATCATTGGACTCTGAATTTTTTGAGCGGTTCAGGGACATCGCTCCCGAGTTTCCGTCGCAGTCCAATAATGTTGCAAGAACATTTGAATTATTGAACGACGCTATATTTAAACTTGCTTCCAGAACGGGGAAAGCAGGTTTCTTGTCCACTAATACTCTCAACCTGCCTTTCATTAATGCAAGGAATAAATTCGACACGGCAGGACAGGGTATTCCGAGAGTTCCTCTGCGTATGGACGACGAGGCGGAAGACTTAGAGCTATCATTACCGTCGTCGGCTTCTATTCCAACCGCTGTGTTGGAAACAGCTATTTCGTCTAACAGAGCCAATTTAGATGCCTTATCTTACGCAGATCACCTTACTAAGGCGTTATCACTGCGCCTTCAAGGGAAAGAATTTCAGGATATACAATCCTCTTTAAGACTTCTTTCAAAGGCAGTAGCTTATTCCACGTGTAACTCCGCCCTTTCAGTGGCAAACCTGGAGTTGGTTAGACGTGACGCAGCCCTAGCTACATCCACACTCATGGATACTAAGGTGAAGAACTCTCTCAGAGTCGCTTCGGTCTCCGGAGAACTTCTCTTTGACGGCAAGCTTTCTGCTATTTATGATAAAATTACAAAGAAAGCTTCGGATTCTCTGTTGTTCAAATCTGCTTCTAAGAAGTCGGATACGGCAGACAAGAATAAGACAGGCACTTCTGGGTCTATTGCGCCCAAGAGAGGTTCCTATAGAGGTTCTGGTGCGTCCTCTTGGTCTTATTCGAGAGACTGTCAGGGTAGCGACTCTCGTTCGGGACGTCCTTTGGGCCGGGACAACCGGTCGGACGCCCCGAGGTCGACGGGACGAGGTGCGGGTCATGGAGGACGTGGTTTCTCCTACCGCAGGCCTCGCAGGTCCAGGAGGTGATGGCTTAAACCTCTATCGCATACCGGTTGGCAGAAGGTTGTCAAGCTTTTCACAAGAATGGGCGTCGATTACGGACGACCCTTGGGTGAGAGGAGTGACTTCGGAAGGTCTAAAGATATCCTTCAAACGAAAGCCTCCATTAACTCGAAGTCCAAAGTGGACTCATCTTCCGTCAAATCCGCAGAAAAGAGACGCTCTA
Organism: Pictodentalium vernedei; assembly: GCA_031216915.1. Lineage (NCBI taxonomy): Eukaryota > Metazoa > Mollusca > Scaphopoda > Dentaliida > Dentaliidae > Pictodentalium > Pictodentalium vernedei. The sequence goes on along the minus strand of CM062297.1, from coordinate 193,358,419 downwards.
TTATCAGAGGTGCAGTCTCTTTTAATGAAGAACGCGGTAGAGGTCGTAGAAAACCAGGACACTCCGGGATTCTACAGCCATCTGTTTCTGGTTCCGAAACCAGACGGCTCGTTCCGTCCAGTCATAGATTTGAGCTGGATAAACAAGCTGATCGTCGCTCCGAAGTTTTATATGGAGACGATTCGGGTGAACGATTATGCAACAAGCATAGATCTCAAAGATGCGTACTTTCACGTCATGGTACATCCGACATTCAGAAAGTATCTACGCTTCGCAGTCCTAGGAGTGGTGTATCAATTCCGGGCGATGTGCTTCGGACTGAATCTAGCACCCTGGGCTTTCACTCGGGTAATGAACTTGGTAATGATCTATTTCCGAGCTCATTCGTCTGCGGTAACGTCGGTCTACCTGGACGACATTCTTCAGAGGTACGGCAACGAGTTAACGCTTCAGAACGATGTTCAGAATCTACTTCTATTGCTCCGACATCTCGGTTTTATAGTAAACGAGGAGAAGTCGGATTTGGTGCCGTCCAAGTCATTCACACATCTGGGAATGAGCTTCGAGACGCACAACAATCTCGTTCGTCTGCCGTTAACCAGAGCGAAATTAGTCAGTTGTTATGCTCGCTATTGTCTGCACGCAGACAAAGTCACAGCGAGAGAATTTATGAGACTGATAGGTCTGTGCGGAGCCGCTGCGGATCTCATTCCGATGGGGCGGTTACGCACGCGTCCTTTCCAAATTTTCTTGACTCAGAATTGGAGTGTGAAAATTCATTCGCTCGACATAGACGTTCTCTTGTCAGATCAAGTGAAACAAGAGATTCAGACTTGGGCAAACATTCAGTGGTTAACTCAAGGAGTTCCGCTGCAGTTGCCGGATCCGAGTTTTACCATTATGACGGATGCCAGTCAAACAGGTTGGGGTGCATCATTGATCCCAACGGATTCGAGATGCCAGGGTCTTTGGGATCCGCAATTCCTGGGCAAGCACATAAACATCAAGGAAATGATGTCAATTTGGCTTGCGTTACGTCATTGGATGGACATTATTCACAATGCTCATGTCCAAATCCTATCCGACAATACGACAGTAGTGGCGTATATACGGAATCCGGGAGGCACTCATTCAGTTCCGTTGTTCAATCTAACGGAAAGAATCCTTCTGTTTGCATTAGAACATCAGGTTCTTCTTTCGGTCCGTCACATACCGGGTCGTCTGAATGTGCTAGCAGACTCCCTTTCACGAAAGGGTCGCTTGTTGCCGTCGGAGTGGACTCTCAACAAACAAGTATTCAATCAGATTTGCTACCAATGGGAACGGCCAATGATAGACTTATTTGCGACACATCTCAACAATCAGTTGCAGACGTATGTGTCTCCGTGTCCGGATCCAAGAGCATTTGCAGTAGTCGCTCTGTCGATCCCTTGGGACGGAATGATAGGATATGCGTATCCTCCAGCGCCGTTAATTCAGCAAGTATTGCTAAAGATAAAACAATCTCAATGCAAGATTCTGTTGGTAGCATCTCTGTCGCCACAGAGACCGTGGATAAATCTACTCAGGTGTCTGTTGTGGGACCTACCACGAAAGCTTCCTCCACGGGAGGATCTTCTTTCGCAGGGGAAATCGCGTCAACTCCATCACAACCCGCAAGGTCTCAACCTTCACGTATTTCCATTGTGCGGTCCTTCTTGCATGGCAAGCACTTTACAGGACGAGCAGTGGACGCGATTTCTAACTGTAGGAGGACCTCCTCTTTGCTAAACTATGCGGCTAAGTGGAAGGTTTTTCGTCGGTGTAGGGATCATTCTGTAGATATTTTCGATCCCTCTATACCAGACATTGCAAACTTTCTAGTATACTTGTTTGACAAAATCAAACTGCAGCCTGTTACTATTAAGGGTTATAGGTCTATGTTATCTGATACCTATGCACATCATGATAGTTTACAAATTGGATCTAATGTCTCTTTATCTAAGTTGGTTAGAAACTTCTCGATAAATAGACCCAGAACTCTTAGATTAATTCCTAAATGGAATTTAGCTTGGGTTCTTCTTAAATTGAAGGAAAAGCCATTTGAACCGCTTGGGACAGTAGATTTCAAATTCTTATCTTATAAGACAGCTTTTCTCTTAGCTTTCTCTTCTGCTAGAAGAGTCAGTGAGCTTCATGCACTGTCGGTGGATGATTCTCACTATCGTAGTGTCGGGAACACTATCACCTTCACTACTAATGTGGGTTTTTTAGCTAAGAATCAGGCTCGTAATAAATATCCAGAACCTATTGTTATTAAGGCTCTTCCGTCTTCAGATGGGCGTAGGCCTTTACTCTGTCCTGTTAGAGCGTTACGTATCTATAAACAGAGATCTCAGTTTATCAGAAAGGGACGGAAATGTTTCTTTCTGTCTTTGATGCCTAATAGAAGGGACATTTCGGTCCATTCTATTGCTAGATGGATTCAATTAACTATCCGTACTGCTTATGAGAGTTTATCTTCTTCTCAGCAGTCTGTGCTTAAGATTTCCGCTCATGAAGTAAGAGCTCTTGCTACTTCTTGGGCTTATGCTAATAGTATTGCTATTACAGACTTAATGAAGGCTGCTTATTGGTCTCAGCCATCCACATTCCCGAATTTTTATCTCAGAAATATTGAGTCCATTTCTGGAGACCTGCATTGTTTAGGTCCGTTATCTGTTGCTCAGAATGTCGTCCACTAAACAGTTGCAACTATAGTTATGCAGGCTTTCTGTTCCGGCAGTGACTCCGTCCGGCTGCCCTCTTCGCTCTGGGCTATTTGACCCAGGGCAAGGGGAAGGGGGGGGGGGGGCGGGTGTTCCCTTAGGTCACCTGCTTTATAGTGAAAAGCAAGGGAATGCCTCCTCCAAAGTCAGTATTTCTGAGTCGCTTCCGGGATGGTTTTAAAGTGTAATATTAATGTTAAAATTCATTCATGTCATATTTTTAAAGTGTAGCTCGGTGTGAAGCATTTGTATATGTCAAGTGTCAAACGGGCTTTAATATACAATACTCGGACACTTTTAAAAGATTATAAAGAGTCTCAATTCTCTGGACTACTTTATTTATTGGCTTACTTTAAAAATAATTAGTATAAGGGTTATACTGGATGTTAATAGAGAACATGAATGTTATTGTGCTCAATTATAAAGGGTATTGTATCTTTCTAATTTAATATTAAATAAGAAAGATACATGTAAAGCCTAATACTCCTTTTCTCCTTAAGGGGTTACCTCTTTATTGTTTAGTTGAGCTTATTGGATTTTCCTCTATGTCCTAGGCCCTCCAGCCTTTTTACTATTCAGCTAAGTCTGGGTCATTGGTACAGTATAAAAATGTTAAAAAATTTATAGTAATTTATATATTTTTTATACTTACCAATGACCCAAACGGGGATGGCCCTCCCAGGAGTTGGGAACTCTTGCCTCCCCGCTGAGTACATAGCGCTGACCAGGCACTGCCAGTAAGAATGATAATTGGCGCCAATTTCGGGACGTCCTTGACACTGCGCATGCGCAGTAGGGGCGAAGTATGGAGGTCCTATAGGACATGATTTCTTTTGGTTTTGGATGCAAATTTTGGGGATTGGGGGGCAAAATTTGTGTTTGGCCCTGGTTTTGTTAGAGTTAGCACCAGCTAAGTCTGGGTCATTGGTAAGTATAAAAAATATATAAATTACTATAAATTTTTTAACATTTTCAAGATTGTTTTGTGGATTAACAACCCCCCCCCCCCCCCCCCCCCCCCCCCCTAAAAAAAAAAAAACCTCCTCCCCCAGCCTAAAAAATTGAGGGAAAATTACCAGAGAAACAAGAAATGTTTTTGATGGATCTAATCCATGTTGTAACATAAATATAGACCTCTTTCAGAACTTTTCTTTTATGATGATTATTAAGCCTCTGTTCATCCTCCATTCTTAATACACTAAAAAATTGAGGGATTTATCATAAAATCAAGTCCTGGCTGATCTGAAGTAGCCAAGATTTCTTTTGATGGAAAATTCACATAAAACTGGAAACTGAAAATGTATTGATCAGAAACATTTATCAAGTTTTTCACGATCTGTTCTCTTAAAAAGAGCCTGAATTATTTCACCGCTGATAATTTGTAATACTACTCTACTGAGCCAGTAGCCTGCCAGGCTTTAAAGGTCAAGGGAATAACTATGTTATGTTTTTAGCATTAGAACCTTAGATTTATGGCTTAACACTGATTATCTGTTCAGTCTTGGTGACCTTATGACCTATGACGTTGTCATTCAACACCAGGCATATTATCCTCAAACAGAAATTTTTAGGGAAATTAGAGTTGACTTGTCATGGATTTGAAGGAATAGTTTGTGTGAAGGAAAATGCTGCATGCAGCCAGTGGACAAGAGATGGGCAATATACCAAAAACCCAATCATTGAATATCAAAACTGTGTGAATTTTCAAATTTTCCTTCATTGGTTATTTATAAACCCTTGTTGAGGCTTGATAGCAGTTGAAGGGTTTATTATCATGAAAGAAGTGACTGATTTTCTTTTTGGTTCTGGTAACCCTTAAGGGTTGGGCAGTTGCCCTGAATTCCCATTAGACTGCAATCTGTGCATATCCAGTTGCTTAGCAGTGATTTTTAGTCATGTCTTGGCTGCCTTCATTGGCAGCCAAGACTAAACTAGAAATCACTGCCCATGTGATTTGTCTATTTTCAGCAGGACCTCCTAATGATGGCATGTTAAGGGCACATGCTCTGAGTTAAAAACAAAAGCCTGCAATAGGGCTTTAAAGGTTACATGTGTGGTGTGTTTGGAAAAAGTCACAAAATTACTATAGATGTGACTTGTGTTGACAAAATAATGCCAATGTTCAAATCATTGGCAATGGCATTTGTGAAACTGTGGTAGAATGGTACAAGAACAACTTTTTCTTCTCTATTTTCCTGACGTGAATTCCCCTTTTTTTACTATCAGCCAATCTCAGTCAAATCAGATACCGAATATTGCACTGATACTGTGGTATGCCCCCCTCCCCTAAAAATACCGAATCTGATACCGAACTTAAAATTTCAATACTGCCCATCTCTGCAGTGGACTACCATTAAAACACCCTCAAAGAAAAGTCTTTTCCACACTGGAGATTCCACAAAACTGTTCATGCTGCTCATATTATATTGCCAAATCAAAATATGCTCACAATATGTAACCATTTTCAATTTGGAGTTATGCTGTTACTTATTTCAGCTGGTTTGTGTCCTGTCTAGCTGCCTATTTAAACTGTATATTCTTTTCACAAGCATTGGAATCACAGCACTTCAAAAGTTTCTAGAGCTGAACCGGTTAAAAGGTTTTCTTTATCAATTAATCACATGGATTAACCTCGGTTTAACTGATTGATCAGTTGTCCCGATAGATCACTGAATAGCTGTCGTGCTGTTGATGATTTACCGTGTTAATAATGTCCCATTTTCTGGCTATTGATTGAGTGTAACGTTCATGTGAGTGAACAAGTACATCAGCACACAATTTGCATGCTGTATTCTGTTCCGTATCACACAGGAATCTTAATAGTATGAAAGAGAAACATCGTTCATGGCCTAAGATTTACCCATGTGGTATGTGCAGAAACAAAAGAGCAGTTAATCTGTATAATCCCAGGTAAGTATATTGCAGCAGACCTTTGATTTTTAGGAGCGCACGCTCATCCTTGCAGCCTTGCACCTGCACCGCGCCCTAGGAAACATGCGTAGTGTGATGCGCTCTGGAAACTGGAAAGGCAATGGTTAAAAAAATGTACGTGTGTCTGCATTGTCTTCCTGTTCCAGACTGCCAGCAGCTTTGAAGTTTTGTTGATGTGGGGGTGTATATGAATAACGATGACTCGCTTGCAGTGTGCGTGTCGTATCTTGCTCAGTGAGTCAGCACACAGGATTAGTTTCAGTGGCATCGTTTGATCTTTTCCAACTAAGTTGCACACTTGCAGGTACTTCGAGAATGTCATAAACCAAACAACTCAGTAATTAATAATTTAAATAGAGGCAAAGCTCTTAACATTCCCTGCAGTACCCATGTTATAGCTGTTCTTTTGCCCCCCCCCCCCCACACACACATACACACACATACACACACACACACACAACACACACACACACACACACAACACACACACACACACACACCCTCAGTCTTGTCTACCCTACATACCGAGGTACCCCATTGTTTGTCCTTTGTGTGGACTAACGGTTTCTACCTCGTTTTGCCGGTACAGTTCTGGGAAAACAACCGAGGTAAAGGGTTTCTTTTGTCTTTTGTACCTCGGTAAGGCGAAACACGCAAACTCTTTTGTCTAGTTACCTCGTCAAGTTGGTAAGACAAACACACATGCACACGCACACACACACACACACACACACACACACACACACACACACACACACACACACACACACACACACACACACACACACACACACACACACACACACACACACACACACAAACACAGAGTCTTGTCTACCCTACATACCGAGGTACCCCATTGTTTGTCCTTTGTGTGGACTAACGGTTTCTACCTCGTTTTGCCGGTACAGTTCTGGGAAAACAACCGAGGTAAAGGGTTTCTTTTGTCTTTTTTACCTCGGTAAGGCGAAACACGCAAACTCTTTTGTCTAGTTACCTCGTCAAGTTGGTAAGACAAATGCACACACACACACACACACACACACACACACACACACACACACACACACACACACACACACACACACACACACACACACACACACACACACACACACACACACACACACTTGTTTTCTTGTTCGACTCGATTTGATCTACAGCTGAAATGACGCAAATGGCGACCATATATTATATATCTGTCAGTCTTATAGTGTATCCGCCCCATTCATATGGCGTCACACTCGTATTTGTTAATGGAATTACTGGGACGTAGGATACTTAACATTCAAATATCGCTGATCACACGCAGTGCTGACAATACCAATATTGAGTTTTACTTTAGAACATCTGCCTCCAAAATGTGATCAAGCTTATCGAACGAAGGCCCAGTGTATGATGTTCTGAAAGTGAGTATGGGATTAAGTAGATGGCACCACTGGGATCTCCCACTCAACGTCACGACTAAGGGAGAGAATTGCATGGAAATACGGAAAGTGAAAGTGACAATGTTATAAGGATAAAACACATGGCGACTTCACTGATGTTTTGACAACATCATAGTGAATACTGAATGCATTTGAAACTGACAACTCGCCGACGAATGAGTGTGGCAATGTCTACATGAGTCGGGGGTGTGTTTGTTACAGTGTTAACACCCGTAATGTGGTAGTTCAAAGGTAATGGTTAACTGGTAAAGTGCTGAGTTTTTTCTGACAACAAATCAAAGCTCATCATATACTGCTCTATTACAGTTAATTGGATAGTGCCTTATAGGCACTATCCAATTAAATGTTAGAGAGCAAGGTATTGTATAAAAAATCTGATTCATATCAGGGACAATAAAGGCTTCCTCGGGCAGAATGTAGCTACAGACAGTTATTGCCTGTCTCTTTTAGTAAAGCCCCAAATAGGGCTTACAGCACTCTACCAGTTAATCGATCAAGGACTTTTTTGATTGATCACGATGTTGATCATCGGTTAATCAATTAACTGGTTGACCATTTCAGCTCTAAACGTTTCTTGTAATCCCTTACACCCTCTAACCCCTACACGCCCCAATACCAGAAAACAAATAATAAAAGTGCATACATTTTTCAATTACAAACAGCACACATATAAACATCACACTTGAAAAAATTTCCTGCACTTCTACAATCAATTCATGGATACTGCAAAGCAGCAGTAATTTTAAGAATGGGGTAATTAAAAATAATTCTGAAAAATTAAAAAGAAATTCTTTAACTTCTCCTACAATTACTTCATGGCTGCTGAACTGCTGAAATGAGTTGAAGGAAATAGATATTAAAATCCTCAGCAGTATAAAAAGATCACTCAACAAAAGACCTCTTGGAAAAATGTAAAGGTGACACAAATACACAGAACTACACATGCGTGTGAATGGGTTAATCAATATGGCTCGAGTGCCTGCATGGAAGGATAAAACGAGAGGCCATAGGCCTCAAGTTTTATCCTTCTGTGATGGCACAAGTGCCATATCGATTAACCCATTCACACACGCGTGTCTTTCTGTGTTTATTACACACTCTCACCCATATAAAAAAAACAATTATTAGCAGAACATTCGGCAATTCATTTGACAACTATCAACAAAAAGAACACATTTTATCGCCAACCAAATTTGCGAGGGGAAGTATTTCGTCTCCTGAGTTGCAATGTGTTCTATGTGCCTTCTGGCACATTGAACATATTGGAACTCAGGGGACGATTTTTAGCTATCGCTAGCGATTCAAATTGTAATTGCGGTGCACGATTTGTAGAAAATGTCAGTGAAATTTTGCTTCTTTATAAAAATAGTCCTTTAACGATTTCCATTCCGCACATGTGTGCAGAACAGATTTTCATTTTCTGCATGGTTTAGTATTGCTGTAGATGTGGTTTTTGTAGAACAGACGTGTTATAAAATTAATTACTCTGTAGATCCTAGAGAATGAATAATTAAAAAATGAAATAAAATGTTTCCAAATGAGATTCTTCAACTGAGAAAGAAACTTAAGTTTATGGCCACTGCACCATTGGAAATTATTCAGTTAAGATTAATGTTCAGTTAATCATAATTTAGCCATTTTGTTAATAAATTGACTATTCTGTTATATTTTCTGATAGATTTGGGGTTTCTTTGTAACAAGACTAAATGTTAATTTTAAAGTACTGAGCTCAAAGATAGCGATCTGTAAAGCTTGGAGATTTGGGATACTGATTGAGGGGTTTGTCAGTATAGTTTTTATACAGATTTCATTATTTTTTATTCAGTCAACAGATATTTATTGAATGTTTACACCTTTAGTACTCTTCACAGTTAACATGTCAAACCTGTGCTGAAGGTAATGTAAATGGTTTGGTGCTTGAAATTCATAAGCAGTTAGTATATCTATTCTATTAAGTAATTTTCACATAACTACTTTTTACTGCATTATGCTTATGATTTTCTGCCTGTTTTTGTTATTCGTCTGTCTAATTTGTTGTTCTTATATCATTTCAGTGATGTGTGGTCATTAGGGTGTGTTCTCTATGAACTGACTACACTTAAACATGCTGTGAGTATCACTGTTCCAAATAATTATTAGGCTCTACAAAGATCTGTTTCTTAGGCCATTTTTTGTAAAATTGCGTGGGGGTGGGGATGGGGTGATTTTTTGATTTGTTATTTTTGTTATTATTTCTTTGCCATCAAAAGTTCAAGTTCTTGGTTTGTTCTATGTTTTAGGCCTCATAATCTACAGAGCTACAGCATTGCAAAGCCTTGTTGGTCTCAAGGGACGAATTTATTAATTTTATTAACTTGGGTAAAATATCAGGCATAAACCATTTAATTTTTATTTTTTTTAAGTTTACATTGGTTATGCAAAGAGAGCATACGGCAGCCAAAAGGACCATGCGGGAGGGCCTGAGAAACAGATTTTTAGCTTTTTTTGGCTTTACTGTAGGAATTGTAAAAGTTTATAAAATGAAAAGTGGGTCTGCACCTCTTATCTATTATGTTTAACACCCCACTTTATCTCACACCTGTGTTTTTATATTTTTATACTGTACCTATGACCCAGACTTAGCTGGTGCTAACTCTAACAAAACCAGGGCCAAACACAAATTTTGCCCCTCAATCCCCAAAATTTGCATCTAAAACCAAAAGAAATCATGTCCTATAGGACCTCCATACTTCGCCCCTACTGCGCATGCGCAGTGTCAAGGACGTTCCGAAATTGGCGCCAATTTTCATTCTCTGTTTGGCCCTTCATCAGTCAACATCTCACTGATCTTTGTGCTTGTAAATCTCAGTTTAAAGGATGCCAGACACGTAATTATTGGAGAAATGGTGATTCTAAGGAGGATAGAGAAGGAGGAGAGGAAAAAGGAGTGACAAAAAATAATCAGGGCTGTACTTAAAATTTTTTATGAAATTATGTTAAGTTGCCTATTTTCGAGGCATGGGCCTCTTGTTGTCATTCTTGCTAAAAAGTTGCACTGCTTATTCAGTGTTTCCTCTCCCCTGGTCTTCTAAGTCCCCCCTTGCAATTCTCCCATGCTTTTGGCATATTTTTGAGAAAGATCATTTCTAAATTCTCTTGGGAGAGTTGCTTGGTTACAGAATGTTTTCTGTTATTTTCCCCATAGTTACGTTTTCACCCATGGGTGTATAAACGTTGTGTTCTGCATCTTCCATCTGATGTTCTGCAGATTCTCCCCTGGGAGTCTCTGTCTTGCATCAGATAGAGTGTAATTTTGATGACTGATTTTGGGCCAGTTTTTTCAGTGCCTGGAGTCATGTTTTCTGGTGTTTTACACTGTTTGTTTACATTGGCAACAGTCTCTTTTGAGGGGGGCTGTTTGCCTTTGGTGTAGTTTATCTCACTATAAGATACATTTATATTATCCGTAAGTGTTGCATTAATTATTTAATAAAAATTTAAAATTTTTGACCACACTTAGCCATCGGATCCATCGGGGCTCAACGTTACTTTTCAGAAACTTGGGCTTCGCTGAAAAAATATTTTTTCAAAAATTATTTTGATTTTGCAATTGTTTTTTCATTATTAATGGATCATGTTATTATGTATCTTTATGTCAGGGGTTTGTGCGAGTAACTAGGACTTGTTGACTTTTCACAATGAAAGGATATTGTTCAAATTGTAATAGGAAGAAATCTTCCTCTGACTTTCATGATCATTGTATTAATTGTAGTCAGTGTTCTCGCACTAATCCCTGTTCTATATGTCAATATAGGGATGACAAACATTGGAAACGTGTGTCACGGTATGTTGTTACTGGAGAAAGGGCTATGCCGGCTCTTTCTCCGCAAGGTCACTCTACTCTCTCAGTTTCTATTTCAGAGGAACAAGAACAGGGTGATGTTTCCATGTTATCTTCCGCAAGTGCGCTTCCGTCGTCACAAATGAATACAGAGCTAGCGGCAAAAGTGCTCATGGAGATTAAACAAATGTCGTCCGCTAGCTCGCCCGGTGTAGCATCCATTCACCGAATGGTTCGGCAGCCGGGTTCGTCCGATGCGGTCCAGGAGGAAATGTTGGGTGATGCGAGCACTATAAACATTCAACGTGCACACCTAGTGACGGCGGATAGCAGGCGAGATCGGAGGAAGCCTTTGAGTCCGGTTCCTAGCTCGTCCAGGTCCAGCCGGGCCGCGAGCGAGAGAGGCCCCTCTCTCGTACAACATCTGGGACCAGATGTTGTGGTACAAAATGTGTCGCAAGCGGAGCATACGTCCGTCGCTCGGGACGCTCCGTTGTATAGGCAGTCCGCGGAGACTGCTCAGGCTTCTTCCTCTCGTCAGCGCACACGACCGCACCTTGGCTGCGTGACCGCCGATATTTTACCAGCTTCACCGATCAAGGATTCTTCGGCGACCAGGTCACACCATCCGGCAGCCAGGGACACGAGGCCGATGGACTCCGGACGTTCGCATAGAAAAAGTATGCGGGAGCCATCAGAGGCGAAGCAGCGAAAGACTGCGCCTCCGCAGGTCTCGATGCCGGACGTACTTGTGCAGATAGCACAACTTATCGCAGCATCCCAGCAGCCGACAGAAACGGTGTCGGATCGGGAATTATCCGACGGCGCTGGGTCGGTACGCTCCGCCGAAGCATCGGTGGCAGACGACCGGGAGCATCATGAGGTCCGACCGGATGGTGAAAGGGATACGGATGACTTGGAGCTATCCCTTTCGGAACAACATAAAGCTGCCGTGGACTTCATCTGGCACTTTCTCCCTCAAGTTGTTCCGTCGGGCCAGACTGCTGCGGTTCCGGACAAGAGGATTATAGCGTCATTGGACTCTGAATTTTTTGAGCGGTTCAGGGACATCGCTCCCGAGTTTCCGGCTCAGTCCAATAATGTTGCAAGAACATTTGAATTATTGAACGACGCTATATTTAAACTTGCTTCCAAAACGGGGAAAGCAGGTTTCTTGTCCGCCAATACTCTCAACCTGCCTTTCATTAATGCAAGGAATAAATTCGACACAGCAGGACAGGGTATTCCGAGAGTTCCTCTGCGTATGGACGACGAGGCGGAAGACTTGGAGCTATCATTACCGTCGTCGGCGTCTATTCCAACCGCGGTGTTGGAAACAGCTTTTTCGTCTAACAGAGCCAGTTTAGATGCCTTATCTTACGCAGATCACCTTACTAAGGCGTTATCACTGCGCCTTCAAGGGAAAGAATTTCAGGATATACAATCCTCTTTAAGACTTCTTTCAAGGGCAGTAGCTTATTCCACGTGTAACTCCGCCCTTTCAGTGGCAAACCTGGAGTTGGTTAGACGTGACGCAGCCCTAGCTACATCCACACTCGTGGATTCTAAGGTGAAGAACTCTCTCAGAGTCGCTTCGGTCTCTGGAGAACTTCTCTTTGACGGCAAGCTTTCTGCAATTTATGATAAAATTACAAAGAAAGCTTCGGATTCTCTATTGTTCAAATCTGCTTCTAAGAAATCGGATACAGCAGACAAGAATAAGACAGGCACTTCTGGGTCTAATGCGCCCAAGAGAGGTTCCGGTGCGTCCTCTTGGTCTTATTCGAGAGACTGTCAAGGTAGCGACTCACGTTCGGGACGTCCTTCGGGCCGGGACAACCGGTCGGACGCCCCGAGGTCGACGGGACGAGGTGCGGGTCGTGGAGGACGTGGTTTCTCCTACCGCAGGCCTCGCAGGTCCAGGAGGTGATGGCTTAAACCTCTATCGCGTACCGGTTGGCGGAAGGTTGTCGAGCTTTTCACAAGAATGGGCGTCAATTATGGACGACCCTTGGGTGAGAGGAGTGACTTCGGAAGGTCTAAAGTTATCCTTCAAACGAAAGCCTCCATTAACTCGAAGTCCAAAATGGACTCAACTTCCGTCAAATCTGCAGAAAAGGGACGCTCTATTATCAGAGGTGCAGTCTCTTTTAATGAAGAACGCGGTAGAGGTCGTAGAAAACCAGGAGACTCTGGGATTCTACAGCCATCTGTTTCTGGTTCCGAAACCAGACAGCTCGTTCCGTCCAGTCATAGATTTGAGCTGGATAAACAAGCTGATCGTCGCTCCGAAGTTTTATATGGAGACGATTCGGTCGGTCAGAGCGAGTATTCGGGTGAACGATTATGCAACAAGCATAGATCTCAAAGATGCGTACTTTCATGTCATGGTACATCCGACATTCAGAAAGTATCTACGCTTCGCAGTCCTAGGAGTGGTGTATCAATTTGTATCAATTGGCGATGTGCTTCGGATTGAATCTAGCACCCTGGGCTTTCACTCATGTAATGAACTCGGTAATGATCTATTTCCAAGCTCATTCGTCTGCGGTAACGTCGGCCTACCTGGACGACATTCTTCAGAGGTACGGCAACGAGTTAACGCTTCAGAACGATGTTCAGAATCTACTTCTGTTGCTCCGACGTCTCGGTTTTATAGTGAACGAGGAGAAGTCGGATCTGGTGCCGTCCAAGTCATTCACACATCTGGGAATGAGCTTCGAGACGCACAACAATCTCGTTCGTCTGCCGTTAACCAGAGCGAAATTAGTCAGTTGTTACGCTCGCTATTGTCTGCACGCAGACAAAGTCACAGCGAGAGAATTTATGAGACTGATAGGTCTGTGCGGAGCCGCTGCGGATCTCATTCCGATGGGGTGGTTACGCACGCATCCTCTCCAAATTTTCTTGACTCAGAATTGGAGTGTGAAAATTCATTCGCTCGACATAGACGTTCTCTTGTCAGATCAAGTGAAACAAGAGATTCAGACTTGGGCAAACATTCAGTGGTTAACTCAGGGAGTTCCGCTGCAGTTGCCGGATCCGAGTTTTACCATTATGACGGATGCCAGTCAAACAGGTTGGGGTGCATCATTAATCCCAACGGATTCGAGATGCCAGGGTCTTTGGGATCCGCAATTCCTGGGCAAGCACATAAACATCAAGGAAATGATGTCAATTTGGCTTGCGTTACGTCATTGGATGGACATTATTCACAATGCTCATGTCCAAATCCTATCCGACAATACGACAGTAGTGGCATATATACGGAATCAGGGAGGCACTCATTCAGTTCCGTTGTTCAATCTAACAGAAAGAATCCTTCTGTTTGCGCTAGAACATCAGGTTCTTCTTTCGGTCCGTCACATACCGGGTCGTCTGAATGTACTAGCAGACTCCCTTTCACGAAAGGGTCGCTTGTTGCCGTCGGAGTGGACTCTCAACAAACAAGTATTCAATCAGATTTGCTACCAATGGGAACGGCCAATGATAGACTTATTTGTGACACATCTCAACAATCAGTTGCAGACGTATGTGTCTCCGTGTCCGAATCCAAGAGCATTTGCAGTAGACGCTCTGTCGATCCCTTGGGACGGAATGATAGGATATGCGTATCCTCCAGCGCCGTTAATTCAGCAAGTACTGCTAAAGATAAAACAATCTCAATGCAAGATTCTGTTGGTAGCATCTCTGTCTCCACAGAGACCGTGGATAAATCTACTCAGGTGTCTGTTGTGGGACCTACCGCGAAAGCTTCCTCCACGGGAGGATCTTCTTTCGCAGGGTAAATCGCGTCAACTCCATCACAACCCGCAAGGTCTCAACCTTCACATTTTTCCGTTGTGCGGTCCTTCTTGCATGGCAAGCACTTTACAGGACGAGCAGTGGACGCGATTTCTAACTGTAGGAGGACCTCCTCTTCGCTAAACTATGCGGCTAAGTGGAAGGTTTTTCGTCGTTGGTGTAGGGATCATTCTGTAGATATTTTCGATCCCTCTATACCAGACATTGCAAACTTTCTAGTATACTTGTTTGACGAAATCAAACTGCAGCCTGTTACTATTAAGGGTTATAGGTCTATGTTATCTGATACCTATGCACATCATGATAGTTTACAAATTGGATCTAATGTCTCTTTTATCTATGTTGGTTAGAAACTTCTCGATAAATAGACCCAGAACTCTTAGGTTAATTCCTAAATGGAATTTAGCTTGGGTTCTTCTTAAATTAAAGGAAAAGCCATTTGAACCTCTTGGGACAGTAGATTTCAAATTCTTATCTTATAAGACAGCTTTTCTCTTAGCTTTCTCTTCGGCTAGAAGAGTCAGTGAGCTTCATGCACTATCGGTTGATGATTCTCACTATCGTAGTGTTAGGAACACTATCACCTTCCCTACTAATGTCGGTTTTTTAGCTACCTAATAAATATCCGGAACCTATTGTCATTAAGGCTCTTCCATCTTCAGACGGGCGTAGGCCTTTACTCTGTCCTGTTAGAGCGTTATGTATCTGTAAACAAAGATCTCAGTTTATCAGAAAGGGACGAAAACGTTTCTTTCTGTCTTTGATGCCTAATAGAAGGGACATTTCGGTCCATTCTATTGCTAGATGGATTCAATTAACTATCCGTACTGCTTATGAGAGTTTCTCTTCTTCTCAGCAGTCTGTGCTTAAGATTTCCGCTCATGAAGTAAGAGCTCTTGCTACTTCTTGGGCTTACGCTAATAGTATTGCTATTACAGATTTAATGAAGGCTGCTTATTGGTCTCAGCCATCCACATTCACGAATTTTTATCTCAGAAATATTGAGTCCATTTCTGGAGACCTGCATTGTTTAGGTCCGTTATCTGTTGCTCAGAATGTCGTCCACTAAACAGTTGCAACTATAGTTATGCAGGCTTTCTGTTCCGGCTGTGACTCCGTCCGGCTGCCCTCTTCGCTCTGGGCTATTTGACCCAGGGCAAGGGGAAGGGGAGGGGGGGGGGAGGGTGTTCCCTTAGGTCACCTGCTTTATAGTGAAAAGCAAGGGAATGCCTCCTCCAAAGTCAGTATTTCTGAGTCGCTTCCGGGATGGTTTTAAAGTGTAATATTAATGTTAAAATTCATTCATGTCATATTTTTAAAGTGTAGCTTGGTGTGAAGCATTTGTATATGTCAAGTGTCAAACGGGCGTAATATACAGTCCTCGGACACTTTTAAAAGAATATAAAGAGTCTCAATTCTCTGGACTAACTTTATTTATTGGCTTACTTTAAAAATAATTAGTATAAAGGGTTATACTGGATGTTAATAGAGAACATGAATGTTATTGTGCTCAATTATGAAGGGTATTGTATCTTTCTAATTTAACATTAAATAAGAAAGATACATGTAAAGCCTAATACTCCTTTTCTCCTTAAGGGGTTACCTCTATATTATATAGTTGAGCTTATTGGATTTTCCTCTATGTCCTAGGCCCTCCAACCTTTTTACTATTCAGCTAAGTCTGGGTCATTGGTACAGTATAAAAATGTTAAAAAATTTATAGTAATTTATATATTTTTTATACTTACCAATGACCCAGACGGGGATGGCCCTCCCAGGAGTTGGGAACTCTTGCCTCCCCGCTGAGTACATAGCGCTGACCAGGCACTGCCAGTAAGAATGATAATTGGCGTCAATTTCGGAACGTCCTTGACACTGCGCATGCGCAGTAGGGGCAAAGTATGGAGGTCCTATAGGACATGATTTCTTTTGGTTTTAGATGCAAATTTTGGGGATTGGGGGGCAAAATTTGTGTTTGGCCCTGGTTTTGTTAGAGTTAGCACCAGCTAAGTCTGGGTCATTGGTAAGTATGAAAAATATATAAATTACTATAAATTTTTTAACATTCTATAATAAGCTGATACGTACATTTAAAAAAACATCTGTATCAATTGTATCTATGAATTCATTACTTGCTGTTGGAAATAAATACTGTTTAAACTAAAAAAAAAAAAATTATTGGCGTTTAAAAAAAATCTTTCTCAGGCATCTCCCTCGTCATTAAAATTCTGCAAAAAAAACCTCCCTTGTATGTGTTTTATTTTTAACCAGTCAAAATCTACACTGATTATTCTTTTCATACTTTGATCTTTGATAAATATGATGGAGACACCCAATTGCAAAAGATTACTGTTGAATTACTAATGATTCCCAGAAAAGTAAACATTGAAAAAAAACACCCCTTATGGTTGTTGAAAAATTGTCTGAGAATTGAGAAACAAAATTTTTTTCAATAGCCTTATCAGCAGTGAGGTTTGGAATAAATTTGTGGGTAGCACTGAACTATTTGTACTGCCAGCAGATTTTCCTGTTCCCAAGAAGTATCATACTTGCGCCTTGTGTTGGGACAGGTAAAATAATTACCCTGTTGTCCCAATATAAAAGAAATAAAAAATCCAGGCCTGTTGTATGTACAATTCACCTGGATTCAAGTTCGAGAATAAGCACTGAAACCCACTTTACCTTCCCCACAGAGTCATAGCAATGGTGTTGAAAAATGAGGGTTTTTAAAAAAATAAAATTATTGCTTTGGGTAAAGAGCAAATAATCCCATTTTTTCCACAAAATACTCCATTTATGGTATACTATAGGTAGAGGTTCTCAATACAAGCCCAAAAGTATAAAAATATCAGATGGACAAGCCTAGAATTAAAAAAAATAATAGATATTTGATAACATTTTTCAACTTCTCAAACTCTCCTGAACTTTTATGATGAGACAGCTGAACTTATAAACAGCACCTCTCTACAGTTGTGAATTACTCTTTGAAAATTAACAAATATGTTATTTCAAAAAATTTATTCAATGGACTGATTTTGTTTAAACTTTATACAGTGATTGCTTTTGACTCAAGGGTGTGTCATGACCTTGATCCAAGGTCATAGCTTCAAGTCACATATTTGGTTTGTTCATTCATCCCTTCTAACTTGGTCACGTCCATAAACAATTATTCAATGGACAGATTTTCTTTACTTTTCACACAGTCAATATTTTTATACAACAACCAATGGCCCAGACTCAGCTGTTGCAACCTCAACATTATTAAGGGCCAAAAACAAATTTTAAACCCCTCCCAATCCCCAAAATTTGCATACAACAATGAAAATTAAAAGTCCTATCTGGACCTCCATACTTCTAGTACTTGTGCATGTTCAGTACCCAGGAAGAGACTGGAATTGGCGCCAACACCATTCTTTGTTTGACCCTGGGTCAGTAAACATCTCAACTGACATCTGTGCTTTAAATCTCTCTTCTTTTGGTGGATGCCAGACACAAATCAGTGAAGTATATGGTGGATTCCACTCAGTAAATGGATGATGGAAGTGAACAATGGTGGTTTGAGACGTTCAGGGCTGTAACTTTTAAGTAATATGAAAATTATTTCATGTTACCCATCGGGATATATGCCTTGACGTCATTAATTTTGCTAATGATTTACCTACTGTTGGTTATGTGTTCCTTCCCTATCCTTCCATGAACCCTCCGGTTAAACTCCTAAGCTTTCTAGCTGTTTTAGCTCACCTGACTTTCAGTCAGGAGAGCTATAGTGATCACTCATCGTCCGGAGTCCGTGAACATGGTGTTTGCGTCTTCTCCTCCCAAACCGCTGAACCAATATTTGAGATAATAGTTTATGACATTGCAATTTGATTTTGTTCAAATTAAGTTGCCTCGCCCCTTGGTAGGGCCATGCCCAAAAAGTGTGCCTAAATCTTAAAAAATCTTCTCATGAACAAGCAGTAGCAGAGACTTGATATTAGGTGTGCAGCTTCCTTTTGAAGTGTAGACTCAGATTTGTTCAAGAGAAGTTTGTGGGGCTATATTTGCCGTCATGGGAGGGGCAAGAATTTTTGCCCCACCCAAAATTTCTATATTTTTATACTGTACCAATGACCCAGACTTAGCTGGTGCTAACTCTAACAAAACCAGGGCCAAACACAAATTTTGCCCCCCAATCCCCCAAATTTGCATCCAAAACAAAAAGAAATCATGTCCTAAAGGACCTCCATACTACGCCTCTACTGCACATGCACAGTGACGCAGTCGTCCCGAAATTGGCGCCAATTATCATTCTCTGTTTGGCCCTTCATCAGTCAACATCTCACTGATCTTTGTGCTTGTAAATCTCAGTTTAAAGGATGCCAGACACGTAATTTTTGGAGAAAATGTGATTCTAAGGAGGATAGAAGGAGGAGAGGAAAAAGAAGTGACAAAAAATAATCAGGGCTGTACTTAAAATTTTTTGATGAAATTATGTTAAGTTGCCTATTTTCGAGGCATGGGCCTCTTGTTGTCATTCTTGCTAATTGTTGCACTGCTTATTCAGTGTTTCCTCTCCCCTAGCCTTCTAAAGTCCCCCCTTGCAATTCTCCCATGCTTTTGGCATATTTTTGAGAAATTTCATTTCTAAAATTTCCTGGGAGAGTTGCTTGGTTACAGAATGTTTTCTGTTATTTTCCCCATAGTTACGTTTTCACCCATGGGTGTATAACGTTTGTGTTCTGCATCTTCCATCTGATGTTCTACAGATTCTCCCCTGGGAGTCTCTGTTTTGCATCAGATAAAGTGTAATTGATGACTGATTCCGGGCCAGTTTTTTCAGTGCCTGGAGTCATGTTTTCTGGTGTTTTTACACTGTTTGTTTTCATTGGCAACAGCCTTTTTTGAGGGGGCTGTTTGCCTTTGCTGTAGTTTATCTCACTATAAGATACATTTATATTATCCGAAAGTGTCTCATTAATTATTTTATATAAATTTAAAATTTTTGACCACACTTTGCCATCGGATCCATCGGGGCTCAACGTTACTTTTCAGCAACTTGGGCTTTGCTGAAAAAATATTTTTTCAAAATTATTTTGTTTTGCAATTGTTTTTTCATTTATTAATGGATCATGTTATTATGTATCTTTGTGTCAGGGGTTTTTGCGAGTAACTAGGACTTATTGTTGTTCTTTCACAATGAAGGGACGTTGTTCAAATTGTAATAGGAAGAAATCTTCCTCTGACTTTCATGATCATTGTATTAATTGTAGTCAGTGTTCTCGCATTAATCCCTGTCCTATATGTGAACATTGGGATGAGAAACATTGGAAACGTGTGTCACGATATGTTGTTTCTGGAGAAAGAGCGATGCCGGCTCTTTCTCCGCAAGGTCACTCTACTCTCTCAGTTTCTATTTCAGAGGAACCAGAACAGGGTGATGTTTCCATGTTATCTTCTTCAAGTGTGCGTCCGTCGTCACAAATGAATTCAGAGCTAGCGGCAAAAGTGCTCATGGAGATTAGACAAATGTCTTCCGCTAGCTCGCCCGGTGTAGCGTCCATTCACTGAATGGTTCGGCAGCCGGGTTCGTCCGATGCGGTCCAAGAGGAAATTTTGGGTGATGCGAGCACTATAAACATAATAGATGCACACCCAGTGACGGCGGATAGTAAGCGAGAACGGAGGAAGCCTTTTAGTTCGGTTCCTAGCTCGTCCAGGTCCAGCCGGGCCGCGAGCGAGAGAGGTCCCTCTCTCGTACAACAACATCTGGGACCAGATGTTGTGGTACAAAATGTGTCTTTAGCGGAGCATACGTCCGTCGCTCGGGACGCTCCGTTGTATAAGCAGTCCGCAGAGACTGTTAAGGCTTCCTCTTCTCGTCAGCGCACACGACCGCACCTTGGCTGCGTGACCGCCGATATATTACCAGCTTCGCCGATGAAGGATTCTTCGGCGACCAGGTCACACCATCCGGCAGCCAGGGATTCGAGACTGATGGACTCTGGACGTTCGCATAGGAAAAGTATGCGGGAGCCATCTGATGCGGAGCTGCCCTCGGCGAAGCAGCGAAAGACTGCGCCTCCGCAGGTCTCGACGCCGGACATTCTTGTGCAGATAGCACAGCTTATCGCAGCATCCCAGCAGCCGACAGAAACGGTGTCGGATAGAGAATTATCCGACGGCGCTGGGTCGGTACGCTCCGCCGAAGCATCGGGGGCGGACGACCGGGAACATCATGAGGTCCGACCGGATGGTGAAAGGGATACGGATGACTTGGAGCTATCCCTTTCGGAACAACATAAAGCTGCCGTGGACTTCATCCGGCACTTTCTCCCTCAAGTTGTTCCGTCGGGCCAGACTGCTGCGCTTCCGGACAAGAGAATTATAGCGTCATTGGACTCTGAATTTTTTGAGCGGTTCAGGGACATCGCTTCCGAGTTTCCGTCGCAGTCCAATAATGTTGCTAGAACATTTGAATTATTGAACGACGCTATATTTAAACTTGCTTCCAGGACGGGGAAAGCAGGTTTCTTGTCCGCTAATACTCTCAACCTGCCTTTCATTAATGCAAGGAATAAATTCGATACGGCAGGACAGGGTATACCGAGAGTTCCTCTGCGTATGGACGACGAGGCGGAAGACTTAGAGCTATCATTACCATCGTCAGCTTTTATTCCAACCGCGGTGTTGGAAATGGCTATAGCGTCTAACAGAGCCAATTTAGATGCCTTATCTTACGCAGATCACCTTACTAAGGCGTTATCACTGCGCTTTCAAGGGGAAGAGTTTCAGGATATACAATCCTCTTTAAGACTTCTTTCAAGGGCAGTAGCTTATTCCACGTGTAACTCCGCCCTTTCAGTGGCAAATCTGGAGTTGGTTAGACGTGACGCAGCCCTAGCTACATCCACACTACTGGATTCTAAGGTGAAGAACTCTCTTAGAGTCGCTTCGGTCTCAGGAGAACTTCTCTTTGACGGCAAGCTTTCCGCTATTTATGATAAAATTAAAAAGAAAGCTAATGATTCTCTGTTGTTCAGATCTGCTCCCAAGAAGTCGGATACAGCAGACACGAATAAGACAGGCACTTCTGGGTCTAATGCGCCCAAGAGAGGTTCCTATAGAGGTTCCGGTGCGTCCTCTTGGTCTTATTCGAGAGACCGTCAGGATAGCGACTCTCGTCCTTCAGGCCAGGACAATCGGTCGGACGCTCCGAGGTCGACGAGGCGAGGTGCGGGTCGTGGAAGACGTGGTTTCTCCTACCGCAGGCCTCGCAGGTCCAGGAGGTGATGGCTTAAACCTCTATCGCGTTCCGGTTGGCGGAAGGTTGTCGAGTTTTTCACAAGAGTGGGCGTCGATTACGGACGACCCTTGGGTGAGAGGAGTGACTTCGGAAGGTCTGAAGATATCCTTCAAACGAAAGCCTCCATTAACTCGAAGTCCAAAGTGGACTCATCTTCCGTCAAATCCACAGAAAAGAGACTATCTGTTATCAGAGGTGCAGTCTCTTTTAATGAAGAACGCGGTAGAGGTCGTAGAAAACCAGGAATCTCTGGGATTCTACAGCCATCTGTTTCTGGTTCCGAAACCAGACGGCTCGTTCCGTCCAGTCATAGATTTGAGCTGGATAAACAAGCTGATTGTCGCTCCGAAGTTTTATACGGAGACGATTCGATCGGTCAGAGCGAGTATTCGGGTGAACGATTATGCAACGAGCATAGATCTCAAAGATGCGTACTTTCACGTCATGGTACATCCGACATTCCGAAATATCTACGCTTCGCAGTCCTTGGAGTGGTGTATCAATTCCGGGCGATGTACTTCGGATTGAATCTAGCACCCTGGGCTTTCACTCGGGTAATGAACTCGGTAATGATCTACTTCTGAGCTCATTCGTCTGCGGTAACGTCGGCCTACCTGGACGACATTTTTCAGAGGTACGGCAACGAGTTAACGCTTCAGAACGATGTTCAGAATCTTCTTCTATTGCTCCGACGTCTCGGTTTTATAGTAAACGAGGAGAAGTCGGATCTGGTGCCGTCCAAGTCATTCACTCATCTGGGAATGAGCTTCGAGACGCACAACAATCTCGTTCGTCTGCCGTTAACCAGAGCGAAATTAGTCAGTTGTTACGCTCGCTATTGTCTGCACGCAGACAAAGTCACGGCGAGAGAATTTATGAGACTGATAGGTCTGTGCGGAGCCGCCGCGGATCTCATTCCGATGGGGCGGTTACGCACACGTCCTCTTCAAATTTTCCTGACTCAGAATTGGAGTGTGAAAATTCATTCGCTCGATGTAGACGTTCTCTTGTCAGATCAAGTGAAACAAGAGATTCAGACTTGGGCAAACATTCAGTGGTTAACTCAAGGAGTTCCGCTGCAGTTGCCGGATCCGAGTTTTACCGTTATGACGGATGCCAGTCAAACAGGTTGGGGTGCATCATTAATCCCAACGGATTCGAGATGCCAGGGTCTTTGGGATCCGCAATTCCTGTGCAAGCACATAAACATCAAGGAAATGATGTCAATTTGGCTTGCGTTACGTCACTGGATGGACATTATTCAAGATGCTCATGTCCAAATCCTATCCGACAATACGACAGTAGTGGCGTATATACGGAATCAGGGAGGCACTCATTCAGTTCCGTTGTTCAATCTAACGGAAAGAATCCTTCTGTTTGCATTAGAACATCACGTTCTTCTTTCGGTCCGTCACATACCGGGTCGTCTGAATGTGCTAGCAGACTCCCTTTCACGAAAGGGTCGTTTGTTGCCGTCGGAGTGGACTCTCAACAAACAAGTATTCAATCAGATTTGCTACCAATGGGAACGGCCAATGATAGACTTATTTGCGACACATCTCAACAGTCAGTTGCAGACGTATGTGTCTCCGTGTCCGGATCCAAGAGCATTTGCAGTAGACGCTCTGTCGATCCCTTGGGACGGAATGATAGGATATGCGTATCCTCCAGCGCCGTTAATTCAACAAGTATTGCTAAAGATAAAACAATCTCAATGCAAGATTCTGTTGGTAGCATCTCTGTCGCCACAGAGACCGTGGATAAATCTACTCAGGTGTCTGTTGTGGGACCTACCGCGGAAGCTTCCTCCACGAGAGGATCTTCTTTCGCAGGGGAAATCGCGCCAACTCCATCACAACCCGCAAGGTCTCAACCTTCACGTTTTTCCGTTGTGCGGTCCTTCTTGCATGGCAAGCACTTTACAGGACGAGCAGTGGACGCGATTTCTAACTCTAGGAGGACCTCCTCTTCGCTAAACTATGCGGCTAAGTGGAAGGTTTTTCGTCGTTGGTGTAGGGATCATTCTGTAGATATATTTGATCCCTCTATACCAGACATTGCAAACTTTCTAGTATACTTGTTTGACGAAATCAAACTGCAGCCTGTTACTATAGAGGGTTATAGATCTATGTTATCTGATACCTATGCACATCATGATAGTTTACAAATTGGATCTAATGTCTCTTTATCGAAGTTGGTTAGAAACTTTTCGATAAATAGACCCAGAACTCTTAGATTAATTCCTAAGTGGAATTTAGCTTGGGTTCTCCTTAAATTGAAGGAAAAGCCATTTGAACCTCTTGGGACAGTAGATTTCAAATTCTTATCTTATAAGACAGCTTTTCTCTTAGCTTTCTCTTCTGCCAGAAGAGTCAGTGAGCTTCATGCACTATCGGTGGATGATTCTCATTATCGTAGTGTTGGGAACACTCACCTTCACTACTAATGTGGGTTTTTTAGCTAAGAATCAGGCTCCTAATAAATATCCGGAACCTATTGTTATTAAGGCTCTTCCGTCTTCAGACGGGCGTAGGCCTTTACTCTGTCCTGTTAGAGCACTACGTATCTATAAACAGAGATCTCAGTTTATCAGAAAGGGACGGAAACGTTTCTTTCTGTCTTTGATGCCTAATAGAAAGGACATTTCAGTCCATTCTATTGCTAGATGGATTCAGTTAACTATCCGTACTGCTTATGAAGATTTATCTTCTTCTCAGCAGTCTGTGCTTAAGATTTCTGCTCATGAAGTAAGAGCTCTTTCTACTTCCTGGGCTTATGCTAATAGTGTTGCTATTACAGATTTAATGAAGGCTGCTTATTGGTCTCAGCCATCCACATTTACGAATTTTTATCTCAGAAATATTGAGTCCATTTCTGGAGACCTGCATTGTTTAGGTCCGTTATCTGTTGCTCAGAATGTCGTCCACTAAACAGTTGCAACTATAGTTATGCAGGCTTTCTGTTCCGGCAGTGACTCCGTCCGGCTGCCCTCTTCGCTCTCGGCTATTTGACCCAGGGCAAGGGGAAGGGGGGGGGGGGGGGGGGGCGGGTGTTCCCTTAGGTCACCTGCTTTATAGTGAAAAGCAAGGGAATGCCTCCTCCAAGTCAGTATTTCTGAGTCGCTTCCGGGATGGTTTTAAAGTGTAATATTAATGTTTAAATTCATTCATGTCTTATTTTTAAAGTGTAGCTCGGTGTGAAGCATTTGTATATGTCAAGTGTCAAACGGGCTTTAATATACAATACTCGGACACTTTTAAATGACTATAAAGAGTCTCAATTCTCTGGACTACTTTATTTATTGGCTTGCTTTAAAAATAATTAGTATAAGGGTTATACTGGATGTTAATAGAGAACATGAATGTTATTGTGCTCAATTATTAAGGGTAGTGTATCTTTCTAATTTAATATTAAATAAGAAAGATACATGTAAAGCCTAATACTCCTTTTCTCCTTAAGGGGTTACCTCTTTACTATATAGTTGAGCTTATTGGATTTTCCTCTATGTCCTAGGCCCTCCAGCCTGTTTACTATTCAGCTAAGTCTGGGTCATTGGTACAGTATAAAAATGTTAAAAAATTTATAGTAATTTATATATTTTTTATACTTACCAATGACCCAGACGGGGATGGCCCTCCCTGGAGTTGGGAACTCTTGCCTCCCCGCTGAGTACATAGCGCTGACCAGGCACTGCCAGTAAGAATGATAATTGGCGCCAATTTCGGGACGACTGCGTCACTGCGCATGCGCAGTAGAGGCGTAGTATGGAGGTCCTTTAGGACATGATTTCTTTTTGTTTTGGATGCAAATTTTGGGGATTGGGGGGCAAAATTTGTGTTTGGCCCTGGTTTTGTTAGAGTTAGCACCAGCTAAGTCTGGGTCATTGGTAAGTATAAAAAATATATAAATTACTATAAATTTTTTAACTTTCCAACCCGAGGGCTTTTTGGGTCATAAGTACTTAATTTATGCCCAAACATTTTTTCCCGTCACCCCATGGGAACTGCAGGAGCTAAAAATAGAAAAATTAAAATGCCCATATCTCCAAAACTACATGGCACTGAGAATTCTTATTTGGTGTGAAGCTTCCTTAGGACCAACAGAATGGAATGGTAAAAAAAAATGCAATCAGTTTTATCATGGGGTACTTTTTGGGGACTTTGAAAAAGTGCTGAGTCAGAGCCACCAATAAGATTCTTTTGATATTTGGTATGCAGTATCCTTAGGGGGGTGAGATTCAAGTTTGTTCAAGCCAAGTCCCTGGGTTCATATTTAGGCTGAAAATTTGGGGCCCTGGTCAAAATCTGGAAATTAGTTTTTTGTTTTTTTTATGTGTTTTGTTCAATTTTAAGACAAAATTTTTTTTTTTTTTTTTACACTGAAAATTTGGGGTCCGGGTTGGACCAAAATCCGGAAATGTGTTTTTTTCTGTTTTTATGCATTTTGGTGAATTTTAAGACAAAAAAAAATTTTTTTTTACTCTGAAAATTTGGGGTCTGGGTGGGACTTAAAACATTTGGGCCAAAATCTAGAAATGAGTTTTTTGGTTTTTTATGCATTTTGGCCAATTTTAAGAAGAAGAGAAAAAATATTAGTTTGAAAATATTTTGTTTCTGAACAAAAATAAAAAAAAAAAATGTTTTTTATGCGTTTATCTTCTTTTTGGGACGTAAAAGTGCAGGAACTGAAAATAGAAGGAAAATTCTGTGTATTTTGTGGGCACATTCGCTTCATCTAGTTGGTATATGCTTTTCTTAGGAGGGGCGTATGCAGCTTATTCAAGTCAAGTCCCTGGTTTGATATTTAGACTACCATGTCAGGTGAGCACCCTCAGGCCCCCTGGGGCCTCTTGTTTATTGAAATTTTTTATTAAATTTCTTGGGAGTTTTAACGTGTTATACAGAAGGTTTATTCTGTTTATCCCCACTGTTACGTCCTCACCCTTGGGGTGTTGGGCCGTTATTGTCTTGCATCTCCTACTGGATGCATTGTTTTTTCTTCACATGAAGACCGAGCTTTGCATCAGGTATCAGTTAATTATTTACTGACTTGGGCCTTTTGTGTGCCTATTGTCTAGTTTCCCATTTTTCTAATCCTAACTTTGTTTACTTTTAACAACGCCCTTAACAGGTAATATTCAGGGTTTTATTCCATCACAATTATAGTAGGATACATTTATTAATATTCCGGTAGTGTAGCTTTAATATTTTGGTGTTTGTCCAAACTTAGTCTATATTTGTTTTGATTTATTTCGAAATTATTTTTGATTGTCTTCGTCATGTATCCTTATATTGTATGATTATATGTTAGATGTTAGGAGTGCAGTGAACTTTGTTTGGATTGTAATTATTTATGAAATTACTGCTCTCAGTGTGGGGCGTAGAAGTCTACGTCAGATTTACATGCTTGTTGTCTTTCCTATAGTCGCTGCACTCCTACTGATTCAGGTCCTACTTGTGTGGTTGGGGTCGACTCATTAGGACAGTTAACATTGGAAGCAGGTGTCACGCTATGTATTCGTGGTGAAGTTCTGATGCCGGAGCTGTCACCGCAAGATAATTCAAGTTTTCAGTTTCTTTTCCAGATGAACAAGAACATGGTGATGATATTGCGACACCCATCCAGAATGTGCTGCCGTCGTCACGCTCTGAGGGCAAACAGAGCTAGCTGCAAAGGTGCTCTTGAATATAAAGGGAATAAGGTCTCTTATTCCTGCAGCTAGCTCGACTGGTCAGGCGGTTACCCAATAGTGGGAACCGTAATACCGGGTATTCCGTTGCGGTCGAGGAGGGTGTAGATTTGGGTAGAGTGAGCACCTTATAATCAAAAGCTCACCCAGCGATGAAGGCAAAATAAGGGGAAGAAGCCTGCAAGTTTCTCTTTGGGAAGCTTGGCGATGTCTGGGATCAGACCGCGAGCGGGAGAGCCTTCTCTAACCCAGTAACAGTCGGGGTTGACTATTGTTTTGAGAAATTTCCACTGAGTTGGAGCTAACGTCCTCTCTGGCTACTTGGGGCGCCCCTTCTACACTGCAGTCGGGGCCGGCTGCAGTTATGGCTTCTTCCTCCGCTTTGGTGAAGCACATGCGACCGCACACTAGCTACCCGACTTTGGATGTTTAAAGTCACTCCAGTCTTTGCCCTCGAAGTTGATCCATCTTGTAGCTAGTGATTCAAGGCTTGATTCATCGGGACGTTCAGCGAAGAGATCGCAATTTGCGCAGCTTATCGCAGCTTAAAAAAACCCATCAATGGGCACCCGAC
Source organism: Pictodentalium vernedei (assembly GCA_031216915.1). Taxonomy (NCBI): domain Eukaryota; kingdom Metazoa; phylum Mollusca; class Scaphopoda; order Dentaliida; family Dentaliidae; genus Pictodentalium; species Pictodentalium vernedei. Next base: position 193,330,121 of record CM062297.1, on the reverse strand, counting down.
AGCAGACTACGGTAGTGAGCCATCAGACGGTGCTGGGTCAATCAGGTCATCTGTGCATGTAGAAGAAGCCAGAAGTTTCTCTTTGGGATGCTCCGCAAGATATGGGGTCAGATCACCGATTGGAGAACCCTCTCCGTCCCATTAATGGTCAGGGTCGACTGTGTCTGTTGTGAAAAACTATAATGAGTCAGAACATGCATCGGAATGTTCCTTCCACACTGCAGCCAGGGCCGGCGGCAGTTATGGCTTCTTCTTCTTACATGGAAGCGCACGAAAGGGGATTAGCCTAGAAGTTTCTAAGCGGGATATTTGGTGAGATCTGGGGACAGATCGCGAGTGACAGATCGGGGACAACTGTTTTGTGTTGTCAGAAACTTCAATGAGTAAGAGCATCCATCCAAAATGTGACGAGTTTGGCTGCTTCGTCCGCACTTCAGCCAGGGTTGGCTGTTGTTATGGCTTCCTCTTCTTCCATGGATATGCATGCTAAGGGGTAGATGCCTACAAATTTCTAATGGAATGCTCGGCGAGTTATGGAGTAGACCGCGAGCTGCATAACCTTCTCCTTCACGTCAGCAGTTGGGGTCGACTGTTTTTGATTTGAGAAACTTTAATGAGTTGGGACGCCCGTTCACTCTTGTGGTTCGGGATGCTTCTTCCTTCCACACTGCAGCCGGGTCCGGTTGCAGCTATGGCTTCTTTGTCTGCTTCATTGATGAAGCACGTTGACCGCAGACTAGCTATCCGACTTTGCATGTTCAGGTTGATAGCTAGTCATTCGAGGCATGTTTATATGGGACATGTGTCGATGATCTGGGGCCAGATCTTCGTACTGTGAGCAGCTTTTGGTAACAAGCGGATTATCGCTGCTCTTAGCCTTGTTCACAGACCGGGTGCCGCAGATTGCTCTGCGTATCACAGCATCCCAGTAGTCGCTGGTACTACCGTCAACAGGCTCCGGTGGTGAGCTGTCGGACGGTGCTGCATTGGTCCAGTCATCCGTTCAGTTGGATGGTCTTAACCATATTTTGAGATGGAACATTTGGATGGTGAGAGGGCTACGGAGGGTGAGTCTTCACCCCTCACAGAAGGACACCTTAAGACTATGAATTTTTAGTCATAAGCTCTTCGAATCTTGTTCCATCTGAATATAAGTCTGCATTTGCTAGGCAAAAAACAGCTTAACATACCGGGCGATGGAAAGATGAAGATCTTTCCTCCCCAGACCTTTTGGCTCAGGTGTCAAGGGCTTTTGTCCTAATTAACGACGCCTTCCTTGCCTTAGCAATAGTATAAAAAATGCTCTATTCTTTACGAATAGAGGTTCGATAGTGCATAGATAGGCTGAGACAGATGTCTTGTTTGGAATAGAGCCTTTAGAAGGAATAAGTACGTCTTTTCCTTCTCGATGTTGTATTCCCTGGCATCAAGACATTTAATACTATTGTGGACGCCATAGTAGCCTTATGTACTGTTACAGCAGTCTTATACATTAGCGGCTAGTGTTGCAAGTCTCCATTTAGTGAGCTTTCAGAGGCCGCAGGTGACACAGATATGTCTTCACACAGATGAAGACTCATAACTGCGTAGCTACCTTGAGACTACTGTCTCTTTGGGAATTACGGATGTTAGAATAACAGTTCTTCATTCCCTACCTTGCGTGACGATAGTTGTAAGTCTCCATTCAGTGAGCTTTCAAGGTCGCAAGTTACGATGAGATATCTGTCTTCACAGAGATGAAGACTTCTAAGCTACATTAGCTAGGCTCAGACCGCTATCTTTTGGGAATAAAACAGCTAAAGGAAAAGAGTGCTTTTCGGTTTGTTTTCCTAGGTGGCGTTAAGCACCAATAATTAATAATAATTAATAACTGGGTGCCTGTTACGCGAATATATATAGATTATTTGGTACCGCTTTTCTCTGATTTTCTCAGATTTTGGAGCACTTCCCTCTTTGTTTTGAATATTCCTTCAAAAAATGGGGGGAGGGGGGTGATTTTTCTTCATATCTTCTGGCCTGATAATAATTGTGTAACTATGAGTGAAGCTGTTTTTGTCTGTAGATTATTACTGATCTTAGATACAGCTTGTTTATTATATATATGGCATGTGTTTGTAGGGGTTAATCTCTCACTCTCAAACATGCCATCCTGATTTAAGTGACTAGTAAAATTGGGGGCTCGTTACATCCAATTAGCTTAATCATTCATGCTAAGAATACAGAATTACTTGGATATGGCTCCTTATTTTGATGATATGTCTTCTCTATTATTGTATAGAGAGACATTCATGTAATTCCTTTGAAAAATTAATCTCCTTTCCACCTCGGAATGCAGGCTAAGGGGCTGTATTTGGTCTGCTAATTTCCTTAAGTCCTAGGCCCTCCGCCTTTTTATGATTCAGCTAAGTCTGGGCTATTGGTTGTTGTATAAAAATATGATAAATTTTTATATTTTTTATACATACCAATGGCCCAGACGGGGATGGCCCTCCCATGAGTGGGCACTCATACCTCCTCGCAGAGTTATCACTTTAGTAGGCTCATCTAGAAAGAATGGTGTTGGTGGTGTTGGTGCCAATTCTGGTCTCTTCCTGGGTACTGCGCAAGCTCAAGTACTAAAAGTGTGGAGGGCCAGATAGGACTTTTAATTTTCTTTGTATGCAACTTTTTGGGATGGAGGGGGTTCAAAATTTGTGTTTGGCCCTTAATAATGTTGAGGTTGCACCAGCTAAGTCTGGGCCATTGGTAAGTATAAAAAATATATAAATTACTTCAAATTTATAATGTTTATGACACGAGGGTGTGTCATGACCTTGACACAAGGATATCTCAAAGGTCAAGATCATACACCATTTATGTGTTTGTGAAGCTCTTCTAACTTTGTATGGTTCTACAAAAATGTTTCAGTGTATAGATCTTGTTCCAACTTCACACAATTAATGCTTATGACTTGAAGGTGTGTCATGATCTTGATCCAAGGTCATAGCTATGAGGTCAAGGTCCCAGACCTTTTGTGTGTTCTAACTTTGTCTGCTTCCAAAAAATTGATTCAATGCACCGATCTTGTTCATACTTCACACAATGATTGCTCATGACGCTAGGGTTTGCCATGACCTTGACTGAAAGTCATAACCCCAATGTCAAGGTCACAGATTGTTCATCCACTCAAACTGTCCAGTTCATACGAAATGATTCAGAGGGTAGATGTCATTCATATTTTATGTAATGCTTGCTCATAAATTGAGGTTGTATCATGACCTTGACCCAAGGGTATTTGCAGGCTTGTACTCCATCTGTTTTCCCTGAAATTGCGACAGCTATGTGTGATTAATTGAATTTCTCCTTCCATTGTTACTTTTCATGCCTTTTCTTTTGGGCTCATATTTGTGGAGCATTTATTAGCTCTGCGTCCCCGTAGGAACCCTGGGAATTGGTAAACAATCTCAGTTTTACTGGTAAAATAGGACCCGGAACAAATGCCTGGAGTGAAAGTCCTCAAAAATGGGCAACCTGGGTATAAACAATTGGCTGGACTTGAGTTTATATCCCTGTTGCAGTCGTGATTAGGCAAATAACAGCAATATGTGACCTTAACTTGTTGAGGGCTAGATTATTTTGGTGGTCTGAATTTTTCATTCAAAATCTGTTTTATTACAAATTATTGGAGAGTGCCAGAGGCACTTCCAATAATTTGTAATAAAACATTTATATAAACAAAATATTATTTGTGTTTGACTGAATATGAAACATGAGCAAGGAAAACATAGGCTTTTGCTCTGGTACCCTCATTTTTTTTAAAGCCCTGGTAGTGCCTTCTAGCACTCGTCTGGTTAAACACCAATAAATGAATAAGTAAATTAGCTTTGCTGATATTATCTTGGTTTTTTTTAGTAATCCTCAGTCTGGAAAAGTGTTGGAATTAGTAATTTAACTCCTTACGCTATTTTGCAGAAAAATGTTTTTAGCAGTGAAAATTTACCATACTGCAGTTGCGCTGTCAAACATGATGTAGTTGGTTGAATTTTTAGTCTCACAAGTGCAAAATAATATCATTGAAGAGATTTCCAAGTGAAAGAAAAGTATCAGGCAGATTTTCAGTGGCAAGGGAGGTGCCCGAGAAACAATAATTGTTTTTTAATAACCTTGTTCAGAAACTTCAGTAAGTGTTCATTGTCAGTCAGTGGGTGCCTAAAAAAATCACATAGCCAAACATGCATTTGGGGGATCAGCAGGACTTAACCCTTTGCTTGACAAATTGGCTGCATCCGCCCACTTACTTTTCAAATTTAGCAGTTGAAAACAATATATTGTTAAAAAAATTTCAACAAACTCATGTGACCCCTCATTGGAACGAGCTCATCGAGGGGTCACATGATATGGTTTCACTGAAAGTTTTTGGAAAAGTTTAAAAAACAATAATTAAAATAATAAACTTTGATATCCTGTGCATTAGGTAAAGCAGGGACCGATCAGGACTATTTAAAATACGCTCTAGCCTCGGAGCCTATTTTTTCAATTCATGCGCCAGATTTCAATTTACAGAGTCACACTGCTGTTTGTAACACACACTACAAGTATGTAATAGCTCTCATCATTTTCATTTAGTACACTATAGCAAAATTTAATCTTCACTGTGGTTTCTGATCAAGTCTTGGCTGCCTATTTAGGCAGCCAAGACTTGACCAGAAACCACAGTGAAGATTAATGCTTGGTAATTAAGACTTGAAGTATTAACTTAAGCACTCTACAACAATGATAAATGATAATCATATATATAATACATGTAAGAGTGTCTCTCTCGATTATCCATCGAAAGAATATCAAAATATGATCTGAGAAGTTACGCGCCAACTGAGAAGCCTATTTCTGAGATTTAAGAGCCAGGTCCTGATGTTTCAGAACCAAATACGCACTGGCACATGCCCAGGTTGGTCCCTGGTAAAGGGTTAATGCCATCTAGTTTCTATCCTGAGATATAGTCATTTTGTAAAACAACTGAAAGATGGTGATAAAGATGTTTTGGGCATTTGTTCAAATTGCAAAGGAAGAGATGACCATGATAGAATGTTGAAGTCACTTTGTATTGGTCTTCACAATGAAACAAAATGCTTTGCAATTTTTTTAAAGATTAAGTTCAACATACTCATTCAGTGGGAGGTTATAATCAACAAATTTAAAGACGAGAAATAATATTTAAATTTGTTTGTCGATTTGCTGGACAGACCATGCCATTTCATTAGTTATTTGGGTTAATTACAGAATATGCATGTAACCAAAAGGCTTAATATTTGTATCAGTTTTTGTTTTTAACTGGTAGAGTGCTAAATTATTTCTGGTCATCAAAATTTGTTCATGTGTCTTTGCCTTGTTACAATTTATGGGAGAGTGCCAAGGGGCACTCTCCCATAAATTCTAACAAGGCAAACCCATATAGACTTACTAATTTCATTTCTAAGATAATATGAAGCACATCAATGGAATATGACAACTTTAGGCTGGGGTACCTGTTCATCACATGAAAGCCCTGATAGTGGCTTCCAGCACTCTACCAGTTAATCTTACTCAGAAATGAAATACTTTGTGATTTTAATATTTCTATTACTTTTTTTTGCAGTTTGAAGCAGGAAACATGAAAAATTTAATTTTAAAAATAATAAGGTATGATCAGACATTTTTAATCATTTAAAAATTTTTTTTTTACTTTTCACTTGAACTCTTTCACTTGCAGATATCATATAGTACTGAGTACAGCAATGCTTTTTAATCTTGCCTTATATTACTAAGTATTGCACCATGTATTTCCCGATTTGTGTATGTTGATGGGATGGACCTTGTCCCATTGCGAACTTGACCCATCTGAGAAATCTGCCCAAATAATTACAAGGAAGACAGCTACAACACTCTAGGCAAAGTCATCCCAGTCAAATCCAAATGTTCCCACTTTTTGGGGTTGGATGGGCTCATTCTTCTCAATTTTTTAAAATGTTTTTTTTATTAAGTGTGGTTCTGTCCTTTTCACTCAAGAGATGCTGATGCATAAAAATATGTTGAAAGTTTTTCATGCTATAATGAACCTTTAGAGAAAATAATATTCCTTAAAATACAAAACTATATATTCTGAATAATTAAATAGAATACCTATCCATTTTGAAAATAAATCAAAGCATTTACATGGTAATAGCCAACTTTTACTTCCAACAGCTCAAACAGTCAGATCTAAGGTTTTTGCTGTCTGCAGGCACATCAAAGTAATGTGGAGTCGTTTGACCCCTTTGAACCCCTTCTGCCTTTTGGGCCTTCAAGTTTATCAGCAGGAAAGCTGAGAATCCACACAATCTTCAGTAATCCAGCTTGTGACCAGCATTATTTATTAATTTATTTATTTATTATACTGTAGACGGCCTGTACGTCCATCCGTATGTCCATCCCAACTTGTGTGCCCAACTCCTCTTACACTATTGAACTGATTTGATGAAACTTCTCAAACATTATGACTCGCAAGTGTGCATGCGCATATTCAAAAAATTTTCATCTGCGACAATTTTAACTAGGTTATCCCCCCTGAACTTAGATTTATTATGGATTTTCAAATGAGATTCTTGTGTGCACCACTCCTACATTATTGAACTGATTTTGATGAAACTTTTAAAACATTATGACTTGTGATGAACATGTGCATATTGTGAATGTTTTCATCTGCGACAATTTTTTCTCAAGTTATCTCCTCAGAACTTAGATTTATTATGGATTTTCAAATGATATTCCTGTGTGTGTAACTCCTCCTGCATTAATGGACCAATTTCAATGAAACTTCTCAAACATTATGACTAACAAGTGGGCATATGCATATTCCAAAATTTTTGAACTGCAACAATTTTATCCAAGTTATCTCCCTTGAACTTGGATTTATTATTGGTTTTTCATCCTCAACATTCAGAGGTACATTCTAGTAAGCCGGAAGTGGGGGTATTAATCACCTTCAGTGATAGTTCTAGTTTATTTATTTATTCGGGTTTAACAACACTTTCGACAGCCAAGGTCATCTCGTGTCTGATGTCACCAAAAGGGAACACAATATTTTCATTTTACCTTCATGAGGTGCCCATTGCCAAATTGGCCACATGTAGCAGAGTACAAGCATAAGTACAGAGGAACCCTACTCATTTATTAATTTATTTATTGGTGTTTAACAACACTTTTGACAGCCAGGGTCACCTTCTGTCAGACATTTTTATGGCTGGAGGAAGCCAGAGTACCTGGAGAGAAACAACAAGCAACAATGAACAACTGCCAGACTCTCCAACTTACTAACTCAGCACAAGCAGGGTTAGCATTGGTTGAAGACAAGTGCACCATCAACGTGTGCTACACCTTAGTACACAGTGCCAGCGTTCCCCCACGTGGGCAATCAGGATGAAGTGCCTTGCCCAACGACAAACCCTGTTCATTGAATAACCAGTTTGCTCATGAGAATTATTCAGTTAACAGGTCTATTCATTTAACTGTGGTATTTTGATCACTTTCCTGTATTCTAGAGATAAGTTGAGCATTTATTCTATTATTATACACCCGTTTGAAAAACGGGACGTATTATAGTATGGCGTTGTCCGTCCGTCTGTCTGTCCATCCGTCCGCCCATACGTCCGTCCGTCCGTTTGGTTTCCGAACAATAACTTAGTATTTGTTTTCCGATCGGCTCCAAATGTGGTATGTGGTTTAATCACAACAAAATACAGGTCAAGTTCGAATATGGGGTCGGTCCGAACATTTTTCGCCTGAATTATGGCCCCTGTTGGACTTAGAATTCGTCAAATATTTGGTTTCCGGATGATAACTTTAGTATTTGTTTTCCGATCGGCTCCAAACTTGGTATGTGGTTTAATCACAACAAAATACAGGTCAACTTCGAATATGGGGTCGGTCTGAACAATTTTTGCCTGAATTATGGCCCCTGTTGGACTTAGAATTCTTCGTCAAATATTTGGTTTCCGAATGATAACTTTAGTATTTGTTTTTCGATTGGCTTCAAACTTGTTAGTCTTTTTCTCAAATGACTGAAAAATGTAGTCATTTCACAAAATCACTGATTTCAAAGTCTGACCGTAACATATATATATATGCCAGTATAAATTTCTCGCACTCTAAAAAAATTGCAAATGTGTTAAAATGGTACAATTTGAACAGTTCACGGGCGTATGATGCAATGCCCAGCGGTGCTCTTGTTTCTTTCTTGACAGAGCTTATAGAGCTCTGTCAAGCAAGGTATAATAGATTAAAAGCCTGTATTGGTCCTATTGGTTGTACTGAGGCCAGATAGGTATATAAACAAGGGGAATTTGATGATTGTCAGGGTAGTCTCTTGATATAAACCAAGATTTTTTTATTCAGTTAACCAAAATTGACTTATAACCTATATGCAATTAACAGGTTTAATCTGTAGTGAAGGTGTGGTAAATGGTTTTGTGTTTACATGTTATATTCGATTTACTGGATTATTCAGTTAAGAGATACCCACTGTATTGCTAACCGCTATGTGTACAAACTTTAATGATTAGGTAATAAATTTAGACAAATGTCCCTAAAAAATGCTTGAAAATTCCCTGTAAGAGTCATAATAAGTTCAGATAAGGCCAAAAAATGTTTCTCAGGCCCACATTCATGTTCATTTTGGCTGCTACATGCTCTGATTATGCCCCTGACCTCCGAATGAGGAGGCGGAAGATTCGGGGATCAAGTGAAGCCCTCCATCCGTACTTCTGTCTGTCTGTACAAACATTTTGCATTGTAATTTCAAAGCCATTGGTCGGATTTGTATCTTCTTTGGAATGCTGATAGACCCGTATGGGGGAATGGATACGCACAAGGAATGGGTTCCGTTAATAATTTTTTCAAGAGTTATGACCCTTTTTCACTTTTTGGACTTAGAAAATTTTTCTGTTTTCACTCCCACAATATGTTTAAGGCTACTTCAAACATGCCTACAGGTTGGGTGCAGTGGCCCACGCTTTGCACAGCCCTTGTTTTATGACCTCTACAAATTATTAGACAAATTTCCCAAGTCAATAGAATTGGCAAAATACACCACATCCCATGTCAGAGGTGAGGCCTAAAACATAAAACAAATAGTGTTTAGGAACTTCTGAGGGCAAAGAAATAATTATTAAAAAAATAAAATAGAAAAATGCCCATCTGCATGCATTTTTACAAAAATGGCTTGAGAAACAGAAGATATACTTTGTGTGGCCCATGAAGTTTAATATATTATACCAGAGAGTTGTGTCAGAGAAGGACAGGAAGGGATAAAAACATTCCTGTCCTTACTCTATCACCACCCTTGGTACAATATACATGTATTAAACTGCTTTAACAAGTTCCACTACAATACTACTCAACACACATATAATACAGAATAGAAATCACATGACCGCCAAACTAACCTATTAAATATAGTTTGACGAAGATATGAGTTATATTTTGAATGTGTTTGAGCCTAGAGAAGGCTGTTGACATTTGGTTCAGTGTAAAGATAATTTTTTTTGAACTTCAGAAGCTATGGGTTTCTCAGCCTATTTTTAGGCCTATCAGTAAAATTTCTTGTTTATCAGGCAATTTTGCTTCAATTTTATGATGAGGGAGGCTTTCTGGTTAATCCACAAAACAGTCCTGAAATTATTTGGAATTATAGCATTGTTGAGCATTAGGATACACATAGTTTATTATCAGAGTATGTTCTGACCTGGTAAGTTAACAACAACCACTTACAGTTGAAGGTTACTAGTTATGGGTGCTTTTGTTGTAAGTCTGTGATATAATATTTGCACAGAGGTATGGCAAAATGCTTTCAATCTTGTTAAACATTTTCCTTGATTGACGGCTGTCAGAAATAGTGGATATTAACATGGTATAAAGTTATTTATTGTTTACAGAAATGAAGTTATAGACATTCCTCTGCAATACTGTATTAAAACGGTTGTTGCAAAACTGCTAATCACATTTTAAAACTTAATTGCATTTTTCCCTGCAAACGGCAGTGTGATTCCCTACAATTTGTGCTCAGTATGAAGTCTCCTAGTATTAAAATCTACTGTGTCAATGCTGTTGAAAACTAGATGCTCCATGTAAGTTTTGTTTAATCCTTAAGGGCCTAATTTCGACTTTGATAATGTAAAAGAACAGGTACCCCAACATAAACTCAAAACTTGTTATCTAAGTACCTTGTCAGTTGTTTCTAGGCAAGTCTTGGCTGCCTCTGTAGGCAGCCAATACTTGACTAGAAACAATTGCAAAGCCACTGGAGGTAGACTTTCAAAGTATAGCGAAAATGTATAAAAATCTCTAGGCCCTTAAGGGTTAAAGTCCAAAAAATAATGTAAGTTGATTTCTTAAAGTTTCCTTCTGCTTGATTTACTGTAATTTCTGATTCGCACTCCCGCGTTGTGTCCTTGGGCAAGGCACTTAACCCCGATTGCCTACATGGGGGCACGATGATGCTGTGTACTAAGCCGTACTGCACGTCGATGGTGCGCATGTCTTCAACCAATCTAACCTTGCCTGTGCCGCGGTGCAGAGTTCAGAGTTACGATGTTGGAGAGCTGACAGCTGCTCGTCGTTGTTCAGTGGTTCTCTCCGGGTACTCTGGCTTCCTCCACCCGTAAAACTGTCGCGGCCATGATTAGCCATTGTGCATAAGTATATGACCTTAAACACCAATAAATAGATACTACTGTAATTTAATTTTCAGAGGTTCATATCCACCAGTTCCTTCAAAGTATAGTTATGATCTGAGAGGATTGATAGCTCAACTTTTCAAAAGAGCACCAAAGTGAGTACTATATCTTTTTATAAATTGAACAATTAAAATAATGCAAATATTCCTGTGTGCCATTATTTGAAAATATAAAAACAGTTTCGAGAAGGAGAGATGCATCCAAACATTTACATGTGGATCAGCTCATCTTCTCTGAAGTAAGGATTTTTAATCTGGGTTGTACTTCCATCCTTCCACCCATATTTGAATTTTGTCTGCCCATCCAGAAAATTGTGTATTTGGCAAATATAATAGCTGTATGGATTTTCAAAAACCTTTACTCAAGGTTGGAAGGCAATGGGCAGGTGTGTTGTGCAGTGTTGATGGTCTGAGTAAGAAGGTCACAAGGTCACACAATTATAAAAAATCAAAGAAACATCTTATCTGACCATCTGGAAAATTGTATCTTAAACATAACTCTATATGGGCTTGGTGGATTTCAACTCAAATATCAGAATTCTTTATTGAAGTCAATGCCATTTCATTAGAGTTGTTTAGTTTTTGAGTAACTAATTCAGTAAACGTTAACATTTTATTTTAGAAAATAGACACATAGGGAATGGGTTTGAGGCTATTACTGGCCCTGCTGCCACAGTTAGTATTGTTGTTTATCATATGACTCGTCCGTTTTGTTCACTTTAAAACATTCGATATTTTGTTTTCATATTAATCAGTGATAAATAAGGCCTTCCGTCAATTTCATTGGTCAATTTCAAAACTGGACAATTTGATTGGCTAAACAAAATACAACTGGGTCACATTTGCATAATTTCAGTAGGACGAATTTACTTTATCTGTCCTATTAAGGATGGGTTATATTGTATTAATCTTTTACCTACAAGAAAAACTCCATTCATTTTTTTTATATTTTCACTTTTTGCTTCCAAAACATAGGTTATGGTCCCTCATTGGAACAAGCTCGACGAGCTCGTTCCAATGAGGGGTCATAACCTATGTATTGGAAGCAAAAAATGGACATTTTTTAGTTATACGAGGATGTTTTTCCAGGTGCCGTCTGCAACTCAAGTTAGGTGGTGGGTTAAAAAGTCATACAAATTTGTGCGTGTGTGTGTCATATGATAAATAGAATATGAAATGAGTGTTTTTCTCATATAATATTTATGAAACTCATCCAAATTTTTCGTTTGGGCTTGCCAGAGGCTCGCCCAAACGGAAAATTCTTAGACTCGTTTCATAAATATTATGAGAAAAACACTCATTCCATATCCTCTATTTATGTTTTCTTTACTGAAAGAAGTCCTTTTCAAGTTTATTAGTTGAGTTTTAATGAAGACAAACTCAACTCCGTTTGAGAAAGCAGGCAGGCTAGTGGTGTGTATGCATACAAGTAAGTGGGTGTAAACTGTTGGTGTTTGGGCAGTATCTTTAGAGTTTTTTTCAGTGCATGTTATCCAAACTTGCAGGCAGGTAATCCATTGGGAAGGAGAAAAATCCTAGAAAAATTAAAGCTCAAGGTGATGTTTTCTCAAAATAATACTTTTTGGTTTCTAGCCAATAACATTAGTTCTATTTATCTCTGCTGAACCAAACTTACAGAAAAGTTTGCATATGAAAAGAGAAGCAACCCATAATTTATCGAGTCCGTCGCTAAAATGTTACAGTTTAATGACTGTTACAATAAATAGAACTTAAAAATCAGTAAGTAAACATTGATTTCCAAGTAATAACCTCAGTTCTGTCCAAAAACATGTCCTCCAAATTTACAGATTAAGTAACTAAGAAAAAAGAGGAATCTTATTGATTTTGGAATCTGCAGCCATTAGGTCGAACAACTGTTGTTTTTAATAGAACTGTGTAAAAATTGGTGTCCATGCAAATACCTTTAATTCTTTATGACACATGTCCACTAAAGACTTCACAGTATGGGTGCCCTTGTAAAAGGAAGCAGTCCCCATTGATATATAAGTTTGATATCAAGGTCACTGTTACGAAAAATAAGTTTGGGGGAGTTGGGGGACATAATGTTACTTCTTTTTTCCATAGCTGAACCAAACTTGTCGACAGTATATACCTATGGGAATCGAAAACTTCTATCAATTTTGAATGTCAGCTTCTATAAGATAAATGTTGTTGGACTGTTAATATAGAAAAAAACTTTGCCCAAAAAATGGTTTTCAAGCAATGACTTTAGTTCTATTTGCCACTGCTTCACCGAACTTACAGGATAGATATCCAAATGGAGGAGAAGGACATTATGAATTTTCTATCTTGTAAAAAGTCAATGTCTTTGTTACCAATAAAAACCTTACTTCTACATTTAACAATTGTTAACCAAATTTATGGCTTAAAAACCCATATAGATGAGAAGAACAAAATTGATTATGAAGTCAGAAATGCAATTAAAAAGTTGAGAATTGTTAAGTATCAAAACTCAATTTGTAGAAACTTGTAGATCTGTGATTTCTCATTGTTTTTTCGTGTTATGTATTAATATCATTGAAGCACAGAACAACTTGATAACATTAAAAAAACAACTTTAATAACAACAAAATTAAGCTGTCTCTAAAAGCTTCAAAGCACCTTTTATCTACAAAAAGTAGATTGATCAATTACAAGCTGATATTTCTAGTAAATGTTTGCAGTGACCACATAATGATTATTTTTCACTTGTAGAGATAGGCCATCAATAAACAGTATATTAAGAAAGCAATTTCTTCAGCACAAGATAGGAAGATTTTTAAGTGATAAAGTAAGTATATGTTCCTAAATATAGCCATCTCTTGACATTTATTATCATTTGTCCTGAGCCTTTCATCTTCAGTATCACATCTGTCAACCCTGTACTCAATGTAATGGTCAAAACTGACCAGTCCTATTCACAAAAAAATCGCTCTTCAAATTTTGTTACATTTTTAGCCCGACTGTTTACAGTGAGGGCTATAGTAATGACTTTTGTCCATCCGTCCGTCCGTCTGTCCATCTGTTAACTTTTAGAGTTTTGGTTAAAGTTTGTGGTTAAAGTTTTTTACTGAATGTTGAAGTGGTTTTTTTTTTTTTTTTTTTTTTTTTTTTCTTTTCCTGTTTAGTTGACATTTGGAGTTTTGGTTAAAGTTTGTGGTTAAAGTTTTTTATTCAACCTTCAAGTACAGGCTATCCCTGGTAGTTCTTGTCTGATCATCACGAAATTTCATATGCAGGTTTTAGGTCATGTCTAAATGAGAACGTACCCTTTTGGTCATGATCAGTCAACCGGTATGGCTGCCCGAGCCCAAAACCCGAAAACCATTAGCACAGTCTACAGGTTGTATTTATGAAGGGATTTCATTGCAACTTCATACAATGCATCTATATAATGCCTAGATGAGAATGTCCCCATTTGGGCATGATCTGTCAACCATAATGGCTGGCCAAGCCCGAATCCCCAAAAACTTTTAGCACAGTCTGCAGGTCATGTTTAATATGGATGGATTTCATTGTAACTTGATATGATGATTCTGTATGATGTCTACATGAGAATTTTCCCATTTGGGCGTGATCTATCAACCGTCACGACTGCCCGAGCCCAAAACCCGAAAACCTTTAGCACAGTCCACAGGTAAAATTTATGGAGGGATTTCATTGTAATGTGATAGGTTGACTTCATATAATGTCTACATGAGAGAGTCCCCTTTTGGACTTGATTGGGCAACTGTGACGGCTACAGGTGCCTGAAGCCCGAAAACCTTCAGCACAGTCTACAGGTCATATTTATGAAGGGATTTCCTTGTAACTTTGTAGAATCAATCCACATGATGCCCAGATGAGAATGTCCCCAATTGGTTGCGATCATTCAACCATGATGGCTGCCCGAGCCCAAAACCCGAAAACCTTTAGCACAGTCTACAGGTCATATTTATGGAGGGATTTCATTGTAACTTGATAGGTTGACTTCAAAGAATGTCTAGATGAGAATGTCCCCTTTTGGGCAACTGTGATGGCAACAGAGGCCTGAAGCCCGAAAACCTTTAGAATATTCCACAGGCCAAAATTATAAAGGGATTTCATTGTAGCTTGGTAGGATGATTCCAAGTTTGTGGTTAAAAACCCAGACAAACACCACTACCCCCCCCCCCCCAAATTAGGCTTTTTTTTTCTTTTTTTCTTCAATATGCATTTTGAACTATTACAGTCACTACATGTGGAACCTTTTTTAAAACTTATGTTACCCCCCCCCCCCCCCCCCCAGAAGAGGGGGGGGGGGGGGTGCCAATTAGGGACTTTTTTTCTTTCGTCAAAAATGCTGGTTTACAGTTTTGGTTAAGAACCCAGACAAACACCACCGCCCCCACCCCCACACCCCCCACCCTCCCCCCAAATTAGGCATTTTTTTTTTAATTTATCCAATATGCATTTTGAACTATCTACAGTCACTACCTCTTTTTTTCCTTTTGTCAAAAATGCTTTTTACAGTTTTGGTTATAGTTTGTGGTTAAAAATCCAGACACAAATTATCACCCCCACCCATCCCCCTCCCCCCCCCCCCCCCCCCCCAACTAGGCATTTTTTATTTCTTTCCTCGAATATGCATTTTGAACTATTTACAGTCACTACATCCGGAACCTTTTTTAAACTCACGTACCCCCACCCCCCCACCCCACCCCCTCGGAGGGGGGGGGGGGGGGGGGGGGGGGGCAATTAGGCACTTTTTTCTTTCTTCAAAAATGTTTTTTTATAAGTTTGTGGTTAAAAACCCAGACAAACACCCCCCACCCCCACCTCCCCACCCCCATGGTACCAGTTAGGTATTTTTTTTTTCTCTGCTCAAAATGCATTCTGAAGCATTTGGACTGACCATGTGGAAAAAATGGACTCCCCTGACACACCCCCACTCTCTCCCACCCCTCACTCCCACCCCACCTCCTCCTCACCCAGGGTCATTCATGTAATATTTTTTCTTTGGTACAAAATGCATTTTTAGCCTGACTGTTTATAATCAGGGCTATAGTCATGACTTCCGTCTGTCCATCTGTCGGTCCATCCATCTGTCTGTAAATAATTGGTTTCTGACTGATAACTCCAGTTTGGATTATTTGATTTCAACCAAAGTTGATATGTGTATTTTCCAGCTAGTAATACAGTCCAGGTTTGAATATAGGGTCCACAACTCCCCCCCCCCCCTCCCCCCCTCCCCCCCCCCCCCCCTCACACACACACACACACATACACAAACGTGTCACTTAGGCAATTATTCCCAAAATGCATTTTGAAGGATTGGGAGTTATTACATGCAAAAAAGAAAATTGACTCATATAGCCCAACATTGCTTTATGTACTGCATCTTTATTCCTTTACCTAACACAAGTTGAAGCCAACAGTACAAATTATTTTTCTGAAACATCAGATTTTTTCATTTTTTACTTCTAACCATGGCTTGTTAGTCCTTATTGCAACAAGCTCATCAAGTTTGTTCCATTAATAGGTCATGAGGTATGTTTTGAAGAAGAGAATGAAAAAATAAAATTTGAATAGCAAATTTTGTATATCACGAGTGCAGATATGGCAGATTCGTTAGGTAAACTGTTACCAAAAAATGGTTCCGACTATTTTGCGTCTAAGCATTGCCATTTCTGGGACAGTCGGGCTGCATGCGTGACATCACTCTAGTTCATGTTTGACAGTATTTTTAAAACTCTGTTAAGCAATATGATAGGTTATATATCAAGAATAGAAGTCCTGCAGATGACTCAACTAATTTGATATAGATGGACTTTTTGCCTAAATCAGTTTAAAAGTGACAGAATCAGGAATTTTCCAGATAAGGCCTAAAAAAATTAAAAATCTGTTTCTCAGGCTCTCCCGCATGGTCCTTTTGGCTTCCACATGCTCTCTTTTATAACCAATGTAAACTTAAAAAACAAAAATTAAATGGTGCATGTCTTATATTTTACCCAAGTTAAAAAATTGATCAATTTATCCTTCGAGTGCAAGAAGACTTTGCATTGCTTTAGCATTGCAAAGCCTTCTTGCTCTCAAGGGAGGAAATACACCACCACCCATGCTATTCCATAGATTATGAGGCCTAAAAAATAAACCACGAACATGAACTTCTGATGGCAAAGAAATAATTACAGAAATAAAAAATAAAATAAAAAACTGATCGCCTGCATGCAATTTTACAAATAATGGCCTGAGAAACAGAAGATCTACTTTGTGTGGCCTAACAGAAAATCTTTTTTTTCTTCCAGATGAAGCTTGTGATAACTTATTGTAACATACTTGTCAATCTTGTTCCATGAGGAGCATTATATATAGTTAGGAGGAAGAAGAAAAGTTAAAAATAAACTTCAAAATTTCATTCACATTTTTCCTGAAAAAAAGTGACTGATTTTCACCTTTTGTAAGATAAAAGGTTAACCCTTCGAACCCTTGTTTCCTGGAATGGTATCACCTTATGTACACTTACAGTAAGATAGGACAGTCCAATATCAATATACAGGGAGGAGAAAATAATAACTGCAGTCTGCAGCCGTCTGGCTGCAGACTGCAGTTATTATTTTATCATCAGTGCCCCATGAATAGACCCCTTATAATAAGACCAAAATAGGACAAAATTATGCCGTGGACCAAAAAATCAGTCTTACGAGTTCAAAGGGTTAAACTGCATGTGATGATGTTCAGTTTGCCTGAATGTTGTTTGTCATCTTATAGTGACAATATTAGTTAACACTCTGCACACTACTGTTGAAATTTCAAAATTTCAAGATGTAAATTTTTCCCCATTGTGCAATTAGGAACTAGGAATTTAATCTATTTAATTTTGTTTGACAGAGCTTATCGAGCTTTGTCAAATGCAAATGAATTATTTAAATTTCTACCGGTATTTGTGCTATAGAAGAAATTTGCTGCTTGGAATTTGGGTATATTGAACATCAATCTGCAGAGGGTTATAATGTCTAATGTGCAGTTATATAATTATTTAATTTCTTTCAGCAAATTGCTGATGAGTTTAGCCATACTGTGATGCATGGGAAGAAAATAGCCAAAGCTTTACCTTTAGGACCTCCAGTTAGCCGGCCACCATCTGGTATGTAGTCTTCATGTATACGAGCTGAAGGATTATTGGTGCATAACATTTATGTTTTGTAATTTTTTTTTTAGCTCTATTGTGATAAAAAGTCAGCAGAGCTTTTCTAACACTGATTTGTCTGTGTGAAGATTTTTAAGTTTTGTCTCCAAAAATAGTGTAAGACCCCTCATTGAATTAGAACATCAACTTTATTTCAGTAAGGGGTCAAAAGCGATGTTTGGAGTGATGTTATAAACATTTTTAGTTCTTAAAGAAAATTTGTTTCAGATGTTATGCTTAAGAGACTTGCAGACTTATTTCGTAAAGAGTAAACCATTATCTCCTTCAGAGGACAGAAGCATACATCAGCTCACTTATGCAAATTTCCTGCCATATGGTGATAAAATTAAAGATAAATGACTGAGACATATGACCATCAACTCACAGAGAGAAAAAATTGTGGTTGATGAATTTTTCCAAAATGTTATCTTTTTAAATCAGTTTTAACCTTATAAATTCCTGTCAGTTTTGTACATTTTCTACTCTTCAGAAGTCAACATTCTGTGACTTTACAGTTGTTTTTAATCAAGTCTTGGCTGCCTGGCAGCCAAGACTTGTCTCAAAACAACTGCGAAGGAACTAAGAATATGTAACTTTTAAGTTTACCAAAGACTGCATGTTTGGACATCTGTTCATAAGTGATCAAAGTATAAATTAAGCCTTGACAGGAAACATTTCATAGAAAATCTGAAACACTGTGGTTGGAATTATATAACAGACTTGAAAGGACATCATGCATTTTTGTTGATAGTAACATTGAACAAAAATATTTAGCTCAGTGATTTGTTCATAGTTGATTTAATATTTTTTTGAGAAATAAGGTAGCTTAAGATTGTCACAAGTTAGCCTTAAATGCAATGATTGTATAAATGATTGGCTCAACTTGAATTCATACTTTTGTTGTAGTCAGTGTGTAGTTATAGATTCTGGAAGTGACTTTAAACACCAATAAATAAGTAGTTGAATATATACAACTGAATAGTATTTAAGATGAGGAATTTCTTTTTATCACAGCAAGAAAAACACCAACTCCAACTCCAAGAAAATATGATCCAGCTGCTGTGTATGCTCCAGTGAGAAAGTCAAAAGAAAACAGGTCAGTAAATTCACTTTATTAGAATTCATGTTGTTCCAAGCCTGGATATAAGAGGTCAGACACGGACAAAGTCCAACTCAATTATGCATTTGTCAGACGACCAGTTGCTTGTGCCTGTCACTCTGTCCGAGGCCAATTTTCATAGTTAAGTGGGCAATGATGCATGGTTATGGTGGGTGAATTATCGCTCACCTCTATGTTTGTTTGTTGAAAATACAAATCCATAACAGGTTATTTCCTGTCATCATAATACAAGACAATCATTTATGTATTCCATATACCACGCTTTATAAATTCAATGCAAAACAAAAACATAAAACAAGGTTTTTGTAGATGGACACTTTCCCAGGGGATTACTCCTGCAATGTATCAAACATGCAGTGCTTCCTCGTGATTTCAATTTCCATATTCACAATTGTCAAAAGCAACCCGAATGCAGTGTTTTCAAATGAAGTGTTGTCGTCACACTGACTTATCAGTGATATGGTATAAACCCTTTGAGGTATGTGTTATATTTTCTTAATTATAATTAGAATGTCAAACCCGGTGCTAATATCAGCAGATGGGACCTATTCTTTGCCGGTAAGATTTTACCTCTGTACGGCAGGGTCTCTAAATGTCCGACAGGAGTCAGTTTGTACCTGTCATTTTGTCCGGCACCCCCCAAAAAATTGTATCCAGGCTAGTGTTGTTCAGTTGATAGATCAAGATAGTTTCAGTAAATGTAACTTTATACTTTATATTTTTATTCTCTATTCTGTTAGTCTAACTTGGTCTAACTTTCGTTTAAAACTCCAGATGTTTTGTACAATTTATCTGACGGCTATCTTACTTTGAACACAAAATCAGACAGATTAATTTGACCAGATCTGGTCAAAATTCCCCATCTGCTTTCATCCCCAAAATACAGTACAATCTTGCATGTCAAAAAAAAAAATTTGAAAACTTTAAATCCTGGATGCTACTTTCTTTTGTCTTTTTCTTAGTTCTATCCTGATTTTGCAAAATATCTTGTTTGTTAAATTTTGACTGGTTTGTGAAGGTGTTTCATTATTAGATCACAATCTGAATTAGAAAGAAACTTTTGTGATCTCAGTACTGTAGATCATAAAATAATTTGTCCTGCATCACTGGATAAGGCCTCAAAAAGTTAAAAATCTGTTTCTCTGGCCCACCCGCATGGCCATCTTGGTCGCCGCTTGCTCTCTTTTTATAACCAATGCAACTTAAAAAAATAAAAATTAAATGGTTTATGTCTGATATTTTACCCAAAGTAATGAAATTGATAAATTTGTCCCTGGAGTGCAACAAGGCTTTGCAATGCTTTAGCATTGCAAAGCCCTCTTGCACTTAAGTGGCAAAATACACCACCACCCATGCTATTCTGTTGATTCTGAGGCCTAAAACATAAAACAAACAAAGAACATGGACTTTTAATGGCAAAGAAATAATTACAAAAATAAAATAAAATAATGCCTACCCACATGCAATTCTACAAGAAATGGCCTGAGAAACAAGACTTACTTTGTGGGGCCTAAACTTAAACTTTTTATCTGAAAACATACTTGTCATTCAAAAATTCAAATGAAAATACTTTATAATCATTTTGCAGTCTTTAATTTTGTTTTTCGGTGCTTTGGAAAAAAAATTTGAAATAATCGGTTATTGTTTTTGTTATCTACAATATGCATTAGTCTGATATTCTAACAAATACAAAATGGTCAAGATCTGCATTGGCAGTTGTTTCTAAATAAATCAATACACCTGTATACAAAGATTTATTTCAAACTCGGGAGTTTGGTTAGAATATTGAACATCAAAACAAAAGGTCAGTGGTTTGATTCTGACCAGTGGTAACTGCATTGTGTCCTTGGGCAAGGCCCTTAACCCTTTACCTAACATGAAAAGCAGACGACACTTGCAAACAAAAGTCTTGAATAACTAATTTTTTTCATTTATTGCCCCAAAAACATAGGTTATGACCCCTCATTGGAATGAGCTCAGTGAGCTCATTCCAAAGAGGGGTCATAACCTATATTTTTGAGACAAAAAATGAAAATATAATGAAAATTAATTGGCAATTTTTGTGAATAGCACTGGCCAGTTTTGGCCGTTACGTTGGGTTAAGGGTTAATCTTGATTACCCTTGTGATGACAAGGTGGCACTGTGGACTAAGGTGTTCTACACACCAATGATGCACTTGTCTTCAACCAATGCTAATCTTTGCTTGTGCTGAGTTAGTATGTTGGGAAGTCTTGGCAGTTGCTTGCCACTGCTCAGTGGTTCCCCAGGTATTCTGGCTTCCTCCTCCTCAAAAACTGGCCGATACAATGTGACCCTGCCTGTCAAAAATGTCATTAAATCCAAATGATAAATAAATAAATTATTTCAAACTCATTACTATGATATTTCAGCTTTTGGTTAATAAATATTAAGCTGACTTATCCTTAACAGCTTTTCCTTAAAGTTATCAAAATCTGAATTTTGCTCAAGGATTTGGAAGAATATCAGTCATATCTCTGAATGGTTGTATTTCTTATGACTGAGACACTATGTTAAAAATTTCAAATCAAATCAAATCCATGAGAAGTTTAAGAACATACCTAGACAGTACATTGACGTTTAGTTCTCACTTCGATCTGAAAACTTATAAAATATTAACAACATAACTTACATCAGTTTTTTCACACCACATTTTTTAAATTTTCATATAATCCTTGGGCGAATGTGAAAAAATGTTCTTCAATTTTTGTCTTTTAGACCAGGTAGTGCTGGAGGAAGAGTAACGCCTAGAGGATCAAATGACAGTAAGATCACTCCAAGAGGATCTAATGACAACAGACATGCTGTTCCAGGCCACCAGGTAAATTATGCGCTTGTGGTTTGTTTTTATCTGCACACCCTTCCCCTAAGTCCTACACCTGTACCTAAATTGTGCTAGCCTTCCTCTTTTATCCTTGGTTTTTATGCCCCAGTTGTTTGTTCACATGATGTAAGGTATGCCCATGTATATATAGATCAATAGTGGAACCTTTGTACAACCTTTGGGTACTGTGGAACCCACTTGATTGGATTTCTCTTAACTGAATAACCCTGTTAATTGATTGTAACTTCAAAACACAAATTCATTTACCATACCTTCAGTACAAATTTGTTGTTACTTGCACATACATTATTATGGAGTAAATTCCTTTTAATTAAATAAAGATGTAATATTCTGACATATTGCCTCGGCAGTCACCAAATTGCCCTTGTATTTAGATCTATTTTGGCCTCACTGCATCCATTTAATCCATCATATCTTCTTTGACAGAGCTCATTGAGCTCTGTCAAACAAGATAGACTAGAAAAAATGCTCTGTTTATCTCTAGAATACTGGAAAATGACACAATCCCTGTTAATTGAATACTCCTCTTAAATGAATAATTTTCACCATGTTCTGACCTGTGGCAAAGCTAACATTCAAACAGCTATGCATGAAGGAGACATTAGTGCGCATTAAGACAAAATATAAAAATAAACACTCTCAGAACATTTATTACACTAAAGCTTCCAGGGACACAGACAACCACTGAAACGCTGCCTGTTTTCCATTATTTTCCCAACTGTTTGATAAAGTTTCAGTTATTTTTATCTGATCGCTCTCTGGAAGTATGGCCATGTCTGTCTGTCTGTCTGTCTGTCTGTCTGTCTGTCTGTCTGTCTGTCTGTCTGTCTGTCTGTCTGTCTGTCTGTCTGTCTGTCTGTCTGTCTGTCTGTCTGTCTGTCTGTCTGTCTGTCTGTCTGTCTGTCTGTCTGTCTGTCTGTCTGTCCATCTGTCCATCTGTCCATCCATCCATTCAATTGTCTGTCAGCTTTTGCTTGTCCACACAATAACTTGAAAATGAAATGCACCATGGATTTTATTTTTTGTGGTGTATTAGTGGTGACTAGAGGAAGGTTCCTTTTGATTTTCAGTTTTCTGCCATATCCAATATGGCTTCCATGGCAGCCATCTTGGATTTTTTGTCATTTTAACTTGTCTGCACAATAACTTGAAAATGAAATGCAATTTGTAACCTATTTTTTGTTGTGGATTAGTGATGACTAAAGGAAGGTTCCTTTCAATAATCAAATGATGTTCACGTATGCGTTTACCAGTTAATAAAAATAATCATCAGCAAAATTTCATTTAATGAAGCACGGGGTTGTACCTGGTGATTCATTAATTAAATGTTTGATGAGTATTCCTACAATTACTGTTTGGAATCTAATATTATTACGTCAGTGGAAACATTGCCTACCTGTGGAAAGTGGCCAATCCACGGCGGCTGCACTGTAGTTCTCCCATATAAAATACTCATGGCACAAAAAAATCTCATATGGCACAAAATATTCTCATTTGGCACAAAAAATATTCAGCTTTGGCACATTAAAATATTGAACCGGCAGGAACACTGGTCGACGTGCAGCCATTTGGGGATTTTTTGGTCATTTTTGCTTTTCCATGCAATAACTTATAAACGAAATGCACAATGGATCCTTTTTTGTGTGGTGGGTTAGTGGTGATAACAGGAAGGTTCCTGTTGATAATCAATTTTCTGCCATGTCCAATATGGCCACCATGGTAGCCATCTTGGATTTTTTGTCATTTTTACTTGTCTGCACGATAACTTGAAAATGAAATGCTCCATGGATCCTATTTTTTTTTGGTGGTGGATTAGTGGTAACTACAGGAAGGTTCCTTTTGATAATCAGTTTTTTGCCTTATCCAAAATGGTCACCATGGTACTATCTTGGATTTTGGGTCATTTTTGCTTGTCTGTGCAATAACTTGAAAATGAAATGCACTATTTTTTTTTGGTGGTGGATTAGTCTATTATATCTGCATCCCTTCATGAGGGATTTGTTCCACGCCTACTGAAAAAAGCACTTGTTACTCCACTCATCAAAAAGCCATCTCTTGATCCTGACAACCTGAAGAATTATCGACCAGTATCGAACCTCTCCTTCCTGTCTAGATTGTTGGAAAAGGTTGTTGCTTCACAACTCAAAAAACATCTGCATGAAAATGATCTTTTAGAGCCTTTCCAGTCTGCATACAGAGCCAATCACAGTACAGAGACAGCTTTACAGCGAGTCAACAACGACATTGTTAAATCAGTGTCTGAGGGTAAGGCTGTACTGCTTGTTCTCTTGGATTTGTCAGCAGCATTCGACACAGTCGACCATGATATTCTTTTGCAGACATTGACACAGCATGGCATATGTGGAACTGTCTTATCATGGTTTGCATCATATCTAGAAGGTCGCAGTCAACAAATATATATCAACAAGACCGGTTCAGAAAGCAAGATGTTAAAGTGTGGTGTTCCTCAGGGCTCAGTTCTTGGTCCACTTTTGTTTACTCTGTACACTTCTTCTCTGGGTCGTCTTCTTAAAAGGCATGGCATATCATATCATCTGTATGCTGATGATACCAACTGTACATTACATTTAATTCATCTCTTCAAAGTGACTCAATCACTGCAGTCAGCAACATGGAAACTTGCATAAATCTGGTGCGGGAATGGATGATAGATTTTAAACTGAAAATGAATGACTCTAAAACAGAATTCTTAGTGATATTCGGAGTTCGCATGCCTACACCCACTGTTACATCAATTCAGGTTGGAAACAACATCACCGTGAAAAGTGAATCGGCCAGGAATATTGGACTGATTATGGACTCAAATTTAAAGCTAGACATCCATATCAATAAAATATGTCAAAAATGTACTGGCAGCTTCGGAATATTGGAAGACTGAGAACTTATCTTAACCAGTCAGCACTTGAAAAACTTGTGCATTCTTTCATCACCTCACAACTAGACTATTGTAATTCAGTGTTAGCGGGGCTGCCGCAGTATTTGATTCAGAAGCTTCAAAAAGTTCAGAATATTGCTGCTAGGATAATTACTGGTACCAAATCCTCTGAAGACATAACACCTGTTTTAAGACAATTACATTGGCTTCCAGTTAAACAGAGAATTAATTTCAAAATATTGATCTTAGTATTCAAATGTATCCACAAACTGGCTCCAGTTTACCTGCAAGAGCTCATCACTGTATACACACCATCACGCAGTCTGAGATCTAAAGATCAAATTCAACTAGTCATACCTTTTAGCAGATCTAATCTGGCTAATGATCGTGTGTTCTCCATCGTGGGTCCAAGATTGTGGAATGCGTTGCCTATTAGTGTCAGAAATTCAGAAACTATCAACATCTTCAAAAGAAATCTAAAACTTTCCTATTTACTGAAGCATTCTCCTGAACCTCCCTAGAGGAAACTGAAACATGTGACTCTTTATTTTCAGAAAAGTGTATTTTATTTCTGTGAAGCGTTTTAGGGCACTCTTCGTGGTTTTACGCTTTTACAAAATCAATTATTATTATTATTATTATTATTATATATCCTATTTTTGTGGTGTATTAGTGGTGACTAAAGGAAGGTTCCATTCGATAATCAGTTTTCTACCATATCCAATATATCCATTGTGGCAGCCATCTTGGATTTTTTGTTATTTTTACTTGTTTGCGCAATAACTTGAAAATGAACTGCACTATATTTTTTGTGGGGGATTAGTGGTGACTAGGGGAAGGTAGCTTTCGATAATCACCTTTCTGCCATATCCATGTGGCAGCCATCTTGTCACTGCTACACACATGCAACTCTGACTGAAAGGCATTGTAATAAAACATGACATATGTTGTTAAGTCACCATTAACCATCCCTGTTGGTGAATAAATACAAATATTGGTTATGTATGACCTGTGCATTCAGCTCTAATCTGTTTATTTGACAAGTACCAAATACTTCTTTTGTTATTATATTCTCCTAGAGTGTATTTGTTATTATTCACTTTTGATATTCTCTGAGCTAATACCATGTTTGCTTCTTAGGATTGGGAAAAAAAGAAAACAGGACTTATTAGAAAGAGAGAGAAAGAGACGAGAAGAAGATATGGCCAAAAGAAAGAAAGAAGCAGAAAAACAAAGGGTATTTGTATGACTAATAACTATATCTTGATAGTGATAAGCTAATGTTGTCAGTATAAAGTTGACTTCCTTTTTTAAAAGTGTATAATATATTTCAATGAATTTTGTGTAGTTCTTTTTCCGGGAAAAAAATAGTGCTTACTGGAACTTAATGTACTTATCAGAACCAGCCCACCAACTATTTGGGTATAATATTTAAGTGAACAGATATTCAGAATAATTAGTGTTGAAATGATTAGTTATCTCTGAATTTCCCTGTCAACTTGCCATAACATAGTATATTTCCTATGAGAACATTACAATGAAACTAAATTTTGATCAAATGCCAGTCATTTCAGTGTTAATATTATTGTCCTTCCATGTATGCTATTCATTTGGTTGTATAAGAACCCAGATAAAAAAAAGTCCCCAGCTGTTTACCACTTTAGTAATATGACAAAGTCGCACAATTAAATAATATTATTAAAACAATAATTAGGAAGCACTTTATTTATTAATGGATGGTAAGTATCTTTTCTGTGACCAGCTTTTGAGTGACTTACATATGGGCCATGAGCTGCAAAAAGGGACCTTAGGGGTCAAAAATTCGAAATTGAGTTAGAGTTTCATCTGTACTCTCCGGAAATCGAGGATTCCAACAAAGTTTACTTTAGGTTCATCTGACATTTATAAATGGGTCAACGCGATGTGTAAAGTGGGATGTCCAAGAGCCCCATAACTTGAATCGACCGTTTGACGTTTCAACGTAATACTTATATGATGCATATGTGCAACGTTATCTCTCGTGAAAATGTGAACGTTTAGCGAACAGTAACAAGTTATTTCTTTTTCGAAAAAAATGCAATATTTAAGAGTGAAGGAAGATAACAAACTACCATCTGAGCTTTAATTCACCGTTGATGTGGTTCAATACATGGTGTGAGAGGAGCAATCTGCAAAGAAAGTTTTGAAAAAGATTTGTTTTCCTGAGATGTCAGGTTTTTCATTTTTGTTTATTTTCTGTTCATTTTTTTTGTTTTTGTTTTTTGTTTGTTTTTTTGTTGGGGGGGGGGGGGGTGTCGTGGTGATGCTTTTTGCACGTTTTCGGCTGCTTTCCATGCATCGGCAAATTGAATAAAGAAAATCCATCAACACCACGACCTTCCTCACCAATATAACTAGTAGGCTGAAAACAGACAATAATACAGCAAAAAAAAACAAAAAAAAAACCAAAAAAAAAAAAAAAACCAGAAGAAGAAGAAACGGGACCAACAGAAATTTTACAGTGCTATCTCCAATAATGGCAATATGGGCCAACGTGCACAACGTCGGAAAGGCACCAGAGCATGGATGACAATTTTTCTCGAGAGAACTTCAGTATGTGGAGAGTGATTGTAACTAAATCACCCACGGAGTGAAGTTATCACCCAAATTATCACTTTCAAATTCTCTACATATGGACATAAAACACAAGCAATGTTTCAGCTATTTAACCCGGAGGTCCAGTGGCTGGAACTTTGCTTGTGATTGTGATGGTTATGCTTTCCAATAAATGTGTAATTATTGCTCGGGTGGAATCTCCACTCTGCGGGTGATTTAATGATAATACACTCTCCACGTACTGTAACACCGAATCTCCAACCAACAGTAGTGCGTACTCACTCCCACCGCCGTCCAGCCAGTGTGATATATTATGCCTATAACATATCCCGTCCAACTTAATGACGACTTCAGGAAAACAATTCTTAGAGATTTATTCATGGATGGATTCACATACAACACTACTGTATTAAAATTCACCCTTATAATTTTGTGGTCAAATTTTATTATTCTCTATTCAGAACCACTGACTCTTAGGTCTTCCATTTGCACAGCTCTGCATAGAGAATTATCTAAATGTACCACCCTAGCATACTATACATACATTCGTTCATATATTTTGCCCCCCCCCCCCCCCCCCCAATTAAAAATCCTGGCTACGCTAATGAGTATTCCCCCCCCCCCCCCCCCCTCATGCGCATAGGCCTATTCTCGGACCACTAGCTATTAAAATTATTAAACAAATACAGGCTGGGTTTTTGTTTGTTTTTTTGCTAAATATTAATGTGTTACCCATTAATTTTAAATTGTTATTTTCTCTTATTTTTTGTCCTCTAACAAGCATTAGATTAATTGATATTCACAAGACAAAGACATGATTTCTGAGTGTCATTTATGCAAAGCACGTATTTCGGTTTGGAATTTAAACACCAAAATGCTTACAAAATCTCGTTTTCAATTTCTAAGCACCTCTGAAGTGCAAGGATTACGTGCAAAAGTGTTTTTTCTCGTCAGTTTGTGTCCAATTCCAGAACGTGTTAAGATATTCAGTTGCTCCAAAACACAGCTTCGTGTGGAATTTCTAAACGCATTTAGTTGTGGTGAAGCGTTACTATAAAATGCGTCTCGATTTTAAACATAACATTGAAACACGTTTGGGTCTGAACATGTAGGCCCTATATAATTCGTGGAGCGGGCCATCCAACTGAACAATTTCAATTTTAAAATGTCTTAAAATCAAATGTAGATTCAGCCAAGACCTATGTGAGTTTCCTTCGAAAGTTGCCTGAGTGTCATTAGTCTCAATCTTTGCCGGGGGGGGGGGGTTATCAAGCTCAGTGTGTTTGACCGCATGTTGGGGTATGTGTATCAATCTCAAAACTTCTTCCCGTGGGCCTCCCACGATATAAAAGTCTGCATGTCCACCTATGTAGATTGTTCTCCTCCACCTGTCTCCATTGGTAAAATAGGACTTGGTAACCAACGCCACTGGGTGCCATCCCCTCAGTAAGTGGGACACATAGGCATAAATGCTTGGCAAGACTTGACTTAATAGTTATGTTGAGTCATGATATAGCCTTGATGCTGGCACCAATAAATAAATACATGAATCGCAAATTGTATTTAATCAAAGTTAGGTTCAGCTAATGGTCCGTATGAGACTTCTTTACAAGCAACCTAAAATGGTGACATATATAATGTCACAAGTTTTACTCCTTTTGTCGGGAGAGACTGTTATAGGCCACAAATAGGTCATATATCCCTTTATTCGATGAGAAAAACTGAAACAAATATTCCCAGAGCAGTCAGGTAACCTTAGGGCCGTATTTAAGAATGGATAGACTGGGCGGACGCACAGGGCCCACATTTGGAAGGGAATTTCGTCATATTTCAAATTACTGGAAAGATACGGTCTCGCTGTCCCTCAACATCCAATT